>OY728142.1:1534396697-1535646697 GCA_963277665.1 Viscum album | reverse complement strand
TCTAGTCCTATAGTCATTCTAAAGGGACCTCTGAAACTAAGGTCCAAACCTCCTTCCACACTTGTCATTGTAATAAATAATAAACATATATAGACTTTGAACCTTGACCATAGCCTATCTTCGAAATAGGTATATATTCTGGGACTGAGTCACTGAGTGAGGGTGTCATGTTCACGGTCTTCAATTAAGTGTGTAGGGAAACGACCATTGTGTGGATTGAATATTTCAATGTAATTACTGAGGAATAACAGACTAAAAATTTCAAACTCTAAGGATAAGGAACTAAATCATGTGGCACAACGGATTTTCAGTTATAGGATATAGGGTATGAAACCATTGGGTTACCAAAATTTATGACCATTTTTTAAAACATACCTTTCATTTTCATGCCACTAGTAAGGATTGTTTCCCGAACCCCAAACTTCGATGAAGAGGAAACCCCCTCTTATGAGTATCAGCTTTGTGGAACCACTTGTGATTTATTTGAACTTATACTTTTCTCTCCACCGTTATAGGATAAAAGATCATTAGAAATGATAGGAATCATGACACAAAAACATCCATGTTTCTATTTTAGTTTGTTCCCATGAACAATCTTATTTTTTACTTTATGAAAACTTATATTCATGGTTATTGATTATCAATAAACTATTTATTACATCATGATTTCTATTATATTTAAAATTTCATGTGATAATTTCCCAAGAGTAGTTATCACACTAAAAGGTCAGAGTAGTTCCCCGCTATAATGAGACCTTGGAAGTTCTAAAACAATATTAATATATATAAGTTCAATAGTCGGATGATTTCATTTGTGGGACACAAATGATATAAGATGTATGGGTTGGAGACTTAAAGTACTTTGATCCATCTTCTCATGATGTACTTCATCTGTGATATCTAGTAGGATATTATGAGAATGAGACCCAATGGTAGGAAATCCACATTTTTATGTTTCATTGGGTGTTCTTATCTATGAATGTGTGTATTGGTCCTTTTAAATTAATATTATTATTAATGCTTATTATGACTCACACACTTATATGTATTTCTAAAAACTATGATGACATATGCTCATGGTGAGGTAGGATATTTTTTGTTCATCACACATAATATTGCATTAATTAATAATGTGAGAAATGATTTTTCCCTTCTATTCTATAACAGAAGATGATATCTCAGTCCCGTTGATGGAAATGATATAGCCTAAATAAATCCACGACTATAGTGTTTTATAAGAATGTTCAATTTCTGGGAAGTCAAATAATGACAAATCGAGCACATGGATTGATGGAACATGCTTGCAAACAGCTTGATTTGAGATATTGAGACAATGAGATTAATGTATATAGTAAGAATTCAAATGAGGTGACATGTCATTGCAGTATTATCTTCCTTCCATATGGGTGCCTCTCTGTGTTGCAAGATGCTAACCATGGACATTAGTATACTTTGCCTAATGCCAATGAGAAAAAGTCCTAGAGGGTAACACACTACGTGTATCTGATATATCAGTTAAATAATATATTATTTATTATTTAAAGAAGTTGAAAAAATATTATTCCTAGTTTTGTTTTAATAATTATTTCAGGATTCTTGATCTCATTTATTCTGAAACTAGTTATTCAAGAGAATATATTATGGGCGGAATAATTAAAAAATATTTATTTTCTATTTTTTAAAATAATATTCACTTATTTATACAAAAAAAATGTAGTGATATTTATTTAAAAAATAAATATTTTTTATTCAAGTTTCAATAAATATGATGGAGGATTGGAGGATTGAGTTAATGGTCTAGTGAAAAATAATAATATTGCATATTATTTGATTAAACAATATTTAATAATAACTCGCAAGTTAAGCTCATGTCCTGAAAGAATATGGTTGTTGTTATTATTTGACATGGTTATTTCTAATAGATTAATAAAATAATTAAGGAACCTTTCCAAATTATTAATTATTACCCAAGTGTTTAAATACCCAATTATATTATTCGCTTGTACCCAAGATCTAGCAAATAGACGTTTTTTTGGTTATGCACAAAGAATTAGAGAAATCACTCAAGCTTAGAGGGTTCATCCCTCTCCAATAATGCTCTCAAGAATGATAGAGATCCTCTTCCATCGGTGTAAGGCTATAACTAAGGATGTGGTTCTCAATGATATTGAAGGCAGACATCGCAAGCACAAGGATCTTCTGTGATATCACCCAGAGACTCCTGTGGCGATGTCTGAAGACAAATAGAACACGTGTGGATCATTGCTATAGGATATCTACCCTTCATCTATACAATGCAACGATGGTACACATGCATGTCTGTGGCCAAACACATCAATGAAGAAAGAATCACCTTGGAGGTAATTCTTATTTAATTAAATTAATTATAAATAAAATATTTTGATTTTATCACTTGGTTCTGTGGGAAATTATTCTTAATCTAAATCCTTTATTCAATTCTGTGGATACTGGAATTCATCATCAACACTATCCTGGATTGATCATTGATTATGGTTAAAATTAAAGTTGGGCACCAGCCCTCCTATGATTTTACTATGCTCGGAACCTACAAGTGGTATCAGAGTGGGAATATTATTGTTCATAATTATTTAGATAATTCTTCGATGATTTACAATTTAATAATATATTTTGTCAATTCAATTTTAATATTTTTTTATCTAAATCGTGAGATATTTTAATTTATTCAATAATTTCTTAAAGATCTAACAGAAATTATTAATTTTTTGAATAAAATTATATCGAGGATCTCATCCAGACGTGTTATGGTTTCGGTCCAGGTAACAAAAAACTTCACGCCATGCAGTCAGATATACATTCCTTGTAGTTGTGTTCATATCATCAAGATTATTTTAGAAATTAATAATCCCATATAAATTAATGAAACAAAATGTATTTAATTCTTACACAACGTATTGACTAGGATAGACTAGTGCACGATCAATGGTACTACACACCATGTGGACCATTGGACACGACGTGTAGTCCCTTTCAATTCAGGGCCAGGCCATGTATTACACACATGTATTAGCCAAATGGTGATTGTGTAACGTGAAGTCCACATGGTGTGTGGCCCACTAGACACATCATTTACTAATAATATTTATGAATTACACCTCACATGCCATTTCCTAGGTGTGTAACTCAAATGGACAGTGAGGATGATACACGTTCTGCAGTCAGACCTACACATCATGTACTTTTTATAGATTAAAAAGATTTGAAATTTACTATTATTTTATATAACACTTGAGAAATGTACCTTCTTGTGGTCGTAAATATTGGACAGAACATGTAATAGGTGTTCAATATATATATATATATATATCAGTGACTATGTGTGTGTTTAATTAATATCAGTGTAATATTAAAAATCTATAAATCATGTATGAGTTGTGTTACATTTAATTTTCAATGTTCATGGTAAATGAAACAAATAATAATGTGTATACAGGTATATTACATGTTGGGTAGTTTTGGGAGAGTACCAATTGGGGTAAATCCAAGGTACTTGTTATGTACACTGTTAATTTTTTAAAAAAATTATTAATTTCTTTATAATTATAATGAATGAGAATCTCAAGGAAAATAAAAATAAGGTTTAAGATAAAAGTATTGATTAATTAAAGATAAAAATTTATCTATTCAAGCATTTTTTTATCTTAAATAATAATGATTATATAATTGTATCTGATTTTTACTAAATTTTTAATTCATTGCATGCATATGGATGATCATGAGCTAGAAATGACATTTGTGTTCGATTGGATTCCATTTAATTTATTATTAAATTAAATTTTTGGAATGTGTGCCTTCTATCATCATTAATATGAAGGGAATGTGTTCACATTGTTTATTTTAGGTAAACATTCTTTTACCTCTCACCAACGTGTGATTAAAAGCATGTGTAATGGATAGATCTCCCAAGATAGTAGAGGTGGTTAAAGTTAGGAGCTGAGGAGAAACCAATCGAAGGGGATACAATGGTCTAGGGGTGAAAAATATAATCATGAACCTAATTTGTTCAAGGTGTTTCTCACCAAATTTAGTTGTTATTTTATCAACAACTACATAAATTAACCATTAGAACAAGCTCGTTATCATACCCTTTATTTTATTTTTGTTATTTGTATGGTTATTCATTATGGATGTTTTGTAGTGATCAGAAAATAATTTAATTAACAAGTATGCAAGATGACACTAAAATAAATTGGATTCTGCATAAAAATTATCTAATACATGGTTAATCACTTAATTTTATCCCACTTAATATTAAAAATCTTGTGAAAATATAACAAATTTAAATTTATTCATAAAGGATAAAATATATCAATAATATATTAAGCCGCTATAGCCTTCCATTACATCTGTTAGAATCAAACCATAGTTCAAAGTGGTTGACCAGCCAATGTTGGGGTTCTTTCAATTAATGGGGAATTATAATTTGAAAATCTGGGTTGACATGACTTATTTTACTTCAAGGGTTTACTGATAAAGTAATAATCGGTGTAATTGAGAGGTTATTTTCGAGGAAATCCAAAAATAAGGATTTTAGGACCAGGGAGTCCTTTCAACGGATCAAGGAGTAGTTAGTTAATGGAGTTGGCATTTGGAATATCAACCTAAAACCTTTTAAATTTCCTGACTAGCCCAATTTGGCATAATGATAAGGGAAATATTCATCCTTGCTGCTAGAATATCCAAGATACAAAATACTATGAAGCCAATGGTGAGGGATATTGGTTTTTGATAAAATAGTGGGAGGCTAATGAATTTTTTTTCATAGTTTTATTAGATAATGTACTAATGATATGTTTTTCTTATTTTCAGTAGTGACATTAATAAGGAACTAAAACATATAATTGTTATCCATACTAGAGAAGGAAAAACTTATCACATGCACTAGTTTCTAGAAGTGGAAAATGTGCCTCTAGGTCATCCATCACTATGAAAGGAAACTATATGTGCTGAAATATCCTTTACCAGTTTCACATGAAAATGAGGTGAGTGATGATGATATATCTTTGTATGAGAAACATCTAAATTATTCTACATATTTCTAGTGCCTCATGTTATCATCCATGAATAATGAGATCTTAAAGCAACATGAGGAAATGGATTCTTATAGAATTATGTCTCACCTTCAAGATCTCTATCAAGATAAGGTGAGAAAAGAGAGGTATAAGATCTCCAACACTTTGTTCATCAATATTATTATAGATTCTACACCAGATGGACCACATGTAGTCAATATTATTAGCTACATTGAGCATCTAGACATCTTAGGGATTAAATTCCTAGATAATTTGCATATATATCTCATACTATCATAACTTCCCAAAACATTCTATAATTTTATTTTGAATTATAATATGAAAAATAATGTTAAGAGTCTATCAGAAGTTATTAAATTAATTCTAAAACTAGATAAGGGCATGTGGTGTGAAAAAGACACAATAATTATGGGGAATAGGAAGAGGAAGGACAAGGTCAAGGGGCCTAAGACTTATAAACAGTTCAAAGTATCCGAGCACTATCTAACCAAGAAGAAAGAAGATCCAATGGTAGAGAAAGGAAAACGAGTTAGTATGCCTTGGATGTTTCATGTGATGTCATTAGATGAGGAAATACACCTAGAAGAAAGGGGAATCCAAAGGTGAATTCGTTATCAAGTGAAATATTTCCATTTCAAGAAATTGGTTATTACATATATATTTTCTTTCTCACATCAATATTCAAATGAAGGAATGAAATAGATTATGGTAAATTTCTAGAGGATAGGTGGATCTATGAGATGTCAAGGGTGTGAGGCCAGCTGCTCATGACATTGGTGACTTCCACCTCGCATTACCAATTAGAATGATATTGGTTTTAAAAGGGATTTATTTTGTAACTGTTGTTACCAAATAAGAATTTTTGTATCATGTTTGGATACAGATGGTCTTATTTTCAAGTTCCTAAATAAAAGTTGTTCCTTTTATAAGGACGACATATGTTATGGTATGGATCATTTAATTAATGGTTGGTATGTATTAAATTATGAAAACCGTGTGTTATAAATTGATGACAAATCAAGTTTACATGACTCATATAATTCCTAGTTGTTCCATAACAATATCAGTCATCTAAATGAGAATAATTTGAAAAAGATCTGTAATGAAGGTTACTTAGACTCTTCTAAGCTAAAAACACTTGATAGATATCATGATTGTTTATAATAGAAAATGTCTAAACCTCCATTTGGTGGAAAGGGTGAAAGGGCCTCAGATCTTCTAGGATTGGTACACAATGATGTGTGTGGACCTTTTCTAGTAGAATATAGTCATGGATATTTCAACTTCATAAATCTTACTAATGAATTGGTTAAATATGTCTATATTATCATGATGAGTTATAAGTACGAGTCCTTTGAGAAATTCAAAGAATTTAGGAAAGACGTATATAATTATCTTGGTAAGAAGATAATGAAGATTTGATTATATTGAGGTAGATAATATCTTAACCAAGAGTTCATCGACTTTCTACGGGAGTTTGGAATTATATCTCAACTCACTCAACATTATACACCAAAGAGGAATAGTGTTAGTGAAAGGAGGAATCGTACCATTTTATGGTAAGGTGGATGATGATTCATGAAGATCTTCCATTATCCTTTTAGGGATATGCATTAGAAATTGCGGAATACACCTTATATCGAGTACCAAATAAAGCGTAAAATAGAATTCCCTTTGATCTATGGAGTGGAAAGAAACCAATTTTATTGTATACATGTGTGTAGGGATGCAAGGAGTATTTAAGGATTTCTCAGGAAACAATCAATCACCCCAGGACACAACGTGTTTCTTTATAGGTTATCCCAAGGAAACCAAGGTATCCAACCTATAAAACCCGTTATAAATAATGTAATTGTTTCCGGAAAAGTTTTATTTCTGGAGAGGGAGAACATACTAAAATAGGATAGTGGGAGAAAGATTGACTATGATGAATTTTATGCTTAGGATACATAGGAATTGGTATAGGAACAAGTTCCATAGGACCGTATGAAAGAATTAGTTCCTAAAACACTAGTACTGTGTAGGAGTGTAAGAGAGGAAAGGGAACCATAGAGATATAGTTTTCATGTCACTGAGGATGGTGACTCGTTATTGTTGGAAAATGATGAACCTCTCTACTATAAGGATACAGTAGAGAGCTAAGAAGCTACAAGATGGCTAGAAGCTATGAATTTTGAGATGGATTCCAAGTATCAGAACCGTGCTTGGGTTCTGGTCGATGCGCTAGTAGATGTGAAGCCTGCTGGGTGTAAATGGGTATTCAAGAGGGAACTGTACATGGAAGGTTATGTAAGTACCTATAAAAAAATTATAATAGCTATAGGGTTTTAACAACATCAATAAATTGACTACAATGAATCATTTTCACCTGTTTCTGTGTTTAATTCCATCATAATCATATTTTCCATAGCATCTTACCATGACTATGGGATTTAAGAGATGGATGTCAATACATAATTACTTAATGGGAACCATTAAAAAGTTTTCTATATGACACAACCAAAAGGGTTTGTGATCCCAGGTCATGAAAAAAATATTTTAAAGTTGTAAAGATCCATTTATGTATTGAAATAAAAATCTGGTTCATAGAACATTGGATTTTATGATTTCTTAAAATAATTGGGTTTTATAAAAAAATGTGATCAATGTGTTTTCAAAAGGTTTAATTAGAATTAATTAATTATATTATTTGTATATTTTGATGACATGTTACTTATTGAAAATGACATACCAGTCTTACAATCAGTTAAGGATTGGTTGAACAAGTGCTTCTCCATGAAAGACATAGGTGAAGAAGAGAACATTCTAGGGATCACAATAATTTTTGATCGATCCAAGATGCTTCTTGGACTAAGTCAAAGTACATATATTGACCAGATACTAAAGATATTTAGTATGGAACAAACCAAGAGGGGATGTGTTCCAGTGTCACATGGCTTGTATATTTGTATGAAAATTCATCCTCAGACAAAACAAGAGGATGATAGAATGAGTAAGATCCCATATTCTTCAGAGATGGGATATATAATGTATGACATGTTATGTACAATACTTGATGGTTCATATGCACTGATCATGGTAGAAAGATATCAAGAAGATCTAGAAGAACAACATTGGGATACTATTAAGAATATCCTTAGGTATCTGAGAAGAACTATGGATATGTTCATGGTGTATAGAGGAGGGGGGATATTTTCATTAGAGGGTTTGTTGATACTGGTTTTTAGACATATGAAAATGATATAAAGTCACAATTGGGATATGTTTTCTATCATAGCGGAGGAGTTGTGAGATGTTAGACTTCAAAGAACCCATTTATAGCTGATTCAATAGTATAGTTCAAGTACACAGCATCTTCTAATGCATCCAAGGAATCCATTTGGATTAGGAACTTTGTCAATGAGTTTGATGTGGAACCTAGTAGTGATGACCTCATCGCATTGTATTGTGATAATATTGTAGTGATAGTTTTTTTCAAAACAAAGAAAGTTAGATCAACAGAAAAAGAAAATACTCTATAAGTATCACCTCTTCTGGGAATTTTATCAAAGGGGTAAGGTTTCAATGAGTAGAGTATCCCCAAAAGAGAACATGGTTGACCCCTTGACTAATGTAATATTTTAGAAAAAGCATAAGTATGATGTGAGAGAAAGTGGACTGATGGTCGTTATCAGTTGTATCTAGTGCAAGTGGGAGTCTGTTAGAGTTAGTTCCCTATAACCATCGTATTTCATATGTTATGATTACTTATATTCATGGTTTTTGAATATCAATAATCTCCTTTTCACACCATGACTGTTTTTCTGTGAAACATTACTCGTGATAATGTCCCAAGAGTATCTATCTCGCTAAATGGTCATAATAGTTCCCGGTTATAATGATAACCTAAAATTTCTATGATACTATTATTAGATATATATTCCATAGCTGTATGATATAATTTTAGGGACACAAAAGATATAGGCTATCAGGGGTGGAGACTCATAAGACATTGAGACACCTTCTCATGGTGTACACCCTTGGTGATATCCATTAGGATATTATGAGAACGAAAGCCAATAGTATAAAATCCACATTATTAAGTGTCATTGAATAATTATATATGTGGATGTGTTTATTAGTCATTATACTTTAATATTTTTATTAATGTGTAATGTAACTCACACACTTATATGTATTTCGGAAAACTGTGATGACATATGTTCACGGTGAGATAGGATATGTTGGGTGCATCACGAGTAATATTTAATTAATGAATAATGTTACAAAGGATTTTTCCCTTATATATAATAATGGAAGTTTATATCTTAGGCCCTTTGATAGAAATGATACTGCCTAAATAAATCCTTAGTCATGGTGTTGAATAGGCATGTTTAATTTCTACGAAGACAAAGAATGATAAATCAAGCATATGGGTTGATGGAACATTCATGAAACCCACATGATTGGATATATCAAGAAAAAGTGAATATATTATGTAGTAAGAATTCTTATGAGGTGAGATGTCATTGTGGCATTAACTTATTTCTCTATGGGTACCTTGGCTTGTTTCTTGCAGCTAACCTTGGAATGTTAGCTACTCTTCCTAATGCCACTGAGAAAGAGGCCTAGAGGATCACACATTAAGTGCATCCAGTATCTCAGTTACATAATATATTATTTATTATTTAATAAATTTGAATAAAGACTATTCTGATTTGTGGTTTAATAATTATTCTTGGATGCCTGATCACATTTATTTAGACATTAATTAATCGAGATAATATTTTGTCGGTAGGGTAAATAATAAATATGTATTCTCAATTTAGTGAATATAATATTTATATATTTATTGGAGACTAATTCAGTGATATTTATTTAATAAATAAATAGACCTTATTCATGATTTAATAGATATGGTGTGGGATTGGCAGACCGAGTTAATAGTCCAGTGAGGAATAATAATATTGAATATTATTTGATTAAATAATATTTAGTTATAACTCGCAAGTTATGATCTTGTCAAAAAATAATAATCTTGTTGTTATTATTTGATATGGATGTTTTTCTATGATAAATAAAATAATTAAGGCAGTAGATAAAATTTCTTATCATTACCCTAGTAAATTAAATACCCGATTATATTATTCTCTTATTATCCAAGGACTAGCAAAGCAATGCTGATTGGGTTGTTCATAATGAATTGGATAAAGTTCTCAAGCCTAGATATCTCATTCCTCTCAAAGAATGATCTCAAGAATGAGAAATATCATCCTCTATCGGAGTAAGGATAATAAATTGGAAGAGGATATCAAGGCGATTGAAGGTTGACATCACAAGCATAAGGATATTTAGTACTAGCACTCGGAGACTCCATCGGTGATTTAGCAAGATACGTGGATCATGTGTGGATCTCCACTAGTGGAGATCTACCATTGATCTCTACAGCGCAATGATAGCACACCCGAATATTTGTGGCTGAATGCATTAATAAAGAAAGAATCACCTTAGAGGTAATTATTATTTAAATAACTTATTTATGAACTAAATAATTTGATCCTATCTCTTGGTTCTGGGGAAAATTATTCTTTTTCTAAATCCTTGATTCTATTTTGTGGAAACTATCATTCATCTTCATATTGATCACAAAATGATCATTGATTATGGAAAAATTTTAAGGGTAAGAACCAACCCTCCTATGCCTTTGTTGTTCCTGAAAAATATAGAGTTTTATATATTTTCACCTTCTCCAAAGTGTGCCACGATCAAAGAAAAATTATCAGTACAGTATCTATTGGCATCAATTTCCACCATGAGTCAATTCTCCTATGTCAGGTCAGATAGAATAACAGTTGGAATATCAGTAGATGGTTTCAAGCTTAACTAAGTTGACACATATAACCTATCTACTTCTTAACTAAATTAGCCCAGTACAGAAAGTTATGTTGATGCAACAGAATGCCCAAGAACAACCTCAACAGTAGAAACAAGCTCCTTCATCACTTTGACATTGATTATTATTGGGTTTTGATACAATGTGGATGGTAATCGCTGCCCTAATCAATGATATTCTATGGAAAACCATCTTTACTATTCCTCTAGTAACCACCTTCATCCCCAATAGATGTGCCCCCAGAAGAATATACTATTTGTTGATAGAGTTTCTAGTCTTTTATATCATCATTCCATATAAGTAGAAATTTAAAGGATATAATTACAATTGAAATTAAACCATTAATATTTTAACATTTTGGAATCATCAGTCTTACCACTACCTTGATTATGGGATAATCATGTTCATCCCCAGAAAGCTACAATTTACCATGAACCACCATTTGATGCACCATATACATACTGTGGATCTGACCCTATATGCATTCTAACTTTTCATAAAGGCGTCTAATAAATTCATTGATCTAGTTAGGGTGGACTTTGAAATTGAATACTTTCGGATCTGTAATATGAGAAAATTCAATAAAATTTCTCTCTTCTTATTCTCGTAGTCACTAGAGCTCAGAATCAATATTAGTTATCCTCAAGGTCATCCATCATAAAAATTTAGTGGGAAATTGTAGTGTATTCATTATTTCAGTCATATGTGTCTCTCTTATTTATTTCATTCCATTAGACATTTATATTGAAAACAAAATTTTAGGTAAACATTTCACTTCCTTATGAGGCTCTATTGGGGCTATTGGTCCACTCAAAATAAGCTTCTTACCGGGACACAAATTGAATTCTATAGTCTGTATAAATTTTCTAACATCGCATATTGATATGAATAATTTCCTATTTGGATATGAGAAAATCCAAATGTCAACATACTTTTTGGAAAGAAATTCTCATAATGGTGAGGAGGGAAGTCTATATAGACTGACGTCTCATCCCTAGTGAACATTAACCAAAAATGGAAAGCCACCGGCAAATGATTCTCTAATTTAGCGTGAATAAGGGGACATCTAATATCAATATATTGAAGCCAATGGATTAACAAACAAGGTGTATAATATTCATCTAAAATACACCCATCAATGTAGGTATAAAAAATCCTTATGATGTTATATCATGTCCGCTTGACCCACTTGGCTTCCACCACTATTTTCAACAATGATACTAGTGGTACCATCCCATAGGGTTTCTAGGAGATGTAGTCATGAATGTTCATGAATGCCTAGATCTCCCAATCCTTTTGAGTGAAATGTATTACCAAACTGATACACTATAAAAAAAATTTTGAAACGAAGATTAGGGATACTCTAGATGCTCATATACTCATAGCCATTATAATTATCCACCATCCAACACCATAATCCATGAAAGGGACCAATGATTTTCTTTGTGGTTCTTCCTCTATAATTGTGGAACATGAGGTGATATAATTTGGAAAAAAACAAGAATGGATATCCCCATGTTATGTCCTCCTTCAATAGATGTCTCCATCATAAAGGTGGAGACATTGACTCTTACATTTTCTGTTATGGGGAGCCGATACACACTTATGTATATAGAAATAAATCTTTCCAATTGAGTGGTTAATCTAAAGTTGAGAATAGCCACCCACACTCAGCCGGTAATTTATCCTTCCTTGATTGTGGTCTAGTAGGAACCCTCGGTACTATGGGCGTCCTTCATATAGAAATTCTTTGACTTCACTGATATTATCTCAAAACAGAAATGTTTTATGAAGTATCTCACCCATTTCTTGAACGAGATGTCTATAATAGGAAGTGGGTCCTTCTTAAAATCATTTTTAGACAGCCTATTCAACATCAAAGAAAGATTAAGAGTCCTCTACATGTTATCCTAAGTAGATGATGGAGGTAACTCATCATACTTCTCCCGTAATATGGGCTCACCGCAAATATACTCAAATCCAAGATACTGATACCCACCTCACCATGCATTTGGTAGATTGTTTTAATATCTAGACTCAAGTGACTAACAATATCTTATATCAACCCCTTATTATAGTATTGAAATTTTTTCAGATCAACATGATCTTGTACATCCTGATATGTTATTGATCAACAAAAAATCCATAGATGGTTTATTTCACCATGAATAGCCAATCCCAATCAATTCTGAAACTACCCATGATCTAAGCTCCCAGTATAGAAACCACCCAAACCACTAGCTTGTTGAAAATTTCCTCATTATTGAGTGGTACATTTGGATGTCTGAATTAGGTTCACAATAGTTATCATTAATTCATGAGAGAATAAATTTCAGAATATACTCGTCTAAATGTTTCTCCTTAGTAAATAAATAACCAATTTGGTAGATGTTTTCTCAAAAGTTATTATGGGAATCTAAAATCCAATTAAAATGAATGATTGATTATAGTCAAGGAATGATGGGAGAACCATAGTTAAGATCAAATACATATAGAGGTAGTAAGTATGGGGGATGATATTCCCTAAGGTTCACTCTGATCAGGTACATTACACACTGTTGGGAAAAAATTCACAACGATTCCAAACTACTGGTATATGTCCAAAACACATTGGTATAGGTTATACCAATGGTTTGGGTGGTCTTTGGATTGTATCACATTGGTATATACCTACACCAATAGTTTCCATACCATTTGTATTAGTAATATGAAATACCTATAAAATGTTTTTACAAAACTATTGGTATAGGTAATTCAAAAAAACAAACAAGGCTAGTTTTGAACCCTATAAGTTTGATTTATATTTCAATGATGTATCCACTAAGATATAATGATTTCATGATATATAATATGATAAATATGTATATTTATATTTATAATTATGTTTTTTTGATGTACTCAATTTTATTTATTAAATTAATTCATTAAAAATCAAAAAACCTATACCAATGATTTGGAAAACCATTGGTAGGCGTATTATGATTATTTTGACCTATACCAATGGTTATGAAAAAACTATTGGTATACGCACTTTAAATAGAGGCTATACCAATGGTTTTTTTCAAACTATTTCTATATCCAGCACATCTTCTAATGGTTTTTTTAAAACCATTAGTATTGGGTCATTAAATGGAGGTTATACCAATGGTTTTATCCAAACAATTGGTATATCCATTACCTACACAATCATTTTTGGAAAAAATGTTGGTATAGGGTAATATTATGTAACCTATTCTAACAGTTTTGGAAAACCATTTGTATATGGTCATTTTATGATAACTATACCAACGGTTTGTCCAAAACCATTAGTATAGGTCTTTCGGTGTAGGTCCTATTTCTAGTAGTGACACTTTTCTATGATAACTCAACATTATGATGACAACCAGCATCAACACTTACTGTAGTGGTGTTTCGATGATCCAACACTGTTGTGCCCTCTATCCTTTAAATATTATGGTAAGAGTGACGGAAACTATAATCAATCTTTACAAAATAAAATAACACATGTTAGATGAGTGATAAATCCTATCAAAATAAGTGAATGACTATAACAACATCATGTGAATCATAATAAAAACAAAGGTATTCGGGTTCACATGACCTACTATAGGTATCACGAACTACATAACCCACAATGGACATGTGAATTTTATATTTCATGGGGTATCTCAAACTCATGTAGCCTATAATGATACTCGTGATCAAGAAATCATAAGATGGTTGTGTGAACCACATTATGGTGAAGCGATCATGCGACTGAACCCTCATATCATGTGAAGCTCAAAAGATAGAAATATGAACAAACACCTAGATCAAGGTTGAAGAAATTTTTGAGATATTATTCATGATTAAACCCAAAAAAAATGAGACATTGGATTTGTGAAAAAAAATAACATGATCAGATATTGAGAAATATATATTGTCATTGATTCTTGTGAAGGGGTCTCAAAAATTAGATCTTGTGGTTAGGTCTTTAGAAGGATTCATGTGATGATTGTAAATTCAAAAGCTCTGGGATTCTAGGTCACTGATAAAATGAGTATCCCCTTGCCTCCATATTGATAATGTGGTCTACGAAATACCAAGGGTCAATCAAAAACAAGACTTTTCCAAAGTCACCGATCAATGATATCCTCAAAGATATGGGTAGGTATTTACATTATTATTGTTTATTCCTTATCCCAATAGTTGTTTCTCTTAAGGGGGTTCATTTGTTGACACAACTACATGAGGTTTGGAAAATCTCTATTGGAAGAAATATCTGATGTATGGGTATTATTTCTCTACAATACAATGGAAGGGAAGGAATCTAAATTTTGGGGTTCTCGTATCCTTCAAAAGGAAACATAATTGCATGAACAAGGTCATGGGAATAGATCATTAAATGTGAATGATCTAATTATGATAATAAGAATCCCATTTTAAAAACCTTTTATTCTTGTGAATGTTTCTTGAAAAGGCACTGATGATCATACTAAGGATTCGAGACAAGTTCATCTGAATCATATGTCTTTTCAACTGAAGAATTCATGATAATACTATAAAACCCCACACATAACCTGGTGATATGTTGACCTTATTTCATAAAATCATGTTGTAATTTAACCTTCATCATGAAAAGATCCTTAAACACATCTGTTCAAGCATATGATTCCCATGTGGCACCACAAACAAGAAAAACGGTTTTCTATCACAATGATCACCTATCATTATGAGATGAATCATTGATGACATTATGCATCACTGTCTAGTAGAGTTATTGTCCACTACAATTCATGCTTGATATCACATGATCCCCTGTCCTCGTAAAATAATGAAAAAGGTGAAAAATTGGAAGATTCTTGTGAGGGGAAGATATGATGTCCTTCATTTGAAAGCGTTTATACACCCTAAACAATCTCCAATGTTCAAAAGAAGACCCCTAGATGTGTGATCCAGTTATAGTGGAGGACCCCTTTGATATCCAAATAAGTATCATGAAGAACCAAAGAAATCTAATATTTGTTAATGAGAAAGCCATTCTACGGATTTCCTAGTCTCATAAAGACTCCTAAACTTATTATCCTGGCCTTATGAAAGCCCCTTAATATGTTAACATGGATAGAATATATCCATTGGGCCAGATAGGGCCCAATAAATATTGAAATCAGAGAACATTAACATGGTCTTGGTCATCATGTGGCACCATGGATGAGATATGGAAATTTCTTGTAAATGGCATGATGTAAAAATACCTCCACTGAATCTAGATCATATTTTCAATATACATGCAACACAGGGAGGTTTAGAACTAGGGTGTTTAGGCTTATATATCCACTCCTCCATAAAATAAAATATACAAAAAGATGATAGAAAGGTTTTAGTAGATGACTTCTCAAAGAGGCAATTCACTAAATTATACAGGTCTCCCACAAGGTAAAATTTGGTGAACAACCCAAAGGATCATGTGGTAAGAATATTTTCTTCATGTGATAACTCTTTATATCATGTGAAGTAATTTCAGTACATTATCTAGATAATGATTCGTAGGTCTCTCATGTTGATTAGGCCTCATAAAACCTAAAATAAGATAATTCATGAAAAACTATGATGTAAATGTGAAATAAAGACTGAAAAAATAGTATAGACTTTTGAAAATATGGATATGATAATATTCAAGTGCATCACATGACCTACCCAGATCATGTTACAAAACAAGGACATGTCTCTCAAGTCATGAGACACTCTCTGGAAATTCTATTTGGATCTTATGATGTACCTTGTACATGTTAATAAAGTCGTGTGGTGCCCTAAATGCATGACACCCAAATATTAAGAAGTATCCCATGATTTCCAGATAAATCTTGTGATTTATTCTAGACAAGAAATTCAAGTTTTTCGATGTCCTTTAGAAAAGTAAATTGGGTATTGCGATGTCCACATGGCTTCCCAGAGTGATATTATAATGTACAATTGGATTTCCATAAAATTTTTGATATTTCCTCAAGATAAGTGAGCCAGGTCATGTGATGTACCCTATAAAAGTCATCTAGGTCATGTGATTTCCTCTAGAAAATTCAATAAAATATTATGTTGGCCTCTTTAAAAGTATTCAAAGTATTTGATTTCATTCAGAAAAGTCATCTAGGTCTTGTACTATACTCTATAAAATTCAGTCACCTCATGCGATGGCCTGTAAAAAAGTATTCATGATCCAGAAATTCCCTCCAGAAATGTTTTTTAGGTCCTACAACACCCTCTATACATGTTATCCATGATCTGGAGATGTCATCCATAAATTCAATTATGATAATGTGATGTCCATTGTAAAAGTCAACTGGATCATGCATCTATCTTTAAACATGTCTTATAGGCAACCAGTACATGTTCATATACCCTCATACATGTCCTATAGACTCCCCAAACATGTTATGAAGAAAACCATGATATTTCAATCAAGAAATCGAGTCATGTCAGGCAGACATCCTAGGGCATGATATCCTTATCCAGTGAAAATATTTCAGTATACCCCTATATACACTACAAGAACTCTAATCCATTATATAAATTGGGCATGTTGGAAGCCGTCATGAGGAACGTGCTAAATTGTGAATCCACAATTATGTAATCCCCTCCATATATCAGACATTAAACCATTGGGACCCAACCTCTCATGAGATAATAATTCTTTCTCATCCATTAGTACATTGAGAAGATAAATGAACTACGAAAACTCTTATTATAGTCCTAATAGGATATGTATGACACCATCATATGTGCCAAGATCCAATGGGAATTAACTTTGGTGTAGGTACCTCCATGTATTTGGTATTCAAACCCAAAAGACCAAATATAACTATGGGTTCATATCCCTGGATCATCCATCAGTTGATTGAGTATTCAAATAAACTCAAAAGACAATAATTCATTCTATGACTAGGATACATAATATTCCTTCCTAAAACCTCATCTCCATATAAAACAACCCATAGGTCTACCTCAACAAATAATCCCCACATCCATATGAAATGACACTAATCACTTGATATCCTTTATTTATCACACCAATCACGGCTTGTGTGGTCTCAGGGATTTTGAAAGATCATATCATTTAAATAATGAATATCACTATCCCTGGAAACCAGGGTGTGTAAGATATTTTTAGTTTAATTATATGACTACTCCCATATAGGGAATCCACCTCGTGGTATGTCTTGAGGGCGTGATAAAACTATGATGACTTTTATTCCTGTAATAAAAAGGATACATAGGATTTCTTCTTGAGGCTCAATATCAATATTCATTTCTGAAGTTACCTCATATATTTCATTTTTTATTCCATTAAATGGAATTAATGAAACACACTATGTGGGTTCTGATCCCTAGTCACAACAGGATACATAGAAAACCATATAATGGTTCAATCCCATCCTTGAGATATCAATTGCCTCCCTAGAATGTAGTAGACTCTAGATTTCCTGGTGGTATGGATTCTAAATATAAGTATATAACCATTGCAAATAAATAATAGGTAATGAAAGAAGAGCCATGGATGTTGACATATGGAAACATTAATACACCCCCATTGCACATGGAAGGATTCAAGCCATGATCATTTTTTTAGGTTAACTTGTCCTATATTGGGATTTGGAAGAGATTTTTTAACATATAATTAATCTATAAGAGAGTCTTGAAGTAGTAAATAATTCAAAAAAAGGTTGTGATGAGACTGACCACCCATCCCCTTATCCAATGTGAGTTCTTAAGCATTATTGGGTCTAAAACCCCAATCCACCACCTAAATTTAGAAAGAGTATCTATATCCAGTCATCAATATTGGTACTATTGGGAGTTTCCATTAAGGACTAAATTGGTAAACCTAAATATAATTATTTTATAGACATTAACCCCACCTAAAAATTCATAAGGAGAAATAGTGTGTGCTGTGTTATCATTGGAAAAAAAATTGTGTGCCATGCGTGAAAGAATTTAATTATGTCATCCCTTTAATGAGTTAAAAAGTATTTACTAACCATACCCCTATCAAACCATTTTTCCATGTCTTTTATTTTCACCAAATACAATGGATCATAAAGGAATGGATTGTGGTTTCAATATCCTTCATGAGTTATCTCCCTATATATACACTTTGATGAAGGCACATCTTGATTATTTCAAAATACATCTGTAATTACAGTCATCATGATCAATATAACATGACAATGATGATGATCCTCCAAGTGACTAGTCATCATTGTAGGGTCTTCAGTAGGATTTTGTTCTTTCAAGTGGGTTTCTAGTCTTGTTATATCTCATTGAATAGTTTGTTGCAAAAGTAGTACTGACCGAGGATGTGCACATGAAGAGTGCACTCCATAAGTTGCAGAGGATAAAAGCACATAGGTTATGGGTTGATATAGAACCCCAGAAAGTTGAGGACTCTAGAATATGTTAACTAAGATTTACTACTTTTTAGGACACAAACCGATTATATGGTGGTCCTATAAATAATCCTTCTTTAATGATCTAAAGGATGGTGGTGGAGTTTGGTGATTCATACATATCATGAGAAAAATCTCTCTTGGATAGAGATTGAGTGTATATTCAAGTAGGAGTTCTATCTAGCCATGTTTCTTCCAGTGCTAATATAAGAGACACAATAACTTCATCATGGAATAATGATTATGGAATGTTATTATTCTAGGTTTACCAACCTCTCAGGATACTATCTGAATATGGGTC
This sequence comes from Viscum album, assembly GCA_963277665.1. Classification (NCBI taxonomy): domain Eukaryota; kingdom Viridiplantae; phylum Streptophyta; class Magnoliopsida; order Santalales; family Viscaceae; genus Viscum; species Viscum album. The sequence goes on along the minus strand of OY728142.1, from coordinate 1,535,627,032 downwards.
CTGACCTATTATTCAAACAAAGGACCATTGAGCATGGTAGGCACTAATATTTCCTAGATATAGTGATATCCCTTTACAATATCACCTATTTTGGAGTAATTGGGAAAGATTTTGTTGTTGAGAGATTTATGGGTAAGAAGACATCGATATCAGATGCTGGTAGTGGGAACATAATAGTTGATAATTTAAAAGCTGGTAATCAATGAAATACATAGAGATCTGGGTATGTGAGATGCTTCAAGAGACAATACAAGTACAAGGGGTAGGTAGTTTAGGTAATTTCTTTTGGTTTTTCATTTCCTACAGATATTTGTTGCTTCTATTATGATGGTTGGGGAAATATCATAAAGACTTTTCTAGACCACCCTTCATTCGACAGAGAGACTATCCATGAACCACCCATGTAGAGAGAGTGGTATGAAGAAGGAGTTCTGAAGGGTGGAGGATGTGAGTGAGGAGTAGGTAGATCATCTTGCTGTGTAAGATGGTTTGACATGTTTCAACCACTGCCATAGAGGTGGTCTATGCTGGGCTTAAGAAGTCAGTGGTTAGGGATGAGGATAACTGCAAGTAGTGGAGATCTTTGATCCTATGTCTCACATGATTATTCGAGACATGATATATGTTTTATCTACGTAGGTTTAGTATAGATATACATTGTTATGGGCCACTCTTCTCTTTCCGCATATCTTGTTCAAGACATAGAGGTTACAATTGATCCCCTAGCTTGACCATTGTGCTTGGGGACTCCTACCAAAGGGGGTGCATCAATAACACAATTTATCTTATAGTGTGATATGACCCTAATATGAGATAGATTCTTATGGGATATATTTATATAAACCATGATCCATAATGACATCATCTTAGGTATGGATTGACTATAAACAGATCACTCCCAAATTAAATATTTTAGGAGGATTATGTGTTGTGTTTGTGCTAATGGGATGAGGTTTTACATCATGGGATAGAAGGAAACTGAGGAATATTAGGATAATCTCGAATTCAAGAGGGTGGAGATGAATACAAATCACTAGAATATTATTACCCTTATAGTGGTGAACGTTGTGGGATTTTAAATTTCTGTAGTGGTGTAAAGATACGATAATGTCTTTCCTGTGGATTTGGTAGGCTTCACTGCCCACAAAGAGATAGAATTATTCATAGACATGAAACCAGGAACAACCCATATGTATTTTCCAACATATCAGATGGCTCCTACAGAAATTCATTAGATGAAGGTTTAGTTTGAGGAATTATATAAAAATGGTGTTGTCCATCCTAGTTTTTCTGCATTAGCATCCACTATCTTGTTCTCCAATAATGCTGGAAGGACATTGACGTTTTTTATAGACTACCATCACCTAAATCAGGTGACAATGAAGAATATGTGTATACTATTGAGGATTAATGTCCTCTTCAACCAGTTTAGGTGGTCTAGTTGGTTCTCAGATATTGATCTTCGATAAGGTTATCACCAACTCCAATTATGATAATTACATACACCAAAGATAAAATTATAGTGTTTTTATGTTTATTATGAGTACTTAATGATCCCTTTTGGAAATAGTAACACCCTAGAAGTGTGAAATGGATTCATGAACGAGATCTTTTATCATTTCTTAGACTATTTTGTGGCGGTCTTAATCGATTACATTCTAGAATATGTAGTTTCTATCACTGAACATGTGAGGAACTTCACAATATTCCTATACATAATCTAAGAGAACCACATTTATGGGAAGATATAAGAGTTTAAATCCTATATTTTCATGTTGTACTTTTTGGGGCATGTAATATTATCAAAGGGTGTCGTAGTGGACCCAATGAAGGTTGAGCTAGTGCAATATAGAGATGCATCCAACTGTTTGATAGAGGTGTGAATATTCCTTGATTTGATAAGATACTACAAGACATTTTTTCTTAATTTATCCAAGATATTTTGACCATTTAATTCTTTGGCCAATGAGGGGTATCCATCTGTGTGGATGTAATGGTTCTACTCAGCTATCTAAAAGATGTATAAGAGTTTCCCAAGTGCCTCAATTTTGGGACATCTAGAAGTGGGTGTTGAGTATGTAGTGTTCTAATATTACTTAGGGAATAGAATTGGATAAGTCATAATGGAGAGGAAGGTGGTGATAGATTTTGGATCCTAAAATTTGAGATCTCATGATCCAAACTACACAACCCATAATCAACATTTGGAAGTAGTGGTCTTTTTCTTGAAGATATGGTAAAACAAATTTATGGGTGAGTGGGTTTTCAATTATTATGACCATAATAGTTTTTGTTATATGTTCTAGTATTAGTATATTACCTTTATAGAGTGGTGATGCATATATTTTCTATGTTTATGACTTAAAGATAGTCCCTACTCATGGGAATGGGAATGTGGTGGTGATTTCACTCAAAAATAGAACACGGTAATAGTTGTTGACTGATGTGTCAATGTAGTTAGACTCACTGTATTTTTCTTTAATGGATGAGGATAGTGCATATAACCACCTAAAAATGGTTATTACCCCAAAACTTCTATAGTATATTAAATATTATCATCTTGGAGATACTATCTATGATACCTTACAAATATAGATATCCACTAGACATGCCCTTGAAGTATTCTCTAAAGGTGGGGATCACATCAACCTTTTAAAGAGATGGATAATGGTATTAGTGATGTTGTGTGAGGAGGTTCGGATATAGATTCAAACATTACCCATGATGGTATATACAAATGTGGAAAAAACTTACCAAGCCTTTCATCATCTGTTATGGTGGACAAGTAAGAAGAAGTGTGTAGCATATTGTTTCTCTTGATGCCTCATGTTTCAATAGGTTAAGGTTGATCATTTGGCTCTAGTGTTTTTTCTCAAACCTAATAGGTGGTATAGTGTAAGTGGGATGGTATATATATATATACTTCTAAAAGTGACTCCAACAACCATATAGAGGATACAATGACATATGGGTGATCATATACCAACTCACCAAATTTAACAACTTCCCGGCTATTTGAGAGTAAAGTTAATATAGGATCTTAGGATTCCTTTATATGTAGAAGATAATATTTCTCAACTATGTTCCTTTTATGATCATTTTAGAATATGATTCTCACTTCACAGGATTAATATGGAGAGTATTTTAAGATTCTTTTGGGACTTAGTTGTGTTTGAAAATGGTATTTCACTACCAAACGAAGGGATATACTCAGCGATCCATTCAGGTTTTGAAAAAAAATGCTTTAGGATTTTATATAAAATGTTTGTTATAATTTATAGGATAACCTATCCTTGGTGGGGTTTTTGTACAATAACTTATACCATTACATCATAGGTATGGAACCATTTGATAACTTATATGGGATACTATGTAGGTCAACACTATATTGGACTAATCTAGGTGAGTTATCAATTAGGTGACCAAAGTTGGTGTAAGTGAAGAAAAATAAGGTTCAAATCTTCCAAGAGTGGATATGGACTACCCATATCTCTCATGAGATTTATACAAACTGATACAGAGACCATTATAGTTTGAGGATGGTGACCCTGTGTTCATGAAGGTCTCACCTTGACATGGATTATGGATGTTTTTTAGGGAATAATGTTATCTCCAATGTTCATTTTACCTTTCCAAATACTGTGTATGGGGGGTGATGTAACATACCACATATCCCTACCGATATAGTTAGACTGGTTATAGGATATTTTCCACATGTGACAGCTAAAGAGGCATGTGCATGACCCATCAAATGTTATCAACTAGAGAAATCAGGCCACTCAGGATGTGTATAACTTTGTAGAGTACCTAGTAGAGATCGAGGATCGGTATAATAAGATTCACCATGTGAGAGAAATTCCCTTAGTGTGTGTCCAATGGAAGCATTGGATTCATTTAGAGAGAACCTAGAATCAGGAGACTCAGATGCATGCTCAACACCCACAATATTTCGAGAATGATTTTTTTCTTTCTGTTAAGTATGTCCCTGTGGATAAGAGTGTTTAATAACTCTATTTCTTGTTATTAATATTTGTAATATTGTAAGGAATATTTTTTGATCAAGGAGATAATTTACTGAGGTATTTCAGGGCCCATTGAGGATAGGTTTAGATATAATTAAAATATTAAATATATTATATCATGTGCACACATTTTTCTATAAATAATGGAATAACTTCTAAATGGGATCTCATATCAGAAATATGATACCTTTGTTGAACCCAAAATTTTATTTTTGCCATAGGTGTGGCATAACCATTATAGACATCAAGTGTTTGGTTAAAAATTATTTATGGGGAGATTGGTAAATTAATTAATTTATATATTTCACTAGACCTAGAATCCTTTATATAAACACGATTAAAGAAAATCTGTATGGGTTATCTTCCTAATCTTATTGATTGAGAGAGTTTAATTGGAGTATGATTCCTAGTAGCTCATTAGTCGATCATGGATGGAAAATTGTTATTTCAATCATAGATTGTGGTTCTTTATAATGTATGTGATGTATGACTGTTATTTATTAGTGATTGATCCATCCCCATGGTAGGGGATTTGGTTTCATTGTTGTATTCCCCATTTTATTACCCCATGAATAATGTAAATCAAATACACTAATATATTGATTCATGGGTAAATCATTCTTTGTTAGAGTAGGTGTTTCTTCTTGTTTTTTGGGAAATTGATATTATTATTTTTATTATTGCTTGGTTTTTTATTTATAATTCCAATGAAATGAATCGACGTCGACCTGAATAATGGATTAAGTTTTTACCACTTGTTTTTCTTGGGCATTTCATCCCCTATTCATCTGCAATATTTTCTTTCATTAGTGGTTCAACTAATGACCTATAATTGATCATTATAAGACTATTCTATAGCACAATATATTGAAATCATGGGTTCAAGTTCATGATCGATGTAGTCGTCAATTTTTTATGATGGTGGAAGATGGTCGGCCAGTGATTATGTTTGGATTTAGAGATCCAAATTTATGTTTTGGCATGTGGTGGTGATGTGGTTCAATAGGAAGTGATTCGAGGGTAGAGGATGTAACTAGAATCCATCCACTAGTGATGGAAAGTTCCATAAACCCCTGATCCATTATTTATGGGTGTGATTCGAGGCTAGATCATAGTGGTGGTGGTGTAAGTGAAAAACATGAGAATGTTTGGTATTTCATGAAAAATCCTAAAAAAATAGTGTCTACTCTATAAGATCATAGTATATGTGGTCCCATCTTGTTGTGTTATGGTTTATAAATAGAGAAAAATATTTCATTTCATATGGTCTCCTCTAGGAATCCTGTAACTATGTGTTGGAAAATCGATGTTTACCCTAGGGGTGAATTCACATGAACAAGTACAGGAAGATAGGCCTGGATAGAGTACATCAAAATAGACTATTATGTGAACACGGGAATTAAAAAAGTAAACAAGGACGTCCTAAAGTAAATGGGCATGGGTTGGTGTACACAGACTTGGGTGAGAAAAACACTGAGTATCGGAATGAACACTACATTTCATGTACCCTAAGAGTACATTAAGTGTATATTTTGAAATACTTTTTGTGTGAGATAGTGATACATGGGGTTCCTAAAGGTACACAAGACATGTTGTGTACCTTTTCTGGGGAAGGTTGATTTCTTATGTCTCTTTAGTTTGGACATGTAACAGTTGGGTATGTTCCCTTGGTCCTTTCTTATGTGTTTACAATGTGACATTACATCCTAATAATTGTATTATGATCCCCTATAAGGGTTTATTTTATTTTATTTTCACGAATCCCTCCATGTGAATAGATTGGTATTTTATGTCATTTCATCACCTTCCATTGTGGTGTTTATGTAATATGTGTGACCAACATATGTGGGTGTACAATCCTTGTCATAGAGGGTTGGTCCAGTTGGGTTTTGGTGTCCCCCATAGGACTAGGGTAGGATAACCTATCCATGTATTGAGATATTTATGGATCCTTCATTTAATTCATTTGTGATTTTTGTCGATCATGACCTCTTAGATGATCTATATCAGTGATATCATGGATCATGATGTGAGTTATTAAGGAAAATATTTAGGTTGATGACTCAAGGATAATCTAGTGGAAGAAAATATGTTTGATTCCACTTTTAAAAATGGTGCTTATTATGAGTATATATGGGTTATTGTTCTTATTTACATGTCTCAAATTTTTTATATGTTCCTAAGTAATGATGAGTTGACTATTCTCTTTATGCATTATGGTTAGGAATTTCTTGGTGTCCTTCTAATTATTGTTATACTCACCCCACATTGTCTTTTTCTAAAAATGACATGTCTTATGAAAATAAAGAGCTATATGAAAGATTACTAGGTTGACCAGAATTCGAACGAACATAGTTATATTGAATGAAAATGGTTCATACAAGGTGTTTAATTAGTAAAAATTCCACTCCCTCTAGTAGGATGTACTATTTTTTAGTTTTTGTAGTGTCCTTATATATGGTACATTATTCTCTAAAGTAAGTATATCATATTATGATGTGGGATATATGTGATTTTTTCATTATTGTATCAATTTTGTTTTACCTTTCATCATTTTATTTGTATTGTTAGATTTTTATGTGTGTAAAGGGACCTTATGTTAAGGCCTCTCATGTGTGTTATATTTCTAATCATCGATGGTATCCTTCCCCAATCCTATTAAAGGAAATATGGGAGTGTCACACTCATATTAAAATCAATCAAGAGGACCTCGGTGGGTCAGGCCCTGATAGTAGCCTTATCATTTACTGATAAAACTGGAACATTAGTCATTTTGGCCTATATTGAAAATTAATTTGGATTCACAATGTCTATGAGAAAATATATTACTACAACTTAGTGAGAAAGAAGAGATGATATAGGATTCTTACGTTAATTCCAACATCTATAAATAAAAAATAATAAAATGAAATTATTGATACATTTCCCATGGAACCATTGTACCTTGAGATAATTTACATTTATTTAACTCAGGTTTGATTTTGTTTTGAGACAAGATTAAGACATAGTGATTAGAACCATTCGTGATGATTATTTTTTCAGAAGGAATGGTTGAAATACAAATAGATATTAAAGTATTATTCATGACTAATAGACAAAAACTGATGTTATATGTGAAACTATTACTATAGGGATGTGTTATCCTTTTGATGTTAGATTAATATCTCTAGATCTCAACATTAAATGAAGTGTTGAAGGGTAGAAACATAGGTCTGATTTCAAATCATGACCAACTTTTTTTGTATTATTTTTTTATTTTGTAAATATATATAGGAACATACCTTTGAAATAATCCTTAGGGAACCTGAGGTAAGAACCCCCACTACGCAAAGTAGTTCAACAGTGTAAACTTGTGGGAGGATGAAACAAGTTGTTCCATGTTATAGGAGTGTTGATCATTATTCAAATGTCAAATTTGAAAACACCATGTTGATGTATATTCTATAGTTGTTAGCATGGTGGTGAATCTATGATAGTAGTGTATCTATTATACAGATAATCAATAGGAAATGTATAACTAATGTTCTTATTGTGCAATTTGCATACCATTTTGAAGGATCATACTATCCCGATCTTATGACATTGAAATGGAGATAAGGTACAATAAATGTTGTATAGATATATATGGTGATTGAAACGGGGATGGCCACACCATGGATGATCTTGAACCCATGGTGAAAGATCATACAACTATGGTGTAGTGACCTCTGGAAAAAAGAGATAATTTATAAGATAATATTATCTTATACCACCATCCCCCATAACTCTCTTTGGAACTATCCATTCCTCTTCCACCGAACTATGTAACTATATTCCCTATCATCCCATGAACCCATTCCACATTACATCAACCCAGTCACCTCCCTATTTGATTCCACCCAACCCCAGTAATCCAATTCCTCTCATTCCTATTAAATCTCATTATTGGTGTGATACTTCACAATATTTGGTTCAACCATCGCAAAAACTCTCTCACACAACAAGTTTTCCTTTATCCAAACACACTCCAAATGAACTTTTCCCTATTCCACACCACTTACTAAAAATGAATCAAATTACCTACCATCATTATAACAATATGAGTACTTAGAGAGAAATCTATGACTTCTTTTTAATCAGTGATACATAAATGATTTTAATTATATCATTTAGTTGACAAGAACTATTTGAAATTATTGTTAGGAAGAAAAATGATGATGGGTGGCATCTCAATCCCTACTATTTTAAAAATCCTTTCCTCATAAATCTGGTTGTGGATTATCATTATAATTTCCACATTATAGAAATTATATATTTCATGGAGTGTACATACTATGATCTTATGTTGTAAATTTTCAACATGGTTTGACCTGACTATGAGTGGTGTTCTTCCAGCTTAGAGGTTGGAGGTTTTGTTTCTCTCTTTTTATATTTGGGTTAAAGATAAGGATATAATGATATGGGTTTATCAATTTACTAGTACATAAGACACTTCACTTGAATCCTCTAATGTAAAAAATATTTTTTGAAATGGCAGGAGCATACTGGTGATCCCTAGGCTCAGTGCCATACATCTAAATTCAATAGTTCCCTACACAAATTCTGTATAATGAGTTAGATTAATAATGAATTTAAAAAATCTAGTCTACCCTAGGTTTTTATCTAATAATTTTGACCTTGATGGATGTCAAAATCCTCTATTTGATTATCTAGGGACCACCCCTTAATATCCTTTAACTGATGGTACAACACATCATGTATATAGGGAGTAAAAGAAATAAAACATTAATGTGGGTTTGTTTATCACCATGATGGAAATTCCCTTAAAATATTTTATATTTCATATCCCATAACTAACGTGGGAAATATTATGACCCTGTATATGCACACACTGCACAAGATTCTATCATTGTTAAGGTTTGATTAGTTGGACATGATCATTTTCTAACTCTTAATGCCCGGTGGGACATGCTCATTTCACAAATCAATGTTTATATCTACGATAATTACATAAATGTATGGAATATAAGAGAACCCAATAAAATTTAATCATGAGAAATGGGAAGGTAGAACTTTATTTTAAGTGTATTATGAAGCATCGTCTAGTTTTTGATGATCTAGTCGTCCTTATTAAATCTCCCATGAGAACCCATGATGTTCATCCTTCTATACAAGAACTATGTTTAGTTTTTCTATTTAGTAAGACACCCAATATGTTGAGACTTCTCATGGTTTACTAGCTATTGGTCCCATTCTAGGCTTAGTGGCTACTACAACATAATTCTAAAATGCTAATTTTCATGATCTACCATCAAAGGATGTATCTCCTCCACAATTTCCATCACCTCTAATTCCATATAACTTATCGACATCTCCACTATGAATGTTGATTTATTATGTAGTAACTCAATGACTATTGTATGGGGAATATTATAATAATTTCCTAAGGATGCTTAGGATTTTATTTTCTTAAGTTTTTTATTCAATATATTTCCATTTTTTAAACATTGTGACATCATTTAGTTTTATTCATTAAGGAATAAAAGTTATTTTCTATTCATAATAACCATTATAATGCATTTATTTTTATTTTATAATTTATTATCTCACTAATATGTGGTAATTTCAAGATTCTTTAACACTTTTAGGATCATGGTAACCCCATGTCCTGGTTTTAATTCCATTGTTATGGGGTGGAACATTCAGGGATGTCTTCTTAGTCCCTTCTACTCCATTTTCCATATGTGATTTTTATTATTAAATATTTGTTTCAGTACCACGGTATGATTTTAATATATATATATAAACCTTTTCAAGAGAAGTGTGTGTGAGGTTTCATGATATGTGTTTAATTTTGTACCTTGGACTTAATAAAATAAAATATATAATTTTTGGTGAAATTCATTTTCAATATATTATGATAAAATAACCATATAGGTAAAAGGAAAGATATTTATTATAAATCATATTATTGATAGGTATTCTAACCCATTTTTTCATACTCTTTCACATACCCAATTTTTTGAGATAACTTAAGTCACTCTTCACTATAAGAAATGACATTGCATTTTTTTTAAAGATATTATTGAATAATATTATGGTTAATATGATGGAGAAATATTTATTTTGAGCCCTTATATCCTAGTAACTTATAATTTTATTTATATTAATCTTTTAAAATCAATGAATGAACATTATAGGGATATCCACATTACTTGTTGATTATTTCCTAACTACACTACTCTCGGAATATTTCATGATTTTCAATGTTTGAAGTGTGGGAGAGAGGTTTCCCATGGAAAAATGAATGTATTTTCTTAAAAAACATAGGTGTGGTGTGTTTTAATTGGGAATTATGGATGGTTTATGTATTATAATTCATTATTAATTATTTTTACCCTCTAAAAATGAAAAATTAGAAAAAAACAATTTTTTGAAAGTCAAAAATCACTCCCCATCAACCTATAATCTAGTTATAACTATAAAAATTAGTTTCTTATATAGGTTTATTATTTTTTTGATTGTAATGATATTTTTTAAATATCCATTGGAAATAAATCTGAAATTTTAACAAACAAAATGAACTGAAAAAATTGGAAAATAAAATTCAGGTTCAATCATTATGCTTATATTCCTATAATTTATGAGATATTTCTTTAAGCTTTGGGAAGGGGGAGATATAATAAATTTTTAAGGATCCTTTTATTGAGCTTTTATATTTTTTATCATGAAACATACTTTTTATATAACCACTTTTATTGAGTTAGAATTTTTCCACATAATTACCCACATACCCAAAGACTCAAGGTTGCATGATCCTTTTTACGAAGTCCTTGTGATTTATTATGATCCGTTTTATTTATAGGGTAGAAATATAATATTAATTTCAGGATTATAGATAAACATCACGCACTTGACATTTATAATAACTCTAGAATACATTAATCTTGATTAATGCATAAAAAAAATTTGTAATAGAAATGGAAACATGAGCGTCTATGTATAAGACAAATTAAAAATATGATAAAAGAGAGAAAATAGGTTGTCCTTATAAATTCAAAAATTAAGTTTCATTAGGTTCCTAAGAGGCCTTAAAATATAAAAAATTTGTGATTTTAAAATAACACTTTGTTTAATTTTCATTCTTTGGTTGTTTTACACTTAATTTAAGGTATTATTTCCATTTCATATCATTTTTCAGATATATTTTTCATGAGGATATCAAAGGGTGGGGGAATAAGATATCTTATTTTACTGTTTATGTTTTCATTGGTTTTTATATATATATTATGTGAATTGTTAAGGATTTTTTATTATTTTCAATGATGTTTTTAATGAGATTCCATTTTGGTTTTTAATTATAGAACATTGAGAAAAAATAGAAAATTGAGTGTAAACTACACCATTGAGCTTTGATGAGAAACGTGGTGTGTTATTTGATGTTGAAAATTTTGGAATGGAAATTTATTATTCCATAGAGGGGATGAGTCATTTTACCATGGAATTTTAAAATATTTTCATGCTGAGTTTGAAGGTCTTAATTTTAACTAGTCTATTTTTACCTAAATTCAAATTTTTATCTATTAAATTCTATAGTATAGCAGAGCACTAAGTAGTGACTAATGTGACCTAATTTAAAGAGTTTTCTTATCATGATTTTATACATTTTAATTATTTCAGAAATGTTATTCTAATACTAAAATGAAAATATTCTAAATTTAAATCATAATGAAATTAAAATAGTGAAACAAATGCAATAATAATGGTGCAAGAAGTTAGAAAAATATAACACATTTTCCAAAACTAGTAGATCCCATATCTTATTATTTATTCGTTACTTAAAATAAAAATAATAATGATAACTCTATCGATGCATGATATATCCCCAAAACATATTCAACTAATTAACATTAGAATATTGAGAACTATTATTAAAATATGAGTTTTCATTATCATTTCTCTAAAAGAAAGGTTATGCACTCAACAACCTACAAGTGAATAGAAATTTTTGAAACTCAATGTTCTCAAAATCATCAATCAAATAATGAAAAATATAAAATCTGGGTTCCTTCCAAAATCTAATGATCATCCGAATAAAATAGTCAACGCTCATTAATTTACACTCTCTAACAGAAGATGTTCCCATTATATAATGGAATAAATAAATCAATGGAATGACATAAAATATATATTGATAAATATAATATATAATTACAACATAATATTTATCATGAGATTAATTACAGTAAGTGGATCAATTGATTTAATTTATCAATAAAATCTCCATACAAGAATATAAGTTCATTCCAAAAAATCAACATATCCAGACATGGTTTAGGTATGAGAGAAGCCTTCAATGTTTATCTCCTTTAAAATAAGTATCATATCTCTTCATCAATATCTCTGGAAAAAATTTCAATCAACACTCCTCTCCATAATATCAATTGTTGTCTGAAATCCCCGCCTTTTAAATTTCCCAAGATATCTACTTATATCATTTCTTGGGTTACACCCCTTGAAGATCACCTCATTAGAGTGACATCCAAAATTAGATATAGAGTTATTCAGTTTAAGTAATTTCACTTTCAAAATATCCTTCTCTTCAAACAGCAAAAAAAATCTATAAATTCATTAAATTTCTCAACCAAAGATCAATTGATTCTTTTCAAGGTAGACTCAAATTTTATTCAATAATAATTACGTAATTTCAAGTTATTTAAATTCATGAATCCACCTTCCCATACAAACAATTGATTCAACATGGAATTATATCATTTTGGGAAAAAAGTTTGTAATTCTTCAACTAATGATCATCTATAATTGTGATATTCACTCTTATTAAGAACCTAATTTGGGAAATTCTCTAAATGCCTTTTAGACATGAATCTACATGAACGTGTGGCTCCAATATTTAATTGTACATTGCACCTTCAAATTTAGAATCCCTTATGTAATTGATTCATTGTAAACTTAGATCTTATTCAAAACTTCAATCTATCATAGCACTATTTCAAAAATACGCAGTGTCAGTTCATCTTATCCAACGACACTTATATATGGTTTCTTAATATCTCCATGGAATTGGTGACACACTATCCTTTCATCATAGGAACTTCTTTTCAGATATTTATTTAGTCTTATATGGAATGATATCCCCCTAAACATGGTCTTAGTATTGCCATGATTCATCTCTTGTCATGATTTATCATCTCTTTCAGGCCCATGATTCTTAAATAATCTTTGTTTGGTATAATTTTAGATCTAAGGTTTTATCGAGAATCGTTCTTCATTAGGATGAAACCACATTGGACTCTTTTTTAAGATTTTGTTTCGGTTTTTAGATCTATCCTCTCATTATCCACTTGATTCAATATCTAAATTGTCCCCATATTAATAAATAGATCATATCATCACAAATATCAAGTTTTAATTTTCCCGTACATTAATGGGAATCATAAAAAATGGAAGTGTGATTACTATTTAATAATTTAGAAATATGGATGAGAAATATATATGTGGTTAGATGTCTAAAAAATGGCTATCTGGTTCTATAATTTATGTACTTTATTATATATATGGATACATAGTTGAAACCAGATAAAATTGGCTATATAGATAGGACGTTGAGAAAATGGATACGTGATTACAAATAAAAAATCTGATACATTAGAAAATTGGCTACATGTTTGGATTTCAAAACCCCTATGTGGATTTTTTCCAAGTTATATTATGTGGGATGCTACTCAATTAGATTACATGAATATGAGATTAATATTTGGTTACATGGATTTCTACTTTAAATTAGTTATGTAGATACTTCTATTTGAAAATTATTCAATTTAGTGAATTTATTATGTGAGTATATTTCTTCAAAAAGAATTCAAAAAATTGTAAAATTTATTTATAAAAACATATAAAATAAAATTTAATCGTTTAGATTTAATAAGAAATTTTTTTCAAAGATCAATTTAATAGTTTTAAATCATGTAATTTAAAAAATTTACTCCCAAAAACCAAATTCCTTATGAATATTCAAAAATTATTTTGTCATATTAATAAATCCTCAAAACCATTCACCTAATTTGACCCTTAAAATAATATGAGATAAAACAATGATGAAATTTATTAATTATGGGATGAAACTATATTATTTCATTTGAATATTCAAAGAATAAATTTTTTTTCTTTATATTGTCCAATATTAAAAATTTCATCAATTGAAGCACATTTATCATCAAAAATATAATAAATATCATTAATATATTTGGAAATAATATATCAAAAAATCGCCACATAAAATCCTCCCACAATATTATCTTCAATTTCCTCAAGAATGTTTCTATGAAAAATCCATTGATAGGAAAATAATAACAAAACTAAAGAATCAGATTTCCACTAAGAAATGATTTTCATAAATATTTTCCCTTATGAAATTTCTAAAATTTATTGTGAAATTTTCCTCTAAAATTTAGTGATCTTAGTGAATTTTTTTTTACTTTTTAAAAAAATTGTTTAAATTGAAAATTATAAACAAAATTTAACACAATTCAATTTTTCTTCAAACCAAAATCCAAACATTTCATTACCTCAAATGGAATATACTTATATAGAAAAAAATTAAATTATTATTATACACTCTTTTGGTTGAGAATAAATTGATAATTATCATGGAATCGTAAATAACCCATACAAAATTTCAAATAACAAAGAATGGAATAATTAAAGAAAATATGTTCAAATTGAAATAGTACTTTCATTTCGTTATCCATTTGCATGCATACCTTATGAGTTTAAATGAAATTAAAATGTTTAGAGGAATTGATGAGTGTATATAATTCTCAAAAAGTTTAAACATTGAATTTCATTTCAAATAGAAAATACAAATGATTTTCCAAATTAAATATATAAGGTAATAAATATTAATATCATCAAGGTGGAATCATAAACTCCCTATTTTGTAAAAAAATCCACCATTAAAAAATGATTTAGTGAAGCTTGAAATAGATAAATTTTGCAAAACAATATTGGATATTTTTAAATTTTCTCATTTATGATCAGTTAAGAAACATTAAGACCCCTTACTCTCATATAAAAGTCAACATTGTCCCCATTGATGAACATCTATATATAGTAAATAAAGAAAAAAAAATATTTGGATCAAATTTCTATTCAAAACATCAATAATAAATTTTTGTAAAATGGGCAATAGGAAATATTAAAAAAAAATTCCACAACAAAAACAATAAAAAATTAACAATAGGAAAAAATGTTTCCAACTAGTTACATATTAAAAAATATCAACTCAAAGTTTATATTTTTATACTAGTTAATGTTCATGGAAATATGAAAAATGATTTACCGAAAAAAATTAATATAATTCATGGTATGGAACTAAAACACAATGTAAAACAACAAATTTAAAAAAAATCATGAAATTCCACCAATTTCATCATGAAAAAACTCTTCCATTTCAACATTTATTCTTACCAATTAATTTCCAAAGTATAAGAATCATGTTTTTAATATCATAAAAATGAGCATAATTAAAAACTAGATGCTTCCCTAAATTTCAAGCAATATTCTCCCTTAAATCTACTCAAATGACCCGCCTTCTTTACTTTTAAAAAGTACCTTTTTTAATACTAGAGATCATAAATGAAAAATGATATTGTAACCTTATAATCTAAAATAATGAAGATAAATGAAAATAGTGATTATAAAAATAGAGGGGTATGATTCAAAATTAATAAGTTTTACCTTCTCTAAATCATATAAAATTTCAATGTATATTCTTTAAATGTTGGGGAAAATCCCCAAGAGAATTATTCATGGTGAACAATGGGAACATCATCATGTATATAGCCTTGGAAAGGTGTTTTTACCACTTTTATTATTTCCAAATGACATTTAATGATGTTTAATATCTACATTTACACTTTATTTCCTATAATAAAAACAATCACATAGTAATATTTTATTGGAAAGAAAAACATATAACTGAATGTAAATGGAAATTGATGTAAAGGGAAGAGAAATATTGCGCAAAACTCCAAATAGGTGATGTGTTTTATTCTATCCATAAGTAGATAGAATATTATTTATACTAATATATTGTGGGACGGGACTTCTGTGGTAATAACTCCTATAAATTTTCTTTCCCATATCCAAACAACTTCACTCATATGTCAAGGACCCCTTGTAAATAATTTTTTTATCCATCTCCCTCATGTTTATCTAAATATTTTATGTTGGGGATGGAAAAATAATATATGGGCCCCCTTTTCTACTAATCCAAGAGGATATGTTTCCATTAGTCCCTCTATGACTTCTATGTACAACCTCAGTTGATCAAATAAAATTTCCTAAACATTAAAATGGATATCCTTATCTTTTATATCCAACTCCAAACTCTTATATATAATTATTGTATATAAATAATGATTATTTACGATAAGGCCCATCTTATATTTATCTTGTCCACACATAGTACATTTTTCTACAGTCACATGAAACTATTCAAGGGCCATTATAGAGGATACTATTTTAGTAGAGTAATAATAATGGGATTGGGTTCTTATCTCAAAAATCAAAAAGTTAAAATAAATGGGTCAAGAATTTTGATGTCCCCCTGAAGTAAATCATTTTAAATTCATTGTGTTTCATTGAAATCCTTGGGATAATTAATCATGTGTGGAATTGATTTTTCATGAATTTTGCATCAAAATTTTGGATTTCACATTCAAATGTAGGGAGGCTAATATCTAATACATTAAACTCAAGGAAAAAATGAAAAAACATTTGAAGCTCTTTCACCAAGGATTCCAAGGTGTGATTATTTAAATTCTATTTAATGTCTTCTATGAACTTTTTGAAATATCTATTATCAAAATACTTGAACAACACCCAATTTCATTAGGAAAATTATATGAATATATCTTCCAACAATGAAAAATGTTCAATTATTTCTGACCTAATTTTCATTAATTTGGTTACCCACAAGAATAATTTATTGTCATTTAAATAAAAAAATATATTTTAGGATAATTTTTTTAACTTCTTAGGTAACATCCCATGTCCAGACTCAGCTAATTGAGGCCCCCCCTAATTGGGTAGTAATCTAGTAGTGACAAACATATCCTACCTACAATAGGTTAGTGGCTACTGACAAGGGATGAGTGGGAATATCACGGTTATGGGTGGACATATCCTAATGTACCTTCACACACACACACCCAACTCCATGTGATAATGCATATATTTTTAAATAAAACTATATCCTGTATGGAATAAGAAATTAATTCAAATAACCACTATAAAATACATCAATGTGAAAAAGGTAATTGATGTGATCTCGTATTTTCAACCTTTACTTCCTTTAATCAACTGAAAATGGCCCAAGTTGTAGTTTAATTCCTAGACTGATATTATTTTTTGTTTATTTTTTTAAATTAATACTTAATTAGAATTGTTTTAAATATTTTTTTTCTTCTTTAATTATTAATATATACTATAATAATAGAAAAATTCTAAATTGAACAAGTATATGAATGTTTTGAAGCTGGATAGTTACAAAGGTTAAGAGTGACCATAAAATCCAAAGTCACTAGGCTTGGTGTAAGTGTTGGCCATATGATGCCCTACAGAAACCTAGTCAGACACTGTAAGAATGCTCAACCCAATCATGAATAACTACTCATGGTAACCTACCCACTATATCACTATGCATTCTCATTGTAGGTATACCAACCATGAGTTCCGTAAGATGATAGTGTTGTCAAAAATTACTTGAAGAATAAAATAGGTAACTACATGAACATAATTCATTAAATGTGAAACTACTATCATGGTGGGTATATCTAGTGTGAACGCTTCCTATTCATTGACTATCTCATGGTAAGAACACAGACTATGAATTTCATAGTACGCATGGTTACTATAGGATTTACCCATCAACCGTACTATGCCTCTACGTTCCATGCTACCCTTACAAACACCATGCATCCACTTCCCAAGAAGAACAAGTGGCCTCTTTAAAAATAATTAAACATGATCCAAGGACTAGGTACTAATCTACTAGATTCCACCACCATTTTACTACCACTATATTTAGTTAAAATTGGGTCCCCTCTACCTTTATAATTCCACCTTCTGTTACTACCCCTATATCTAAGATGTGGATGGAGTGAATCCCCTCTACAAAAAGAATCATGTTAGTACTATGCTCTAATTTTAGATCTTCACTTATAAAGGATTTAATTTATCCATGAGAACCACAAGAGGAGTATCCCTTACTACACAACCTTTTAGGGAGCTCGTGTATTCCACTCTATCATAAAGAATAATTCAACCTATTGACACAAAAGTTGTGCAACAAAGGACAATGCTCCCATATGTGATAGATTAAGTAACATTGAGTTGAGTTTTTAAGAATCTCTTCTCCCCATAAAATAAAACAACTTGAAGGATCATGTTTAAAATATGAGGTAAGTGGGAATATAAATCATATAGAGAATCTAAATCACTACTAATAAGGAAACGATTGGCCTTCATCATCCAATGATGAGAGAATCCAAGTGCAGATTCTGGAAAAAAATGAAATCTCATGGGTAAAATAATTATAAACTAGAAGCGAATGAAATAAAAAGGAACACAACTAAAATCGTTGACCCACATTTCTTTACCCACAATTATAAAGCATCGGATCAGCCGGCCCTTCAAAAAATATTAGGCTGGATAATGGAAGAGTTTGGATTCCAAGAAAAAAATGATCCAAACCCTTCCTTCAGAAAAAATTAAAACAACTAATCCTAAATCATAAATGTTCCCTATAGATTTTATAGAATTAAATGAAGAAACAGGTGTATTTCTAATGAAAAAAACCTTGGTAGTTGGGAGTAATATATGAGTGAGAACGTTCTCTTCAAGGAATGCTTTGAATCACCACCAGTTCTAACTCTTGTGTTATTTAATTTTTCATTTTTAATACTATGAGTATGTCCCAATAATCCCTTTGTGTTTCATCCAAGGATAATTTCTTAACATACCTTATTGGTGAATTCTATTTTCTCTGAATACTATCACATACTTATCAATAAAATTTAATTTTTTTTAATGATATAGTTTTCTTATAATTTATCTTTTATGTTATTCCAGTTATTCAATAAATTGTACAAAATCTACATGTATTATGTCTAATGAGTGAGATAGAAAATAGTAGGGTTAATTTAAGGGTAAATGTTAATATCCAAGTACCAAGATATGTAAGGGTAAAAAATAAAATGAACATTTTGTTTCATTTTCTAAACTTACATTTCCATGTGTAATTAATCATTTGGATTCATTTAATGAGAGGGTGATTAGAAACTAAATTAATAATGCTTTAGTTGGTTAATGAGGGAATAATCTAAGGTTGTACCATTACTTCCTCAGTTGATTTTAAAACCAACTAGATTTTATTACCATATCTCAATAAATTGATCCTAAAAAACAATATTTAAATACACACATAACACTATCTTCCCTTGAGACAATTTGAGTCCCACTTATAGTACATATTTCTTGGTTTCAAATATTGCTTTTATTAGTGCCTCATGATAGGATTTCATCAAACCTGAATCCTATTATAGGGAATTGATTGTTTTTAATAAAATTATATTGATAATATGTTTTCAAATGACAATATGTAGTTCTTATATCCTCCTTATAATTAATCCAAATATTGAGATAAATTTTTTTCAATACTCAAAAACTTAATAAGTACAAAACAAATGAAAGAGAGTATTTAACCATTCTGTTGAATGAATCTCCATCCTCAATTTCATCCCCCTAAATTGATACAAAATAAAGTGGAAGGATTAGGGGTAATCTGGATCATGTTAATAAGACTTTGTGAGAAATGTATCCAACCAATATCAATATTAAAAACTATAATTATAATTTAATGACCAACCAAACTATAAACTCGGAAATATATTATTTGGAATAATACCTATGTTTCATGGTCAATCTGGGGTGGACCCCAATAAGAATTTAAAATCATTTAAAGAATAAATTAATGGGTTGAGAACTATATGAGTCACTAAAGATCAAATCATATGGAATTACTTCCACTTCTCACTTAATGGAGGAGCCAAGGTGATTCTCTATAATGTACAACATAGATAAGTCAACGCATGGGAGTTTTTATAGAAGATGTTCCTGAAAAAATTCTTTTCTGCTTCAAGAAGTTCTTAACATCAAATGAAAATTTATGGGATCAAATTTTGAATTGGATAAACTATCTATGAAATTATGGATATGATTATGAAACTAAAAACATTCTGACCACATCAGCCAAATTAAGAACATCACTTATTTTTATTTCTATACCAAGGATTCATGTAGAATGACCAGATCCTAATTAATGTTTATTCAATAGGATCATTGATTTATAAATCACTAATTGAGGTAAAATAACTCATTGAAATGATATCAAAAAATTATGAACATTTTGGTACTAGAATTCCAACCATAGAGTACATGATCTAAAAAGCACCAACTCAGCATTATTAGAAATTGGAATTTATGAAATATTTTCTATTATGTGAAAATTTCATATAAAAAAGACTATGAATAATCAACCATCAAACTATTATGGTCCTTATATTAGTTCTATTTTCAGGGGAACATAATTGATAGACTCCCTCATGTTCATGTATCTAGAATTTGTGATTCCATGTTCTATAGGATGTTCTACAACCAATCTACTAGTAACCAAGGATTTACATAATTTCCCACTAACTAATTTTGATCTAGGAGATAGAATAATCAAATAACACTATTTTAATATTCTTCTCAATCATATTTTAAACTCCCTCCATTTTTAGTATAAAATTTACAAACATCTACAATCTACTATCAAGTACATCCATATGAACCATTAATGAATGTCTTGTTGAGACATGTAATATAATCTTAAGATAATCAACACACCATCCTCACCACTCATGGGTCATAATTAATATAATTAAAAGGATATTTCAACCAAATCATGAACACTGATAATAATATGGTAAATTGGGATTTAAGAGATATTTATAATCATAAAATTACAAACCCTGTGGGGAATTTTACTTTGGTTACATTGAAATGGGGAAAGGAACTAGAATAAAGTAACAGATTACCCCTATAAATTGAAACCTGAAGTAACAAACATATTATATATAGAGAACATACTCTAGATAAATATCATCATCAAGAGGAAGTGAATGATAAATAAAAATATGAAATAATAACTAGGAATATATATATATATAAACTCCCACCTTTATTCCTAGTATCAAAGAAGTGATCTATAACCCGAGATTAATCACTACAAAAAAATGATGGATGTTTTCAAAAAGTCATAATCAATATCCATTTGATGGAATCCATTTTCTAGATTCAATGGTATGAAAAATTCAGTAAATATATAGAAACTAATAGAATAACATTAAAATTAAATGAAGATTTTTGATTATGTAATAATTTTTCTTCTCTTATCACCCCTTAAATTACCCAAAAAGTTCAATATCTTGATACTTTTTCTATTCCCTATAATATTGGTGAGATCACATTTTTCAATGAATTTTATGACTTGGGAGCATCAATTAATGTAATTCCACATTCCATTTATTCATATCAACAAATGGTAGAAAGTATACCCACCTATGTGGTTGTATATATTTCCAATACAGCC
This sequence comes from Viscum album, assembly GCA_963277665.1. Lineage (NCBI taxonomy): Eukaryota > Viridiplantae > Streptophyta > Magnoliopsida > Santalales > Viscaceae > Viscum > Viscum album. Next base: position 1,535,605,315 of record OY728142.1, on the reverse strand, counting down.
ACTCCCTATCGGATAGGTCTCCAAGAGGATGTCCTAGTAATTGAATAAGGTTACACATTCCATAATTAATTATACATTCTCAACATAGAGGGAGGAAATAGTGTAGATATTGATCCCAAAATTATACGCAGAACTTTTCTGATGACTGCTAAAACCATCATAAATTTCAATGAATGTATAATTTCCATGAAATTTTATAAGGAAATAGTATATTAAAACATCTTACATTCAATGATACATCCACATGAAGAATATTTTTTTCTCACCATAAAACCTTTTGACCTTTCCTACTCTTATAGGATTGAAATTCATATATTTTATGAAATAATTAGATAGGATTAAATGTTGAAAACACCCATCCTACTAGAAAATTATTTTTTAAAAATTGAACTAAATCTTGAAAGAGTTTCATCATTTCATTAACTAAATGAAATTGATGAAAAATCTTTTGTTGAATTAATAAAATATGATATTAATACATTTCCATTACATATAAAAATGTCAAATTTTTAAAATAGTTAAATAGAAACAATTATTGAACCCCCCCCCCCAATCCACCCCCCCTGAATTAGATATAAGTTTTCATCCTTCAATTTTAAAATATTCTTCCTTAAAAGAGGACAATAAACAGATATTTATAATTTCCAGAAACATAGAACATGATTACAAAAACATGATGAAAACATCCTTAAAAATAATATTTAATTCATTGGACGGATAATGGGATTTATTTCCAGAATTATCGCTATTACTTGAATGCACATAATATTTTTTATGAAGAATCCAAATCAGTAATACAACCCTAGAAAAGTTTTAACCCAACCCTTTTAGAGGAAGAAAAAAAGGAATTCGAGAGACTCATATAATATGATATAAATCATATCATATAAAATTATCAATGGGTGATCCCCAATCAAATTATTCCCAATAAAACTAGTTAAAATTTATTTTGAAAACAAATACAATTAATTTTTACCCACTATATTCTAGAATATCTAGAGTGTTTGTATTGACTAAATAATATTAAACCTTGTAATAGGAAAGACTGTTTTCATACTCTGTGTACACAAAATTATAGAAATACTAGAGAATAATGGAAATTATTGTTTCCTTGATGGTTTTCATGGGTATTTTCAAGTTCCCATTTCTCCCTATGACAAATAAAAGACCACCTTCACATGCCATTTTGGTGTATTTTCCTACCAAAGGATTCCTTTTAGTGTCTGGAATACCCTACTTACTATTCCTTATAGCATGGTAAGAATCCTATCAAACATGATTGCTAGTATTTTATGTGTATTCATATATTACTTCACTATATATGGAATTTAATTTCAAAAATTTATAGAGATTTTGGAAATGATTATAAAAAGATGTATAGAGAAACAACTAGTTTTGAATTTTGAAAAAAATATATTTTATGGTAGAAAGATGAAATGTCACGGTCCATTTGATCTCTATAGAAGAAATTTTAGTGGATCAAGAAAATGTGGATTTCATTTAGATACTAAATTATCCCACCACTATCATACACTTTAGGTCATTATTGTTCCATGTTAGGTTTTATAGAAGATTCATTACGGACTTCAGAAAAATTTCATTTCCCCTTACTAATATACTCAATAAAAAAATTGGTTTTGTATTTAATGATCTCTAAATATATATTTTGACACATTAAAAGGTTATTTGACCACATCCTCTATCATTTTTCCACCTAACTAGATACACCCCTCTAACATACAATATGATTCTTCTAATATGTCAGTAGGACCTCTGTTTTCTCAAAATATTGAAAGTATTCCACAAGTGATAGCCTACATTTAAAAACAGTTTATACTTCCAAAATTAACTAAAAAATTGTAGATTTGTATTTTTTCATTTATTTAATCTTTATAAATGTTTTGTTATTATCTCATTGGAACTAAGGTAATTGAATATTCGGATCAGGTATCTTTAAGATATTTAACCAATAAGACTAATGCAAATATCAGGCTGGTAATATGGATGTAGTTACTATATGAGTTTGGAATTGATATTAAAGACAAAAAAGGTTTATAAAGTATAGTGGATGACCACATGAGAAGGCTTCCTGATAACGTTGAGGTATAACTAGTTCCAAATACTAGTCTAGATGATTCATTCCTTAGTGAAGAATTATACATTATTTCCCATGTTACCAGGTATGCTAACATAGAAAAACTTCTAGTCACAAAAAGGTACACTAATCCTTATCAAAGAACCAAAACACTAAAAGAAAATCTAAATCAAAACACTATGCTTTCAAATTTCCACATTTTTAGACAACGTGTAATTAAAAAATAATTATTATATGTATTAAAAAGGAATAAATTCATTATTTTTTCTATTTCTATCATACACTTGTGTGTGGAGGCCATTTTGGTACTCAATGAACCATTGCGAGAATTTTAGAAGTGAGATTACTTTGGACGTCTATATTTAAAAAATCAATTTTTCTTAAATATTCCCAAAATTCTATTTTTTTCTATTATAATTTCCAAAAGTATAGATATTCCTAGAAACCCATTAATTTGTTCTAAAATATTTTATTTATAGGTAATTGTCTTAATGGTACCTTTTATAATGTATTTTGGATTTTCCCATATTCTGTTAATAGTAGACTATCTGTCTAAATGAATTTAGTCCAATTCAACATCGGATGATGGCTCAAAAACTATAATTGAATTTCTAAAATATAAAATGTTTTGTAGGTTTATAATAACTATAGATATAATTAGTAACTAAGTATCCCATTTATGAAAAAATAATATGGTGTCCCTAAAGAAAAAGTATGAAGTGCACCATAAAATATCCTCTTCCTACCACCCACAGACAAATGGGAAAGTAGTGGAATCGAATAGAGATGAAAAAAGGATCATAGAGGAGGCAGTACATCGCAACCATAAAGACTAGATTAATAAGATATAAGATTCATTTTTTTTGTATAATAATTCCACAAATACCTTATTTTTTATTTATCATAATCAAATTGTTTATAGTATATATTACCACTTCCTTTTTGACCTATAAAACATGGGCTACTCATATTTCAAACGAGTAAACCTAATGTCTAGAAATGCTTAGATCAAAGAAAAATAAATTGAGTGGATCTTGATTAATTGTGGAGAAAATAACATCATAAATTAAAATTTTATATGTATAAAACCAAATCATTCTATGAAAATTTGATATATAAGAGAGAATTTAATATTGGAGAAAAAGTGCTTCTATTTAATTCAAGGGTGAAATTTTTCCCAGGAAATGTTCATTCCATGTGGACTGCACCATTTATAGTAACTAATACTTTTCCTTTTGGTGTATTTGAGATTAAATAATAATGATAAATATAACCATTTAAGACAAACAACCAAAAAATAAATAATTACTAGGATTAAATTTTTAATGAACCAATAGAGGAGTCCATACTCCTCTATACTACTAAAAAATAAGTTTTGATGGGTTTTATGTTTCCCTTATTTGGGTCTAGCTTTTTATTTTATTCAAACTAAATTTTAAAAAAATTATAATGGAAATGTAATTGTATAGTGTTATAATTAAGTTTCTAGGAAGATATAAAAAGTAATATATAAATAAATGAAACCCTTTTTTCTGAAAATACAATTCTATACATTACTCTTTTTATAGTTTTTAGTTTTGATTTTACACCCTATTTATGAAACTCATACATTACCTACCTAGTTGAAAAATACCATTCTAGAATATGTGTAATTCACTCTATTTGAGAACTATTAGTATTAAGTGGTTGTTGAGATATTTTATCACTGTTTTTAAGGAAATATGGTTTAGAACTAGGTGATGGAGTGTGAGTGCAAATATTTGGGTGGAATCAATTTTATATCATTAATTCACTATAATTGTGAACTTGACATAAGGAAACATGAACTATATGAAACAAACACCATAGAGATCCCAATAAAATGAAAATTATATAATTCTCTTAAACTCAGAAAAAATGGGCAACTAGAAGGCCATAATTGATCTCTATGAAAAGGGAACTGGTTGTATTTCAATAATTAAATAAATTCATCTCAATAAGAGCTATAAATAATGATTTTCACACAATTATGGTTAGGAAAAATAAATACAAAAGGTAATTTTCAAAAAAAAATCCATTTAGATGAGGTTGATATTTAACCCATAAAAACTGGTGAAATTAACATATAACACATTCATTTAATTTGTATCAATAAAGTGAAAAATCAATCTTTGTTTTAAGAATCAGAAGAAAGAGGGATAAAGAGAGGTTATTTTTCTTAAAATTTTTCTTCCACTAAAATAATATTTGATCAACTCCTAAACTAAATATTTGTCTATATTAAAGTGATAAATTTACAATATTTACTTATGAGTCATCGTATTTATAAATTTGGAAGAATTTTTGTTTTGTTTCATCTAGATCAGTTAACTTTTAATGTAGGAAGGATGATCTTATTTTATTTTATCAATTCAAATAATTTAAATCTAATGATAAATTTCTAATGAGTGAAATATTATATGTGTGGGGGAGTTATGTTTGAAGGATTTTTCAACATTTTCTACCTTTTATTCATTTAAAATAATCCAAATTGTAGTTCAATTCCCATGTTGATATTAGATTTTGTTGATTTTATGAAATTAGAAATTAATTTTTAATAAGGGTTTTTCATTTTTAGTTATTAAGTTGGATTATAATCATAGAAAAATACTAGACATAGAAAGTATATGAACTTTTGTAGGCTATAATGTAAAAAATTATAGGAGTGATCATGAAATCCATGGTCACTATTCTTATAAAAGGTTTGGACCATATGATTCCCTATAGAATCTGGTTGACACATGGTAGGCATAGTGATCATGCCTTTAACAGACCTCAAAGAACTATGGATGTTCCCCTTCCCACCTTACCTCATAATAGTCTCATTGTAGGTATACCAACCATCATTTCCATAAAATAATCATTTACTAAAAAAACTTAAAAATAGAGATTAATGCATGAATAAAATTTATGAACCATGCCACTATAATTTTATTAGGCTTATCTACCATGATCCCTTCATTTTCAGACACTAACTCATGGAAAGAAAAATAACCATGACATTGTTGGTAATCATTCCTACTATAATCTTTACCCATCTTCCCTAACACACTTGTCCATTTGAAGATACCATTAAAAATCACAATCCTCCTCATACCAATAAGATAAATTGGTCTCTTGAATGATTCTTGAATGACATCCAGGGATTAGGAGCTTCTCTAAAAAATTCCACCAATATTTAATTGTCATTTACCTGGGTGAAAATACGGCAGTATATACCTTGATGACAACATGTTATTCTATTGCTCATGAATCTGAGTTGAAAAATGATAAAATCCACTCTTCCAAAAAAACCAGGGAAGTAACCCCACTCCAAATTAGGATCCACACTAACTCAAGGTGAGATATAGATGATCACACCAAGAGAAAAGACTACCTACATGTACATCCTCTAAGGTATCTCTAGAATTCTATTATTTCATAATTAATAAAGGTGTCTATTGGAACCAAGTTTATGTCAAAAAGAACTAGTCTCCCATTTTCCAGAAAATAAGGAAGTAACATCGACATGAGTTTTTGTGAAGATCCCCTCCCCATTAAATAGAGAAACTGGGAGAGGCTGATTCCGAGCATATGGTAAGAAATAATATCATTTCTACACATACTCTATAATTCCACTAATAAGGAAATTTTTGGCCTTCACCAGCCAATTATGGGGGAATCTAAGTAAAAATTCATGAATCCATGAAATCTTATGAATAAGAAAAATTCTTCCTAGGTGCTAAAAGAAATAGAAATTTCTAAAACTAAAATACAAGGCCCAATTTCCTTTACCCACTACTATGAATCACTAAATCATTTCTTCTTTAATTGAATATTATTATTGATGGTGTAACAGGATTATTTACATACAAAATACATACAAACCCTTAAAATTAAGAATGTTTCAACCATCATTTTTAAAGTATAATTGTTCACTACATCCATTCCATAAAGAAATTAAGAAACATGTGTCCTTATCATGAATAGTACTTTGGAATCTGAACACTATATAAGGGGGTAAGTTTATCTGGATGGATATCTCTGAATCACCACTGGCCATGACTCTTGTGTTATTTAAATTTTTTCATTGTAATTTTATAATCATTGAAAATTATACCCTCTTTGGTTCATACAAGGAGAACCTTATAACCTTCCAGGTTGATTAATTCTTATTTTTTCAGTATTAGAACTTATTCCTTTATTGATGTAATTGGTTTTTATTAGTATATGTTTCTTTTAATTTTTTTAAGTTTATATTAATGATATAGGAATTACACAAAATCCTCTTAGATTAATTACACTACATGCATAAATAAAGTTGGGGTAATTCAAGGCAAATAGAGACATAAAATACCAGGCTAGGAAAGAGTAGGAAATATAGTGATCGTTGTATTTCTTTATCTGAACAAAAATTTTCTTATACAAGTAATCCATTGGATTAAATTTATTAGTGGATGATTAGAAAAAATAATAGTGATTCAATATGTGAATTATATAATTATATATAGATTACCATTAATGAATTTATTAATTTTAAAGCAAAACTATATTTTCTTATTTTATCTTTAAAAATTGATCCCTCAAAACAAGATTTAAATACAAACATAAAAGTTTCATCTCTAGATACAATCTAAGTGCAACTTTTACTACATATTTATCATATACAAATATTATTATTCTTAGTTCCCCATAATAGTTGTTAATCATTAATATAAACTACATAAAGGGGAAAAATACATTCCTAGCTGGAAAAGAGGTCCCCACCAAAACACAACTAAAAAAGGGGAAACTAAAGAGCGACTGGCTTGAAATCACTGATATTATCCACAGACATTAAAAAAATATCTAATTATCATTATGATCCTCAGATACCTAGCCCATCAATGTCAATTTTTATCTATATATTGTCTATGTAATAGATAACATGTGCAAGCATAGCCCATATAGGAGTGAGTTTAGTCATACTCAGTCAAACACCTCAAAACAAATACGGATGAAATAGAATAAAATAGTAGTCTTAAATCATAAAAAAGAGGTAAAATAAACCCAATAATAATATAAACATATATTGAAAACCCCAGTTGTAAAAGGAGAGAATCTTCATTGCTCATAAAAATATAAGGATGATGATTATTATTATTTTATCTCTAATGGAATTTTATCTGATGTTTTTGAATCACATGCAACCTAACAAGAATTAGAGTGGTGGGTCATATCTTCACCAATATTCCTTACAGCCATGGGAGCACTATCTCTATTATAGGGTCTACTCACCACTGAAGCTCGATAATGGGGGAGTACCACTCTATAGATAGAGTACCCACACTATTTTCTATGTGGGCAGTATTGACAATGCCTATATGAAGATTACGAGGACACACGCCCTAGTGAGATAAGGAATTACTAACCCTATCATATCTCTGATGATCAAAACGGATCACTATCAGCAATCAGGCATCTCTAGAAGAAGTGTCTTAGTCATAAATCCTCTTTTGATATGTCCAATGCATAAATGAAGTCAATCATCATAATCTATGGGAAAAACTACTTACACTAGGCTACTAATAGGGTGAATTCCATGTCCAAAAGAAAGAGATACACAGGTTTGATGTTTCTGTGAAAATTTCATGGAATTTTTATAGGGTCACATATTATGATACTTCTCATGAATCCCTAGGTGTTTCCTTCCATGTACAATGTTTTTCCATCTTAATATATCCACATAAGGAGTCCCTATGGGATAATAAATGTATGTTATCCTAGAGTCATGGGTGTGTTCTCTCATCAAATAGCTCATCTACTTGGGTAGTGTCACTTCGAATGTGTGCTCAACCACACGAGGTGTGACACTTGCTTGGGATAAAACCCTACCTATCATGAGATTTTGAGTAATGAGATGACTATTTCTCTAGAGTACATGGTGTGTAATTATGTTTTTCCCACAAAAATAATTTGGTCTTCATGTGATCTCCATACCAACTACTCCTACCACAGAATACACCATTTTACCCTCTTGAATCCAAAAAAAATTAGTGTAAAGCCTCTTATCATCAATTCCCAACCTTTGGTGTCCTGAAATTGATACTCTGACCACCATTTTGGTAGCATTCGTGCCTCCTATCACTATTTGGGGCCACAAGAAATGAATATAACACTAATATTCTACATAACCCCATCAATCCTTCCTAAAACTTTCAATACCGAAGTCATTCAAGTATCCTCCATGTATTTGGGTGATTGATTGTGCTCTAACCATCATAGAAATGTCGAATCACTAACCCCATAGACCATTGATAACGGTTATGGGAAAATGGAACATGAAAAAAGTAATATTATCACTGGATGATACAATCCTGATCAATGATCATAAAATATTGACATGAAATAGGTGAAACGCGGGTGAAAAAAAGTGATAATTATGATAAAAAACTCTAATTAATTCTTTATCTCATTTGAAGAATGAGAAATAAAAAATAATTTAGTTGTATAATACATTCTTATAAATCAAATAAAAATATTGGAATTACAAAAATTAAGAATCTCTACATCAAGTATAGATGAATTCATAGTGAAAAACAAATTCAATTGAAATAAAGGTGTAAATCCAACTTCATTTTTCATTTCTCTTATAATTACCACAATAGTTCATTGTCAATCCTAGTTCCCATGTTTTCAATGCCAATAGAGAACTCCCTTCCTCCTCTATAATCTCCCATTGTTATGTAGGTAACCCTATAAATTCAAAATAATTACATATTAATAGAGTGTATATTAGATGTTTGGTAATTTATTAAAATAGATAAATTAATTACTTAATTTATTTAATTAATCTACCAACATCTTCCTTCCATGGAATATCATACATTGAAAAACCCCATCTCATGCTTAGGGTAATCCCCACATTCTATAAACCCCTATGATCTCATATTTTCAATCTGAATTCTTGATAAATGGGAAACCGTTCTACTTTAATAAGATGGATGTTCATGCATCAATATATATAAATATTTTTAAGATATTTTTTTGGGGTCCTCAGAAACCCAAAACATAGTGCCAACTCTAAAAAAAAGTCTAGATATATAATGAAATATTAAAATAATCAAACTATGGAAATCGAATTTCTTACATTCTCCCCTCCATATGATTTTTTCCCTAAAAAAAGATACATAAAATGTTGGGTTTACTAATAATTCATATAGGGAAACAATTTTTACATTTTTATAATTTTAAATATTTATATATACATTTTTAGATATAGGTAATGAGATGGCATGGGATTATGAGGCCCGGTGTTCCAATAATTAATTTTAAAAAATTATTAATTTATTTTATATTTTTTATGCACAACTTCATAAAGAAAATGAAATAGCTCTTAAAGGGAATATTATATCAGAAATATAAAACCACGGTTGACACCAAAATGTATATTTATTTTCTTGTCCCGATATAAAATGGGTTGGCAATGGGCGTTCAGACTCCACACTCATCAGCAATAATTTTAATAGATTAATTAATTATTAAATTATTTCATTAATTTTTTTGACCTAGAAGAAATGTATAAAAATATATCATCATATAAATTTTTCTTGCATTATTCTCATGGCCCTGAAAATCACCAATGATTCTATCCTCTATCCTATGTTGGTTAATCTCATTGGACGACGATGAAATGCTAGACATGTTCAGATGAGGATACAACGAACGTAATGGCTTCTCCCGATCATTGGAAGAAGAGTTATTAATCAAAAAACAATCTATAATCATGGTATTAATCTTAAAGTGGTGTTATTATTTCCATGCATAAGGATATTTGAGTACATCCATCATTGTTCTTGGATCTGTGCCAATTATGTGCAATTTCATGTTCCTATGTACATAAATTAAATTGTTTTCATTTGTTTTCTAACCATGGTTTCCCTGTTCATGAGAGATAGGACAAGAACACATGAAATTAATCGTATAACATTTTTTTTATTTTATCCCATTTTGGTTTCCATTCATCACCGATTGGACCCAACAACCCCCTTTTAAAATATTTAGGTGGTATCAAACTTGATCGAACACCAGGAACAATGATAGATTGATAAACGAAGCATGTATCTACAAACATTATATAGATAGGGATTTTTTTATAAAATAAGAATAATTATAGTGATCAGTGATCAAATTATCAAATGTTGAGGGTTCAGGATGCATGGTATGTATGGAATGTAAGAATTCACCGGAAATCAACCCAAATTTGACCTTCTAGCCACCGAAAACTCAGAATCAATTCTCCTTAGATAAATATGAAAATATTGACTAAAACCAAAGTAATATTTAAAGAAGATGGATAGATTCATGTTATGAAGATCAGATATGATATTTCTCAAATCAAATCTGGACTACACACCGTGTACAAGGATGAACACACGACATGTATACCCCTGAGTGGCAGTAGATAGGGTTTCAGAAAACATAAGGATGATGCAAAATGTAATCGTCCTACACATAGTGTAACCCTCCCCCTTCACTACTGGAAATAGCACCTATACCCACAATTTTAAACTGTGGGTATAGCCCTTGAAACTGTGGGTATAGGATATACCCACGGTTTCAAGAACCGCCGGCTGCAGTGTCGTCGCAATAGGGCTATACCCACGGTTTGCATAGAACCGTGGATATAGATGAAGAAAAATTCAAATTATCCACAGTTTAACAAACCGTGGGTATAGACATCTATACCCACAGTTTGAAAACTGTGGGTATAGTGATTAAAATCTCACCATATGTACCCACAGTTTTCAAACCATCAGTATAGTGATTTAAATTTCGCCATATGTACCCACGGCTTGCAAACCATGGGTATACTGAATTAAACTCCCAGAATGCACCCACGGTTTGGCAAACCGTGGGTATAGACTTGTTCCCCAAGCAGCTGCAACTCCACCTCCCTACTATTCTGCACCTACAGACATATCAATCCTGCCATTCAAATATATCAGAAATCAACAATAATATGAAAATACCTACTCTGGTATATCAATCCCAACATGAAAATACAATGGAAATTAGAGGACCTCGTCAAAGAATCTTGACTAAAAAATGGAGGAAGACTCACATTCTTACCAAACACCGTACTACTACATGTGCACCTATGCAAGTTTGATGCTGGAGTATCCCACTAAACTGGTGAACTTCCTTTCACTAGAAATAACATTCATATCATCAGAGTCGACAAATCCAACATGATGTATCTATTGAAAGGAAGAGAAAAAATTATCTCAAACCCATAATTGTGGTGTAAAGAAAGCAGTAATGAAATTAAACGTGGTAAAAATAAGCTAACAAATCATGTAGATGTAACGAGTAAACGAGCAAAGCACTGAGACTGGACATGCTCATAAAGTTTTTCACTTTCAATTTAAGAAGAAATATGTAAAATACAATGAATTGTTCAGACAAAAGAACATAGAACAGAATTCATGTTAACAATTCGACTTGGAGAAGCTCTAATAAGAGATGGCAGGAGGAAAACTATATGTAATGCTCGAATAATAAGTCATTTACCAATGGAATTCCCAATGCCTTAAGATCCCCATCACCCATTTGTAACAGGGCTTCCATGTCAACCTAGAAAAGATGAAAACATGAAAACATTAAAACATTAAAACATTAAAATAGAAAAGAAAGAATGTGTAGACATGAGTTGAATTCAAAAGATAAAATAAATAACCCTAACTTATGGTTAACAATTAATAAGGAAAATATTAACAACGTATTAATGTGCTTATGTTAGTTTATTTCTCCGAACAAGAGAACTAGATTAACCTAGGCAGAATCAATGGACTTGACCATAGAGAAGTTCGTGATTTTAGAACGATCTTGCAGCAAATTTATTCGAATCGTTCATGAATGAAACAGGTGGAAATCTCTTGTTAAAAATCCATTGAAATTGATATCCCGCTTCTATGTTTATTAATTTTCATTAAATATCATTTAAATTCTTTGTTTTAAAATTATATTTGAACTGAATTTTGCTTACAAATCACCAGGTCAACAATTAAGTAATGTTAGGATCTTTCAGATCACTCGTGTTCCTTGTGGGATCAACCTTGGACTCTCGTTGTTCTACACCTTAGTAGTATTGTGAAGGATCACTTATATTCATACATTTTAAACCTGATAGTCAATTGAAAGTAAATACATCAGTCGGCGAGTAAATTAACTTCGCCCATTTCAATTATAGAAATACCATTTTACCCTTCAATCAATACTTGTACATCTCTTCCAGTTTCAAAATCATATGTCTCATATGGGTACACAAACATGTACATGAAAATGAAGGCATTGTTCTAGAAGTTCCATAGAATCATCATGTGCTTTATTTAGACTTTTAACATATTCATTCTAGAGTGACTGGGATGAGACCCTTTTCTTCTATCACTAGGCCCAGTGAACCAGGAGATTCCAAGAAGAACCTGACCCATTTCAAAGATAGTTCTCAAATTTAAATTTTTTAATGGTTAAATACATGATCCTCCCCCTCCACCACCCTACCAAGCCCCTCCCCATCCCTCCCCACTGCCCAGCCTTACCCTCCTCCCCTGCCCAGCCCTCACCCTGCCAAGCCCTCCCCATCCCTCCCCATTGCCCAGCCCCTCCCCATCCCTCCCCACTGCCTAGCCCTCACCCTCCCCCTGCCCAGCCCTCACCCTGACCAGCCCTCCCCATCCCTCCCCACTCCCCAGCCCTCACCCTCCCCCCTACCCAGCCCTCACCCTGCCCATCCCTACCCATCCCTCCCCACTACCCAGCCCCTCCCCATCCCTCCCCACTACCCAACCCTCACCCTCCCCCCTGCCCAGCCCTCACCCTGCCTAGCCCTCTCCATCCCTCCCCACTGCCCAGCCCCTCCCCAAACCTCCCCACTACACAGCCCCTCCCCATCCCTCCACACTTCCCAGCCCTCACCATCCCCCCTGCCCAGCCCTCCCCCTCCCCCCTGCCCAGCCCCTCCCCCTCCCTCCCCCCTGCCCAACCCTCCCCCCTGCCCAGCCGTCCCCCTGCCCAGCCCTCCCCCTCCCCCTACCCATCCCCTCCCCCTCCCTCCCCACTGCCCATCCCTCCCCCCCTGCACATCCCTCCCCCTGCCCAGCCCCCCTCACCCTCCCCCTCCCCTCCCCCTACCCAGCCCTTTCCCTTCCCATCCCCCCTCCCCCCCCCTACCCAGCCCCTCCCCCTCCCTCCTCACTTCACAGCCCTCCCCTTGAATCTCCCTGCATGAAATATGTAGATGCATGACATGTTTTATTTGGATGCAGACCCAACCAGGTAAGGTACTGCAACTGTTAGAAATCATCCGAAAATTATGATAAGGTAGTACAACTCACTGTATTACAGAACTGATTATAACAGAAAACAAATCTAAAATCAGATGTCCAAATAAATATGTTCCCTTAAGGTATGTTTATTTAAGGTAATACAACTCACTGTAATACAATACAGATTATAACACAAGAAATACGAGTCAAACTCATGAAGAATGTGATTATCACTGTATCATTTACTACTTGAGTTGTAAACAATATAAACTTCCATACATCCAATCCTGTTGAAGAGTTAGTTGGGAAAAAATAACTTCATCAATCCTCGCTGAGACATAAATGATACACATCTCTTAAGTTTCATCTCCATGATTGTAAATCGAAGGCATTCATTCCATCGGCCCATGTACATTCACCAATATTTCGGTTCATCTCTATGCTGGGATGAGAACAATCAAAGTATGTCTAGAAACTCTTAGACATGACCCACAAAAATCAATATACAGTGGATTCAATAGTGAAAACATATCACCTGCATTCATTTGTTGGATTAAAGGGAGCTTAACTCCATGATTTTAAGACCAATAACCTGCATTCATATATTATTTAAATGAAAATGAAAAATGATGCATGGTGGGGAGGTTAATTCAACAATTTTAGGAAAACATGCCTGTTGTAGAGATATGGAACTTATTAGTGTAGGATTCCCTTGATCTCTTCATGTGCAGAGTGAGTCACCTGCAATATATATAAAAAAATCAATATTCATCTTAAAAGATGAAGTGCATAATAAAGTATGAAAAAGTATTATGTGAAGGGAAATACTAAAAATTGTCTAGTAGATTATTTCAATGATATTATGAGAACATACCTATTGCGGGGTGAGCAAAACATCGGTCAAGACTCGATTGAAGTGGCTGATCTGGGCGGTTTTGTTAACATCCACCTCACCCGTGCACTTGCTTTGTGTTTCCAGTGCACCCTTCAAGAACACTTTCAGCTTCCAGAATGTCAATTCACTCTGCATCCCACATACCAATTATGGCCAGAAACATAGAGGAAATAGAGCATTCGTGCTGCAATGAATAGTCATAAATGTCAGGTTTAATGATAGAAACCAGAAGTGTTTACCTTCAACTGGAAGACAGTGCCCGAATGATGATTGTTCAGAAGGCGCTGAAGAAAGGTGATGTCCTGGGAGTGGTTGATCCTCTAATGCACCAAGGTAATCAACTAAATCAGCTGCAAATTCATTTCTGGGAGCACCTGAAGTCCTACTGCATCATATTAGGAAAATATGAGTCTGGGGTTAAATTGGATATTTTAGGATGCAGTTGAGTAAAAAGAAAACTTTTCATGATGTAAAAAATGGTGTGGTAAAATCATACCTTTAGCGACGGTGGATAAGTCGACACAGTGTCCAGCTCCTCCCCCAGCCCCTCCCCCTCCCCACCTCCCCCTCCCCCTCCTTCCCCACTGCCCAGCCCCTCCCCCTCCCTCCCCACTGCCCATCCACCCTGCCCAGCCCCTCCCCACTACCCAGCCCCCTTGACCAACCCCTCCCCCTCCCTCCCTACTGGCCATCCCCCCTGCCCAGCCCCTCCCCACTTCCCAACCCCTCCCCCTCCCTCCCCACTACCCAACCCCTCCCCCTCCCCACCTGCCCAGCCCCTCCCCCTCCCTCCCCACTGCCCAGCCCCCCTGTCCAGCCCCTCCCCCCTGCCCAGCCCCTCCCCCTCCCTCCCCACTACCCAGCCCCTCCCCCTCCCCACCTGCCCAGCCCCTCCCCCTCCCTCCCCACAAAACAGGTTTTTCTTTTGTGTTTGGAGTCATCCTAAAACACACAAAACCACATTAAAAAATTAGAGAAAGGAAAGCTGAAAACCAAAAATAGCATATGAAACATCTAAATCAGTTAGTCGGCTCAGAATATTCATATAACGGTCAGATCACATACCAATCAGTGCCTTTACGTTTAAAGAAAAAGATCAAAAGCAACTAAACCTTCTCAACGCCTTCAATAGATGAGCTCTTGTGCTTAAAAGTGGAGGACATGGTCATAATCGCCTAATGAACATCCTCTGAATGTCGAGTATATGAAAAATATATTACGTGAATACAGCCCCCTCCCCTCCCAGCCCTCCACTGCACCCCCCCCCCCAACCTTCCTCTCCCAGCCCCCCCAACCCTCCACTACAACCCCCCATCCCAAGCCTCCCCTCCACTGCTAAGGCCAAGATTAGATGGTGAGATAATAATTAACACACCAAAACATAAAAAAAAATGGCATGTGAATATTACCTAAATAATTGTCAAATAACACCCCTGATGAAAACATAATCCAAAATTCATTTCATTGCATAAATAAATTCACATAAAAGCAGTCCACCAATACAAAATAAATTAAAACTCCAACACTAGTCTCTCTGCTAAGTAAAAATGGAGGGGTTTAATAACCCCCCCATCACCATCATCGTCATACCCATGTCCAACATCATCATCATCAACAACAACAACATCATCATCATCATCATCACCAGCAGCAACATCATCATCATCATCATCATCATCATTAGCAATCTCATCACCAACAACAGCATCAACAACATCCTCACCAGCTCTATCGCCACCACTATCATCGCCACTAGGACCCTCATGGGAATCACCCTAGGCATTATGTAAAGAGCGCATTGATGTTATACATGAATCAAAAGTGGCAGCAACCTTGGGTGGTAGTGACTGACTCAACATTGACATAGCTTTCATGAAATGTTCATTCATAGGTTACTTTTTTCACGCTCCTCTAATACTATTTTCTTTGTCGCAGCTAATTCAGCATGCGTACTTTCCAACTCAGAGGCCTTAGAGGCATTAGAGGAGTCTGATGATGACCAATACCTAGAGGGGACAATGTTTTTTCCTGTTCTACAACAGACTCTTCCTAGATGCTCCACACCTAACACCTGACTCAAATGATCATTTGGCCCTAAGTTGTCAACTTCCTCATCCATGACCTCCAAGGCAGACTATTGAAATTATACACATATTAAATTATGAATTTCATATAAATGTTTGAAATATATATAAAAAACGTACAATTTTTTCTTGTGTTTGTGAATTAACTATAGTTCCATCTTTTCTTTTCCTACTGAAGCTGAATAATTTCGCACGAGGTACAGGGCCTTCAATGCCCCATTCAGCTTGTTGCATATGAGAAATGCACAAATTTGGATTACATCCATATATGATAAATTCAAAAAATTGGATTGAACGTACCAGCCTCTTTTCATGATCGGGCATTGTAGTGCGCCCCAATGTGTGTAGATATATCATTTCATCATTGTTTTTTTGTTTTCCGCTGACACTTCCTAAGAAACAAAAAAAAACAATAAAAGTAATAAGAATTAAATTTTATATAAAAACCATTAAAGATAGGTAGTACCTTATACTGTTCAGTCTTCCAATGTGTGATCATTTTTTGATATTGACTTTTGGACAGTCAGGGTTTGTGGGTACACCCTCTAACTCGGTACCCACTCTTCTCCTCCAACCAATATGTAACTCATACTTGTATGACTGCCAATATGCTCCAAGATCACTCAACCTAGAATCTTTGGCAGCTTCACCGTTAGTAAAGTTAAATCAACTCTGCAAAGAAAATGTTAAGTCATATAAATACATTACTAATATAAATATAAATTTATAAAATTTATGTACCCATATCTGCGCCCATGCCCTATCGTTGATGTCAGCACTGATATGTCTCCATGAGACCGGTTCCACCAGAACGATATCATGATATTTGGCTAAAGTAGCCATGAAACATCTACACTCCTTAGAATTTTTACCTACCATTTGATTTTGAGGATTTTAATCCACCATAATCTGAGTTTCGCGATTCCAGGCATCCTGCATTCGAGTGCGCCCATGTCGCCTACTAGAAGATCCCACTAAATAACGTAAGAGGTGAAAAGAGAAGAGTTAAGTGACAATACAGTAAGAAAAAAGTAAAATTATATAATTTGAAACATTTATATTAAAAAAACCCGATGCAGGCTCCTGAATAGGCTATGAGGCATCCGTGGACAGTGCTGGATCAGCATCCTCCGAAGGAAGTATCTGTTCCACAGCATGCTCCAGCTGATCTTCATGAATAGGAGTGGAAACTGAAGGAACAAACTCAATATGTGTATGATGGATGGTAGGAAAAGGAGGTGGCGTAGACATGTCAGAATATGCATAGTAGGTCTGGGGATACATGAATGGATATGGAAATTGTGGAGGTGAGAACATCGGTCGAGTCGGCGTGGACATGGAATGGGAAAAAGAAGGTAAATGGGATGATGACGACAAAATGTATGGGAACATCCCAGGGGTCTCAAGTGGAGGGAAGGCATGTGTGGTAGATGGGATGTCCACTGATGGGTCAGTGTGGGGAGTGGTAAGACGAGAGCTCCACCTTGGTCTAGGAAGATTCCTACTCGGTCCCATACTAGGAAGAGGAATCTCTGAAGTTATATAACCCTAAAATAAATTTGATCAAAAATATGAACTTCATATTATATGTAATGCAGAAGATAAATATTATAATTATTATACACACGGAAGACAACTCACGCTCGCGTCTAATAGGATCAACATCAAATAATCTTTTCTTGCGAGCTTCTATAGTTTTCATCATAATATTTATAAGAATGAAATAAATATTTTTTAACAACAATTTTTACAAATCATACATACAACTTAGAAGCCAAAGAAGATAAAAAATGTCATAACATCTTTCAGTAATGATAATTTACAACCAAGTTATACAAATTTTTAAAACCACATTTTAAACCCAGTTTTCTGAATTGAAATAAATATAATTAAATGAAACGACACGAAACAATACTAAAACAGACATATCATTCCAAACTAAAACAAAATTACAGTAATTACATTGGTACCAACCTGAGAAACTCATGTCAATGTAAATTGAATGAACTCTAAATATATATGGTTGCTTTTATATATTACCCTCCACTACCTCATGTTCAACATCATCTCTCACAATGGAAAAATTTGTGTCATCAAATACAATATTTTGGCTAACACTGAGGGGGGAATCAATGGTGACAATTTCATCCCCAGCATAATGAATAATATGTCTTGGGATTACTTCATTAATGACACCGTAATCAGGTTTCAGATGATCTTTCACATAAAACACTTGTTTTTCCATTGATGCCAAAATGTATGGTTCATCGGTATGTAGGAATGGACTAATGTCAATAACTCTATATCTGCAATCATCAATAAATGTACCATGTTGCGTCATTGAATCAAACCATTTACATTTCATCATAGTGACTCGACCTTGAGAGTAGTAATCCAATAAGAATATTTTCTCAACCAGTCCATAATAATACACATCTTCATATCGAGGTCGACTATCTTATGCACTAGAATAACAATCTATTCTAATAGTCAACATAACGCCATCATGTTGTGTTCTCATTTTCACCGCTTTATCAATTGTAACAAATTTATATTCATTGATTATTAAATATTTGTAGTCACGAACCAAAGAATTGGGACCAAAATCTAACGCTCTTAATTCTTGAGAAATGAAGTCAGCAGGGAAACTCAATACTTGAAATACATATGAGTAGTATAATTAAATATATATATATATATATTAAGGTATATAATGTAATGGTCATACCATTGATTTCGACCAAGATGGGAACTCTTGGCTATGCATAGCCTCTCTCCTTCTCAACGACAAGGACCGATGAACTCTACTTATAATTTGTTTATGTTCTCTACATAAAATGACAATAAAAGTATAAGGTATATGTGATATGATATCGTATGGGATAACATATATATATTCAAATTACTTACTTGATATATGCATCAAACAAACCACAATTAAACCAGACTGTTCGATGTGCCATATTCCGCTCTTCAAAGCTCAATGTAACCAATGTATATGACCCGACAATTCCACCTCTTTGGGGAAGAGATGGAAACGAGGGCTGAATTTCCTCATACTGCTCATCTTCATTTCTCATTGGTCGATTATGTCTTGTGCTCATATCAGACAAATAGATGTTACAAAAATCCATACATTCTTGGGCCAGATAACTCCTCACAATGGAACCTTTGGGACAATTCTTATTTCGGACATATGATTTCAAAGTGCACATATTTCTTTTAGTGGGATACATCCACCGAAAAGCGACTGGTCCCCCAAGAAGTGTCTCAGTTGGAAGATGAATTGTTAAATGCAACATGCAAGTGAAAAAGGATGGAGGAAAAAAAATTTCCAACTCACACAGAATTAACGAGGCCTCTTACTTCATTTTTATCAAAAATTATTTGGATAACCTTTAACACAAAGGTCTCTAAAAAATGACACAACCTAATCACTGCCACTCATACATTATTGGATAGCAAATGCCAAATTGCTATTGGAATCAATTCATGAAGCAGGATGTGATAATCATGAGTTTTTAGGGATTTCAATTTCAAATGTCTTCTGTTGAATCGTTTAGATATGTTGCTGTAATAGCCATCTGGAACCTTGATATTCTCCAATATTTCCAGAAATCGATCTTTCTCTGTTGGTGTCATCACATAAGAAGCATAGGGAACATTCCATTTGTTTTCACTGACACAAACAGGATGTAGTTCTGATCGAATACCCCAATCCAATAAATCCCAATGAGATCGGATGTCATATTTGGTCTTCCCCTTAATATTCAAATGAATTTCATGCAACATTTCACATATATTTTTCTCAATATGCATTATGTCTAAACAATGACGTAACAAATTAATAAACCAATATGGAAACACAAAAAAAATACTTCTTGTTTTCCGATTGTAAGTGACTTCATTATCACCATTCTTCCTCTTTCGAGATTTCAACTGACCTTTCCCTAATGAAAAGCTGAAATATTTCAATTCATCAAGCACATCACTTCCTGACATACGTTGAGGTGGTTCTTCAGTGTCAAAATTATTATCAAACCTCTGACAATTCTTCCAGTATTGATGATCCATTGGCAAGAATCGGTGATGCCCCATGAAACTAAAACTACGACTATATTTAAGCCTTCTCGATTGTGTATTCATCATACAAACGGGACATGATAGTTTTCCCTTCGTGATCCACCCAGACATCATTGCATAGGTATGGAAATCATTTATGGTCTATAGAAGGGCAACACGCATCTGAAACGTATTCTTTGAAGAAGCATCAAATATCTGCACACCTAAATCCCAAAGTTGTTTCAACTCTTTTTTTAAAGGCTGCAAGTAGACATCTATATCATTATCAGGATCCAAATGTTCAGATGTCAGTATAATCAAGAAAGTGAAAGGTTTTTTCATACACATCCACGGAGGAAGATTATAAACATGAATAAAAACCGGCCACGTGCTATGAGCAGTAAGCATCTGACCAAACAGAATAAAATCATCACATGATCAGCCCAATCTGACATTACGCACCTCAGCTGCAAAATCAGGATGTTGTGCATCAAATGTCCACCATGCTAATCCATCTGTAGGATGGACCAGCTCATCATTAGCTTTAATTCTCTCAACATCATGCCATCACATATTAACTGAGATTTCTGGAGACATGAATATATTTTGATGTTTGGGAATCAATGGAAAGCGCCACATGACTTTCTGTGGCACACGAGATGGTGTTCCATCTGCATTTGTCTTCCATCGAGATGTACCACATTCTATACAGTCATTACGGTCAGTTGTTTCCTCCAAATATAAACTGCAATCTTTCAGACAATCATGGACTTTATTAGTAGCAAATCCATGCTGCTTAATTAACTTCCATGCCATATAATGATTGGAGGGAATATCTGCACCATCAGGAAGCAAGTCCTTCAAAAATGAAATAATATAATCAATGGCGTTATTAGAAATCCCATACATGGTTTTTCCATGATATAACCGCATTAAAAATTCAAACATGGTCATTTTAGTACATTCTTGATATACTGGAGTTCTGGAATCATCCAATAAATTTTTCACTCTCTCAACATCATCATCTTCAAAATATTTCTCGTGTGTACTGATATCATTGTCTTCTTGCACCGGCATGTTATCTCTCTTGGAATGATGCACATATGGAAACCGATCAAATATCAAATTCTTCATGTCACTTCGTTTATTTCGTTTATGAACATTTGAATATTGACTCGTCTCTCCATGGTGAAACCAAACATTATAGTTATCTTGAAATCCACATTTCGTTAAATGGTAACTAACTTCTTCTCGTCTTAACCATGGTCTTCCAACACAATTATAGCAGGGACACTGTATACATCCTCTATCTGACTCATTGTTAAATGCAAAATCTAAAAAATTCTCCAAATTACATTGAAACTCAGTTGAAATCTGATCGGTATGATACATCCATCTTCTATCCATTCTATAACAGGAAAAAAAATATCATTCAATCAAAAATGTAAATCATATATAAAAAATTAATTACAATCAATTTTATCATTAAATTAATCAATGCATATTAGTAGCTAGAAAAACATATTTAATGACAAGAGGTGTCCATGATTGAATAAGTATAAATAATAAGAATGATTAGGATAAACCATCTTTCCATATTTATTTTCCATGTAAATCTAGAAAGGATCACATTGGATATCATTGTAAATCCTAAACCTGGATAAGAAATCTGAGATCTATTTCCTTTACAAGGATAATAAATAATATCTAGAAATAATAAGAATAACAACAAACAAATGATAAATTATATTTAAATCTCAAGTACTGATTAAATTCTATGTAAATGGTTTGGTTTCTTGGCTTAAAAAAGCATGATCTAAACCGTTACATGTTGTTCAATTCACCTTTAAATATAACATTGAAATGTTATGTTAATACAGAGTAAAATACATTAAATTTAAAAAAAAATTAACTAATTGTTTTTCATAATTTATGGAACATAAATTATCAAGATTTGAAGATGATTTCCATGTGTTACTGGTCATAAAATTTAGTAAGTTAATTATGAATCATTCCATGATTGGTTTAAGAATTATGTATTTACTCATATAATTATGTTAAAAATAAATTATAAATGGTATTTTCAGATAAAGCACTATATATGATCGTAATGTTTCTTATATAGTCTAGCATTCTTAAACAATTAATTGAGCATGATTTTCCAAATGAATTCAACTAAAATGTTATTGTACCACTCAATACAATAATGGAATATTTATTTTGAAATAAAAATGAATGTTAATTTTTCATTATTTAGGTTTTTCAAAATAGTTCAATACAATACAATAATATTTTGGAGTTTGTTTCAGCTTGTTGTTTATTGAAAAGTAAGATATCAAAGAGAAAAAAAATTATACATAGAAGAAAATCTTTGTGTGTTACAATGAATATTAAATTATTCCTCCCTATGTGTTGTGAACATTATTGGTTTGCAAATCTATTCTCTTAGGATGGTATGAGCTTGGTCTTCCTGGTTTCACATCGTATGGTTTGCAATCGGTCATGACAAAATGGAACATCCCCAAGAGATGATTTAGATCTTTCAGTTCATCTATGCAGTGTTTTTTGGATTTGGTCATTTGAGAGGGTATGGCATCAGCCATCGGATCGAGACTGTGCTTTGACACAGGACACTTTCTTGTTGAATCACTTTGCAATGGTGGAGAGCTTCATCACATTCAAATGTTGGGGAGGGGAAGATTTTATGTTGTCAATCTGGTTTTATTTTCCTTGACCCTTAGGGAATTATTTGTCACAATTCATGATGTCTTTGGGTTTTCCCATTCATCCCTTAAAATGCAGTCTTATCTTAATAAAAATTTAAAGGCCTTCAGGCCATCGGAGGATGTATGCGCTCGGTCATGTGTCTTTCATGTCATCTATTTATCGAACATTTTTTCCTCACATAGTTAGTTTTTTTTATAGTCACCATCTTCTTCAGGTATGGGTAAAGGTTAAATATGCCACTTATGTTGGGGCCTTCTCTAATATCATCTATCTATAATCAAATGTGCTCTTCAGAATTTCATTGAAGACAAATCAGCCTTAAATAGTGTGGACCAATCTCCTATAAAAAGAATAGTAGGCATGATGATCTGTGAGGTTGACCTCATTAGGTTTATTAGGATTTTGTATCTTGATTATGTTATTTTCCATGTATGTAAGGAAATTATTTTAAAACTTCTCATTTAATAAGTAATACACTTTTTCCATCCGTTCCTCAAGTCATGGGTGACCCATATCACTTTTTTCTTCCATTCAAGGGAGAATTTGTTGTTAATGCCACTCAATGGGAGGTTTCCTGTGATTTAGGGCCTTCCTAGGTGCTTGAATTGGAACTACTACTGTTTTTAGGGTAAGAGAAGCATTATCTACCTTACTAGTCCTTTTTCCCTATGTCATGGGTGTCGGCCAAGATTTGGCCTAGGTTTTTTAAATTGAATCTTCTAAGCATTGTGTTGTCTCTGAAAACTCATAGAATCTTCCAAGATAATTCATCGAGATAAAAGGTGTTTGTAGCTCATCCTAAATATTCCCATCACAAATTTCCAACCATTTCTTTTTTGATAAAGGTATTCTGAGTGAATATGTTAAAATTTTCCATCTAGCGATGAAGTAGGAAACTCTATCACTTTCACATTGTTTGCAATCTGTGAGGTCAAAAATCATTATTTTCATTAACACGGAGTTTAAATGGTCTAGGAATTGATAACGAATAAATTTACATTCCACAATGGATCCTACCGAAAGGTTGTTTTACTAAAATAAGGTTGGTCTTACCAAATTACATACAAAAACATCTTAGTTTTGTTTCCTAATACTAATCTTAGGGGCTCATCATAAAGTCTCTTTAGGGCATGAAGTGTGTGAGAAGTAATTTTGGACCTCCCAAAAAATCAAGGCTTTAGAATATAGTATTGTAAAAATTGGATAGGGTAAAGGTTTTATCCACACATTCGGGATATAACATATTTTGGGGTTGTATAGGGGTGTTCCTCCCTTCAATGGATTCCATTTTAGAATCCAATGATTCAGTGGTGTTGAGGAGTTCTTGAGGTATTATTTTCTAGGCCACCTTCTAACTATAGGTATTGGGAAAGTATTGATGAGTTGGCCCCACCTTCATATCTCATTGATTCTAAATCTATGTTAAGACTGAATGATCGCTCTAATGGGGAAGATGTTGTCACCATAATAGAGGAAAGTCGTAATCATTCAAAACATCTTAATTTATGTAAATAAATTTCTTGGATCTATACCCAACCTAACATTAAAATTACACCGTTTAATGCATATTATCCCTCTCATGATGTATGTGATGAGAGTGTTTGGCCTCTTTTTGAAGACGATAGCCAGCAGAAATATTGTCCCTCATAGTTCCTCATCGATATATCGGAGATTCTATATCAAATTCTCTTATTGTGCTATTAGTTCCTCTTTAGAGGTAATTTCAGTTCCCCTAGGCAGTGATTGGTATGTATCCACACATTTCCCTTTATCCTAGGCAGAGTCCCATCGAGGAGAGGTAAATTCCTCATTCGCAGGTGCCATGTTCTACATATTTCTCTGATTACATGTATGTGTAGCCTTAGTTTGTTCATCCAAATCACCTACCCCTAAATGAACAGTTTCCACATCATTCCCCTATATTTTTAAATCTTGGTTGACATCAATTTTTATATTAATTATGATGATGTTCACTAAGCTGTATCAAGTAGTGGGATTTACCCCATCACTCTCCACGCAAAAGGGAAATTGTCCACTATTTACTCCTGCTTTGAGGGTTGCATTAGGGTCATTTATCTATCCCCTTGTCATATTAGTCCATTTTTTCTTATGAAACTTATTGTTTTTAACTTCCTTTATCTTAAATTCCCCCTACCTTGGTCTATGAATAGTGACCATAAGGGAATTTCCAATCATTCTTGTCGAGCAGACCCAAAATGAAAGAGGTGTATCTCATAGTGGCAGGAATGATTGGGATGTTGACCATTGATAATTATCTTCAAAACTAGAGAAGATTAATTCCTTTAGGGGTGATAATAATGATAAAAATTACCCTGGACCTATGGAATGGGAATGATTTCATGCTGTTGTTGGCACTTTTTGATCCAATTTTTGTGGATATAAGGAATCCAATCAAGGATTTTATGGATCCTAAGATGAAAATTGATATATAAATTCCCCCATACCCAGATGTTGGTGTTGATATAGAGCCACCACTAATTTCTCTAGGACATAAGGAATCCAATCAAGGATTTTATAACATAAGATGAATGAATTGTTGTGTCATTTCACACATATTACTACATCACGTATGGATCAAAAAATTTCTGATCTATCATTGTCTATAACCCCATTTTTAGATCTTCCATCGCCCATGAAATTCAATCTTATAAGAGAATATTTTCTTCTTCCACACCTACCTATTGATTGAGAACCATTTACAACTTCACCTTCCACATATAGAGTACCACACCAGTATCTCCATCCTATAACTAACATACATTTTCACATATTTTAATTTTTATCATTAATTATAATATATTTATTTGTCTTGTTCTTAATTTATGAAGATATGTATTCAGAAATGAGGACTATTAGTATACATAATATATATAAGTTGATATTTATGATAACCCCAACTCTATCATAAATAATTCCCAATTTTACTAATCTATAGATATCTATGTGACACTAAATTCAACCAGTATCTATAACTTCAAATCCTAGAGGATAATCATTACACATGGTAACCCCTATAATCAACCAAGAATCATTGATATCCTCCCATAACATTAATGGAGCATCACAAGTAAAATTACCTTGTTTAAGAGATGTCGAGGCGGAGGCGAAGGCCAGGAGGTCAAGGTCGGGAGCTGGGATGTGGAGCCAGGACGCGGAGCCGGGATGCGAAGCTGGGAGGCGGAGGTCGGGGAGGGGAGTCGGAGAGGGGACGAGAAGGCCGGGAGGTGGTGTTCAGGGAGGGGAGGACAGGGACGGGAGAAAGGGTCGGGGAGGTAGGGTTGAATGGGGGGAGCGCCGAGTGAGGAGAAGCCTGATACTTCGGGCAGGATGATGTTTTAATACCCACGGTTTTAATAAAACCGTGGGTAAAGATAAAAAAACTACCTATTCCCACGGTTTATAAAACCGTAGGAATATATGTTTGGGGACAAACCCCATTTCCAGTATTGCTAATGGAAACCCATGTGATGGATTACATGAGTGGGAAACCATGTGGATGTAAAAGGCCAGGGACAGGGTTGTGTACTCAAGTACACAGACACGTGGTCTGGTACATAGATAGAGTGAGAAGGACATAGCCCCGTACTTTTTATCTAGGACATTCCATGTAGTACACCTATATGTTGTGTACTACTAAATGGGATGGATCATTGTGTTATCCAGGGACTTTTCCATATTTTGAAATTGGACCACACACCATGTGGGTCCCCTCACACATTGTGTACCCCTATTTCTATTTTTGAGTAAAAATCAATCATTTAAACTCTAATTTTGGCCCCCTAGCAGCCTATCCGGAGATTATTTCTATATAGAACATGATGGGGAACTTGGTTTCAACTACACAGTTACAATATAAAATGTTCTAGGCAGGGTGCCTAATATAGAAAGACCCAATGATGGCCGTGATCACACAACATCACCAGTACATTTTTGAGTCAACCCTCCACCATTTCAAGGCAATGGTGTCCTTGACAGATGTCGATTCAACCCTCCATCATAGCTTGGTGATGTGGCCTTAATTTGGCAAAGATTTTCTATATATTTTTAATTAATATTTTGTAATTTAATAAATAATTTTAGAAGTTTTAATAAATTATTTCACTTTTGTTTTTTTATAAATAAATATAGTATTTTATCAACTTTTATTAAAATTTTTGTAACTTTAGTCTTTAAAATAATTAATTTAGATTTACAAATTTTCCGAGTGTAAAAATTTAAAAAATTAGTACTTTTGTTTTAAATCTCCTTAACTTCTAATAATATGACATGTTTATTATTTAATCAAATAATATTTTTATTTTTGATTAATTAAATTAATTTTTAAATTTAACCTTTCTATATCATTATCTTGAATAAACAAAATAAATTAACATTATTAATTATTTCAATATAATAATAAAATTTATCTTTTTAATTTATGTTATTAATTTTATATTTAGAAATTATGTTCTCCTAATAAATAATATAGTGAGTTATTTTAATAAAATTTATGAATTTACATTTAGGTAATTTAAAATTTGTATTTAGTGTTTAATTAATTAATTATGTCCCCTTTAAATAAATTAATTTTACAATTTTTGTATTGAATTTGACAATTTTATGGTCATTTAACTTTTAGTTTAATCTTCTTTTAAGTTTTTGTTGTTCATTTATGTTAAGTTATTAATCTATTTTATCCAGTTATAATAATTTTTCTTCTGTTTTAATTTCACATGGACAAATATTTGAATAATAAGATGATTTTATTTTTAACTTAATTTTATAATACATTAAATATTTTAAGTGTTATGTTTTAATTTCATTCATTTAATGGTTTTTTGTTTTTTTTACTTTGAAATTAATGTTTTTTCTCACTGAAAGTTCAATGTTTTTACTCTGTTAGTGATACCAATAGAAAACCATAACTATCAGTAGCATCTCATATTACCAACACTAATGCCACACCCATTCATGTCCAAAATGAGTTATTAATGCCCCATTTTTATATCACCCCAATAGGCCTTCTATTTCTCCCTTGTGGTGTTAGTAGCATGCAACCTAATAATCCCACCTTTCTACTGACGTTGTTTTAATCCAACCTATTAGAAAAATTGTTTGGTAGAAAGTTAAGATGAATTGAACCTTGATTTATGAATCAGGTTCACTGTCTAAAAGGTTGTGATCCACCTCCGAGTTGATGGTGTAGGGTTCTCGGTGGAAGTATCCCTTGAGGTTTTCACCAAGGTTTGGGGAGAATCGAACGCCAGTTGTCGATTACCCAACTGCACCATTCTTGGGAGAACTCTGGATAACTTCTATCATTAAAAAATTAATTAACACATAAGCGGTCACTTCATCAGTTATTTATAAATCAGAATCGGACCGAATTACACCGATTCTGTCAAAAAACACATTGGTTTGACCGAAACAATACAACTCTTGGTGATGGATACACCATTTAGATCTCACCATTTTAGTCAAACAACACATTGGTTCAACCAAAATGACACAACTCTAACTAAGGGACACACCAATTCAATTTTGAAAAAAAATACACTATTTATTTTAAAAAATATTTTGATAAAAAGTATTTAAAATATATAACAATCCTCCACTTTTATTCCTAAATATTAATTATCCAGACAAAAAGTCTTCGATTATACATAATAAAGGTATCTTTTGATTTATACCATTACTTAGTATCAATATCTCAAAGTTTATCAGTTTTATAAGTTCTCGAAACATTAAAATTATTAACCTATAATATAAAATAGAGATATCATACATATAAAGAAATTTCTTTCAACATCTCATTTTGTTTCACTTTTATGGCCATGTGCTAATATCATTTTAATTTTCCAAATCTTATTGCCCGATGGGACATGCTAATTTCACAAATCATGGTTTATATCTATGATAATTATATAACTTTATGGAATATAAGACCACCCAATAAAATTATATCATGAGAAATGGGAAGGTAGAACATTATTTTACGTGTAATATGAAGCATCATCTAGTTTTTGATGATCTAGTTGCCTTATGAAATCTCCCATGAGAATACATGATGTTCATCCTTCTTTACAAGAACTATGTTCAGTTTTTCTATATAGTAAGAGACCCAATATGTAGTGACTTATCATGGTTTACTAGCTATTGGTCCCATTCTAGGCTTAGTGGCTACTACAAAATAATTATAAAATTCAAATTTTCATGATCTACCATCAAATGGATATATCTCCTCTACAATTTCCATCACCTATAATTCCATATAACTTATCTACATCTCCACTATGAATGTTGATTTCTTATTTAGTAACTCATTGACTGTTGTATGGGGAATATTATAATAATTTCCTAAGTATGCATAGGATTTTATTTTCTAAAATTTATTTATTCAATATATTTCCTTTTTTTAAACATTGTGACATCATTTACTTTTATTCATTAAAGAATACAATTTATTTTCTATTCATAATATCCATTATAATGCATTTATTTTTATTTTCCAATTTGTTATCTCACTAATATGTGGTCATTTCAAGATTAATTATCCCTTTTAGGATCATGGTAACCCCATGTCCTAGTTTTAATTCCATTGTTATGGGGTGGAACTTTCATGGATTTCATCTTGGTCCCTTCTACTCCATTTTTAATATGTTATTTTTATTATTAAATATTTGTTTCAGTGCCACAATATGATTTTAATATATATATATAAACCTTTTCAAGAAAAGTGTATAGGAGGTTTCATGAGATGTGTTTATTTTTGTACCTTGAACTTAATAAAATAAAATATATAATTTTTTGGGAAATTCATTTTAAATATATTATGATAAAATATCCATATTGGTAAGAGGAATGATATTTTTTATAAATCATATTCTTGATAGGTATTCTATCCCATTTTTCATTCTCTTTCACATACCCCATTTTTTGAGATAACTTAAGTCACACATCACAATAAGAACTCACATTGCATTTTTTTCAAAGATATTATTGAATAATATCATGGTTAATATGATGGAGAAATGTTTATTTTGAGCCCTTATATCCTAGTAACATACAATGTAATTTATATTAATCTTTTAAAATCAAAGAATTAACTTGATAGGGAGGTCCACATTACTTGTTGATTATTTCCTCACTACACTACTCTCAGAATATTTCGTGATTTTCAATGTTTTAAGTGTGGGAGAGAGGTTTCCCATGGCATAAATGGATGTTTTTTCTTGAAAAACATAGTTGGGGGGTGTTTTAATTTGTAATTATGGAAGGTTTATGGATGATATTTCATGATTAATTATTTCTACCCTCTAAAAAGTAAAAATTATAAAAAAAACAATTTTTTGAAAGTCAAAAATCACTCCCCATCAACCTATAATCTTGTTATGACTATTAAAATTAGTTTCTCATATAGTTTTAATATTTTTTTTCAATTAGAATGATATTTTTTAAACATCAATTGGAAATGAAACTGAAATTTTAAAAAACAAAATGAAAGGAAAAAAATAGAAATGAAAATTCAGGTTCAATCGTTATGCTTGTGTTCCTATAAATTATGAGATATTTCTTTACACTTTGGGAAGGGGGAGATATAATAAATTTTTAAGGATCCTTTTATTGAGCTTGTATATTTTTCATCATGAAACATACTTTTGATATAAACACTTTTTTGAGTTAAAATTTGTCCCCATAATTACCCACCTACCCAAAGACTCAAGGTTGTATGATCCTTTTTATGAAGACTTTGTGATTGATTATGATTTGTTTTACTTATGTGGTAGACATATAATATTAATTTCTAGATTATAGATAAACATCCTGCACTTGAAATTTATAATAACTCTAGAATACATTAATCTTGATTAATGCGTAAAGAAAATTAGTAAGAGAAATAGAAACATGAGCGTCTATGTATAAGAAAAATTAAAAATATTATAATATATAGAAAATAGGTTGTCCGTATAAGTTCAAAAATTATGTTTTATTAGGTTCCTGAGAGGCCTAATAATATAAAACATTTATGATTTTAAAATAAAACTTTGTTTAATTTTTATTCTTGGGTTGTTTTACGCTTAATTTTAGGTATTATTTCCTTTTGAGATCATTTTTGAGATATTTTTTTCATGAGGATATTAATGGGTGGAAGAATAAGATATCCTATTTTAATGTTTAGGTTTTCATTGGTTTCTATATTTATATTATGTTAATTGTTAATGAATTATTATTATTTTCAATGATGTTTTTAATTAGATTCCATATTTGTTTTTAATTATATATTATTGACAAAAAATAGAAAATTGAATGTAAACTACACTATTGAGATTGGATGAGACACGTGGTGAGTTATTTGATGTTGAAAAATTTTAAATGGAAATTTTTTGTTCCATAGAGGGGATGAGTAATTTTACCATGGAATTTTAAAATAATTTCATGGGGGGGATTGAAGGTCTTAATTTTAACTAGTCTATTTTAACATAAATTTAAATTATTATCTAATAAATTCTATAGTATAGAAGAACACTGATTTGTGACTAATGTGACCTTCTTTAAATAGTTTTCTTGTCATGATTTTATACATTTTAATTATCTCAGAAATTTTATTATAATACTGAAATGAAAATATTCATATTTTAAATCATAATGAAATTAAAATAGAGAAACAAATGTAATAATAATGGAGAAAGAATTTAGAAAAATATAATACATTTTCCAAAACTATTTGATCTCATAGCTTATTATTTATCCACTACTTAAAATAAAATTAATAGTGATAACTCTATAAATGCATGATATATCCCCACAACATATTTAACTCATTAACATTAGAATATTGAGAACGATTATTAAAATATGAGTTTTCATTATCGATTCTGTAAAATAAAGGTGAAGCACACAACAACCTCCAAGTGCACAGACATTTTTGAAACTCAATGTACTCAAAATCATCAGTCAAAGATTGAAAAATATAAAATTTGGGTTCCTTCCAAAATCTAATAATCATGCTAATAAAATACTCCACTCTCATTCATTTTCACTCTCTAACAGAAGTTGTGCCCATTATATAATGGAATAAATAAATCAATGGAATGACATAAAATATATATTGATAAATATAATATATAATTACAACATAATATTAATCATGAGATAAATTACAATAAGCGGATCAATTGATTTAATTTCTTAATAAAATCTTCATTCATGAATATAAGTTCTTTCCAAAAAATCAACATATCCATACATGGTTTAGGTATGAGTGAATCCTTCAATGTTCATCTACTTTAAAATAAGTATCATATCACTTCGTCAATATCTCTGGAAAAAATTTCTATCAACACTCCACTCCATAAAATCAATTGTTGTCTGAAATCCTCACTTTTTTCAATTTCCCAAGATATCTACTAATATATTTTCTTGGGGTACACCCCTTTACCATCACCTCATTATAGTGACATCAAAAATTAGATATAGAGTTATTTAGTTTATGTAATTTCACTTTCAAAATATCCTTCTCTTCAAACAGCAAAAAAATTATATAAATGCATTAAATGCCTCCACCAAAGACCAATTGATTATTTTCAAGGTGGACTCAAATTTTATTCAATAATAATTACGTAAATTCAAGTTATTTAATTTCATGAATCCACCTTCCCAGCTAAAAAATTGATTCAACATGGAATTATATCATTATGGGAAAAAAGTTTGGAATTCTTCAACTAATGATCATCTATAATTGTGATATTCACTCTTATTAAGAACCTAATTTGGGAAATTCTCTAAATACCATTCAACGTGAATCTATATGAACGTGTGGCTCTAATATTTAATTTTACATTGCACCTTAAAATTTAGAATCCCTTAGGTAATTGATTCATTTTCAACATGGATGTTATTGAAAACTTCAATCTGTCGTAGCCCTATTTCAAACTTCCCCAGTGTCAGTTCTACTTATCCAACGACACTTATATATGGTTTCTTAATATCTCCATGGAATCAGTGACACACTATCCATTCATCGTAGGAACTTATTCTTAGATATTTATTTACTCTTCTATGGAATGATATCCCCCTAAACTTGATCTTAGTATTTCCATGATTCATCTCTTGGCATGCTTTATCATCTCTTCCAGGCCCATGATTATTAAATAAGCTTAGATTGGTAAAATTTTTGATCTATGGTTTTATTGAGAATCGTTCTTCATTAGTAAGGAACCACACTGAAATCTTTTTTAAGATTTTGTTTCAGTTTTTTGGTCTATGATCTCATTATCCACTTGATTAAAGATCTAAACAGTCCTCATATTAATTAATATATCGTATCATCCCAAATATCAAGTCTTAATTTTCCCCTACATTAATGGGAATCATCAAAAATGGAAGTGTGGTTACTATTTAATAATTTAGAAATATGGATGAGAAACATATATGTGGTTGGATGTCTAAAAAATTGTTATCTGGTTCTATAATTTATGTGATTTATTATACATATGGATACATAGTTGAAACCAGATAAAATCGGCTATGTGGATAGGCTGTTGCGAAAATGGATACATGATTCCAAATAAAAAATCAGATACATTAGAAAATTGGCAACATGTTTTAATTTTGAAACCCCTATATGGAATTTTTCCAAGTTATATTATGTGGGATGCTACTCAATTAGATTACATGAATATGAGATGAATATTTGGTTACATTGATTCTCTACTTTAAATCAGTTATGTAGATACTTCAATTTGAAAATAATTCACTTTAGTGAATTCATTATGGGGGTATACTTCTTCAAAAAGAATTCAAAAAATTGTAAAATTTATTTATAAAAAACATATAAAATAAAATTTAATCATTTAGATTTAATAAAATAATTTTTCACAGATCTTTTTAAGATTTTTAAATCATGTAATTTAAAAAATCTACTCCCAAAAACCAAATTCCTTATGAGTATTCAAAAATTATTTGGTCTTATTAATAAATCCTCAAAACCATTCACCTAATATTATCCTTAAAATGATAAGAGATAAAAAATTATGAAATTAATTAATTATGGAA
Source organism: Viscum album (assembly GCA_963277665.1). NCBI lineage: Eukaryota > Viridiplantae > Streptophyta > Magnoliopsida > Santalales > Viscaceae > Viscum > Viscum album. The sequence continues at coordinate 1,535,571,094 of OY728142.1, read as the reverse complement.
TGAAATGATAGTATTTCATTAGAATATTCAAAGAATAAATTGTTTGACTTTAGATTGTCCAATATTTAGAATTTCATCAAATGAAGCACATTTATCATCAAAAATATAATAAATATCATTACTACTTTTGGAAAAAAAATATATCAAAAAATCACCATATAAAATCCCCCCAAAATATTATCCTCAATTTCCTCAAGAATGTATTTATGAAAAATCCATTGATAGAAATTTAATCATAAGACTAAAAAATCAGATTTTTACTAAGAAATTATTTTCATAAATATTTTCCATTATGAAATTTCAAAGATTTAATGTGAAATTGGCCTCTAAAATTTAGTCATCTTAGTGAAAATTTAGTTACTTTTTAAAAAATTAATTTAATTGAAAATTATAAACAAAATTTAACACAATTAAATTTGTCTTCAAATAAAAATCCAAACATTTCATTACTTAAAAGGGGATATACTTATGTAGAAAAAAATACATTTTTATTAGAAACACTTTTGGATGAGAATAAATTAATAACTAGCATGGAATCATAAATAACCCATAAAATATTTTAAATAACAAACAATGAAATAATTAATGAAAATATGTTCAACCTGTAATAGTATTTTCATTTAATTATCCATTTGGATGCATACCTTATTAATTTAAATTAAATTAAAAGGATTAAAGGAATTGATGAGTGTATAAAATTCTCAAAAAGTGTTAACTTTGAATTTCATTTCAAATAGAAAATAAAAATGATTTTCGAAATTAAATATATAAGGTAATAAAGATTAATCTCATCAAAGTGGAATAGTAACCTCCCTGTATTGTAAAAAATATCAACCCATACTAAATGTTGCAATGAAGCTTGAAATAGATAACTTTCGGAAAACAGTATTGGATATTTTTAAATTTTCTCATTTATGATCAGTTAAGAAACATTAAGACCCTTTCCACTCATATAAAACTCAACATTTTCCCAATTGTTGAACATCTAAATATAGTAAATAAACAAAAAAATGGATCAAATTCATATTCAAAACTTCAATAATAAATTATTGTAAAATGGTTAATAGGAAATATTAATAATGAAATTCCACAACAACAAAAATAAAAAATTAACAATAGGAAAAAATGTTTCCAACTAGTTACATATTCAAAAATTCAACTCAAAATTTATATTTGTATACTAGTTAATGGTCATGGAAACATGAAAAATGATTTAGCAAAAAAATTAATATAAATCATGGTATGGAACTAAAACACAATGAAAAACAAAAAATTTAAATAAATAAAAATTAAGAAATGCCACCAATTTCATCAATGAAAAACTCTTCTATTTCAACATTTATTTTATCCAATTAATTTCCAAAGTAGAAGAATCATGTTTTCAATATCATAAAAAATTATTATAATTAAAAACTAATTACTTCCCTAAATTTCAAGCTACATTCTCCATTAAATCCACTCAAATGATCCCCCTTCTTTACTTTTACAAAGTCCCTTTGGTTAGTACCAGATATCATAAATGAAAAATGAAATTGTAAACTTAAAATCATAAAAAATCAATTTAAATGAAAATAGTGATTATTAAAAAAGAGGGGTATGATTCAAATTTAATAAGTTTTACCTTCTCTAAATCATATAAAATGTCAAATTATATGATTTAAATGGTGGGAAAAGTCCCCAAGAGAATTATTCATGGTGAACAATGGGAACATCATCATGTACATAGCCTTGGAATGGTGTTATTACTGCTTTTATTATCTACAAATTACATTTAAAGAATATTAATATCTATTTTTACACTTTATTTCCTATAATAAAAACAAGCACATAGTAATATTTTATTGAAAATAATAATATATAATTTAATTCAAATGGAAATTGATGTAAATTGGTGATAAATATTGGGAAAAATACCAAATAGGTGATGTGTTTTATTCTATCCATAGCTAGATAGAATATTATTTATACTAATATATTGTGGGACAGGAATTCTTGTGGTAAGAACCCCTATATATTTTCTTTCCCATATCCAAACAACTTCACTCATTAGTCATGGACCCCTTTTAAATAATTTGGTTTATCCATCTACCTCATGTTTTTCTAAAGATTTTTATTCGGGGATGGAAGAATAATATATGGGAACCCTTTTATAAAAATCCATGAGGATATGTTTCCAATAGTCTCTCTATGACTTCTATGTACAACCTCAGTTGATAAAATAAATTTTTCCTAAACATTAAATTGGAAAGCCTCATCTTATATATCCAACTCCAAACTCTTCCATATAAATATTGTCTATAAATAATCATTTTTAAGATAAGGCCCATTTCCCTTTACCATGTCCACACATAGTACATTTTTCTACAATCACATGAAACTATACCTAGGCCATTATAGAGGATACTGTTTTAGTAGTTTAATAATAATGGGATTGAGTTATTATCTCAAAAATTAAAAATTTAAAATAAATGGGTCAAGAATTTTGAAGTCCCCCTGAAGAAAATCAGTTTAAATTCATTATGTTTATTTGAAAGCCTTTGGAAAATTAATCATGCGGGAAATTGATTTTTCATGAATTTTGGCATCAAAATTTTGGGTTTCATATTCAAATGTAGGGAGGCTAATCTGTAATACATTAAACTCAAGGAAAAAATGTAAAAACATTTGAAGCTATTTCACCAAGGATTCCAATGTGTGATTATTTAAATACTATTTAATATCTTCTGTGACCTTTTTGAAATATCTATTATATAAATACATGAACAACACACAATTTCATTAGGTAAACTATATGAATATATATTCTAAAAATGAAAAATGTTTAATATTTTCTAACTTAATTTTAATTAATTTTTTTACACACAAAAATAATTTATTGTCGTTTAATGAAAAAAATTATATTTTTGGATAATTTTTTTTAACTTATTAGATAACATCCCATGTCCAGACTCATCCCGTTGAGGCCCCTTTTGATTGGGTATTAATATAAGAGTGACACCCGTATCCTAGCTCCAAAAGGTTAGTGGATACTCACAAGGTATGAGTGGGCATATCACGGTTATGGGTGGACATATCCTAATGTACCATCACACACACACACCCACCTCCATGTGATAATGCATATATTTTTTAATAAAACTATTTCATGTATGGAATAAGAAATTAATTCAAATAACCACTATAAAATACATTAATTTGAAAAGGCTAATTCATGTGATCTCGTATTTTCAACCTTTACTTCCTTTTATCAATTGAAAACGGGCCAAGTTATAGTTTAATTCCTAGACTGGTATTATTTTTTGTTGATTCATTAAATTGAAACATAATTAGAATTGTTTTAAATATGGTTTTTCTTTTTTAATTATTAATATAGATTATAATCACAGAAAAATTCTAAATTGAGAAAGTATATGAATGTTTTGAAGCTGGATAGTTACAAAGGTTAGGAGTGACCATAAAATCTACAGTCACTAGGCTTACTGTAGGTGTTGGCCATATGATTCCCTACAAGAAACCTAGTCTCACACTGTATGCATGCTTAACCGAATCATGAATAACTACTCATGGGAACAAACCCACTATATCACATTGAATTCTCTTTATAGGTATACCAAACATGAGTTCCATAAGATGATAGTGTTCTGAAAAATCACGTGAAGAAGAAAATAGCTAACTACATGAACATAATTCATTAACTGTGACACTATTTTCATGGTGGGTATATCTAGTGTGAACGCTTCCTTTTTATAAACTATCTCATTGTAAGAACACAGACTGTGACATTCATAGTACGCATGGTTACTATAGGATTTACCCATCAATCATATTGTGCCTCTTCTTTCCAATATACCCTTATAAACCTCATGCATCAACTTCCCAAGAAGAACAAGTGGCGTCTTTACTAATAATTAAACATGATCCAAGGACTAGGTAATACTCTAATAGATTCCACCACCATTTCACTACCACTATAGTTTGTGAAAATATGGTCCCCTCTACCTTTATAATGCCACCTTCTATTACCACCCCTATATCTAAGATGAAGATGGAGTGAATACCCTCTACAAAAAGAATCATGTTAGTACTGTGCTCCAATTTTAGATCTTCACTTATAAAGGATTTGATTTATCTAAGAGAACCACAAGAGGAGTATCCCTTACTACAGAAGATTTTAGTGAGCTCTTGTATTCCACTCTATCATAAAAAAGAATTCAACCTATTGACACAAAAGTTGTGCGACAAAGTACAATGCTCCCATATGTGATAGATTAAGTAACATTGAGTTGAGTTTTTAAGAATCTTCTCCCTCCATAAAATAAAACAACTTGAAGGATCATTTTTAAAATATGAGGTAATTGGGAAGATCTATCCTATAGAGAATATACATCACTACTAATAAGGAAATGGTTGGCCTTCATAAGCCAATGATGAGGGAATCCAAGTGCAGATTCTAGAAAAAATGAAATATCATGGGTAAAATAATTATAACCTGGAAGTGAATGAAATAAAAAGGACCACAACTAAAATCATTGACCCATATTTCATTACCCACAATTATGAAGCACCGGATCAGCCGACCCTTCAAAAAATATTAGGTTGGGTCATGGAAGAGTATGGATTCCATGAAAAAATGATCCAAACCCTTCTTATGAAAACATTTAAACCACTAATCATAAAGCATAAATGTTCCCTATAGATTTTATAGAATTAAATGATGAAACATGTGTCTTTCTCATAAAAAAACCATGGTAATTGGGAACTATATAAGGGTCAGAATGTGATCTTGAAGTATAGATTTGAATCACCACTAGTTCTGACTCTTGTGTTATTTAATTTTTCATTTGTAATACTATGAGGATGTCCCAATAAACCCTTTTTATTTCATCCAAGTATAATCTCCTAACATACCTTATTAGTGAATTCTAGTTTTTCTCAATACTATCACTTACTTATCAATATAATTTAATGGTTTTTAATGATATAGGTTTCTTATAATTTATCTTTTATGTTATTCTAGTTATTCAATAAATTTTACAAAATCCACATGTATTATGTCCAATGAATGTAATAGAAAATAGTAGGGTTAATTTAAGGGTAAATGTTAATATCCATGTACCACGATATGTAAGGGTAGGAAATAAAATGAACATTTTGTTTCATTATCTAAACTAAAATTTCTATGTGTATGTAATCATTTGGATTCATTTAATGAGATGGTGATTAGAAACTATATTAATAATGCTTTAGTTGGTTAATGAGGGAATAATCTAAGGTTATACCATTACTTCCTCAGTTGATTTTAAAACCAACTAGATTTTATTACCATATCTCAATAAATTGATCCTAAAAAACAATATTTAAATACACACATAACACTATCTTACCTTGGGAAAATTTGAGTCCCACTTTTAGTACATATTTCTTGGTTTCAAATATTTCTTTTATTAGTGCCTCATGATAGGATATCATCAAACCTAAATCCTATTCTGGGGAATTGATTGTTTTTAATAAAGTTATGATGAAAATATGTTTTCAATTGATAATATGTAGTTATTCTATCTTCCCTAGAATTAATCCAAAGGTTGAGATAAAAAAAATTCAATACTCAAAAAATTAACAACTACAAAAAAGATGAAAGAGAGTCTTTCACCATTCTATTGTATGAATCTCCAGCGTTAATTTCATCCCCCTAAAATGATACAAAATAAAGTGGAAGGCTAAGGGGTAATCCGACTCATGTTTATAGGACTTTGTGAGAAATGTATCCAACCAATATCAATATTAAAAACTATAATTATAATTTAATGACCAACAAAACTGTAAACTTGGAGCTATATTAGTTGGAATACTACATATGTTTCATGGTCAATCTGGGGAGGACCCCAATATGATGTTAAGATTATTTAAAGAATAATTTAATCGGTTGAGAACCATTGGAGTCACTAAGGATCAAATCATATGGAATTACTTCCCCTTCTCACTTAATGGTGGAGCCAAGGTGATTATCTGTAATGTACAACATAGAGAAGTTAACTCATGGGAGTTTTTATAGAAGATATTCCTGCAAAAATTATTTTCTGCTTCAAGAAGTGCTTAACATAAAATGAAAATTTATGGGATCGAATAGTAAATTAGATAAACTATCAATGAAATTCGGGATATGATTATGAAACTAACAACATTCTGACCACATCATACAAATTAGGAAAATCACTTCTTGGTTTTTTTATACCAAGGATTCATGGAGAATGACAAGATCCTAATTAATTTTTATTCAATAGGATCATTGATTTATAAATCACTACTTGAGGTAAAATAACCTATTGAAATGATCTCACAAAATTATGAACATTTTGGTACCAGAATTCAAACCATAGAGTACATGATCTAAAAATCACTAACTCAGCCTTATTAGAAAATTGAATTTATGAATTATATTCTATTATGGGAAAATTTCGTATAAAAAACTATATGAATAATTAACCATCACACTATTAAGGTCCTTATAGTTGTTCTATTTTTAGGGGAAATTAATTGATGGATTCCCTCATGTTCAAGGATCTAGAAGTTGTGACTCCATGTTCTATAGGATGTTCTTGAACCAACCAACTGGTAACCAAGGATTTATATAATTTCCCACTAACTAATTTGGATCTAGGAGCTTGCATAATCAAATACCACTATATTAATAGTATTCTCAACCATATTTTAAACTCCCTCCATTTTTAATATAGAATTTAAAAACATCTACAATCTACTATCAAGTACATCTTTAAGAACCATTAATGAAAGACATATTGAGACATGCAATATAATCTTTAGATAATCAACACACCATCCTCACCACACATGGGTCATAATTAAAATAATTAAAAGGAGAATTCAACCAACTCATGACCACTGATAATAATAGGGTAAATTAGGATTTAAGAGATATTCATAATCATAAAATTACAAACCCTGTGCGGAATTTTACTTCTATTACATTGAAATGTGGAAAGGAACTAGGACAAAGTAACAGATTACCCCTATTAATTGAAACCTGAAGTAACAAATATATTCTATATAGAGAATGTACTCTTGAAAAATATCATCATCAAGAGGAAGCTAATGATAAATAAAAATATAAAATCATAACTAGGTATATATATATATATATGAACTCCCACCTCTATTTTTAGTAACAAAGAAGTGAACTATAACCCGAGAGAAATCACTAAAACAAAAATGATGGATGTTTTCAAAAAAGTCATAATCAATCTCCATTTGCTAGAATCCATTTTCCGAATTCAATGGTATGAACAATTCACAATATAAATGGACACAAGTAAAATAACAATAAAATTAAATGAATATTTATGATTATGTAAGAATTTTTCTCCTCTTATCACCCCTTAAATTACCAAAAAATTTCAATATCGTGATACTTTTTCTATTCCCTGTAATATTGGTGAGATCACATTTTCCAATGCATTGTATGACTTGGGAGAATCAATTAACGTAATTCTAAATTCCATTTACTCATATCAACAAATGGTAGAAATTATACCCACCTATGTGGTTGTATATATTTCCAATACAACCACTCCCTAACTGATAGGTCTCCAAGAGGATGTCCTAGTAATTGAATAAGGTTACTCATTCAATAATGAATTCTACATTCTAAATATGGAGGGAGGAAAGAGTATAGATATTGATCCCAAAATTATAGGCAGATCATTTTTGAAGACTTCTAAAACCATCATAAATTTCAATGAATGTAGAATTTCCATGTCATTTTATAAGGAAACAGTAGATTAAAACATTTTACATTCAGTGATACATCCACATGAAGAATGTTGTATTCTCGCCATAAAACCTTTCGACCATTCCTACTCTTATAGGATTGAAATTCATATGTTTTTTGAAATAATTATATAGGATTAAATGTTGAAAACACCCAACCTACTGTAAAATTATTTTTTAAAAATTAAACTAAATCTTGAGAGAATTTCATGTTTTCATTAATTCAATGAAATTGATGAAAAATATTTTGTTGAGTTAACAAAATATGATATTAATAAGTTTACCTTACATATAAAAGTGTCAAATTTTGAAAATAGTTAAATAGAAACAACTATTGACCCCCCCCCCAATCCACCCCCTGAATTAGATATAATATTTCTTCCTTCAATTTTAAAATATTCTTTCTTAAAAGAGGACAATAAACAGATATTTATAATTTCCAGAAACATAGAACATGATTACAGAAACATGATGACAAAATCCTAAAAATAATATTAAATTCATAGGATAGATAGTGGGATATATTTCCAGAATTATCCCTATTACCTGTATGTACATTATTTTTTTTATCAAGAATCCAAATCAGTAATAAAACCCTAAAAAAGTTTTAACCCAACCCTCTTAGAGGTAGAAGAAAAGGAATCTGAGAGACTCCTATAATATGAATGAAATCATATCATATCAAATTATCAATGGGTGATCCCCAATCAAATTATTCCTAATAAAACTAGTTAAATTTTTTTTGAAAAACAAAAACAATTAATTTGTACCCACTAGATTACAGAATAGCTGGAGTGTTTGTATTGACTAAAGAATTATAAACCTTGTAATAGGAAACATTGTTTTCATACTCTTTGTACAAAAAATTCTATAAGTACTATATAATAAAGGACATTATTGTTTCCTAGATGGTTATCATGGGTATTTTCAAGTTCCCAATGCTCTCTATGACAAATAAAAGACCACCATCACATGCCCCTTCGGTATATTTTCCTACCAAAGAATGCCTTTAGTGTCTAGAATCCCCTAATTAGCATTACTTGTGGCATGGTAAGAATTCTATCCAACTTGATTGCTAATATTTTATATGTATTCATTGATTACATCACTATATATGGAATTTAATTTCAAAATTTTCTATAGATTTTTGAAATGATTCTACACAGATGTATAGAGAAACAACAAGTTTTTAATTTTGAAAAAATATATTTTATGGTAGAAAAATGAAATGTCACAGTCCATTTGATCTCTACAGATGAAATTTTAGTGGATCAAGAAAATGTGCATTTCATTTAGATACTACATTATCCCACCTATATCCTACACATTAGATCTTTATTGTTCCATGATGGATTTTATTGAAGATTTATTATGGAATTCAGAAAAATTTTGTTTCCCCTTACTAACTAACTCAAGAAAAAATTTGGTTTTGTATTTAATGATTGTCGAAAGATATATTTTGATACATTAAAATATTATTTGACCACATCCTCTATAATTTTCCCACCTAACTATATACACCCCTTTAAGATACTATATGATTCTTCTAATAGGTCAGTAGGGCCTGTGTTATCCCAAAATATTGAAAATATTCCACAAGAGATAGCCTACACTTAATAAACAATTTATACTTCCAAAATTAACTAAACAATAGTAGATAATTATTTTTTCATTTCTTTATTCTTTATAAATGTTTTGTCGTTTTCTCATTGGAACTAAGGTAATTGATTATTTGGATCATGTATCTTTAAGATATTTAACCAATAAGATTAATCCAAATATCATGCTAGTAATATGGATGTAGTTACTATATGAGAATGAAATTGATATTAAAGACAAAAAATGTTTAGAAAGTATAGTGGCTAACCACATGAGAAGGTTTTCTGATGACGTTGAGGTAGAACTACTTCCATATACTGGTCTAGATGATTCTTTCCATAGTGAAGAATTATACATCCTTTCCCATGTTACCAGGTATGCTAACGTAGAAAATATTCTAGTAAAAAAAGTTACACTAATCATTATCTAAGAACCAAACCCCTAAAATAAAATCTAAATCAAAACACTGTGCCTGCAAATTTCCTCATTTGTAGAAAATGTGTAACGAAAAAATCATTATAATATGTATTCAAAAGGAATAAATTCATTCATTTATCTATTTCTATCATACACTTGTGTGTGGAGGCCATTTTGGTCCCCAATTAACCACTAGGAGAATTTTGGAAGTGAGATTACTTTGGACGTTCATATTTAAAAAATCTTATTTTTTTAAAATATTCCCAAAATTCAATTTTTTTCTATTATAATTTCCAAAATTAATGATATTCCTAGAAACCCATTGATTTGTTCTAAAATATTTTATTTGTAGGTAATTGTATTTATGGTACCTTTTACAATATATTTTGGATTTTCCAATATTCTATTATAAGTAGACTATCTGTCTAAATGAATTTAGTCCAATTCAACATAAGATGATGGTTGAAAAACTATAATTGAATTTCTAAAATATAGAATGTTTTTTAGGTTTATAATAACTCTCGATATAATTAGAAACTAAGGATCCCATTTATGAAAAAAAAAAAATATGGTGTCCCTAATGAAAAATTATGGAGTGCACCATAAAACTTCACCTTCCTACCACCCACAGAAAAATGGGAAAGTTGTGGAATCTAATAGAGATGAAAAAGGATCATAGAGGAGACAATACATCCCAACCATAACGACTAGATTCAAAAGATATAAGATTCAATTTGTTTGTATAATAATTCCCCAAATACCTTATTATGTATTTATAATAATCAAATTGTTTATGGTATGTATTACCACTTTCTTTTTGACCTACAAAACAAGGCCTACTCAGTTTTCAAACGAGTAAAACTAATGTATAAAAATGCTAAAGATCAAAGAAAAATAAAATTAATGGATCTTGATTAATTGTGGAGAGAATAACATGAGAAATTGAAATTTTATATTTATGAAACCAAATCATCCCATGGAAACATGATATATAAGAGATAATTTCATGTTGGAGAAAAAGTGCTTCTATTTAATTCAAGGATGAAATTTTTCCCAGGAAATGTTCATTCCATGTGGACTGCACCATGTATAGTAACTAATACTTGTCCTTTTGGGGTATTTGAGATTAAATAAAAAGGATAAATATACAAATTTAATAGGAACATCCAAAAAATAAATAAGTACTAGGATTAAATTTTTAATGAACCAGTAGAGGAGTCCACACTCCTCCATACTGCTAAAAAATAAGTTCTGATGGGTTGTATGTTTCCCTTATTTGGGTCTAGCTTTTTATTTTATTCAAACTAGATTTTAAAAAAATTATAATGGAAATGTAATTGTATAGTGTTATAATTAAGTGTCTAGGAATATATAAAAAGTAATATTTAAACAAATGAAACCCTTTTTTTTGGAAATACAATTCTATACATTACTATTTTTATAATTTTTAGTTTTTATTTTACACCCTTTTTATGAACCTCGTACATTACCTACCTATTTAAAAAATTCCATTCTAGAATATGTGTAATTCATTTTATTTTAGAACTATTATTCTTTAAGTGGTTGTTGAGATATTTTATCACTGTTTTTAAGTAAATATGGTTTAGAACTAGTTGATAGAGTGTGAGTGAAAATATTTGTGTGGAGTCAATTTTATATCATTAAGTCACTATAATTTTTAACTTGACATAAGGAAACCTGAACTATATAAAAAACACCATAGAGATCCCAATTAAATGAAATTATATAATTCTATTAAACCAGGAATAAAAATGGGCAATTGGGAAGCGATAATTTATCTCTTTGGAAAGGGAACTGGTTGTGTTTCTATAAGTAAATAAATTCATCTCAATAAGATCTATACATAATGATTTTCACACAATTATGGTTAGGAATAACAAATAAAAAAGGTAATTTTCAAAAATTATTCAATTTAGAGGAGGTTGATATTAAACTGATAAAAAGTGGTAAAATTGACATATAACACATTCATTTAATTTGTATCAATAAAGTGAAAAAACAATAATTGTTTTAAGAATCATAAGTAAGAACCATAAATAGAGGTTATTTTTCATAAAATTTGTCTTCCACTCAAATAATATTTGATCAACTCATAAACTAAATATTTGACTAAATTAAAGTGAGGAATTTACTATATTTACTTATTAGTCATCGTATTTTTAAATTTGGAAGAATATATATTCTGTTTCATCTCTATCAGTTAGTTTTTAATTTAGGAAGGATGATCTTATTTTATTTTATCTATTCAAATAATTTAAATCTAATGATAAATTTCTAATGAGTGAAATATTATATGTGTGGGGGAGTTATGTTACATTGATTTTTCAAAATTTACTACCTTTAATTCGTTTAAAATACTCCAAATTGTAGTTCAATTCCCATGTTGATATAAGATTTTGTTGATTTTATGAAATTAGAAATTAATTTTTAATCATGGTTTTTCATTTTGAATTACTATGTTGGATAATAATCATATAAAAATACTAGACATAGCATGTATATGAACTTTTGTAGGCTATAAAGTTAAAAATTTTAGGAGTGATCATGAAATCCATGGTCACTATTCTTATAATAGGTTTGGACCATATGATTCCCTATAAAATCTAGTTGACACATGGTAGGAATAGTTATCATGCCTTTAACTGACCTCAAAGAACTATGTTTGTTCACCTTACAACCTTACCTCATAATAGTCTCATTGTAGGTATACCAACCATGATTTCCATCAACTAATCGTTTACTAAAAAAATTTATAAAATAAAAAATAGATTAATGCATGAAAAAAATTTATTAACCATGCCACTATACTTTTATTAGGCATATCTACCATGATACCTTAATTTTCAGACACTAACTCATGGAAAGCACAATAACCAGGACTTTCTTGGTAATAATTCCTACCATAAGCTTTACCTATCTTCCCTAACACAATTATTCTTTTGAAGATACTATTACAAATCACAATCCTTCACAAACCAATAAGATAAATTGGTCTCTTGAACGATTCATGAATGAGATCAAGGGAATGGGTTCTTCCCTAAAACATTCCACCAATATTTAATTGTAATTTCCCAGGGTGAAAATAGGGAAATATATACCTTGATGACAACATGTTATTCTATTGGTCATGAATCTGAGTTGAAAATGGATAAAATCCACTCTACCATAAAAATTATGGAAGTAACCCCACTCCAAATTAGGGTCCACACTAACTCAAGGTGATATATATATGATCGCACCAAGAGAGAAGACTCCCTACATGTACATGCACTAAGGTATCTCTAGAATTATATTATTTCATAATGAAAAAAGGTGTCTATTGGAACCCAGTTCATGTGACAAATTACTAGTCTCCCTTTTGTAAGAAAAAAAGGAAGTAACATCATCATGAGAATTTGTAAAGATCACCTCACCATTAAATAGAGAAATGGGGAGAGGCTTATTCTGATTTTATGGTAAGCAATAATATCATTTCTACACATACTCTACAATTCCACTAATAAAGAAATGTTTGGCCTTCACTAGCCAATTATGGGGGAATCTATGTAAAAATTCTTGAATCCATGAAATCTCACAAATAAGAAAAATTCTACCTAGGTGCTACAAGAAATAAAAAATTCCACAATTAAAAGACAAGGCCCAATTTCCTTTACCCACTACTGTGAATCACTAAATCATTCCTTCATTAATTGAATATTATTATTGATGGTGTAACATCATCATTTCCTTACAAAATACATATAAACCCTTCAAATTAATAATGTTTCAACCATCATGTTTATACAATAATCGTTCCCTACATCCAATCTATAAAGAAATTAAGAAACATGTGTCCTTATCATGAATGGTACATTGGCATCAGAACACTATATAAGGGGTATCTTTATCTGGAAAGATATCTCTGAATCACCTTGGTCCATGACTCTTGTGTTATTTAAATTTTTTCATTGTAATACTCTAATGATTGAACATTATACCCTCTTTGGTTCATCCAAGGATAACCTTATAACCTTCCATGTTGATTAATTATTATTTTTTCAGTATTATAACTTAATCCTTTATTGATGTAACTGGTTTTTATTAGTATTGGTTTATTTTAATTTTTTTTAATTTCATATTAATGTTATAGTAATTACAAAAAATCATCATCGATTAATTACACTACATACAGAACTAAAGTTGGGGTAATTCAAGGGAAATAGTGACATAAAAATACCAGGCTAGGTAAGAGTATGAAATATAGTGATAATTGTATTTCTTTATCTGAACCCAAATTTTCTTATACAAGTAATCCTTTAGATTAAATTTATTAAAGGATGATTAGAAAAAAAATAATTATTATTCAATATGTGAAAGAGATAATTATATATATATAACCATTAATTACATGATTCATTTTAAAGAAAAACTATATTTTATTATTGTCTCTTTAAAAATTGATCCCACAAAACAAGATTTAAATACAAACCTAAAATTTTCATCGCTGGATACAATCTAAGTGATACTTTTACTACATTTTTCTCATATTCAAATATTATTGTTATCAGTTCCCCATAACAGGTGTTCATCATTAATAGAAACTAAATAAAGGGGAAAAATACATTCCTAGATGGAAATGAGGTCCCCAACAAAACACAACTAAAAAAGGGGAAACTAAAGTGGGACTGGCTTGAAATCACTGATATTATCAACAGACATTAACAAAACATCTAATTATCATTATGATCTTCAGATACCAAGTCCACCAAAGTCAATTTCAATCTATATATTGTCTATATAATACATGACATGTGCAGGCATATCCCATATAGGAGTGAGTTTAATCATACTCAGTCGAACTCCTCAAAAACAAATAAGGATGAAATAGAATAAAAAAGTAATCTTAAAACATAAAAAAGAGGTAAAATAAACCCATAATAATATAAACATATATTGAAAACCCCAGTTGTAAAAGGAGAGAATCCTCAATGCTCATAAAAATATAAGGATGATGATGAGTATTATTTTATCTCTAATGGAATTTTCTCTAAGGTTTAGAATCACACGCAACCTGACAAGAATTAGAGTGGTGGGTCAGATCCTTACCACTATTCTCTACAGCCAAGGGATGATTATCTCTATTAGAGGGTCTACTCACCACTGAAGCTTGATAATGGAAGAGTACCACTCTGTAGATAGAGTACCTACTATATTTTCTATGTGGGAAGTATCTACAATACCTATATAAAGAGTATGGGGACACATGCCCTAGTGAGATAAGGAATTACTAACCATATCATCTCTCTGATGATCAAAAATGATCACTATCAGCAATCATGCTTCTCTAGAAGAAGTGCCTCAGTCATAAAACCTCTTTTGATGACTCTAATGTATAAATGAAGTCAATTGTCACAATCTATGGGAAAAACTACATACAATAGGCTACTTATAGGGAAAATTCCATGTCCAAAAGAAAGAGATACACATGTTTGAAGTTTCTGTGAAACTTTCATGGGATTTTTATAGGGTCACATATTATGTTACTTCTCCTAAATCCCTAGTTGTTCCCTTCCAGGTACATGGTTTTTCCATCCAACTAGATACACATAAGGATTCCCTTTGGGGATAAGAAATGTTTGTTATCCTAGAGTCATGGGTGTGTTCTCTCATCAAATAGGTCAGCTACTTTGGTAGTGTCACATGGAATGTGTGCTCAGCCTCACGAGGTGTGACACATAACTTGGGAAAAAACCCTAACTATCATGAGATTTTGAGGAATGAGATGACTATTTCTCAAGATTACATGGTGTGTAATTATGTTTTACACACAAAAATAATTTGGTCTTCATGTGATCTCCATACCAACTACTCCTACCAAAAAAATATACCATTTTACCCTCTCGAGTCCAAAAAAATTAGGTTAAAGCCTCTTATCATCAATTCCCAACCTTTGGTGTCCTGAAATTGATACTCTGACCTCCATTATGGTAGCATTTGTGCCTCCTATCACCATTCGGGGCCACAAGAAATGAATATAACACTCATATTCTACATAACCCCATCAATCCTTCCAAAAACTATCAATACCTAAGTCATTCAAGTATCCTCCATGATTTTGGGTGTTCGATTGTGCTTTAACCATCTTAGAAATGTCAAATCACTAACCCCATAAACCTATGATAACGGTTATGGAAATATGGAACATGAAAAATGTAATATTATCACTAGATTATACAATCCCGATAAGTGATTATAAAATGTGGACATGAAATAGGTAAAATTTGGGTGAAAAAAGTGATAATTATGGTAAAAAACACTAATTAATTCTTTATCTCATTAGAATAATGAGAAATAAAAAATAATTTTGTTGTATAATACATCCTTATAAATCAAATAAAAATATAGGAATTACAAAACATAAGAATCTCTACATCAAGAATAGATGAATTCGTAGTGAAAAACAAATTCAATAGAAATAATGGTTTAGATCCAACTTCGTTTTTCATTTCTATTATGATTACCAGAATAGTTCATTATCAATCATTGTTCCCATGTTTTCAATTACAATAAAAAACTCCCTTCTTCCTCAATAATCTCCCAGTATTGTATAGGTAATCCTATAAATTCAACATAATTACATATTAATAGAGTGTATATTAGATGTTTGGTAATTAAGTAAAAGAGATAAATTAATTACATAATTTATTTAATTCATCCGCCAACATCTTCCTTCCATGGAAAATCCTACATTAACAAACCTCATCTCATTCTTATGGTAATCCTCACATTCTATAAACACCTGTAATCTCAAATTTTCAATCTGAATTCTTGATAAATGGAAAACCCTTTCTATTTTAAAAAGATGCATGTTCATGCATCAACATATATAATTATTTTTAAGATATTTTTTGGGGTCCTCAGAAACCCAAAACATAGTGCCAACATTAAGAAAAAGTCTAGATATATGAAGAAATATTAAAAGAATCAAACTATGGAAATAGAATTTCTTACATTCTCCCCTCCATATGATTTTTCCCCTAAAAAAGAAGATACATAAAATGTTGCGGTTACTAATAATTCATATAGAGACACAATTTTTACCATTTAAGAATTTTAAATATTTATATATACATTTATAGATCTAGGTAATGAGATGGAATGGGATTATGGGGTCCGGTGTTCTCAATTTTAATTTTATAAAATTATTAATTGTATTATATATTGTTTATGCATAACGTATTAAAGAAAATGAAATATCTCTTAAATGGAATATTATATCAGAAATCTAAAACCATGTTTGACACCAAAATGTATATTTTTTCTAGTCCCGATATAAAATGGGTTGGAAAAGGGCGTTTAGACTCCACGGTCATCGGCAATTCTTTTAACAGATTCATTTATTATTAAATTATTTCATTCATTTTTTTGACCTAGAAGAAGTTTATATAAATATATCATCATAGAAATTCTTCTTGAATTATTCTCATGGCCCTAGAAATAACCAATGATTCTATCCTCCATCCTATGTTGGTTAATCTCATCAGACGACGATGAAATGCTGGACATGTTTAGATGACGATGCAGCGAACGTAATGGCTTCTCCCGATCATTGGTAGATGAGTTATTAATCAAAAAACTATTCATAATCATGGTATTACTCATAAAGTGGTGTTATTATTTCCATATATTATGTTATTTGAGTAGATCCATCATTGTTCTTGGATCTGTGGAAATTATGTGCAATTTCATGTGCTTGGGTAAAAAATTAAATTGTTTTCATTTGTTTTCGAACCAGGGATTCCCTATTCTTGAGAGATTGGACAGGAACCCATGAAATCAATCATATAATTTTTTTTGTTATTTTATCCCATTTTGATTTTCATTCATCACTGATTGGACCCAGCAACCACCTTTCAAAAAAAATTGGTGGTATTAAACTTGATCAAACCCCAGGAACCATGATAGATCGATAAACGAAGCAGGTATCTACAAACGTTATGTAGATATGGATTTTTTTTTGATAAAATAAGAATCATCATAGTGATCGATGATCAAATTACCAAATGTGGAGGGTTCAGGATGCATGGTATGTGTGCAATGTACGAATTCACTAAAAATCAACCCAGATTTGACCCTCTAGACACCTAAAACTCAGAATTAATTCTCCTTAGATAGATATGAAAATACTGACAAAAACAAAATTAATATTTAAAGAATATGGATAGATTCACGTTATGAAGATCAGATATGATATTTCTCAAAACAAATCCGGACAACACACCGTGTACAAGGACGAACACACGACATGTATCCCCCTGAGTGGCGGTAGCTAGGGTTTAAGAAAACATAAGGATGATGCAACATGTAATCCTCCTACACATAGTGTAACCCTACCCCTAATGGAACCCCATGTGATGGATTACATGAGTGGTAAACCAAGTGGATGTAAAAGGCCAGGGACATGGTTGTGTACTCGAGTACACAGACACGTGGTCTGGTACATAGATAGAGTGAGCAGGACACATCCCCATAGTGTTTATCTAGGACATTCCATGTAGTACACATACATTTTGTGTACTACTAAATGGGATGGATCATTGTGCAATCCATGGACTTTTCCAGATAGGGAAATGGGACCACACACCATGTGGGTCCCCTCACACATTTTGTACCTGTATTTCTTTTTTGAGTAAACATCAATCATTTAAACTCTAGTTTTTCCCTACTAGCAACCTATCCAGAGTTTATTTCTATAAAGAACATGATGGTGAACTTGTTTTAAACTATACAGTTACAATATAAAATATTCTAGTCAGGGTGCCTAATAAAGAAAGACCCAATGATGGAAGTGATCACACAAGATCACCAGTACATTTTTGAGTCAACCCTCCTGAATTTCAAGGCAGTGGTGTCCTTGATAGATGTTGATTCGACCCTCCATCATATCTTGGTGATGTGGCCTTAATTTGGCATAGATTTTCCATATATTTTTAATTAATATTTAGTAATTTAATAAATAATTTTACACTTTGTACCGCCGAAACATTTTTTTCTATTTTCAGAAGCCAGTTTTGGGGTTCCCGGTACCCGTACAGACGGACCCAACAAGCATATTTCAAATTTCAAATACAAACCCAACTTTCCACCAAAAGTCACGTTCCACACCTCGACCGCCATCATTTCCTCGAGCCGCACGCCTGACACCACGAGCCGCGAGCCTGCACTGACTGACACGCCATGATCGTATCAACAGCAGATCGTCGGCGAGCTTCACCGGCATCCGTCGTCGTCTTCACCATCACCGCCATCGAGAACCCGTCATCTTCACCATCACCGCCATCGAGAACCCGTCATTGCAGACACAAACCAAGAATCCACGAGAACATCCCCCGCACCACAGACAATCACAGAACCAGAAAATCAAATGCAACGGATGCGCATCACGAACCAAATCAACCAGGAAACAAGAAACACAGTGGGCCAAAGACGACCATCAAAAGCTGAGACACTCACCATAGGGCCAACGATCTTTCGAGAACAAACCTGGAGCACTACGTAGAGTATGCCGGCGAAAACTCGGTCTTACACCCGTAGCTCTGAATCAGCAACCACAGAAGCCCATAGCGAGAATCTACAGCAGGAGAGGAAGCCACGGAACCACCGTAGGGAGCACAGAGGGATTCATGGAAAAAAACCACCACTAGAGGGAAAAACCCTAGCGCATCCTTCACATCAAGAATTCAGCCAAAGACCATAGAGAGGGACCCTTCAAACCAATAAGAACAACACAGAAAAGCAGGAAGCGAAGACCTCTCCTCCCCGGATCAGAGCAGCTCCGTCGTCAAACTTCAAAGGGACACCGACGCTTGATTCTTTAATTATGACCCATTTAAATAAATCAATTTTACAATTTTTTTATTGAATTTAACAATTTTATGGTCATTTAACTTTTTTTTAATCTACTTTCAAGTTTTTGTTGTTCATTTAAGTTCAGTTATTAATCTATTTTATCAACATATAATTATTTTTCTTCTGTTTTAATTTAACATGGAAAAATATTTAAATAATAAGATGATTTTATTTTTAATTTTATTTTATAATACTTTAAATATTTTAAATTTTATGTTTTAATTTCATTCATTTAAAGTTTTTTTTGTTTTTTTACTTTGAAATTAATGTTTTTTCTCACCAACAGTTCAATGTTTTTACACTGTTAGTGATACCAATACAAAACCATAACTATCAGTAGCATCTCCTACTACCGACACTGACGCCACACCCATTCACATCCAAAAAGAGTTATTGATGCCCCATTTTTATATCATACCGATTGGCATTCTATTTCTCCCTTGTGGTGTCAGTAGAACGCAACCTAATAATCCCACCCTTCGATTGACATTGTTTTAATCCAACCTATTAGATATATAGGTTGGTAGAAAGAGAAGACGAATATAACATTGATTTGTGAATCAAGTTCACTGTCCAAAAGGGTTTGATCCACCCCCGCGTTTATGGTGTAGGGTTCTCGGTGGAAGTATCCCTCGAGGATTTCACCAAGGTTTGGGGAAAATTGAATTCCAGTTGCCGATTACCCAACAGCACCAATGTTGGGAGAACTCTGGATAATTTCTAGCATTAAAAAATTAATTAACACATTAGCGATCACATCATCGGTTATTTATAAATCTGAATCGGTGGGAATTGCACCGATTCTGTCAAATAACACATTGTTTTGACCAAAGCAATAAAACTCTTGGTGTGGGATACACTGTTTAGATCTCACCATTTCGGTCAAAGAACACATTGGTTCAACCGGAATGAAACAACTCATACTAAGGGACACACCGGTTCAATTTTGAAAAAACACACCATTTATTTTAAAAAATATATTGAAAAATATATATATATAATAGATAACAATCCCCCACTTTTATTCCTAAATATTAATTCTCTTGACCGAAAGTCTTCCATTATACATAATAAAGGTATCTTTTGATTTAAACCTGTACTTAGTATCAATATCTCAAATTTTATCAGATTTATAAGTTCTCGAAACATTTAAATTAGTAACCTATAAGATAAAACACAAAGATATCATACATATAAAGAACTTTCTTTCAACATCTCATTTTGTCACACTTTTATGACCATGTGCTAATATCATTTTCATGAACTCTCTAAATAGTAAACCCATTAACTTCTATAAGAAGTAGCACCACTTCTAATTTCACATTGAAAAAATATAATAATGTGCTTCTGTTATAAGAGCACATAACTCATTGATTCTTAATATTTTGTTAAGATTTTAAAACTCGTCCTCTTGTTATATGAAGTGATATTGACACCAAAAATTATGATTATAATTTTCATTATCAACAATCGTCTTTTTTACTTGTTTTTACCCATTAAACACATTGATTAAGATATACCTAGAGAAAGTGATTGGTTTCCATTACTGAAATGATTTATTCTATGTTCTTTAAGCTCATCTCTTTATTATTTGAATGAATAACCTCTTTTGATAGAGATTTTGTAAATGGATCTGTAAGGTTTTTACACGATCTCATATAAAAAATTGTTATGGTACCATCTTGTAACAATTTTCTCACATAATCGTGTCTGAAACTTATATGTATAGACATTCCATTATACATGCAACTATATTCCATTGATAATGTTGCTTCACTGTCACAATTGATAGATATTGGAGGCATCATACATGGCCGCAATCTAATATCCAATAATAGATTCCAAATCTATTCATCTTTCTTTACACATGTCGTTATGGCGATAAACTATGATTCCATGGTCGAATATAAAATAAATGTTTGTTTCTTACTCGCCCAAGAAACATAACAACCTCCAAGAGAAAACAACCATTTAGAAGTTGATTAGTTATTAACAATACCAGTAATCAAACATGGATTGGAGTATCCTTCTAATATAGCTGGATAACCTTTATAGTATAAACATAAATCTTTGGTCTTTTTAAGTATCCAAAAATTATCTTTATACATCTATAATGATTCCTACTAGTATTACAAGTATATCTACTCATTTTACATACAAAAAATCAATATAAGGTCTAGTTAAATGTATCACATACATTAAATAACCAATTCCACTAGCATATTCAAGTTGTGCTACAGCTCTACACGTATTTATAGACAATTTAACACTAGAATCAAATGGATTATTGAAATCCTTGAAACCAAGATTATTGAATTTATTTTAAATTTTTTCTATGTAATGCGACTAAATTAATGAATAACCCTGACTATTTTTTCTATCTTTAATACCTATAATAGTATCAAATATTCCAAGATCATTCATTCTAAATGAAGAAGATAATAAATTCTTTGTGTCAACTATACCAATAATATTAGTTCCAGAAATTAACATATCATCCTCATATAAACACAAAATAACTCCATATTATTTTGTAAACATTGAATAAAAAAATTTATCCACATTATCAGGAGAAAAAACATTAGAGAATATAGTAGAATAAAATTTATAATTTCATTTCTTCAGAGCATGTTTTAGACCATAAAATGATTTAACTAGTTTACATACCTTGTTTTCATTACCTTGTAAAACAAACCCTTGTGGTTGTTCTAGGTAAATCTCTTCATTTAATTCTCCAATTAAAAAAGCAGTTTTGACATCCATTTTATGAACATACAAATGATTAATTGAAGATAAAGGAAATAATATCCTTATTGAAGTAATTAAGGCTATAGGGATATATGTATAAAAATAATCAATCCCTTCTTTTTGTATAAAACCTTTGGAAACCAATCTAGATTTAAAATCTTTAATGTTACCATATTAATCATATTTGTTTATGAATACCCATTTACTACCTATAGGTTTTGAATCTCTTGGTAAATCCATAACAATCCAAGTATTATTCCCTATAATAGAATCCATTTCTTCATTAATCAATTCCTTACAAAAAGAAACATCTCTAAAAGGCACGACCTCTTTGTAAGTCTTTGGGTCATCTTCTATAGACAATACCATAGGATACTTATTTAGAATATTACCTTCCTAATTCTTATACTCCATTTAGGTTCAACTCGACAATAATCATAATTATCTACTATTGCATTTGAACTAGATAGAGTACATTTTATAGAGATATGAGTAATCACTTCTTCCACATCATCTTTATAAAAATTATTTTTAAATAACTATACATCCCTCGATTTAACAATTATATTAGTTATTAAATCCATAATTCTATATGATTTCCTATTTTATGCATATCCAACAAAAACACCATTAATTTCCCTTTGACCAATTTTTGTTCTTTTAGGATCAAGAACTCTATAATACAATTAACACCCCCACACATTGAAATAAGAAATAATAGGTCTTCTTCCTCTCCAAATTTCATTATAGGATAACATAGTTTTTCTAAATGCAATACTATTATGAATATTACATGAATCCAATAAAGCTTCACCCTATAAATTTATTGGTAACTTAGATTTATTAATCATGCAATTTACCATTTCTACTAAAGTGAGCTTTTTCCTTTTAGCTAAGCTATTTTTCTAAGGTGTGTAAGGATAAGTTATTTGATGAATTATAACATTTTATTCACATATCTCCTTACACTCATTCATAAAATATTAACCACCTCTATCTGAGTCTAATACATCAATCTTTCTGTCTATTTGGTTTTAAACATATGCCTTATACTTCTTAAACACATCAAAGGCATCATCCTTTGTTTGAAGAAGATATATATATATGTAAATATCTACTACAGTAATCAAAAAAAAGTAATAAAATATATTTTCCCTCAAATAGTTAACAATAAATTTAATTCACAAATATCATAATGCACTAAATCAAATATATAATAATATCTTTAAACACTATGAAAATACTTCTTAAATATTTGAGATTCAATACATTTCTTACATTTATTAAAATCATATTCAAAATTAATCAAGTTAAACATCTCCATTACTTATAATTAATTATAATTGACATATACTAAATGATCATGCCTCGAGTTATAAGATTCAATAAAATAAGAAAAATATTTGATCATATTGAAAATATATAGTTGATAAATCCCTTTATTTGAATACCCTTTCCCCAAAAACATTCTTCCCTTAGAAAAGACAACCTTCTCGGATTTGAATGAAACCCGAAATCCATTATTACACAAAATATCAACAGAATATAAGTTCTTTGGAATTTTGGGAACATACAACACATTAAGAAGGGTAAAATTATTCGCAGATGTAAAGTCAATCTCCATGCTTATTTGTCCACTAACATTGATGGATGCATTGTTTCCAAGATATACTTCCATCGTGATAGTAAAACCATCAAATTTTATGAACATTGAATGATCCTTCAACACATGCACTGTTGCTCTAGAATCTATCCACCATCTCATCTTCATCGATGTCGTATTGACTTCGGATAACATTGCAACTGTATTTTCTTCTATTAGCATATTTGCAGCGGGTATGTAAAATTTCCTTGGATAGTGACATTCCCTTGAAAAATACATTGGTTTTCCACAGACAAATCAATATCCTTTCCTCATGGAAGGATTTCCTTTCTTCTTAAATTTTTTACTCTTCTTCTTGACATGTAAGGAAGAATTTTTTTGTGTCTTTCCCCCAAAAATATTAACCTTGGTATGATATTATGAATACATACCCATGTCTCTCAACATGGATTCTTCTTTAATACGAAGAATATTTTCCAATTGCTCCAAGGAAATATCATCACTTTTTTTAATAAGTGAATTACCAAAATCTTTCCACATTTTTGGAAATTTAGCAATAATTTCACCCACTTGAAAAAATTTTGTTATATTAATCTTAAGGGAAATATTTTTATTCATTATAACATGATGTTTGTGAATTTTATCCAACAAGGGATTGTCATAAACCATACATAAATTTAGATAATT
Source organism: Viscum album (assembly GCA_963277665.1). Classification (NCBI taxonomy): domain Eukaryota; kingdom Viridiplantae; phylum Streptophyta; class Magnoliopsida; order Santalales; family Viscaceae; genus Viscum; species Viscum album. The sequence goes on along the minus strand of OY728142.1, from coordinate 1,535,546,346 downwards.
TGCAATAAGAAATTTATGAGTACTTTCTTCCTCCACTTTATACTTGAATATGAGTGCATCCCAAATATCTTGAGCTATCTTCATTTAGCATAAGTAGTCATAGATATTATTTGATAAAGTATTGAGAAAGTTTCCTCGCAATAATACTTCATCATATTCATATTTATTCTCCATTTCTAGAATGTGCTCGACTTGAGTTATATCAACGGGTGTGCCATCACCATTTGAAATGGGATCATCAGGTATGGGAGGAATATTCGGTTCCAGATTTTTTGAAATCTTCAACATCATCAGAAAAAAATTTAATCTTATCATTCCACTAAGAGATGTTTTTTCCATCAAAACGGCCAAGTTTGAACATATCTTGATTCATGACTTTGAGAGGTTCAGAATCCATCTTCTAGGTTCTTCCATTTAAAACCCTTTTGATTGTTAGGAAAATAGGTTGGCAGAAAGAGAAGGCAGATAGAACATTGATGCATAAATCAGGTTCACTTCCAAAAGGGTGTGATTCACCCCCACATTGATGGTGTAGGGTTCTCGGTGGAAGTATCCCTCAAGGATTGGACCAGGGTTTGGGGAAAATTGAACACCAATTTCTGATTACCCCGCTACACCGATATTGGGAGAACTCTAGAGAATTTCTAGGATTGAAAAATTAATTAACACATAAGTGATCTCATTATCTCTTATTTATAAATAGGAAACGGTGTAAATTTCACTAATTTGGTCAAAGAACACATTGGTTCGACCAAAAAACTACCACTCTTGGTGACGGATACACTGGTTTGATTTCAACATTTCGATCAAAGAACACATTGGTTCAACTGAAATGACACAACTCTTGGTGAGGGACACACCAGTTCCATTTTGAAAAAACACTCTATTTATTTTAATAAATATTTTAAATAGAGTATATAAAATATATAACACAACCTGATACTGATACCCACATAATCCATCACATTTTCACTCACCGACTCAAATACTTGCTTCCCCCGAGATTTTGTGTTACCGAAGCCTTTCCTAATTTTCTTCCTACAAAGGCACCATAAATCCTCCTACTGACGCGATTTTCACTCTCACACTGATACAATTCCCCTGATCAACCTACCCATCCTTGCATACATCTCACTGATGCAGCCTCCACATCATACTGACACTGTCCGCCACAACATCCAAAGCTATTTGGAGCCTAGCAGAAGGAATCAATCTCAACACAGTAGTCCGAGGAGACCAAGTTTGACTACCTACAACCAAAGCTCGAATCTATCTATGGCGTACTGAACAATGGAGGTCATCTAGAGCTGAGAAGAGTAGAATCTCACCACTATGATTTGAGTTGTTTTCCACTGATTTGTTGATGAGGGTAACGAAACAAGAGCCACTACCAGAGGACGATACCACCACAAGAGTCTGACCACCTCAGGTCGCACCGCCAACTCAATCATGTGGTTGGGAATAATGGAGTTCGTTGCTGGTTGTCTTTTGTAGCAAACCAGGAACCCCCCCCCCCCCCTCCCCCCATGAGACACCTTACTGATTGGGAGAGGAAGAGGATTAAAAAATTAAATTAAAACGAAATAATAATAATAATATATGATAGTTATGATAGATAATTAATTAATAAAATAAAATAAAATATAAAATAATTCCTCAAAATAAAATATTTTAAACTAAAACAATTATTAAAAAATTACAAACAAAATCATAATAAACTAATAAATAAGCAGAAAAAATAATTTAATAAAAATAGTAATTATTATTTAAATTTTTGAAATAAATCAACTTTAATTATAAAATTAATAATTAAATTTATGTAACTAAAAAATATATAAATAATAATCAAAATTTAAAAATATAATAACTATTTTGATAAAATAATTAAATAAATATTTAAAAGTAATCCTAATAAATTAAAGTATTATAAACATAATAAATAAATAAATAAATTTAATAATTATAATAAACTAAATTATTAAAATAAGTAAATTAAAAAATTAATAATAATTTATAAATAAAATATTTATTCTTATTAAGTTTAAATACATTAATATTAATAATAATAATAAACTTATAAATTTAATTAAAATAAAAATTATTAAAAAAAGTATTTACTTAATAATATAATAATGTTTTAATCATAAAATAATAATCATTTTTATAATAGTTATAAAAATATAAAAGATAAATTAATAAAAAAATAACTTATAATAATTTAGAAATTTATCTTATTCATTAAGTTTTTATTAACAATGTTTTAACGTTTACCTATACTCTATTTTGTACACAGGTTCAAGAAAGAAGCCTAAAACATGTCTAGGTGTATTCAACTAACTCATGAGGATTTAGTTACAAGGTAAAGACTAAAGAGACATGTGTTTCACCAAAAAAAATACACATGTGTGGTGAAAAATGTAGAACATGACTATTTCAGTAGAAGATATTCTATGATAACTAGTGGTTGGCAGTTTCTATATTAAAGAGAAAATAGAGAATTTGTGGGAGGTTACTCTAATAGATGACATGGGACGAAAAATCATTTACTTTTTCACAGATTAGAGCAGAGTAGATCTAGGAAAGACTCATAGAACCATTCTTGGAGACACAAGGAACACCAGGAGTAGCAACATGATCATAGAGAGGGATATATCTTCTTCCATTCTATTTCAATTTCTCATATTGTAGTTGATTATTTTCAGAGCCTGTATTCAATATGATTCTAGGATAAATCATTTGTCTCAGGAAAATTTATATATCTACATGTTAATTTTAATCTAAATTCTTAATTTTCATTTTAATGAATTTAGAATTGATCGGTTAGATCAACACTGAATTCATTCAATCATAGCATGTCATTTGATTTTAGCATTCAATCCCATGATTTTTTGGTGAGAATGATTGTGGATAAATTTTCTAAAAGGTTTTAATTAAAAATGAAAACTTTAGAACTAATGGTGAGTCTATTTTGTTGTATTTTAAAATCTACATCTCACAGATGAACTTTATTAGCATGGAAAACAAAAAGATTCATTAGTCATTATGGATTATCTCCTAGTGAGAAAAATATGGAATTCCTTATACAGTGGTATGTTGCTTCCATATTTGAGTGATTACGAAATCTTTTCAAAACCAGTAGAATAAATTCTCCCAAGAAACGTTTCTTGATTGTTCATCTTATCATATATTGTTGTGTTTTCCATTGATGATGTGTCTTATTTTAATTACCTCTTCGTTCGTTATAGTTTATCTAAGACTTATTTTACTTCAAAAATGATGTAAAAAATAAAAAATTTACCCCACTGGTGACAACATTGGGGTGTTTTTAGGAAAATTAGAAAAAATTTGGTCAATTTACCTTCCCTATGGGTTTGAACCTGCTCACCACATATACAGTAGTAGTAGGAAATCATAAATTTCAAACTTTTACCCATTTTTCAACAATATTTGGGCATTATATTTTGGTTTTGTTTCTAAACATGGAACGATCCATTACATTTTAAAAAAATTAAAAAAAAATCACATTAAAAAATACACCAAATATAAATTGAAAAATGGAAAGCTATAAAAAATCTTCATTCATTTACTACTGAATTGCTAAATCTTTTTGTACTACTGAATTACTGTTTACTATTGTTTGTGAGGAATTTGACCTTTTATCACATATTTCATGAACACTATATCTACTAGTAATAGAATAGAGCCTCTGAACCCTGAACTAGATAAACATATAACTACTCTAACAAAGAAAAAAAATATGAAATAGAAATTCAAGATGAAAGGGAGCCTCTAAAAAACATCAAAAAACATCCAAGACTCATAGAGAATGAGAGGCATATCATGTGGAAGTTTCAACTCCCTAAAGTGGCATGTAATACTTCTTCAATCTGACTTTCGCATAGAGCCCAAAACAATGAGCTAAAACAGTCCCACATTTACGACTTCCTGCATTCAATTGGATCACTAATGAGGACTCTCTTTCATTCATCAGAGACTTCAATAATATTGTGCAGCAGTTACCTCTTCTTGGACTTGCTAAAATGAAATGAGAATTTAAGTCTTTACCATTTTCATTAAAGGGAATGCTAAGAACTATTTTTCGAGCCAAGATGAGAACATTTTTGACAACTAGGATCAGGTTTACTACACATTCTTAATGAAATTTTCTCCCAAAAGACATAATGGATAAATGAGATCAAAGAAAACTTTTTTTTTCAAGATCATGTAGAAGATTTTTTTAATATTTGGGAAGATTCAGGGATCCTCTTAGGCAGTGTCCCCATCATCAACTCCCATCTCACATTCTTGTGGATACCTTCTATGAAGGGTTTCCCTCCTCTAGTTAGAAATTAGTGGACCACGGTATTGGGAATCACTGTAATGATAAGATTGATGAAGATTTGAGATAAATTTTCAACAAACTCTCATTAAATTCACAACATATAAATTCATGAATAAAAATAATATATATGAATTTTAATGTTAACTACGGTTCTATAAATGAAAATCAAGAAAAACTTTCTAAAATCACCAACAAAAATCAATATTTAATGAACCATAATTCAAAAAATACTGTTAATCATTTGGGCTTTCAAAACAATAACCAATATTAAAGGGAACAGTGTTCCCAGTGTGTAATGTTTGGGTAAACTGAAAACTTTTTTCCCAGCATTCACATGTCATCCCAAAAACAATAAAACTCTAATTTTATCAATTATGGTCCTAGGATGCCTCCTAGAGAAGGTCCATTTACAAACAATTATATCCATGTCTATAGGAACCATCCAAATTTCTCATGGAAATAACAAGGCATTATTAAAAAATCCACTACCTCTGATTACTCAAAATTAATAAGAAAATTTTATCAAAACTGACATGGGGGTGATTCTTCTGACTCACAAGAAAATCATGATAATAAAATTTTATCTAATTTAAATTTAATTTTGAATAAAATGGATTCTCAATAATAAAGATTCATGACTCAATTAAATAAACATCAAAATCAATATGAGTCTGATAAAATGCAAAATGATGTAAGAATGCAGATTATGGAAACTCAGTAGGGTCAAATAGCTCATGACATTACATATAGAGATAAAGGAAGGTTTCCTAGGAAAACTGAACTAAATACTAGAGAGAAAGATATATATTTTTTCACTAGAAGTGGGTTTAATACTCAAATTTTCGTTGAAAATGACCTTGAAAATTCCCAAAATGAAAGATTTTGTGAATTGAGAAATAAAAATATTCTTTGTAACCAATATAGATATTCACATAAAAGTATTGAAAATGAAGGGAATCTGAGTTTTTCACCTGAAAATAATGCTGAAAATTCTTCTAAAAATCAAAATAATTAAGGATATGAGACAACTACTAATGAAATTTGGGATATTACTATCTTCCTTAAAAAAATTCTCTACTCATCCCTTTACCTGAAAAAAAATCTCAATGTAACACCAATAATGAACATCTTCAGTTCCTTGGTCCCTGGTCCAAACATAATGTGAACATTCTTGTCATCCATGATTTAATTCAAATCCCATCATATTTTAAATTTCTTAAGAAATTATTTCAAACAAAAAAACACTCAAATCATTTTCTTCCTACATCCTCACTGAAGAGTGTAGTGCTATGCTCCATAAGAAAATCCCACCCAAACTGAAAGACCGAGGTAGATTTTTCATCCCTTATACCTTAAAAAACCTAGTAATCTCAATTGTTTGTGTGAATTATTTTCTAGTATCAATATTCTCCCATACTCACTATTATAATAGTTGGTATTGGGAGATATAAAACCCACCACAATCATTGTCCAGTTGGTTGACCGATCTTTCACTCATCCTTTAGGGAGGGTTGATAACCTCCTAGTTAGGGTTGGGACCTTCTTTCTGCCTATAAACTTTCTAATTATGGATATTTAGTTTGATCAGGAGGTTCCCATCATCTTTGGTAGGCCCTTCTTGGCCACAGGTGGTGCTGTAATTCATGTGTCTAAAGGAAAACTTATCGTTGAAATTTGAAACCAAAAAAGAGTTTAATGTGTTTAAAAATTTCAAAGAACCAACCTTTTCTAAAGACTATTCAATAGTAGAGTATTTGGATGGTGAAAAATCAACTGGAAGCTTATATGAATCTAAAAATAAATCCTTTGTTGAAGAAATTAATTTGGATGCTAAAAATCCTCATTTTCATGTCTCACAAGTCGAAAATTATGCTCCAACACTGAATCTGAAAAATTTCCAGATCTAGATAATTGTCTAGTTTATATTGTAGAAGATTCCTTTATTTCTAAACTTATTATATTTTTGAGTGAATTTTAGGGTGTTTCTTTTTATATCAACACTTATGAGCACTTTGATGATGTTGAGGGAGAGGTTTTGAGACAACTTGATGACTCTGCTGTAATAAATCTGTTAAATTCAAATTTGGATAATCTAGATAATGAGCTATCCACTTTGGACAACTACACTGTAAATTATGAATATGAGCTATAAATCAGAAATTTTTTATCTATTCATACTCCCCACAAGAGAAATTTTGAAGATCCTAGACCTCCTAGGCCTAAGAGTCTTCTTTACACTGAAAACCCACTTGTTTTGGAAATACATCCACTCCCTTTTCTTTTGAAATACTTATTTTTTGGGTTACAATTCTACACTTACTATTATTATTTCTCATGAGCTTAATGATAATCAATAAGATAGATTTTTAAATTTTCTTAAAATTATTAAATCAACCATATTCTACACCATAGCTAATATAAATGGTATTAGTCCTTCATTCTACATGCATAAAATTACTATGGAGACAGACCATAAGCATATAGAATAATGTTAAAGAATGTTGGATCCCAATATGAAAGAATTTGTGAGAGAAGAAGTAATAAAACTATTTAATACTAGTATAATATATTCTATTTCTAATAACACTTGGGTTAGTCTGTTCGATGTTTTTCCTAATAAGAGAGGTTTCACTATTGTTAAAATTGAAAATAATGAATAAATCCTTGTTCGGAATGCCACAAAATTGAGTCTTTATAGATTATAATAAGATGAATATATTCACTTGGAAGGATAATTTTCTAATTCCCTTCCTTAATCAAATTCTTGAGATGCGTACTAAGAAGGAATTGTTCTATTTCCTAGATGGGTATTCTAGTTACAACCAAATTCTTATGGCTCTAGAGGATCAATAAAATACTACTTTCACATGCCCCTTTGGGACATTTTCCTAGCGTCAGATTCCCTTTGTGTTTTGTGGAGCCAGTATTACCTTCCAAAGGTGTGTGATGGTTTTTTTATATGATTTATAGGATAAATGAAGTGTTTATGTATTATTTCTCCACTACGGGTAGTACATTTGATACATGTTTAGGAAATATTTAGTTAGTTTTTGAGAGATACGTTCAAACAAACCTTGTATTTAATTAGGTAAAATGTCAATTTATGGTCACTGATAATTTTTTGGTAGGACATAAAGTGTCCAAGAGAGGTTTCCAGGTTGATACTGCTAAAATTGAAGTCATTCAAAAATTACCACCTCCTAAAAATGTAAAAGGTGTTATATTATTCATAGAGAATTTCGGTTTCTACCAAAGGTTTATAAAGTACCTTAACAAAATCACAAAATCCTTGGTTTCATTGCTTGAAAAGGATTCTCCTTTCCATTTTGACCAAAACTCTTTGCAATATTTCAATATACTTGAGTAAAAACTCACTACATCACCTATCATCACTACACCTTATTGAAAACTCCCTTTTGAACTTATGTGGGATACTAGTGATATGTTTTTTAGAGATATCCTAGGCCAGAGGAGAGATAATATGTTTCAGGTGGTATATTATGCTAGTAGGATTCTATATAGATATCAAAGAAATTATACCACCATGGAAAAGGAGTTGTTAGATGTTTTGTTTTCTCTAGAGAATTTTAGACAGTATCTACTAGGTTCAAAAGTCATTATTTTCATTGATTATTCTTCCTTAATGTTACTGATATCTGACAAAGAAACCAAACCTAAACTTATTATATGGATTCTTTTGTTGCAAGAATTTGATTTAGAGATTAGAGAAAATCAGGGAACTAAAAATTTTGTTTTCGATCATCGTTATAGTCTTATTCACACTCATTCTGAGGATCCAAGTGAATTCAACTCTTCCTTTCCTGATGAGAATTTGTTCACTGTGTTAAACAGGTAGTCTGCATGGTATGAAGATTTTTCCAATTTCTTGGAAGCAATAGTATTTCCTAGGAAAATTTCCAATATCCAAAGAAAAAACTAATCTTTGAACGTATGTATTACCTTTGATATAACCCCTTTTTATTTAAGAGGTGTTCTAATGGGATTCATAGGAGGTGTTTTCCTGAGGAAGAGTTGCTTCTTATTCTTGAGTTTTGTCACTCTTCAACATGGGGAGGTCACCATAGTGGTGAATGGACATCTCAAAAAGTCCTCCAATATGGTTTTTTGGCCCAACCTTTTCAAATATTATAGTATCCTTGTAGTTGGTTGTGAGAAGTGTCAGAGGTTAGGCGATTTGGGTAGAAACCAATACTTACTTCAAAATATATTATAGAAGTAGAAATTTTTTATGTATGGGGGATAGATTTCATGGATCTATTTCCATCATCTTATGGGAAAGGGTATATTCTTGTGACTATATATTATGTTTCAAATTTGGTTAAGGTAGTAGAAATACCCAACAATAATGCCAGCAGTGTCATAAAATTTTTCAAAAATAATATTTTCTCATGATTTGGAGTACCCAAATTCTTCATTACTGATAATGGAACTCGCCTTAAAAACTACAAGTTTAAGGCTTTGATAAAAATATTTGGTTTTGTTCATAAGAATGGTTCTCCTTATCATCCAGAGTCTAGTGGTCAAGTGGAAATCTAACATATGTAACTAAAACAAATTCTTGAAAAACTATCTCACATTCTAGAAATGGTTAGTCTCTTAAACAGGAAGAATCTTTCTGGGCATATAGAACTTCTTTCAAGACCAAAATAGGTATGTCTTTGTAAGAACCTGGTTCCTACTTTATGGTACGGGTATCTTTTTTTCTTTTTGTTTCGAGTTAGTTTTTGAGAAAATAAGAGAAACTGGGCAGTTCGTTAAATTTTCAAGTTACATTCCACATACTCCCAAGTACACACTGTGTATAGGTTAGGCATGTACTGGCCCAAGGCTGACTTAGTAAATGTCATATGGTGACTCTGTGAAAATAATATACTACACTGTGTGTAGTGTTCCTTAACATGTCATTTATTTTCATTCCACATACTGGCTGATTCTTAGCCGTATCATGAATTGTCTGACACGTATAAGATATGTGATGACCTGGAAACCCACGTATGTCAGAGTACAGAAAAGCTAATACACAGCAAGTAGTCCTTAAATACATTCCATGTAATTTTATTTTTATACATTTATAAGGGACATATTCTCGTCTCATTTCTAGAAATACCTTCTTCTTCCTTATTTTCGGAACATTGTCACTCCGAGAGGCTAATAACGTTTCTTATCCAAGATTTTTCATCCAACAACTGTTCTTAAATCCGTTGGTGGCTACAGGATCACATCTGGAAGGCTAAACCTACACACCCTATTCCATTGGTGTTCCTTTTCCTCACACGACACAGTTTCCATCCAAGTAGATTTTCTATTATTTGACGAAATCGTAGATCTACAAATATCGACATCGAATTGGAGCTCGATATTAGACCTGGCTACATCTACGAGTCTATGTTAGGTGGTGCTACCTTGTTTTGTGTTTTTGTTGACTTGTGGGTGGCTCGGCCTTTGGAACTTCTTCAGTTATTTTTTAGCAGGCTCGTTTTATCTTCTATTTCATATTGAATTAATTGTTAGACTCATGAGATGCCTTTGGGCAGACCCTGTGGCCTAAATTTCTTGAGCAAGGCTGGCCGAGAGGACAACACTAATTGGGCCATTTTGTCTGGGGATGGAAAATGGTTCTAATTTTTGATCTCTGTTTTAAACCATTATGTTTAATTTGTTAAATCATTATTAGGATTGTTAATGGAATTTAAGACCACAGTGATATTGTGTGATAGTCTTTGGGCTTGTGAAATTAACCTTTTTAGATTGTTTTTATTTTTTATGTGATTTATTTAAATGTGATAAATACGAAAAATGTTGAATTTAATATGATGGAACCTTAGGGTTTTTCTGGGAGTGGCCTTATATTCTTGAATTATGTTAGTCACAGGTTGGGCTTGGCATGGATTATTTAGCGGATTGACCATACGATTGGGCGTCGTGGATTTCGGATTAAGACAGTTTGGCTCTCAGGTTGGGTATGGCCCAGGTTACGTGGATGGAAAGGTCATCATATTCTTGACCAAAATGTTCATAGGTACATGAGGTGTTAGAGGAGTTGTGCCTTGGGTTTTATTTTTGGTGATTACCGTTCACACATGACTTCGGGTCGGGTTCACATAGATGACTATGTGATGAGGTGTTTTTGACCACTCTTCTGGGTAGAGGCTATCGTATTTGTGGTTAGGTGATTATGGATAGGGGCACATTCCGTGAAAGCCACATGGGAGGCATGGAGCCTTCAGATTTTTTGTTCGTGCCTACGGGATGTCATACATGAGACTCGAGGTGTCATCAGGCACAAGGTGCCAGGTTTCTAGTACTTGTAAGTGCCTAAAGGATAGAGGTACTTAATACACAAGGTGTCAGGATGAACATGGTGATGGGTTACTATTGCTTGGGTGTGCCTTCAGGATGTCATTATTTGAGAGACATAGTGTTAGGAGGCACCTGGTTCCATGTTACTTATGTGACCGAGATTCTGGTGTTGGTCGAAGTTGGTAATGCTCCCTAGTAGCTTCTAAGCACCAGTGGCAGTCATGTTTATATGGTGCATTATATTTTTTACTTTCCTTATTGACTCATTCCTACTAAACCCCTATACTAGGTATGCACCATTGGGTGGTATCCTACTAAGACTCATCTCACACCCAACACGGGCCCTTCGGGACGCATGTAGACTTTATTGACTTACATACAGGAAAAAGATCAAATTCCGGAGCTGGATTGTATTAGATTTTTCATGGAGAGTTGGCATGGTTCCTGAGGTCATGCCTAGTTGTAGTTAATTTTTTTTACTTTCTTTACTATATCAACATGATTACTTTATTTTATAGATACTTTTGGTTAGCCATGGAATCTATTCTTATTGACATGTTTGACCTGCTGTGAATGCATGATTTATTGTTTCAATAATTGTTATAAGTGGTTCTTAGTATGTTTTTTTGTTACTTTCCGTTGCACTTTCTTCTATATTGATTTCATTGGTTTATCTGCTATTGATTATGCTTTCACTATGCGGGTCTTGTTCAAGTCTGTAGAGTCTCTAATTTTATATTATACTCAGACAAGTACTTTATATTCCTCAAAGATGGTGTAGCCTCCCCACTATACATGTTTACACCATCTCTGGTAGTCAGTAGCCTTTGTATATCATGGAGGTGCATGTAACACCTAACCCATTTAGCACTGTTCGATGGCTATTCAGGTTCAAGACGTTACAATGTGGTAACAGAGAAGTTGTTATTGATAAGTATTTAGTAGCATCTTTTGATAAACTACTAATGAGATTGATACTTCCTTTTTATTTCTACTGGTTTTACTATTTGGGATGTGATATTCTGGAGATAGGTTGTTATTGGAACTAGGTTTCTAGATTTTTATTGGGTGCCTACAGCCCTAGGTATGAGGGATGGACCAATTTACCTTGTGTGTGAATTGATATTGTGTTTTTTCTAAAATTACAGTTTATATGGTTTCCACCATGGTGGATCACTTGTTTTGTGATAATAATTGGTTGTGATATGTGACCCATATCCCAGTGAGGTAAGGGAGAATAATTTGACATTGTCCCACCGTGGAAGACGTGTTTTTGTTGATTTTGATAGGCACGTTGTTAGGGTATTTCAACTTTATATCTGATCATATTCCCAGTGAAGTGATAATTAAATGTGAATAATATCAATTTCCAAGATATAAATGCTTTTGAAATGTGAAAGGTGAAATTCCTAATATAATTTCCTGTTTATTTCAATTTAATATACAATGGATAATATTATGTAAAATTCCACGTGGTATGATATTTGGGCATGACTCGTATATGATCAGGCATGTACTTTTACTGAGGTGATGTTGATCACCATGATTGGGCATTCTAGATGTCGGTTTGAGGCAGTGTGGATGTTGATTTTGAGGCAATGATGGTTATGAGGACTGGAATGTCCTAAGGTACTTTAGATACATTGATCTATTGAGGGCGGTAAGGAGGTTGTGAGGCTGGGATGCCATGTTTAATGGTTGCAGTGGGGTAGAGTGAGGGTATTTGTTATGCACTGCCTCTTTACTGTTTTTCATACCTTCATTATATATATATATATATTGTTATATATGTGGGATTCCTGAACAATTATTGTATTCAGAAGGTTCCTCCAAGATGGATTGATGGAGCGTCTGGTATGTGATGGTACAGTGTCGTAGGATCATGAATATGTTCTGAACCCTGAGGGACAGGCAGAGCATGAGTTGCAGTTATAGGCTCATGGGAAGGATTAGGTTCAGGATCCAGTGCAGGCCGAGCAGCAGTAGGGTTTGTACACATTTGGTTCGTGGCTCAATGAGCTACTCTGATCTAGTCAGGTACGTGTTCTGTAGGGGATTGATAGAGGCACGCAGGTTATAGAGCCCTCTATGGAATATCTCAAATGGGATATCTAGTCATAGAACCCTCCACTTTTCCAGGCTTAGGGTGGTCCACAAGTGGATAAGAACAGGATAGAGATAACACATATGATCATTGAGCATCTTGAGACACCTCCATAGTGAAGGGTCAAGCTGGAAACATACATGTTGAAAGGATGGGTGCAGTGTTAGTGGGATGTGCAGGTTCAGGCTCACAAAAACAAAAGACTGGCATTGAAGGACTTCGAGGATAGGTTTTTCGAGCACTTTTTCCTAGAGACACTTAAGGAAGATAGAGCTCGAGAGTTCTTGAACCTCTAGTATGGTGACATGTCTGCCATGGACTACATAGCTACCTTCACTAAGTTGTCTCACTTTTCCCCAAGTATGGTAAATGATGACACCTCGAGTGTGAGGCACTTCGAGTATGGATTAAGACACAACATTAAGGTGCAGGTAAACATCTCTAGGTTGACCTAGTTAAAAAATGTGGTGAATTAGGTGCTCGTAGCCAAGGAAAACATGATGGAAAAATCTGGTTTGAGCATGTCGGTGTCTTTAGGTGATTGTTTAGATAGCATGAAGTGAGGTTGGGATGAGTTTTAGCTGGGCAGTCATGCCATGGACTTGACTAGACCACCTAGTGGCAGTTCATCTGTGGTTTTATTTCAGTGTGGGCATCCATGGAATGTCCAGAATCAGTGTGATAGGCCTCCAAATGAGTGTCGGGCATGTGGTCAGGTCCGACATCAGGAGAGGTTTAGTAGGAAGCCTTCTCAGTGAGCAAGCAGGCATGGATCTGGATAGACGATGGAATCTAATGTCGATTTAATATTGGTATCAGGTGATGGTAGTCGAGGCTTAGCTACACGTGGAGGACATGGAAAAGATAGCGAGGCCCAATTGAGGGGTCAGTGGATGGTGACTGCAGCAGCATTGAAGGGAGTGGAGGCATCAGGAAGTCACACTTCAGGCCAAGTTCACATCATGGAGCTTCCAGAGGCTGAACGTGCTGGTGAGCTGATGGCAGTCAGAGGTTCTCCATGGGCGTGGCTATGATTTTATTGTTTTTTTGAATTACCTTTTGAGGGATGTCTATTTTTAGTACATGAGGTGCATAAGATTTATGTGGACTGGACAGATGCTGATGAGTGGGATTAGAACTATTTTAGGTCCATGATTATATATATATATATGAGATTCATGGCACCTGGAGCATCGAGGATGCGAGTTACATGAGATGTTGTGGGCACCAAGGTCATCGAGGATGCGGGTTACATGAGGTGTTGTGGGCATCAGTGCATCGAGGATATCAGTTACATGAGGTGAAACACACTAAGTTTTCATTTTAGTATCCATGGGATGTAGGACCTCATTGAGGCGGACATCAATGTAGTGTGGGACATTAATGGGTGCTGGAAGCAACACAAGAGCACCATATTAGGTGTAGGGGTGATAATGCATCATGGGAGGACTGTGGGTCCTTGAAATAGGTCGATGGACAATGGATTGATTTGAATTTTGGGCCAAAGTTGTTTTGGAATCATTCGTCACCGCCGTTTTAAGGAAAATTTGGGGAAGAATTTATTTAAGAGGAGACGTTTAAAATAACTTATCTCCGACTTTAAGGTAAGAGTTTATTTCATTATTTTTGTTTCTAGTTGATTTTTTAGAAAACAAGGAAAACTGGGCAATTCTATAAATTTCCAAGTTACACACCATGTACTCCCAAGAACACGCTGTGTGTATGTTAGGCGTGTATTGGCTGAGTACTGACTTAGTACATTCAAAGTGATGACCATGTGAAAATAATCACCTACACGGTGTGTAGTGTTCCTTAACACACAATGTATTTTTCATTCTATATAATGGCTGATTCCTAGTCATGTGTTGAACTGTTTGACGCGTCTAAGTCGTGTGATGACCTAGAAACCTGCGTATGTTAGAGTATGAACAAGATACTACACAGCGTGTTGTACTTAAATACATATTGTGTACTTTTATTTTTATTTGTTCATATGGGAGATCATCGTTTCTCATTTCCCAAAATACCTTCTTCTTCCATGTTTTCAGATCTTTGTCTCTCCGGGAGGTCGATAACATTTCTTCTCTTAGATTCTGCATCCAACATCAATTCTTCACTCCATCAGTGGATGTGGGATTGAATCAGGATGGCTAAACACATGCACCCTATTCTATTATTATTCCATTGCCTCACACGTTGTAGAATCCATCTAATTGGAAATGCTGAGATACAATGAAAATGAAGATATATGAATATTGGCATTGAATTGGAACTCAATATTGGACATGCCTACATCTACAAGTCATATTTAGGTGGTGTATACCTTGTTTAGTGTTTTCGTGGACTTTTGGGTGGTGCGGCATTTGGCATGTCTTCGGGTTTTTATGAGAGGGACCAATTTTATCTAGTATTTCATGTTGAATTAATTGTTAGACCCCTGGGATGCCTTTGGGAATACCCTACTGCCTAAATTACTTAATCATGTATGGGTGAGAGGTGAACGCTCTTTGGGACATTTTTTCCCAATGTGAAAAAATGGCTACAAGTGGTTTTCTTTGTTTTTAAACTGGTGTGATTAATTTATTAAAGAATGATTAGGATTCTTGGAGGCATTTAAGACCTCGGTGCTACTATGTTACAGTTATTGGGATAGTGCAATTCATCTTTTTAGATTTTTACCATTTTATATGATTTGTGTAAATTTTATAATACGTAATTGATGAATTTCATATACTAGGACCTTTCGGTTGTGTTGGGCATGGATGTATATTCTTGAATGATGTTGATCAGAAGTTGGGATTGGCCCATATTATTGGGTGGTTTAACCACATGATTCAGCATCGGGGGCGTTGGATTGAGACAATGTGGCTATTATTTTGGGCATAGACTAGGTTACATGGATGAAAAAACCATCATATTCTTGAGTGACATGGTCGCGAGGACATGAGGTGTCATAGGATTTTTTCTAGGATTTTATTATTGGGGATTATTTCTCACCCTGACGTTGGGTGGTGTGCACATAGATGAATCTGTGATGATGTGGTTTTGACCACTCGTGTGGGTAGATGACCCCATAGTGCTGGTTTGGTGATTATGGTTGTGGGTGCTTGTTGTGGAAGCCACGTGGGTGGTGGGGAGCCTTAAGAATGTATTGGCGGGCCTCTAGGACGTTTTACATGAGACTCAAGGGGTCAGGAGGCACAGGGTTCCAGGTTACTTCTACTTGGGTGTGCCTATGGGATGTTAATACATGATATACGAGGTGTTCAGAGGCACATGGGGTTGGGTTGCTATTTCTTGGGCATGCCTTTAGGACATAGGTACTTGAGATACATAGAGTTTGGAGGTACCCAGTTTCTGGTAACATGTCCAAGATTCCGGTGTTGGAAAAAGCAGGTAACACTCCCTAGTGGCTACTGAGCACCATTGGAGGTTGTGTTTACATGGTGCATTATACTGTTTACATTACATATTGATGAATGCCTACGTAAACACCAATACTATGTAGGCACCATTGGGTGGTATCCTACAGATATTTGTCTCACACCCTACATAGGCCCTTCGGGATGCATGTAGAATTTATGGATTTACGCGATAGAAAGAGATCAGCTTCTGGAGCAGGATTGTATGATTTGTTGCGTGGAGAGTTGACATGGATCCTAAGGTCATGCCTATTTTATGTTACTTTGTTTTAGTTTCTTTCCTATACCATCACGCTTCCTTTATTTTTTAGCTACTATTGGTTAGCATGGGTGCCATTGTTATTGACATGTATGACCTGCGATGATTGAATTAATTGTTGTTTTAGTATTTTTTATAAGTGTTGTTCATCATGAATTTTTGTTACATTCTGCAGTGCTTTCTTCTATATTGTTTTGGTTGGTTTATCTTCTATTGATTGTGCTTCCACTATGCAGGTCTGGTTTAGGTCTATAGAGTCTTTTATTTATTATTATACTAAGAAAATTACTTTATATTTTTTAGAGAGGGTATATCATCCCCACAAGACCTATTTACACCATCACAACTAGTTGGAAGCCTCTCGAATTTGGGGAGGTGCGGCTAAGGTAGTAACACCTGATCCATTTAGCATTTTTCAGGTTGATATTCAGGTTCGGGACATTACAGTCTCTATATAGGTTGTTATTTTGAAACTGCTGTAATTTTTCTATAAAGTTTCAACCTAATTCATATTGGGTAGTTAAGGCTCTGAATTTTTATTTTAATAGTGATTGTGATAGAAGAATTTTTGAGATGAGTGAATTAGATGATATACGGAGCGATTTATATGAAAAATCAATAATTTACAAGGAGGGGACTAAAATATTTCATAAATCTATCATTCAAACCAAATAATTTAATCCTAGAAATAAGGTCCTTATCTTTAACTTTGGATTAAAACTCTTTCCTTGAATAACTTAAGTCCAAGTGGTCTATTATTTTTATTGTGGTTAGAGTTCTTAAGAATGGAGCTGTAGAAATTGTAGGCGAAGAGAATAAACACATGATGGTCAGTGGGAAGAGAGTTAATTTGAATTTCAAAGGATAACCAAAGGGATTGGATGACATCACTATGCTAGAAAACCTATTTTCAATAATTTCATGTAGAAGACTTTAAACATAGCACTGCATGGGATGAAACCCATGGTTCTTGTTTTTTCCTTTACTTTGTTTCATTTTTAATATTGAATAAGGCTCTTCTTGCAAGCTTGGTTTTTGTGAAATTCATGTTGCTACTTTGTTCTTTGTCTTCATATTCTAAATTAAGAATGATGATATTATTGTGTGAGTAATAGAGTTGAATTCCCATGTTGGATGATTAATTATAAAGACTGATTCAGGGATGTGATCTACTATTTAGTTTACATTTATATTTTATGCGCCTTTTACATTAATAAAAAATTACTAATAAGTCATAGTTTTACTACTATCGTTAAGTTGCTGACTCGCCAATGCACCTGAGCCACCAATACACTACTATTGGTAATTCACTCAATAGTGAATTACTGGTGCTAGTGTTGGTGACATAGTTAATGTTACTAAAAAAAATCTTCTTGTACTGGAATTAAATTTTTCTGCATGACACATTGTTGAAAATTTTTCTACACTTTCCACTAACTGTACATAAATTATGCATGTGCCTCTTAGCTCAAAATTATGTTTCATTGATTAAAAATCATCACTATTAGAAACTATGTGGGGGGTTATATACAAGCTGTGAATTTGAATATTGAATCTTCTTCTATCTGTTTGGTCTTTACCAGACTTCTTTTCTGCTCTACTGAACATCTTATTGATCCCAATCTGTTAAACTACTACACCTTATTCACTATCGACTCCCATGTTTCACATATAAAAATTTGAAATGTATTGAATTTTTTTTTCAATTCATTCATAAAAAAATGTGAATATGTAGTATTAAAATATTTGTTTGGAAATTGAACTACAATGAGACCTTATACAAGTCATAAATCTATATAATTGAAAATATGCTTTGAGCATTAATTGTCTAATTGTTCTTCTCCACCATTGAATTCCACTTTGGGGAATAAGTTGTTTTTTTAGTATGGGGGAGGGGGTCAACATGTGTTGAGAAAAACTGTGATTATTGAAATCCCTTTAATTACCACCCACTTCAAACATTTTAAAAAAATGGTTCAATTTTTTAGAATTTACATTTTTTTTAGTTGAGTCTTTCCTAAAGATAATTATTGGATGGTAGTTAATATCTACATTGAATATGAAATTAATGAGGGTGAATGATTTCTAAGTGAACATACTTTGTAATTTAATTAAAATGTTGTTTTAGGGACTACTTTTGTAAATACACATAAAATTCAAGGGAATTTTTTTTTCTGAATTTTCTTTGGAATTTTACAAGAATGCAGTTTCTGACGGCGCCTGATTCTAAGTCCCGGTGTGCCCGGAATCAATTTCCAAAGTTTAGCTAGAGTACGTTCAGTGAACAAACGAGAAGGTTTTCCTAACATTTGAACCGGTGCTCGGAATCGAAATTTGAGGACACCGATGGAACCGCAACGCTGGTAATTGCTTAGGAACACCTTTTCTGAAGTTGTGTATGCTCGGGTGTGGTTATTAAAAATAGTTGGTTAAGTAATGAATAAAATAAAATTTGTGCAACCAATTGTATTTTTATTTAAGGTAGCTTAAACCTATGCATGATGGTTGGAGTGGGACCCACTAATACTCTAACTCCTAGGTAGGATATTAGTGAAGTGGGTCCCACATGAGCCCCACCCCCTTTTTTCCTTTTCACCTCCCACGTTCATTTAATTTGGTAACTCACCTGCACACCTTTTTAAAATTCCAAGTCAACTCTAGAGTTTAATTAGATTATTAAACACCTCATTAATTGGTCAACCCACATTAATTAAATCGTGTTTTAATTTTGAATTTCAAATAAGGGATGGCTTGAGTAATAAAATAAAGAAACGAATTATTTTATTATTGTTGTTTCGTTGTGCGCGAAGGATTGGAGAGGAATTTCTCAAGACTTGGAATCCTCTTCTTCCTCCTTGAAGAATGCGAAGAACGCGTCGTCGCCGATGAAAAACGTCGGCCTCCAACGAAGGATGATGAAGAACGCCGATTCCTCAGAGATCAAGGACACGAAGCCATGTACCGTGACGACGACAATCCTCTTCTCCGTGACGCCGTGTACCATGACGCCGAAGATCCTCCTTTCGCGACGACGTTTTCCGCGACATCCCTTTCCCGCAACAAACCTTGTTCGACGACTTCATCGAGGTAGGGGGTTTTGGTGTAGTGTTTATGTGAAATATTCCCTCGTGCGTGGGTATTGAATTGCTGGGTGCTAGTATAATTTTCTTTAATAAATTATACCCTCTCCAATTATTAAAAGCATGTGTTTAAATGATTTCCCTTTATAACAACTAACGCGGAGGGCGCGGGCCGAACAAACACTGCCCAACAACCCTCTGCAGATTGTTTATTGTTGTGCGGATCGATGAGCGATGAATGAATGGGACGCTGAGGCATTTTGAAGGCTTCGAAGTGAAGGGCAGGTCCCAGGAGGACCGTTGGCGAATACGGCAGGCAAAACGGACCACCGGAGCGTGTCCGGGGGTCCGCGGAAGACCCTGTCGGCACACCCTGTCGGCACGGCAGAGCTGGTGGCCGGCACCGGCCGGCAGCCAGGAGGCGGTGGTGCCCGGCGCGCCGCCAGGAGGAACCGTCGTGGCTTCAGCCACGGTGGTAGGCAGCCGGATCCCGCGGCCACACGGGATCCAGAGGAGGAGGACGCGGTAGGCGTGCCATGTCTATGGGGCGAAGGGGGGGGGGGTGGTGGTTCCCCCCATGCGTGGCCGCAGGCCGAGCAAGCGCGCCACCCAGCCGGGACGGGCCGGGTTATGCGGATCGGATTGGGCCGCGCCCGGCCGAGCCGGGCCGCCCCTAACCAGGTCGGACCCGGACCCGGGTCAGGTCCACCCGGTTCGGGCCGTCCCAGGGGGGGTTAGGCCGGGTCGGGCCGGGCCCAGAACCCCCATTTTCGGATCACTTTTGGACTTTTCCCCATAACATGGGCTACGGACCTCTGATCGACGCACCTTCAGTTGCGTTGCGATCCTTTTATCGAGACGGTGGTTTCGGTATATTACAATCAAGGATTCAGTGAACAATGGGAATAGACGAGTTGGTTCGAACACGAAACCAACCGGGTCCCCGGGGCGGAAATGCTCATAACTTGAGCTCTGAACGTCCGATTGACATTCCGTTGACTATGTTATATTCCTATTAGTGAGATGGACCTTTTGTCTTACTCTGATCGAGGTTTGGATGCAGTTGGAGTACGGTTGGGTTGGTTTGGCTTAAAAACCAACAGGGCCCCTAGAACGAAAAGGCCAATAACTCTCATACCGGGAGTCTGATTGACGCGCCGGCTATCACGTTGAGTTACTATCGATGTGGAAGAACTTTGGGATACATAAACTCTGTACTATGTGTCAGTTGATGTATCGACCCCCTTGGATCGTGGAGAGAACCCTCTCAGAAACGAGCATGCTGTGTGCGGGAACCCTAGAGCTGGCTGTGTCTACAACAATGAAGACTGCACTGAAATCCTATGTGGGTTCTGCAGTGATGAAGACCGTACTGAAACCCTCCATGGGTTCGACGAAATGAAGACTGCACTGAAATCCTATGTGGGTTCGACAGTGATGAAGACCATACTGAAATCCTCCGTGGGTTCGACGACAATGAAGACTGCACTGAAATCCTATGTGGGTTTGGCAGTGATGAAGACTGTAATGAAATCCTCCATGGGTTCGATGGCAAAGAAGACTGCACTGAAATCCTCTGTGGGTTCGGCAGCAATGAAGACCATACTGAAATCCTCCATGGGTTCGACAGCGATGACTTTGTTCTTGCTATCCTACATGGGTCTGGCAGAGTAGCTGGTTTGTATCCTACGTGGGTCCAACAGCACAGCTAGTTTAGTATCCTACGTGGGTCCCAGCTTAGATGAATCAGTGGCTACATCTGATCATCTATATCACCTTACGAAGATGTATACCTATGTGAGCTCAGTCTTGACTTTCAATCATTATCTTCGATATGATTGACTTGCTTTCCTATGTGGATTGTGATGTGATTTCCTATGTGGATTGGGTTGTACTCCTATGTGGACGTGATCGAACTTGGGCTCTGATGATGGAGCCGAACTGGATTGACGACTTAGGTATATGTATGGGCATATACCTAAGTAGTTTTGGTTGATATATTGTGATTCTATCTTTCCCTTGTGGATTTTTCTTTTGTGGATTTTGGGAGATCTTTAGGGGTCTCGGGGTCCCTACTGAGCAGCGTATACTCACCCCAGCATGGGCTATGCCCGCACTATGTTGTGTTGGATGCAGACAACGGACAAAACTGATCGTGGTTGAGGCTTGTGGAGCAGGTCGGTACCTAGAGGTGGACCAATGGGCGGGACGTACATGGAGCGAATGGCTGGACCCGAGGAGATGAGGAGGCTATCTGTACCCACCCTCCATGTGGGACTTCCAGTGGATGGCTAGACGTTGCTGATTTAATTTCAGTTGATGTACATTCTTTCCAGTTATACTTTACTTTCAGTTTGGGTTCGTATTCTGGCCCACATACTTTTCCGCACTACTATGGTACCCAGTTTTACTTAGTGTTTACTTCTACTGGCTTACTCTGTGGTGTTTGTTTATTTAATAAAGGCAATGCCTTCCCTTTTTGTCGGGATTTACGCCTTTGGTGCTAGTCGCTAGACCCTAGCCTGTGGGAGGTGGGCTTGGGGTAGTCACGGCACGGGCCCCGAGGACGGGTCGTGAAAAAATTGGTATAAGAGGAGTTCGGTTCTACCGCAGAACTCAGGACTCTGATCTTTCTTCTATGTGAAGCAATAGTGTTTAGGGTTTGGAGTGTGGTTATCAGTCCAGGGAGTCCAGTGTTGGTGCGGCGGCCGACATATCTGTACACCAGGACCCTGAAATCTGATTTCTATCTCAATGCACGAAAACATTGATTGCATGTGTGTTTCAAAAGTTTTCTTTGTGATTACTTTGTGTCTGCTCACCAGGTGTACTGTTTTGACGATGGCGCACCTGTTTCTTTTCAGGATGGGACCACGACGGCAGCCATCTAGGGTTCTGAGCATTGTGTGAGATGACAGCCCACCGAGCAACGAGGCCTCAGTGCAGGGCCCTTTTTTAGCAGAGGCACCGACGGTACCACTACCCACCGAGCCACCGATGCTACTATCCCCTTCCAATGAGAGTGTACGTCACCTTAGTGCATTGCACAAGTTTCAGCGTCAGATACCACACAGGTTCCGCGGGGAGACAGACCCTCAGGAAGCCAAGGATTGGCTGGAGACGGTTGTGCAAGTTTTCAGGTTAGTGGGAACCCCAGGTGACCTCATGGTGATCCTTTCAGCGAGCCTCTAATACGCGGCAGCAGGCAGATGGTGGAGCTTGATGCTCTAGGTGCACGACGAGGCATCTCTCCTCTGGACGGACTTTGAGAGCCTCTTCCGCTCGGTGTTCATCCCATCCACCCTCCGTGCGGTGCGCATCGAGGAGCTTCTACAGCTGTGGCAGGGCAGCATGACGGTCGCCCAGTACTCGGCGAGATTTACCGATCTCTCGCGCTATTTGACGGACATGGTACGGGACCCATTATTTCGGGCCCGGACCTTCGAGCAGGGACTGAGGCATGATATCAGAGCACTGTTGATCTCCCTCAGCATTCTGATGCAGGCAGGAGTACTGGAGCAAGCCCTCCTCATTGAGAGATTTCTTGTTGAGCCTACACTAGTAGCAAGACCTACCGCAGGGAGACACATAGCAGAGTCGTCTACAGCTGGCGGTCGACGGATGTCACAGGGGTCCAGGCGGACCGGGCCATCAGGAAGACAACCTCAGGTCACTGGCTCAGAGGTGCGGGGCACAGGGTGCAGAGCCAGCTTTCCGAGCAGCAGGTAGTGCTACGCATGCGGAGGGTAGGGCCACATGGCTCTTGACTGCCCGACCCACTGTGCAGAGAAGCAGCAGACGGTTGAGGGGCCACCCAGGCAGAGGCAGAGGGTCGACCGTGGCGGTCTGCCGAGAGCAGGCGGATGAGGCAGGGGAGTTGGTCGAGAATCAGGTGGTGGGAGACGCTTTGAGTATTTACCACCACCACCACTAGGAGGTCCACCCCAACCACAGGGAGCTTGCGGGCAGAGATAGGCTCAGCTTCAGGCAACAGAGGCCTACGACCACGGCGTGCCAGAGATGATTCGAGGTACGATCTGTGTCAACTCCACCCTTGCCACAGTTCTTATAAACACAGGACCATGTCATTCTTTTATTTCCACTGCCCTTGTTCGGAGCTCGGAGATTCTGACAGAGCCGTTGGCTAGATCCTTATGTCTAGAGACTCCTCCGGGAGGAGACTCGACGATTACGCACTGGTGCGGGCAGTGTGAGCTTACTCTAGGAGGCAAAGGCTTCGGCTGAGATCTTCTTGTAGTGGCGTCAAGGCCTTATGACGTCATCTTGGACATGGATTGGTTATCCACAGTCCATGATCAGATTGACTATATTAGGCGCAAGGTGCGGTGTGTACGCACCGACGGGTGCAGGTTCACCTTCACCGGCGAGATGTGAGCCTTTGCAGCACAGGATGGACTCACGCAGAGGAGAGGATAGACCATCACACATCAGTTGGATAGCCCCATCCTCGGAGAAGATGACGGGCAAAGTCCTAGTTTTCCTGTAGTGGTGGATCAGTATGCAGACGTTTTCCCCAATGACGTCCCAAGACTACCTCCTCGCAGGGAGGTAGACTTCTATATTGACCTATACCCTGGGACAACCCCGATATCCACTCCAGCATATCGGATGGCTCCCGTTGAGCTTCGAGAGTTATGGGTATAGCTGGAGGACTTGCAGGGAAAGGGATTCATCTGACCCAGTGTTACACCCTGGGCTTCCCTGATATTGTTCGCCTAGAAGGAAGAAAGGAGCTTGCGACTGTGTGTAAATTATCGTCGCCTGAAACAAGTGCTTGTGAGGAACAAGTATATACTACCGAGGATTGATGACCTCTTCGATCAGCTCAAGGGTGCATGGTGGTTCTTGAAGATAGACCTTAGATCATGATATCATCATCTCAGAGTTCGAGGCGAGGACGTGCAGAAGACGGCCTTCAGATGTTGGTATGGCCACTATGAGTTCTTGGTTATTCCTTTCGGCATAACCAATGCTCCATCAGTGTTCATGGGTCTCATGAACAGGATCTATCAGCCATACCTCGATCTATTTGTCATGGTCTTCATTGAAGACATATTGATATACTTGACCATTGAGGAGGAGCACACCTACCACTTGAGGGTTGTACTAGACACACACCGAGAGCACCAACATTATGGAAAGCTCTTGAAGTGTCAGTTCTGGTTATGTGAGGTCCACTTCTTGGGACACTTCATCTTTGAAGTGGGAGTTGCGGTGGATCCTATGATGATCGAGGTAGTTCTAGCTTGGGAGCCACCCAAAATCATGGCGGATGTGTAGAGTTTCTTGGGGCTAGCTGGGTACTACCGGATATATGTGCCAGACTTTTCCATAGTTGTGGCACCACTCTCAGCTTTGACGAAGAAGGGGAAACCCTTCGTGTGGTCAAAAAGATGTAAGTAGAGCTTCCAGGAGCTAAGACAGAGATTAAATAGCGTGCCTATCTTGAGGCTACCGGAGGATGGAATAGGTTACGTAGTCTACTGTGATGCATTAGGGACCAGACTCGGATGTGTCCTGATGTAGGAGTGGGCCTTGATCGCCTATGGATCACGTCAGTTAAGGCGGAATGAGCATAACTATGCTACCCATGACCTGGAGTTAGCAGTAGTAGTCTTCGCTCTGAAGATGTGGCGACACTGTCTAATGGGCGAGCGCTTTATAGTCTACTCTGACCACCAGAGTCTCAGGTACATCTTCTCGCAGAAGGACCTGAATCTGAGACAGCGGTGATGGCTCGAGTTCCTCTAGGACTATGACTTTGAGATAGTCCATACTCCTGGAAACGGGAACGTAGTAGCCGATTATCTCAGCAGAAGGACGAGCATTCAGCTACTCGGGGAAGTGATGGAGCAGCTAGCCACATTGCAGATATCCTTTGTGGATAGAGATGGAGTATCATTTCTTCAGTCACTCACAGTCACTCCTCCACTACTACAGCGGGTCAGAGAGGCACAGTGTGAGGATGCTTACTGTGAGACGCGGTGTGCACATATATCCTCAGGACAGGAACCTGATGGATTCTCTATAAGAGAAGAGCACGACGTACTTTTCAGAGGACGTATCATGGTACCAGTTGCTTTACAGGAGGAGGTTTTGAGAGAGTTTCACACTTCCCCTTTAGTGGTACATCCAGGAGTGGTGAAGATGTACTAGGATCTCAGATGACAGCACTAGTGGCCAGGTATGAAGAAGGCTGTGGCAGAGTTTGTTTCTCGATGCCTCACCTGCCAGCAGGTGAAGGAAGAGCACCAGGTACCAGTAGGCTTGATACAAACCTTGGAGGTCCCGAAGTGGAAGTGGGATGGTATATCTATGTATTTCTGGACTGGACATCCACGCACTTCCAGAGGTCACGACTCTATTTGGGTGATTTTTGACCGACTCACACAATCAGCCCACTTCTTACCCATCAGAGAGCAAGGCTCAGTGGAGAGCTTGGTATGCCTATAAATTCAGGAGATCATACGGCTTCATGGTGTTCCATCATCTATCGTCTCCGATCGAGATTTTCGCTTTACTTCTCGGCTTTAGAAGGGGTTGCAGGAGTCATTTGAGATGCAGCTACATCTGAGCACCACCTTTCACCCTCAGACGAATGGTCCGATGGAGAGGACCATTCAGACTCTCAAGGACATGCTTCGTGCATGTTTCCTCAACATTGGTTGTAGCTGGGAGGACCACCTACCCTTGGTGGAGTTCGCGTACAACAACAACTACCACTCCACCATCGGGATGGCACTATACGAGGTATTGTACGGCAGAGCTTGCAGATCACCTCTGTGCTAGACAGACCCTGGGGAGTCAGCACTTGTGGGACCAGAGATGGTCCAGGCCATGACAGAGAAGGTCCAGGTCATCCAGGAATGGATGAGGACCGCTCAGAGCCGGAAGAAGTCTTATGTTGACAGGAGGCAGAGACCACTAGAGTTTGAGGATGGTGACCACGTCTTCATGCGGGTCACACCTTGACGTGGATTATGGAGATTTGGCCGAGGCGGCAAGTTATCTCCGCACTTCATCGGACTATTCTAGGTCCTCATCAGGGTAGGCGAGTTGGCTTACCGCCTAGCTCTACCACCATAGTTGCACCAGGTGCACGACGTCTTCCACGTATCTCAGCTGAGGAGATACATGCACGACCCGACGCATATCATCGACCATGGGGAGCTAGACCTTGATGATGGGGAAACCTTTGCAGAGGTCCGGGTGGAGATCGAGGATCGACAGGAGCGGGTCCTATGTGGGCGGTTGATTCCTTTAGTGTGCATTAGATGGCAGCACAGGAACCTCTAGGAGACCACTTTGGAGCGGGAGGCTCAGATGCGTGCTTAGTACCCACATTTGTTCCCCTAGTTTATGATGTATCTTTACGGAGACATAAAGCCCTGAGGTGGGAGTAAAGTAAAGACCCATAAAATTCAAAGGAATTTTTTTTTAATTTTATTTGGGATTTTACAAGAACGTTGTTTTTTATGGCACCTGATTCCGAGGGCCAGTGTGCCGGGAATCAATTTTCGAAATTTAGCTCAGGTACGTTCAGTGAACGAACGAGCAGGTTTTCCTAACTTTTGAACTAGTGCTCTGAATTGAAATCTGAGGACACCAATGAAACCATAGCACTGGTAATTGCTTGGGAACACCATTTCTGGAGTTGCGTTTTCTCAGGTGTGGTTATTAAAAATATTGGGTTAAGTAATGAATAAAATTAAATTTCTGCAACCAATTTTATTTTTATTTAAGGTAGCTTAAAACTATGCTTGATGGTTGGAGTGGGACCCACTAATACCCTAACTCCTAGGTAGGATATTAGTGAGGTGGGGCCCACACGAGCCCCACCCCCTTTTTTCCTTTTCACCTCCCACGATCATTTAATTTGGTAACTCACCCGCACACCTTTTTTAAATGCCAAGTCAACTCTCGCGTTTAATTGGATTATTAAACGCCTCATTAATTGGTCAACACACATTAATTAAATCGTGTTTTAATGTTGAATTTCAAATAAGGGATGGCTTGAGTAATAAAAAAAGGCAACGCCTTATTTTATTATAGTTGTTTTGTTGTGCGAGAAGGATTGGAGAGGAATTTCTCATTCCTTGGAATCCTCTTCTTCCTCCTTGAAGAACGCGAAGAATGCACCGTCGCAGACGAGGAATGCCGGCCTCCGACGAAGGATGATGAAGAATGATGATTCCCCAGAGATAGACAAGGAGACGCCATGTACCGCGACGCTGACGATCCTCTTCTTCGCGACGTAGTGTACCGTAATGCTAATGATCCTCCTTCTGCGACGTCATCTTCCGCGACGTCCCTTTCCCGTGACAAACCTCGTTCGATGACTTCATCGAGTTAGGGGGTTTTCGTGTAGTGTTTATGTGAAATATTACCTCGTGTGTGGGTATTGAATTCTAGGGTGTTAGTATAATTTTCTTGAATAAATTATACTCTCACCGATGATTAAAATCATTTGTTTAAATTATTTCCCTTGATAACACCTAACGCGGAGGGCGAGGGCCAAACAAACACGGCCCGACAACCCTCCGTAGATTGTTTATTTATGTGCTGATCGAAGAGCGATGATGGAATGGGCTGCATAGGCGTTTTGAAGGCTTCACAGTGAAGGGAAGGTCCCAGGAGGACCGCCGGCGAAAACAGCAGGCAAAACGGACCACCGGAGCGCGTCCAGTGGTCCGCGGAAGACCCTGCCGGAGCGCTGCCAGGAGGAACCTCTGTGGCTGAAGCCACGGCGGTAGGCAGCCAGATCCCGCGGTCGTGCGGGAACTGGAGGAGGAGGATGCAGCAGGCGCGCCGCGTCCATGGGGTGAAAAGGGGGGTGACGGTTCCCCCCATGCTCGACCACTGTTCGAGCCAGTGCGCCACCCGGCCGGGCCGGGCCGGGTTGCACGGACCAGACCGGGTCATGCCCAGCCGGGCCGTACCGACCCAGGGGGTGTTGGCCCGGGTCGGACCGGACCCAGACCCCCCATTTTCGGACCACTTTTGGTCGTTTTCCCATAACATGTTCTACGGACCTCCGATCGTTTCCCCGTCAGTTGCATGGCGATCCTTGGATAGAGGCGGTCATTTCGGTATATTACACTCAAAGTTTCAAAGTACTTTTTTTACGACCGGGTTGGTCCGAACACAAAGCCAACCTGGCCCTCGGAGTGGAAACGCTCATAACATGAGCTCCGGACGTCTGATTGATGTGTCACTGACTTTGTTGGAATCCTCTTAGTGAGAAGGACCTATTGGCTTACTCCGCTCAAGTTTTGGACGCAGTTGGAGTATGGTTGGGTTGGTTTTGGCTTAAAAACCAACCGGACCCTTGGAACTAAAAAGCCAATAACTCTCTGACCTGGCGTCCGATTGACGCGTCGGCTGTCACGTTGAGTTCCTATCAATGTGGCGGAACATTGGGATACATAAAATCTAGACTACATGTCAATTGATGTATCGTCCACCTTGGCTCGTGGAGCGGACCCTCTCGGAAACGAGCATGCTGTGTGCGGGAACCCTAGAGCTGGCTGCGTCTGCAATAATGAAGACTACACTGAAATCCTATGTGGGTTCGGTAGTGATGAAGACCATACTGAAATCCTCTATGGGTTCGACGACAATGAAGACTGCACTGGAATCCTATGTGGGTTCGGCAGTGATGAAGACCGTACTGAAATCCTCCATGGGTTCGACGGCAATGAAGACTGCACTGAAATCCTATGTGGGTTCGGCACTGATGAAGACCATTCTGAAATCCTCGGTGGCTTCGACTGCGATAAAGACTGCACTAAAATCCTCTTTTGGTTCGACATCAATGAAGACCTTACTGAAATCATCCGTGGGTTCGACGATGATGACTATGTTCTTGCTATCCTATGTGGGTCTGGCAGAGTAGCTGGTCTGTATCCTATGTGGGTCCAACAGCTTAGCTGGTTTAGTATCCTACGTGGGTCCCAACATAGAAGAATCAGTGGCTACATCTGATCATCTCTATCACCTTATGAGGATGTATACCTGTGTGAGCTGAGTCTTGACTTTCAATCATTATCTTTGATATGATTGACTTTCATTCCTATGTGAATTGTGATGTGCTTTCTTGTGTGGATTGGGTTGTACTCCTATGTGAATGTGATCGAACTTGGGCTCAGATGTTGGAGTCGAACTGGATTGATGACTTAGGTATATGTATGGGCATATACCTAAGTTGTATTGGTTGTTACTTTGTGATTCTATCTTTTCCCTTGTGAATTTTACTTTGTGGATTTTGTGAGACCTTCAGGGGTCTCAGGATCCCTACTGAGTAGCGTATACTCACCCCTCCACGGGTTATGCCCTCACTACGTTGTGTTGGATGGAGATGACGGACAACACTGATCGTGGTTGAGGCTTGTGGTGTATGTCGGTACCTGGAGGTGGAACACTGGGCGGGACATACACGGAGAGGATGGCTGGACCCGAGGAGCTGAGGAGGCTATCTGTTCCCACCCTTCAGGTGGGACTTCCAGTGGACGGCTCGACGTGCTACTTTACTTTCAGTTGTTGTACTTTATTTCCAGTTGTACATTAATTTCAGTTTGGGTTTGTATTCTAGCCCACTTACATTTCCACACTACTATTGTACACAGTTTTACATAGTGTTTACTTCTGCTGGCTTACTCTGTGGTGTTTGTTTAGTGATCCAATTTGAGCGGTTTTCAGATAAGTCTTTTGAATCTGGAGTTATCTGGTTATTTGGGATACCACAGTGAATCTATGAAACCCTAGATGTTGGGTGAGTTTTTATTAACTTAACATCCCTATATACACTTTGAATAAGTTCATTACATACTGCTTAGCACATGATTCATGGTATCCCACACACGCCCTTTTTATGAGCCCTTTTTTTAGCTCTGATAAAAGTTGAAAAAATATTTAAAAAAATAACAAAAAATATTTTTGCAATTTTGGGGGGATTCAACAGTGCTTGAAGCCCCCCTTTAACAGTTCCCACTTCCATGGTAGCCCATGTACACCCTAAGCCAGCTCCACCCAGCCCCACCCACCATTAACAACGCTAGGTAATTTCCCACACTTGCGCACCCGACCTGCCTCTCCAAGGATTCGAACTCGAGACCTATCGCATGCGCGCCTAAGCCTTTACCACTCAACCATATTGCTTTGCTTTTCATTTATTACTATATCTATTTATTTATATATATATATATTCATTAATATTAATATATAGATATATTTAATTATATTAATATATATATATATTCATATTAATAAATACATATATATTTAGTCTTATTAATATATACATATAATTAATTATATTAATATATATATATATATATTAATATATATTAATATCTATTTATACATATATATTTAGTTATAATTTTTTATCGGTATATTTATTTTTATGGTAATATATATTGATAAGATTACATTTAAATTCATTTATAAAATATTTTTTCTTATGTGTGTTTTTATACAAAATTAAATACATAAATACATATATACAACACACACACACAAAGATATATATATATTACATGTATATATGTAGGTATAATTATACATATTTATATATATTTACAAATATTATATATTAATATTTATATACAAAAGTGCAAGAAATGGGGTCTCGAGAACCCTAACAAATCACAGAGTCACTGAAAAAGACACAACATCTTCTCTTGGAGTCTGTTTCAGCTCGGTGAATAGTAAATCTAATGCTCATGGAATGAAAAATGATAAAACATGTGTCGGAGGCTGAACAGACATACATATCAGATGTTATGATTGTTTTAATAAAAATTCGATAGGGGTCGAGACACAGAAACAGAGTTTTGGAGGCCTTCTAATGGTTTTTTGAAATTTCTAAGTCTTAGATGTAACTGACACTACTTCCTAGTCAAACTTCTGCGTATATCTCTTCGCTTCCTTCTATTTGATATGTGGTAGAGCCCAAATGGACACTCCGAGCGAAAGCTATGGCCGTTTGAAGTATGACTTTTTTTAGTGCTATAACTGATTTATCATTCTTTCCTCTAATCTTCTAATGATTTCGACTAGACCTATTCATCACTTGATTTGCGAGCTTCGATTTGACTGGTCGCGATGCTCAAATGGACAATCGTAAAAGAAGTTATCTCTTTTTAGTGAGTTGTTGGTTTCTTAGGTTTTTAGGATATACGAGTGTTGCAAAATTTCAAACAACAATAACTTCTGCTCCGAGTGTCCGTTTTGGCTCTATCACATATCAAATCGAATATTGAAAAAATTTACACACTTAGGTGATAACTGAATCCCATTATTACATTATTTTATGTTCAAAAAGGACCAAAAACCCTCTGAATGGTTATTAGTTTTTCTCTGGGGGCTGTTTTTCCATAACTTTTGCTCAGGGTGTCTGTTTTGCCTCAACCACATATAAAATCGAATCTTACGACCAGACCTACACTAAAGTGACCATTTTTACACGTTCTAATATTTTTTAAGGTATGAAAAGGTCCTTAATCCCTACAAACAGCCATAATTTCTGCTCTCGGGAGTCCATTTTGGGTCTACGACATATCAAATCGATATAAAACATATTTTAAAAAATATTTATTATATTTATATCAATATAAATATACTTATATATCGATATATTATTTTTTATGATTTTATTTTTGAAATATACAAATTTATCAGTGGTAGGAAATTGCACGCTGATAAAACCCCATTTATCAGTGTTACTAAAAAAAGCGCTGATAAAGGGCCCCCCTATAACAGTGCTAAAAAAGCACTGATAAGGGGGGATTTATCAGTCATTTTTAGTGCTATTAATGCTGTAGAGATTCTATTCCCCTATTTTGTGGTTGTGAATTAACTTAATAAAAAAATAATCTATTTTAATTCATTATGTCACTCAACAGTGAATTAGTGGTGCTAGTGTTGGTGACATAGTTAATGTTACTAAAAAATTTCTTCTTGTACTGAATTAAATTTTTCTGAATGACACTTTGTTGAAACTTTTTCTGCACTTTCCACTTACATTACAAAAATTATGCATGTGCCTCTTAGCTCAAAATTATGTTTCATTGATTAAAAATCATCACTATTAGAAACAATGTGGGGGGTTATATGAAAGTTGTGAATTTGAATATTGAATCTTCTTGTATCTGTTTGGTCTTTACCATGCTTGTTTTCTGCTCTACTGAACATCTTATTGATCCCAATATGTTAAACTACTACACCTTATTTATTATCCACTCCCATGTTTCACATATAACTATTTGAAATGTATTGAAAATTTTTGTCACTGCTTTCATGGAAAAGCATGTGAATGTGTAGTATTGAAATATTTTTTTGGAAATTGAACTACAATGAGACCTTATACAAGTCATAACTCTATATAATTGAAAATATTCATTGAGCTTTATTTATAAAATTGTTCTTCTCCACCATTGAATTACACCAAGGGGAAAAAGTTGTTTTTTAAGTATGGGGGAGGGGGTCAACATGTGTTGAGAAAAACTGTGATTATTGAAATCTATTTAATTATCACCCACTTCAAACATTTTAAAAAAATGGTCAATTTTTTAGAATTTACATTTTTTTTAATTGAGTCTTTCCTAAAGATAATTCTTGTATGGTAGTTAATATCTACATTGAATATAAAATTAATGAGGTTGAATGATTACTAAGTGAACATACTTAGTAATTTAATGAAAATGTTGGTTTAGGGACTACTTTTGAGAGTGATATGGGTAAAATCTATATGGAATTGTGATCATGACCTTAGAAACTGTAAATTTTAACTCCTTCTTAGGGTACTCACCTTTATGTTATTTTCTAAATATTAATCACCTTAGTGATCCAATTTGAATGGTTTTTAGATAAATCTTTTGAATCTGGAGTTATCAAGGAATTTGGGATCCCACAGTGAATCTATGAAACCCTAGATGTTGGGTGTGTTTTTATTAACTTAACAGCCCTCTGTACACTTTGAATACGTTCATTGCATATTTCTTAGCACATCATTCATGGTATCCCACACACACCCCTTTTATGAGCCCTTTTTTTAGCGCTCATAAAAGTTGAAAAAATATTAAAAAAATATATTTTTTTCAATTTTGGGTGGATTCAACAGCGCTTGAATCCCCCCTTTAACAGTTTCCACTTCCATGGTAGCCCATGTATGCCCCAAGTCAGCTCCACCCAGCCCCACCCACCATTAAAAACGCTAGGTAATTTCCCACACCTGTGCGCCTGACCTGCCTCTCCGAGGATTCGAACTCGAGACCTCTTGCATGCGCGCCTAAGCCTTTACCACTCTACCATATTTCTTTTCTTTTCATTTATTAATATATCTATTTATTTATATATATATACATATATAGTAATATTATTATATACATATATCTAATTATATTAATATATATATATATATAGTCATATTAATAAATACATATATATTTTGTCATATTAATATATACATATAATTAATTATATATATATATATAAATATATTTATATATATTTATATCTATTTATACATATATATTTAGTTATAATTTTTTATCGGTATATTTATTTGTATGTTAATATATATTGATAAGATTACTTTTAAATTCATTTATAAAATATTTTTTCTTATGTGTGTTTTTATACAAAAATAAAAACATAAATACCTATATACAACACACACACACAGAGATATATATATTACATGTATATCTGTAGGTATAATTATACATATTTATATATATTTACAAATATTATATATTAATATGTATATACAAAAGTGCAAGAAATGGGGTCTCGAGAACCCTAACAAATCACAGAGTCACTGAAAAAGAAACAACATCTTCTCTGGGTGTCTGTTTCTGCTCCGTGAATAGTAAATCTAATGATCATGGAATGAAAAACGATAAAACATGTGTCGGAGGCTGAACAGACACACATATCAGATGTTATGATTGTTTTAATAAAAATTTGATAGGGGTCTGGACACAGAAACTGATTTTTTGAGGCCTTCTAATGGTTTTTTGCAATTTCTATTTCTTAGATGAAACTGACACTACATCCTAGTCAAACTTCTGCGTATATCTCTTCGCTTCCTTCAATTTTATACGTGGTAGAGCCCAAATGGACACTCCGTGCGAAAGTTATGGCCGTTTGAAGTTGGACTTTTTTTGAGTGCTATAACTGATATATCGTTCTTTCCTCTAATCTTGTAACGATTTCGACTGGACTTGTTCATCACTCATTTTGCGAGCTTCGATTTGACTTCTCGTGGTTCTCAAATGGACAATCATAAAAGAATTTATTTCTATTTTAGTGAGTTGATGGTTTATTAGGTTTTTAGGATATACGAGTGTTGAAAAATTTCAAACGACAATAACTTCTGCTTCGAGTGTCCGTTTTGGCTCTATCACTTATCAAATCAAAGCTAGAAACTTTTTACACACTTTTGTGATAACTGAAACCCCTTATTAAATTATTTTATGTTTAAAAAGGACCAAAAATCCTCTAAACGGTCATAATTTTGTCTCTGGGGGTCCGTTTTTCCATAACTTCTTCTCAGGGTGTCTGTTTTGCCTCAACCACATATAAAATCGAATCTTATGACCAGACCTACACTACAATGACCATTTTGACACCTTATAATTTTTTTTAAGGTTTGAAAAGGTCCTTAATCCATCCCTACAAATAGCCATAATTTATGCTCTGGGGTGTCCATTTTGGGTCTATGACATATCAAATCGATATAAAACATATTTTAAAAAATATTTATTATATTTATATAAATATAAATATAATTATATATCGATATATTATTTTTTATGATTTTTTTTGAAATATACAAATTTATCAGTTCTATGAAATTGCACGCTGATAAAACTTCCCTTTATCAGCGCTACTAAAAAAGCGCTGATAAAGGGGGCCCCTTTAACAGCACTAAAAAAAGCACTGATAATGGGGGATTTATCAATGCTTTTTTATTGCTATTAATGGGGTAGCACTTCTCTTCCCCCGTTTTGTGGTTGTGAATTAACTTAATAAAAGAATAATATATTTTATAAAAGTTATAAATATAAAAAATCTATATTAATAATAAATAAATTATAATAATTTAATGATTTATCTAATTCATTAAGTTTTTATTATCTATGTTTTAACTTTTACATATACTCTGTTTCAAACACAGGTTCATGTAGAATCCAAAAACACATCCAGGTGCATTTAACTAACTCCCTAGTAGTTAGATACAATAGAAAAACTAAAGCAATGTGTGTTTCCCCAAAAAAATACATGTCTGTGGTTCAATTGTATATAACAAGACAATATTGGTGGAAGACATGCAATGATGAGCAGTGGTTGATAGTTGGTATATTAAAGTGAAAACAGAGCATTTGTGGGAGGTTACTCTAATAGATGACATGAAGAAAAAATTCATTCACTTTCTCATAGAGAATAACAGAGATGATCTGGGGGATACTCAGAGAAACATTTTTGGAGACTCAAGGAACACCAAGAGTAGTAACATTGGTTTGGAGAGGGGGATCCTTCCTCTATTCTATTTGAATTTATCATATTGTAATCGATTTTTTCAGCGTCTGTATTCAATATGATTATAGGGTAAATAATTTGGTTCATGTAAATTTATAGACCTACTAGTTATGTTTAATCTGTCATTTCACTTTCCATTTTAATGAATTCAGAATTGATCAGTGAGATCAACTCTAAATTCATTCAATCACATCATGCCACTTGATTTTAAATTTCAATTCCATGATCATTCATTGAGACTGACTGTGGATATATTTTCTAAAAGATCTCAATTCAAAATGAAAAATTTCTAACTAACATTGAGTCTATTCTATTGTATTTTCTGATCTATATCTCACAGCTGAACATTCTTGGATTTTTGAACTCCAAGATTGATCAATCTATATGCCTTATCTTCTGGTGAATTAATCACATCATTCCTTTTACAGTTGTATATTTCATCCATATTTGAGTAATTATGAAATATTTTCAAAACCAGTGGAATAGACTTTCCCTAGAAATTTCTCTTGATTGTTCTTCTTACCATTTGTTATTGTGTTTTTCATTTCTATTGTGTCTTAGTTTAGTTACCTTGTAGTTCATTGTAAATTAGTTAAGAATTAGGTTAATTTGAACAAATATATATAAAAATTATAAATTTTACCCCACTGTAGAAAATAGTGCGGGGTTTTTAAAAAAATTAGAAAAGTGTTGGTAAATTTACCTTCCCTATGGATTTGACCCTACTCACCACATAAACATTAGTAGTAGGAAATCATAAATTTTAATATTTTACCCAATTTCAATGATAGTTAGGCATCACTAGGTAGTGTTTTCCTTGATAGATATCGAGTCCACCCTCCATCATAGCTGGGTAGTGGCATCCTCGATTTTCATAGAGTCGACCCACTACCAAAGCTAGGCAACAACGTCATCAACAGATGCCACCCTCTAGTATAGCTAGGCTATGGAATCCTCGATTGATACTGATTCAACCATACAACATATCTACATAGTGTAATCATTGACATAAAAAAATCAAACCTCCAATATAGCTATAAAGTGGAATCTTAAATATATATTGAGTTAACCATCCAGCATAACTGGGTAGTGTCATCCTTGGCAGATATTTATTAGACCCTCCAGCATAACTAGGTAGTGGAATCCTTGACGGATACTGAGTCATCCTTCTAGCAAATTTGGGTAGTGGAATCCTCAACGAATATTTAGTCAACCCTCCAAAATATCTTCGCATTGGCATCCTCATTGTATATCGAGTTGACCATCCATCATAGTTGGGTAGTGGCATCCATAACCGATACTAAGTCCACCATCTCTTATATTTTGGCAATGGAATCATCTTTAAAAACAAATTCAACCCTCTAAAATTGAAGGGAAGTGGAATCCTTTACAACTTAAGAAGTAGAACGCCCACCCCCACCTCACGTACTAGGGTGTGGGTCCTATACTTCAATGTTTTTGTCCCCTGGACTGTGTGGAACATTGATGAGGTGTGGTTATATTTATATGGTTACTTTCGGGAAAACATGTGTGATGTTGGGAATCATTGATTGACTTTTGGAACTATTTTCTAGTATTCCTATTTGGATGAGCTGTGAGATAGAGATCCCCTTAATCTCTGATTTATACTTATTTTTACTGATTCTATGCATATATCTTTTTTTATCCACACCATGTATTTTGTTCCTCTCTGTCTAAAAGAGTTAAAAACATGTCGTGTATGCCACTTTCTTTCTATGTATACTTTCTCATGGTTCTAATAGTCTACTCTCATGTTATATGTGGAAAATTGCCTATGGGTATTTCATTTACACATCATGTTTAGATTCTTGTGTTTCGATGATAATACTTTCACTATTATATTGGGATTAGTTGTTCAATTTGACTATATCTTGTATCTATTATCTTTCCTTTCCTGTTGTATCTCTTACTACAACCCCTTTAGATTTCAGGATTCCCTAATGGGAATGCATTTAATCACCCCAAAATGGGATTTAACCACACATGTTTTGTATCATACAAATATGGATTGGTCTACTGTGAGTAGAGAGAATCTTAGGGATATTGGGTGCATAGACTACGTATTGTGGTCGTAGAATGGTTTTCATGAGGCAGGCTCTCTTATCTGATCACTTTTACATTTCATTAGGTTGGGATATATTTTTGGTTGGTCTTGTATTTTCCCCCTTTCCTTTTCAATTTAAACTTTTATACTTCTGCATATTCAAGAGGTTCATTGATTATTGGTTTATATTATAGTATTGTGTCATATTTTACTCTTTCCCTACAAACGTTCGAATCGGTGTGATTGTGTGTGTGCATATCAGTACTTAAGAAAATTCCTCCCTGAGATATTTATTCCTTCTATGCTTGTCTCCACCCCCATGAATATGGAGGCGGGCCAGGGGTACTAGCATCTTGATCCTCGACATAGATCAGGTCATGATATATTGATATTATAAAAATTTAATTCCTTTGGAAATTATTAGGAATATCCCCACATAAGATGATTTATTTTCTCTTCGGGAAATAGTGTTGAAGTGTCTTGAGTGCCTCTATTAAGAGAAGGATTCTAGTGATGGTGCAGCGACTAATGTATCCATCTTCCAGGACCCTGAACACTTTCCTGTCACTCAACACAAAAAAACCATTGTTGTAGGTATCACTGGTACATTCAATTTGTAGGACTGATTCCTTGACTGTCCTTCAAGATTCATCTCCCCATTATATATATATATATATATATATATATATTCTCATCTGACTATGGTACATCTTCATAAATATCAGGATTACTAAGTGACAATATTCAGTGAGGATACACATTTTTCATCATTATGATGAACCAATTGTCAATGGGGCCTCAGTTCAGTGTCAATCATAGGATCTGATTCCTCCAGGTGGATAGTTAGTTGTACCTACACCATTTGAGCATATGATCATTCCAATATAGTAGGATGAGGATGTTCATAGTATTATCCCACTCAATGAGTTCCAGTGTCAGAGGCCATTAAGATTCTATGGAGATCCAGATCCCTGGGAAGCATCATATAGTCTATATTTGGTTGTCCATAACATTAGGCTATTTCGGACCCCGATGAATTGGGAGGTTGGGCTGGTTGCTATCCTTTTCCATGGATTATTTGGGCACTAGTGGATCCTTGTTATTGGGATGAAAGATGATTCAAAACTCTCATGAACTAACTTCTAACAGTTGTTATAAGATGATTACTACCCCTCCCTTCACTCAGTTTGCATTTAGGAGCTTTTGGAACTTCAACATAGAGGGATGGTAGTGGCTGAGTATATATCTATTTTCATAGATCTTACCCAATACTCCTTTAAAATGATCTATAATGGATACTTCCAGGAACAGAAGTTTAAGCAGAGTCTCCATAGAGATATTCATGCTAGCATAGGGCCTTTGTTAATACCTACCTATGATGGGGTGTTGGAGCATGAACAATTGATTGATAGATTTATTTCAGAGGTATTCTAGGTATCTAGAGTCGCAGTGGGTGCCACATCGCTGAGACATCTATAGTAGTTAAATGAATCTAGTTAGTGGGATCTCAGCACAATAATCCATTTCAAGATCAGGCTCAAGAATGAGGTCGTGCCGTGTTGGGAAAGCACAGTGAACCAGGGGACCCTAAAGATATGAGTTTCTTTTCTTTTGATGGTAAAGGACACTTACTTCAAAACATCTAAACCATATGTGATGAAAGGCACATACAGATATCTGATGTACTACCATAGTAGAGGCATCACCATGATTAGAGATCTCCCATGTGAGGATAGGGTGGTCCCATTAAGGTGGAAGTAGATGAGGAGCAGAATGAGATATGGGTGGTAGACTTTGTCATTATATCCTTTCAACACCACATCCAAGTGTCCCACATCAAGCATAGGGAGCTAGCAGCTGGGTCTATGGATGGCTGCAGGCTTTGGAGGTTTATGATCCTACAACACACAATATTATTAGAGGTATCATCTATGTTTGTTATACTATTGCTTAATTATTAGTAAAAATATGTTGTTTTCATTCCTTTATCTCTATACTCTTTGTTCCATAGCTAGAGCTCCCAGTTGAGGAACTATCCCAGAAGCATCATCTTGTGGTTCCTACAGGGGATGCTACTTTTGTATCTTTTATCTTCCATTAGTGTGAGAAATAGATTGGTAGAGAGAGTTTCATGTGGGAAATTTTGTTTGTCATGATGTAGCCCTGTGACATCATCTTGGGTATGGATTGGTCTTCCATGGTCCGATCCTAGATCCACTTTCACCACAGATAAGTTAGATGTCTGCGTGCTAACGAGATGAGATTCAGTTTTTCTGGAGAGAGAGCTCTCAAGGATTGGAAGGTGGGTTCTATGAGAAGGATATTGTAGCCTGTCACCCATAATTTGGTGATAATATTCCTTGGTTCATAAGTCTCTATGAGAATATGAGTTCCTTATATTTTTGGATGATTACATAGATTTATTCCCTAAGGATGTTTCAGGACTACCTCCAAGGAAAGAGATGAATTTTAAATTGAATTTCATCTAGAAAATGCTCTAATATCTACTAAGGCATATTTTAGGGACCCTAATGAGATCTGAGACCTAAATTTATAGTTGGAGGACCTCTGAGATAATGGTTTCATAAAACCCAGTTTATTCTCCTAGGTGGATTTAATCTTGTTCGTGGAAAAGGTGGATGGGCGCTTGTAACATTTTTTAAATTATAATTGTCTGAACTAGGCCATGATAATGTATATGTACCCCCTACTGAGGATTGAGGACCTCTTTTACTAGAATTGAGGAACAAGATGGTTCTCAATGATTAATCTCATGTCTGAAAACAACTAATTGAGGGTTCTCAAGGCTAATATTTTAAAGATGAAATTCCAATGTCAATATGGACACTATGAGTTCCTAGTTATGACCTTCGGTGTGACAAATTCCCCCACAATGTTTATATCATTGAGGAACCAATTTTTCCAGCCGTACATAGAATTTTTTTTTGTCTTCATTAAGGTCATACTCATCAACTATTCATTAGAGGAGGGGCATGAAGTCCAATTGAGGATAGTTCTATACTTTATTACAGATCACCATCAGAATAGAAATCTCTCAAATTTCCAATTATGGATTCATAAGGTTCACATTTTGGGGAAAGTAATTTTTTATTATGGTTTATCCATGGACCCAGCAGAGATCAATGTAGGGGTTTATTGTGAGACACCCAAGGTAATTTTGAAGGTGTAGATATTTCTTGGTTTGGAAGGGTACAACAGAGTGTTTGTGGTAGACTTCTCTAGAATTTCATCCCCTTTTACTTCCCTGAAATGGAAATGGAATCCATTTACCTCATATAATAAAATCTAGAGTGCCTTCAAGGAGTTGAGGCTAAGGTTGATGGGTGATCCTATATTGAGACTACCAGAAGAAGTAGGGGAGTTCATGGTGTATTTTGATGTCTCAAGAGTTGGGCATGGATACGTATTGATGTAGCGGTAGGGGGTTATCGCATAAGGGCCGAGGTAGTTAAGACCTCATGAGAAGAACTATGTTACTCATGGCCTAGAACTAGTAGTGGTATTAATCACCTTTATTATGGGGAGGAACTAAATCATGGGGGAGAACTTTTTTTTTACGCAAACCACCAGAGTCTCGGGTACATCTTCACACAAAAAGACCTAAATCTTGGAATGTGGCACTGGTTGGAGTTTCTATAGGACAATGACTTTGAGATAATCTATACTCTTGAAAATTAAAGCATTGTAGAAGATTCCATTAGTAGTAATTTCAAGGCTCTCTTAATGTAGAAGGATTCAAAGTAGTTGTCCTCCTTACAGTTAACCCTGGTGAAGTAGGAGGGTACATATTTTCCGCAATCGATGGGGCTAACTCCTCCACTTCTTGATCATGTGAGGGTGTAACATCTAGGATACATAAACTGTGAGGTCAAATAAGATCAAATATATATATTAGACTCACCATATGTAAATTATTATGGAGTGAATCGTGTCATCTTATTATATGGATGTACATTGGATCCAATCACATTGTAGGAGGAGGTGATATGATATTTCCACATTTCTCCCCTAGTTGTACATATTGGTGTGTATAATATGTACAAAGAAATTTGAAAACTATTTTAGTGTTCTTTCATGAGATGGAGAATATAATATTTCATCTCTCGGTGCCTCACATATCAGTAGGTGATGGTTGAGCACCATGTTCCAGAATATTTTTTGACGCCCTTGATATCCTGTAGTGAAAGAGGGGTGGCATATCCCTGGAATTTGTTACAGGGTTCCACACATTACAAAGGTCCATTATTCCATCTGGATGATAGTATATCGACTCACAAAGTTTTCACACTTCCTTAGTATTAGGGAGTGTAGTTTACAAGTGATATTTTGGAAACTGTATGAACATGATACCATTTTCCTTCATGGGATACCCTAAATTATTTTCTCTGATCATGATGTGTGGTTTACATCCTGATTGTGGAGAGGTATATAGGATTATTTTACTACCCAAATAAGGATGAGTATATAATTTCACCTACAAAATGATGGGAAGACTGATCACACTATCAAGGTGTTGGAGGATATGCTAATGGATTTCATGTTAAACTTTGGTTGGATATGGTAGGAACACCTTCCCTTGGTAGAGTTTTCATATAACAAAAGCTATCACTATACCATCGGTATGGATCCTTTTAAAGCATTTTACGGGATACCCAATAGGTCAGCCTTGTTCTAAGAAAATATCAGTGAGATATATCTAGAGAGAACAAAGATGGTTCACATGATGATGGCAAAGGTACATGTCAATTGTGATTCGATGAGGTTGGCCCATAGCTGACATAAATCTCTTGCATATTATCATCGTAGGCACATCGAGTTTGTGTAGAGAGACCATGTTATCCTGAGATTCTCTATATGATGGGGATTGTGGATGTTCGGATGTGGAGGGACACTATCACTAAGGTTAATTAGGCCATTCAATATCGTTAATAGGGTTGGTGTGGTTTCTTACTACATATCCCTACCCCCACTGCTAGATCAGGTGCTTGATTTCTTCCACTTTTCACAGATGGGATGATATATGCCAACCCCACATGCATCATCAACTGGTGTAAGCTATACGTCGAGGATGGATCCACCTTTTTGGAGAACCCATTGTAGTTTGAGGATTTTTAGGAGAGGACCATGCATGGAAAGGCTATACCTTTGGTTTACAGTCTGTGGCAACACAAAAACCTGCATGGGAGTTCCAAGGAGCGGGAGATCGATGTGTGTGATCACTATCCTAAGTTGTTTATCTAGTAGTTTATTTTTAACGATGAAAATAATGAATCATGGAATTATTTAGAGACCCACTTTATCCTTGTAATACTTTAAAAATTTTCAATATATATATTTCTAGAGATATGTGCTAAGACATCATGTGATTCTGATGCCCGATGTGTCAAGAATTAATTTTATAAAATATTAAATATATTTTATATTGTGTTCATTCACCATCTTAATGAAAATGGTATTAATCTCAAAATAAATATAAAATCATGAATCTAAGACCACTATTGAGTTTGGAATGTGTTTTTTACCCTAGATGTGACATAATATGGGTCGGTGTGTGGTGTTCAGACTCTTTTCTCTTTGGTGGTATATTATCTGTATTAATTAACTATTAAATTGATTAATT
This sequence comes from Viscum album, assembly GCA_963277665.1. Classification (NCBI taxonomy): domain Eukaryota; kingdom Viridiplantae; phylum Streptophyta; class Magnoliopsida; order Santalales; family Viscaceae; genus Viscum; species Viscum album. Next base: position 1,535,502,546 of record OY728142.1, on the reverse strand, counting down.
TATTCAATTTTCACCTATAATAAATGTTTATAAATATATTATTATGGAAAATTTTCTATTTCAGTCCTCATAATATTATAAATTTACAATGATGATATCCTCCCTCCTCCATTGGCAAATCTCATCAGACGAAGACAGAACACCAGATCATGTTAAATTAGGACCTAGATAATGCAATAGCTTCTCTCAATCATTTTCTGGATGCATTATTCATCCAAAAATGATCTATGATTGAGATACTAATCCTCAATTAGTGTTATTATTCCCCTACATTAAATTATTTTAGTATATCTATCATAATTATTTGATCTGCGCCTGGCCAATTACATATGCCCACGTACAAAAAATTAATTTTTTTCATTTGTTTTACCCTGGTTTCTCCATTATTGAAAGATTGGAAAATAATAATTGGTATCAATCATATATCCTTTTTTAGTTCTTTTTTCCATTTTTTCTTCACATTCATTACTGGTAGGACCCCTCGGTCCTGGTTCGACATAACCGGGTGAAACTGAGCCCGAATAGACCCCTAGAACCACGACGAATTGATAAAAAAAAAGAACATATCAAAAAATGGTCACAATATTTGAGTGTTTGTGAGATAAGGAGGATAATTATAGTGGTATATTACCGAATCATCATAAGTGGATTCTTTGTGATGTGTGCGGTATGTGAGACATATATATGTTCATTAGAACGAAACCCTGATTTGTGTTTCCGGCCACCTAATGGTTGGAATCCATTGGCCATTGAAGTTCCAAAAATCTTGATAGAACCCAATGATGGATATAATAATATGGAAATATTTAAGGCATGAAGATAAGATATTGGATTTCAGGAAAAATGCGGACTACACAGCGTGTGCAAGGATGAACACAGGACATGTATCCCCCTCAGCAAAAATGGGTATGGTTTCATAAAACATAAGGATTACACAAAAGGTGGTACTCCAATATGCCATTTACCCCTTCCATGGATGGAAACTGATGTGATGGATCACCCAAGTGGGAAACAATGTATATGTAGACAGACATGCACAAGTTTTTGTACTCGATTATATGGACATAGGGTCCGGTACACAGACACAGTGAGCAGGACGTAGCCTTGTACTAGTTATCCTAGAACTGAAGTGTAGTCCACCTACATAGTGTGTACTACTACATAAGATGGATTCATGTTCTTGATGAGTATAAGAACATGTTGTGGAATAGTAACACACACCATGTGGGTCCCCTCATATTTTTTGTACCCCATGTTTCTTATTTAGGAAACATCAATCATCTGTATCTCCTTTGTTTGGACTCTAATTATTTCCCTCATATATCCTTTCCTGAGTGATTTTCGACATAGAAAATTATGGTAACTGCAGTTGAGTATTTGGAGTTATGATGTGAATTTTTATGAACAAGGATCATGATTTGGTAACACAAAATGACGGTAGTAAACACACAAGATCATTAGGAACATTTTGAGTTTCCCTCTAGTATAGCTAGGTTGGGAAATCCTTGACAGATACCGATTCGACCCTCTAATAAAGTTGGGTAGTGGAATTCTTGATGGATATTGAGTCGAACCTCTAGCATAGTTGGGTAGCGGTATCCTCGATGTACACCAAGTCGACCCTCCAGCGTAGTTCGAGTGTGGGGTCCTCAACAGATACCAAGTTGACCTTACAACATAGTTGGGTTATGGAATCCTCAATGGATACTAAGTTGGCCCTTCGATACATTTGGGTAGTGAACTCCTTGGAAGACATCGTGTCAACCCTCCAGTGTAGCTGGGTAGCGGAATCCTTGAAAAATACTAATTCAAACAACCAACATAGCTAGGTAGTGGCATCATCAACAGATAATGAGTCGAACCTCCAGCATAACTGGGTAGTGGAATCCTTAATGGATACTAATTCAATCCACTAGTATATCTAGTTAGTGGCATCTACATGGAATATTGAGTGAACCCTACATCATAGTTTGGAAGTGGTGTCCTTGATGGATTCTGAGTCAACCCACCAGCATAACTGGGAAGTGGAATCCTCGACAGATGCTGAGTTGACCCTCCAGCATAGCAGGGTAGTGGTGTCCTTGATGGATACCTATTTTACCCTATATCATAGTGGGGAAGTGGATTCCTTGACATCATATATAGTGAACCCCCCCCCCCTAAAGTACAAGGGTGGAGGTCCTCTACTTCAGTTTTATGGCTCCTCGACCGTGTAGTATAGTGACTAAGCATAGTTATACTCAAACAATTACTTCTGGGAAAACATCTGAGATGTATGGAATCATTTATGGGATTTTGGAACATTTGGATACTCTTCATATTTTTTGATATATGAGATGGAGATCCCCTTACTCTCTCATTTTGGATTTCTTTGACCGAGCAAATGTATATATCCCTTTTTATCTACAACTTGGATTTGTTTTCCCTCCATCCAGGAGGGGGAAAGATGTTTGAGGTATACCACATGATTTCCATGTCTAGCTTATCTTGGTTGGATGAGTATTCTCTCTTACTATGGGTGGTGAAGACATGATGGGTAGTTCATCTACTCATTATTTTTAGCCCCTTATGTTTGGATGAGATTAATTTCACTATCTTCATTGGTTTTGTTGTTCTATTTGACTGTATCTTGCATCTAAGGTCTTTCATTTCTTATTCTATCTCTTATTTCTCCCACTTTAGCTTTCAGGGTGTCCTACTGGGTATTTATATACTCACCCAAGCATGGGGTTTTCCAGAATATGTTATGTCTTAGGAAGACGACGGACAGCTCTACCATCACAACATAAGAGCTTACGTATATTGGGTTCTTGGACTATATACAGTGGTCTTAGCTTGGGATTCCAGAGCCTGGCTTTCTCAGCTATCCACTTTTCCAAGTTTTTTAGGTTGGGACATATATCATTCTGGGCATTTATTTTTCCCATTTTATTTTTAGATTACACTACTATAATTTTTTACTATCTAGTGGTTTATTCATACATTGTTTAATTTATATGATTTTTGCATCATTTAATCTTTCTCCCGAAAATTTTTCATCGGGAAAATTTTGTGTGTGATTCTACAAGAACTCAATAAAATGCCTCCCTAATTTAACTATTCCTTCATCGCATGTCACCACCCCTAGTCTATGGAGGCTGGATTGGGGAAGTTGCATCTCGAGCCCTAGATTGGATCTGGTCATGATAATTCACAAGAATCTCACATTACCATGTTCTCTCTTTCATACTTCGATGCTACAAATTCACTTGAACCATAGGACTGGTCTACTCTTGCATTATCATATATCGTTGATCCTCGATCTCCATTAGGTACTTTGAGAAAGTGGCTCTGTACTCAATTTCCAACTCACACCAATAAATAATGTGTGTCAAATCATGGATTTATTTCTTATGTTTTGACACAAGGAAAATTTCATGAACTAAATTAAACAACAAGGGTAGGGAAAAGTGGTAATCAACCTTTCCAACCCTCTAAAGGATTAGTAATGACTCGATGAATATCATGTGTATATTTATTCATCAAACAATTATCTGCAAGCCTCATTAATGAAAGAATCATAAGAACACATGGTATCCTTTCACGAAATCCAAAGGTTTATGATATTATAATGTGTAATATTTATGTCAACTATAGGTCATCATAATATGATTTTGAATCACCCAAAGAATCTCTATCAGTTTTATTTCATTAGTTCTGTCCAAAAAACATATTTCTCACCAATCTCATTCCAACAAAATGGGGAACTATAGGGTCCCCAATATGGTGACTTGAAAGGTTTCACTGGATTCATATCCATTATTATAGGAAAACCCCACTAATGTAAAGTAATCCTCTCTACTATGGCTGATATCCAACATAAAGGATCTTAGTAAATTGTCCAAAACATAGATAGTCCAGTCTTCCTGGAAATCTATATGGGGGGTGTAACGTCATGATCATCCATAATTGGGTCCTAAAAGCCTCATAAAATTACTTCCACAACTGTGATGTGAACTATGAATCACATTCAGATACAAGCATCATCGGTACCCCATGAATCTAGATAATATCATTCATATATAAATTCTCCAAACTCTCAATTGATCTCTACTATTATTTGAATGAAAGTGTGTTGACTTAGTAATTCCATTGAAAACCACCTTGATAGCATCATGGACCCTCATTTTCTATATAATCCTCATTGAAAATCCATCGATATACCATCCCAATTATATTATAGGATTATAAGAAGTCGAGTCAACCCTACTAGAGCAAGATGTTAATTCATTCCCTACTAAAATATGAGGCATTAGGAATCAAACTTAGAAACACTCCAACTCATTTCAACCAACCAAAAATAAAAAAAGTCGTTATACATATTTTCAACACATTATTTTACAGCCATGGGGATGTTATGAATTTCCATCAACACCTTCTCATGCAATGTGATTAGAACCACTATCCATTCAAGAAAAAGGATGGTGTTCTCCCAACATTTATAAAATCCATTTGTTGAATATCCTGATGATATCTATTCATATAAAACTGTATATATTACATCTCTAAAATGATTCAATCTCACATGATGAAGAAGTGTAAGAGACACCAATATTGACTGATGGTATGCTTTGACAATATCCTCTATGAAGGATATCTACGACATGGCCATACACTCTGACACCTCCTCCAATAAAGAATGGATTTTTTTACAAGGAGAATCTACCACCACATTTCCCATTGATGGGGTTTATACTATCATAAAGATGTAGACTTATATAAATTCCAACCAATGCTTCTATCTCATGTTGAAATATCTCAATGGGAAGATTTACATAAGACTCTGATGGTTTAGGTAAAAATGAATCACTCCCCCAGAAGATAATTCATCCACATCTTTAATGAGAAGACTACAACTACTAAATCAAATTCATGGTTCACGTATTCCAACTCATGGGGTCTCAGCCTCCTCAACCCATAAGAGATTGTTGTAACACCCCAAGTATTTATAAATAAATTTAATATTGAAATCATGTAACACCAAATCTCTACAAAACACATTGTCTCTACAGAACACCCCTTTGTTATATCCTAGCTAGTTAACATAATTTTTCCACCTCTATGATTTTATTTTTGAAAAACATACATACATGGTTTCATTCAGTAAGATATTTTATGTATGATAAGACAAACTTAATTTTTGGTTAATAGTAACTTACCCATATGAATAGTAATATAAAAAAATGAGTAGTAACCTCACATAATAAAGTACAAATATATTTATTCTTCCATAATTTATATTTTGAGTTTAGTTTTTCTTAAAAATATGATGAATTTGATAAATATATTTTTCAGTTAAAAATAGTACATTTTAGAGAGATTTTAATTATTATATCAAACTAAGGTTTTATTAATTTTTATAATAATTAAATAGTCTTATCAAAACCTTATTCTTTAATTATAAATAAAAAAACAAATATTGTAAGTGTCGAAAATTTTACTATGCATTTTATGTCCACTATTATTTTAAATAAATAAGTATTTTCATTGATTAAAGATAAAATTTTCATGTTTAGAAAATTTTTATGATAAAATAAATGTCAATTTTTAATTCATAATGTTGGTATTATGTTATTCTATATTTATAAGAATTTTATAAAGTACATTATTTTTTCATGAACAGTAAAACAACAGTTTTTAGTTTTTGGTATGTTTAATGGAATCATAATGATTTAATAATAATGTAATAATTCCAGTATAATCTTGGGTAATAAAATATTATATTAGGTGTCCCATGTGGGCAATACCATGGTAAAATACTTTGGGAAAGCCCATGGTTTTGAAAATACAACTAATGAGGTGTCCATGGAAAATAATAAAAAAAACCTTATCTCTTTTACTTTAAATACCCACCCATTGCTTCATTTTATTTCATTAAAAATTCATTATCCCCAAATATATAGTATCTTTATTCCCTTAGGAGTCAACCCAAGGTGTCATAAATCCCCCAAGTCTCCAACCATCATGTTTTTGGAGTTACTCTACATGGTTAGGGAATCTGTCACCCTTCTCTTTTTCAAGAATTCTAATTATGTTATTCTCTATTAATTTCAATTGGATTATGTTGGTATATGTCATTAAATATCCCCCTTCATTTCCATATAATTTAAGAATTATGATAGACCCATTTTTCTCTCCGAAAAAATATTTTATGAACTTTTAAGAGACGCAGTTATGCTAATGAATTTTCGTAAGGGATTTCTCAACTTTTTATTTATTTCAAATTACATTATATTCATTTTAATTGATCAAATAATTTAATAAAAATTTTAGGATAACTTAATTACCTTAAATTTACTATAATTTTGTTTTTATAATGGAATAATTCATCATTATCTCACATTTTATTTAATTAATACTAGAAATGAAAACATCATTCGAGATGTGTTAATTTATCACATTCAAAGACGATATGTTTTCCATTTTTATGAACGTATTCAATTCTAGTCATGAAACAATTTTGATGGTTGAAAAATACTATAATATATATATAATAACTTATTTAAGGTTCTGTAATATTTTTATACACATTATATAACTTTATAAATCAAAATGAGTTCGTTGTGATCAAAAACTAACAATTAACCCAAACAATTATCATTAATGTTTTAAATAATAATTCATATTCACTCCTAATAACCAAATTAATTATATAAAAATGAAATATTTTGGATTTTAAAAAATAAAATAAAACTTCCTTTCTATATATCAACTATCATCTTACATTTTTATCCTTACATGTAAATAAGTAAACTGGTCATGAATATCAAGGAAGAAAACGCCCCCAAAGAATAAAATTGAACCTCTTAAACCGATCAGGAAGGCCATGAATGAAATTAATAAGGCTATAATAAATAAATTAAATAATTAATAGGTTCTTGAAATATTAATCGATGAATCTAATTTGGTTATCCAGGATATTATGATAAAGTGAATAACACCATCAGAATTAAGGTGAGAGTTTCCTCATCTCACTTCTATTTTTGTGAGACATTCCTTATTCACTACTATTACTTGTGTATGGTGTATGTATTATCCACATTGTTTTATCATATCATGAATATATTTACTTTCATGGTATTAAATTTATCATTTAGTGGTTTTAAATTTTTTGGCATATGCTTCAATTATTTACAAAGTGGTATGGGTTTTCAACCCAAACCACCATTTTCTTTTAGGCTACTCTTATACTCTATTCACCCCAATGAAAAAATTAAATATTATTATTTACTCTTTATAAATAATTTTTTCTTGTTATATATATATTTACCAACCATAATAATTGTTTATTTTTTGTATTTACTTTTTTAAAAGGATCTTTTAAAAAGTATACCCAATAAACATCATTGTTTCAAGGGAAATTCTCGAATTCGTGCCATTTTTCAGGGGCACTATTTAATATATTTTAACCCATTGGTATTTATAAGAAATAAATAATTTTTTCATTAAGAAAAAATATTTCTTCATTTATAGTTTTATGAAAGAAAAAAATGTCTTTTCATTTTAAAATACCTTTAATATATTTCAAAACCCACATGAAAATGCTTTATTTCTAATGCTTCTATAAAAACTTTGTCTACATGATTTCACTTAAATTGGAAAATATTTATGCCTCAAATATAATTTCAATGTTCTTACCTCTTCATTTATGGGATATAATTGTTTAAAAATATGATTTCAGAGAAAATACAATTGATTTTCCAAGTTAACTCTTCTTTCCAAAGTAAAAAAATAATTTTCCCATGTCACATTATATTTTTTTAGATATACTCCTTGTTCACAACTTATTCCTTGAATTTGGTTTATGTACTTACCATTTTTATATCATATCAAGTGTCTCCTTATTCTCAGGATATTCTAAGGTATTATTATTTGAATTTTTCAAGGTGGTATGAGACACTTTGTAATGATTAAGGATTATTTCTTCAAGATATTATCAATTGTATCATTTAAAAGTATCATCATCTATGCCAACATACTAGTTTAATATTTTAAATAATTTAGGTGTATCTTTTATGATATCATCTTCCATATTTAATTGAATGGTTTGTGATTAGTTTTATTTTGGATGTTCTATCTTAAAACCGTTCACCAGTTTACTTCTAATGGTTAGTGTTTATGATTAATGATTGGGGGAAGTATTTACATTTAATATTTTAGTTTCAATATTTATGTATTTATTGATTATGTTCGACCCATTCATATGAGGAATGAATTGGACTTATTAAGTGATAGGTCTCTGTAGCCCCTCTATGAGTCGATAGGTTTAACAATAGAGACTATGATCTTAGCATGAGGCCTTGACCAAATTGTTATTTCTTTTCTTGGCATGAGGCCTTTACAGGATGGTTATGATGTCCCGAATTATTCATTATCTCATTATAAAACTTGTAATTAAATGTTCATGTTGTTATTCAACTAGTAGAATACACATGATATTTCTTTATTATGGTATTATTCATTCATCACTTATTCCTTCCATAATGTGTTCATGTTTATTTTTAAAGGCATGTTTTTTAATATATTCATCATACCTAATGTTTCTGTTTATGATATCTTCTGATGTATTGTTTACCCTTACAGGGCATCTGATCTCAGCCCTTTCACATTTTTTATTTTTCCCCAATTTGTGAAGAAGTATATTATGAATGACATACAGGGATAACCAAGGAGTTATGGATGTTATCAAAGGAGTTATATATTGATTTTTCCTTTCAAGATTTAATGTTGTACTTATTCATGTTTATGGTTTTTCAAAACTACTAAACTTTTCATTCCTTCTGGATTTGATTCTTTGTAATCATGCCAATGTAATTAAATAATTCAGCAACTCCAAGTAACTAGGGTTGGGGTATTACAGTTGATATCGAAGCACGTTTAGTAGACAACCTAAAAACTATAATTAGAAATGTAGATTAGGGAATAAAAACCTAACATAGTATTTAAGGATAAACATATAATAACCTCCTAGAATTTGGGTAAGGAATAGATTATGTGGATCTTTCTAGAGAATAAATCCCTATCTAGATACTACAAGTTGACATGGATCTGGCATAGATGTACCTAAAAGTAAAAACTCCTACAAGGTGTTTAGATCTTGTCCCGAGGAATCCTGGTAAATGAAAAAGGGCTTTACTAAACACATTGTTTTACACTCTCTAGGGATATGCCTAGGATAATTCAAATTTCACTTACAATCCATTAGGAAGGATTATGCTTCCAAAGTAACCAAGGTACATGGTTCTAGGATTTATAATGAATAAAATTATTATATTTGTTATGCCGTGTTTAGTGTTATATAAAGTTTATAATTTTATGAGTTGCTATAGTATATGGAATTAATTATAAATGGATCCTAGTAGAAGGAATGATAACTTCCCCGATAAACATGATTCAAAAAGTGAGAAGGGTCATATCTATCATGGTCTAAGGCCATCGTTTCGAAGGAAGATAGTCTCTCATATATACTCATTATATGTAGAAACAATATCATATGTTAACAAGGTATGTGATGAATTCTCCGACTCGTATGGATTTTATGGGAAGAAAAATAATTGGAGGATGGTAGAGAAAAATTTGGATAAAGGGAATAAGGGAATGAAGGTTTTTCCCACATGTGATAGCTGTGGAAATAATCACACTAGTAAATGCTTTAATGGAATGAGAGTTTTTTTATTAGAGTAGAGAAAAATAATGCCAGGTCGATGATTTCAAGGGTAATAAAATTTTTTCCAATGTACAATGATTCAACTGAAAAGAGATGGAACACTATGAAAATCAATCACCCAATAATAAAAGGGATATACCCTAAATGATGTTACTAGATAATGATAATGTTGTGATACTACAATAGATGAAGTATAATGATTAATATTCCTCTTAAATAATCATATCATTTCAATTTTTTATCAAAACTTTACTAGTTATATGAATTATGGAATATATGAGGACCGTACTGCAGTACTATTTCTTAATGTATTTGAGGTTGTATGGTGAATTAAACCAAGGATAATTGAATAATTATAAAGGTAATATCTTGGTAAGTTATATGGTTGAGGGAAAGAAAACACTAAATAAATTTCAAATTAATAATATAATGATGATGAAATAATGGATTTGGATTAGTACTCACTACCTCAAAAAATAATTTTGACTTGTCGGTAAGTGGTATATTCTATCATTAATGGAGTTTACAATTTTTTTGATAAGATGAATTTATCCAATATCATGAGTAAGGATTAATGCAATTTTCCAATAAGGTTTTATGGAAATTTAATTTATTACTATATTTCAAGAGGACACATGATGAAGATATTCACCTGTTTGGAATGTGAAAATTTTGGGCTACTTCATGTTGATTAAAGTAAAATAAGGCTGAAGATTCATTGAGAATGATAGATCATGGAGTTCTAAAAATTGAGGATTTCTAAGGAACCTATGTACATGGATCTAGCAAGGATGGGTATGAGAATGATTTCAATTATTGTATCATGGTCTTCGGGAATGTTAAACCAGTTATGAAATGGTTTAATTTGATCATTTTGTGAGGTTTTAGTGTTTAATGTCCCCACATGATGCAACCTATTCTAAGGGATGAAGTATACGTAGTTCAAGACACAAAAAAGGATAATATTGTGTTTATAAAATATAAATGTATATTTATACTCTTATTCAATTGAATAATTAATCAAATCTATGAAAAGTGTCTTAAATAAAAATGTTTTCCTATTATAATATGTTTTTCATGACATCAATGAAATTTTTCATAACTATAGTTTATGGTTTTTTGGTATTGATCTTTAATCTGAGCATGTTCTCTAGCAGTTTCCATCAGAACATGATGGCTAGATTATTCTTCCAATACCATGTTTTCCAATTATAATGCTTAGTTTTTTAGTAATTGATGCATTTCTTTTCCCCTCTTTTTAATAGGATATTTTAACTGTATTCCTGATGTTGGTTTCCCATAATGGAATTTTCAAGTATCAACTATTGCCTTTCAAAATTAAATTTCAAATTTTGAGGATGAAATTTTTTGTAAGGAGGGAAGAATGTAACACCCCAAGGATTTATAAATAATATTAATATTGAAATCATGAAACTCTAAGTCTCTTCAAAAAACCACTTTGTTCTGACTTGGCTAGTAAACATAATTTTTCCATATCTCTGATTTTATTTTCAAAAAAATGACAAACACGGTTGCATTCTATAATATATTTGGAGTTTGATTATACAAAATTAATTTTTGGTGAATAGTAACTTACCCTTATGATTAGTAAATCTCCCTTATGAATACTAATATGACTAATGGAGTAGTAACCTTACCTAAAAAATCATAAGTAAATTTTTTGTTCTGTAATTTCTATTTTGATTTTAGATTTTCTTATAAATATGATGAATTGAATAAATTCATTTTTCCAGTAAAAATTGATCATTTCAAAGAGATTTAAATGATTATATCAAACTATGTTTTTATTAATATTTATAATAATGAAATAGTCTTACCAAAACACAATTCTTTAATTAAAAATTATAAAATAATTTTACTTTAATTGTTAAAAACTTTTTTATGAATTTTATGTCCACAGTTATTTTTAATAAATAAGTATTTTCATAGATAAAAGTAAAAAAATTCATATTTATAGAATTTTTATGATAAAATAAATTCCATTTTTTATTTAATAATTTTTATAGTAGGTTATTCTGATTTTATGGTAATTTTATAAAGTACTTTAGATTTTTCTAAATAGTAAAATTTTAATTATGAGTTTTTGATATGTTTAATAAAAAAATAATGATGTAATCATATGTAATAATTATAGTCTAATATTGGTTAATAAAATATGATATGAGGTTTTCAAAGTGTCCATCACCATGGGTAAGCACATTGTTTTGAAGATACCACTAATGAGGTTTCCTTGGAAATTAATAAAATACTCCCTCTCTTTTACTGTAAATACCCACCCATTCCTTCATTTTCCTTCATTCCAAATTCTTCATCCTCTAAGATCTGGTAGTTTAACTTCCCTAAGAGTCCTCCCAAGGTTTCCTCAATCCCCCAACTTACCAACATTCATGTTTTGGAGTTACTCTAAAAGGTAAGTGAATCTATCACCCATCTCTTGCTCAAGTAGTCTTATTATGCTATTCTCCCTTAATTTCAATTATCATATGTTGGGATATGTAATTCGATATCCCACATACTGTCCATATTATGTAATAACGGTGAGAGACCCATGTTTCCCTCATTTAAATATTTTATTAACTTTTAATTGATTCTATAAGGTTGTCGAATTTTTTGTAAGGGATGTAACGACTTTTCTTTTATTTTGAGTTATTTTTTTTCTTTTTCTTTCCTCACCTACATTAATCCAAATGTTATGAAAAATACATTACCATAAATTTACTATACGTTTTTTGAGATAATGGAATAATTCATCTTCATCTCTCTTTTCCCATTCTTTTATACAATAAATGAAAATACAATCTGAGATGTGTTAATTTATCGAATTTATGGTCGATGGGATTTCAATTTAATTTAATATATCCAATTTTGGTCATGAAACCATTTTGATGATTGAACAAGACTATGATATATGTATTATGACTTATTTAAGGTTTTTAAATTTTTTTGTATAAATGATATTAATTTATAACTCAAATTGAGTTCATTGTGATAAAACATTTCCAATTAACCTAAGAAATTAAAACTAATGTTTTTTCTAATGATTTTTCTTCACTACCAGTAACCAAATGAATTATATAAACATGAATTTTTTTTATTTAAAAAAAATACAAATTCAATTATGGATGACCATTCTCATCTTACATGTTTATCCTTACATGTATATAATGAAACCAGTCATGAATATAAAGGAAGAAAATTCCCCAAAACAATAAAATTGATCCTAATAAACCCATCAAGAAGGACATCAATGAACTTAATAAGTATATAGTAAATCAATTAAAAAATTAATAGGTTTTTAAAATCTAAATTAATGAATTTAATTTGGTTATCAAGGACACTAATATCACATGAATAACATCGTTGGACTTAAGGTAAGGGTTTCCTCATCTCACTTCCATTTTTTTGAGACATTCATAGTTCACTACTATTACTTTTGTATGGTGTATGTATACTCCCCATTTTTGTATCATATCATAAATATATTTATTTTAATTTTATTTAATTTATAATTTTGTGGTTATTAATTTTGGGTCAATTGATTTCATTGGATACAAAGTGGAAAGGGTTTTCTACCCGAACGTCCATTTTCATAGGGGTTACTCTTATACTATACTCAGATTAATGAAATTATTAAATATTCATATGTACTCTTCAAAAATTATATGTTAATTTTATATAAATATATGTTTAAAAAATAATCCATATTTAATTTATGGAGTTACATGTTTTGAAATGATCTTTTAAAAATTCTCCCTAACAAAAAACCTTGTTTCAAGGGAACTTCTCAAATTCTTACCTATTTTGAAGGGAACTATGTAATATATTTTAAGCAATTATTATTTTGTTAAAATCACAAATATTATCATTAAAACTCACCTTGTTTCATTAATGGTTTTATTAAATAAGAAACACACTTCTGTTTTAAAATCTCTTTAATATTTTCCTAAAACCACACTAAAATGTTTTATTTCTAAAATTTATTTAAAAAATATGTTTACATAATTTCACATTAGTGGGATAACATTTATTCCTAAAATATAATTTCAATGGTCATAAATCTTTATTCTTGTATAAAAATGTTTAAAAAAATTATTTCATGACAAATAAAAATTATTTTCCAAAAGAACACTTCTTTCCAAAGTAAAAAGGATTTTTCTCATCTCACTTTATCTTTTTTGAGATATATTCCTTATTCACCACTTATTCCTAAAATGTGGTGTATGTACTACACTTTGGTATATTATATAAGGTTTTTTATTATTCTCATGATATCCTTAACGATTATTGTTTGACTATTTCAAGATGGTATGGGACACTTTGGAATGTTTAAGGATTATTTCATTCATAGATTTTCGATGGTATCATTTAAAATTATCTTCATATTTGTAAACATACTTGTTGAATATTATAAATAATTTAGGTAAATATTTTATGATATCATCTACCATATTTTATTTAATGTTTCATGATATGTTTGACTATGGATGTGCTATCATAAAAATATTCCCCAATTTACTCTGAATGGTTAGTGCTTATGCTTAATGATTGGAGAATGTATTTACATTTCATATGTTAGTATAAATATTAATGTATATGTTTATTATCCTCACCCCATTCACATAAGGAATGGATTTTACATATAAAGTGATGGTTGGGGCCCACAATAGACCCTTGATTCATTAGAAGGTCTCAACAAACAAATTACATTCTTGACATGAGGCCTTGACAAAATGGTTTTTTGTGGTCTTGGAACGAGGCCTTGATGGTACGATTATGATGTCTTGTATTATGCATTCCCTCATTATGAAACTAGTGATTAATATTTCTTGTGGTTATTTGGATATTAGAATACCCATGATAGTGATTTATTATGGAATTATTTATTCAGGTCTTATTCCTGCCATAATGTATTCAAGTTTATTTTTAAAGGCATGTGTTTTTCGTTATTCACCATGCATAATGTTTATAGTTATTATATATTCTGCAGTATTTTATACCGTTACTAAGCATATGATCTCACACATTTCACATGTTTTATTTTTTCCAAGTTGTATATTATGAATGACATATAGAGATAACCTAGAAGTTATGGATCTTTTCAAAGGAGTTATATATTATTTTTTTCTTAAAAGATATAATGTTTAACTTATCCATGTTTATGGTTTTAGAAAACTACTAATCTTTTCATTCCATTTGGATTTGATTCCTTTTCATCATGCCATTGTAATTAAATAATTAATTGGATCTAGGTAACTAGGGTCGAGGTGTTACAATTAGTAATTATCTCTATGTTAAAATTTATCCCATCCTAAATTCATAGGAATCACAAAACACCACAAAATCAATTCCCCTAACCCACATAGTATCCTCAAAACAAGACCACTAGTCAACCTCTATCTCATCTCCTCAAATTCTTTATTCCACTACTATTACCAGGAAAACATATTTCCTTTTTGAGTCAATGTTTCCATAGGATCTTTATTACTGGAAAAGTATTCCAAAAACATCTTCATGTACCTTTCAAGACTATGTAAACTCTCCACTTCAGAAATGTTATTATGTAGTTCCCAAGAGATTACTACGTTAGTATTTTTTTTCAAACCATAGAAACACCATACTTAGATATAACACACCCCAAAAAGTGAGCCTCATGAATCCAAAAATGAAACTTTTAGAGCATACAATATAATGGGTTTTCACAAAGTAAGTCTAGGAACATAATATAGTTCTTTATATTCTCCTCCTCGATCATGTAGAATATGAGAATGTCATCAATAAAGAAAACCTTTAATTTTTTCAATTAATTCTAGAATATGTGGTTCATAATTTCTTTGAACATATTGGGGGAATTAGTCACACCAATAGGCATCACCAGTAACTCTTAATTTCAATAGTGAAATTGGAATAAAATCTTCGATATACCATCCTTGTGAACCATCAACTTATGGTATCCTAACCTAATATCAATATTTGAAAACCAACTCGAACATTTTAACTAGTAGAGAAGTTCATCAATCATTGTCAAGGGGTATTGTTTCTCGATCTTCACCTAATTCAAGAGATGGTAATCAATGAAAATCATCAAGAACACATCCTCTTTTTTCGTGAACAACATTGGTGTACCCCATGGGTCCATGCTGTGTCTGATAAAACCTTTCTCTCAAATCTCTTATAATAATAACCTCATATCTTAGATGTTTTTAGGGACCATATGATATTCCATGGATTATATTGGTGCATTATCAGGGTAGAAGTCAATGTAAAAGTCAATATTTGACCTTATAGTTAGTCGTAAATAACATATGGGACATAAATCCATATAATTGTTCACTACTTTTGGCACCCAAATTTCTGAAGAGCCCATTGCATCATGGGATAAACTCACCAACTGATGGATGATTGGTTATATTTTTCAACTCCTGATCCCCACTTATTCAGCCATAAGATCCTTCTCACCCAAGAAGGGGAATCTTGTCCTATGAGCATATAAGAATCGAACTATCTTATAATGATAGTCTGTTTTAGAATGTACTGTGGAAAACTACTTCATGCCAAGAATTAAATTGTAATGTTTCATCGTAATGACCAAGTGATCCCATGATAAACTCATTCCAATGAACTCAAAATCAAACTATTGGATGATGTAAGTTATAGAATACCTGATCCTAGTAATTACCTCTAGCCATAGCTTATGGGACAAGGCCTATACGAGAATATCTAGCTCTTGAACAAGAAATATAAATATGAAGGAATGAATCACCACTATGTCTAGAAGTAGTTTATATATTATAGGGAAGACACATATTGTACCTTTAATTTTCTCATGGGCCACATGATCATATCTATCCATAGACTAAAAATTCTAACACCCTCAACATCTATCCCTCAAAAAGTAGTATAGGACACCTAGAAGTGATAGTGGGAGTATTTTTTAGCATCATACTCCATAGTAATATCCTTCCTATGGGGATCCACCTACTCCCATATCATTATCACCTCCTTGGGGGCCTCCCTAACCATGATTGGGAGATTCCTAGTCATGAAATTTCCTCTATCATGGAGGAATATCCACTATCTACCCAATATCTATATCACATCATGTTAGCAAATCATGATCTATATTACCTCCCTCATCAAAAACATATGATAGTCCGTCTCCATGCTAAACAGATCCTCTCTATGAATCATGAGCTCTAGATTAGCATATTTGAGTCCAGGAATGATTATGCCTCCTACACTATGACCTTGATGATTGACACATACTTGATGTTCCGGATGACTCAACCCCACAATTTCTACCACTAACTCGAGCTTCCCGGGATACCTCTAGCATAATTTTATCTATAATCATTGTTCATTCTAAAAATCTATCATAAGTGTGATTACATAAGGATACCAAACTAGATTGGACATCCCTATGAAGTAACTTCTCCAAATTTCAATACCGGATGTATCTATCTCATACCATATCGATGGTGTAGAACACGAGTTTGGTAAACCATGATGATTACTCAAAAAGTTAAATATCACCCAACTACATATCAAGAAGCTCATGGATCTTCATAGAGCACAATCTCAAATGATAATACTCATTATGAAGTAACTTATGAAAATTTTCCAATGATTGTTTCATCTCATCAGGAGTATAAGTGAATAGACCCCTAAATTTCTGTGTTTCTCCATGAAGAAAACTAGTTTCAAGCACAATAATTTGATTGGTTGGGGTCCATACAAGCTAGAAAAATCATACCATTCCCTCAAGCTAATCCTCTTCATTCAAAGGTTCTGGGTCACCATGAAACATAATCAGTCACTATTTATGGAACTCATGTAACATACTTAGACTATAAGCATCATCATCCTTAACTAATGAATCTATCTGCCACCCAACGTATAGTTGTCCATCCATGTGGACAACTGAAGGTGAATCTAGGTACATTACATTAGGTGGAATCACTTCTCTATAATCACATAGATCAAAACACTCATGAATAGGTGCATGTACTAAGGCATCATTACTAAACTAGTCATCATCACTACCTTGTATTATAATGTTAGATGGTTTTCATCACAATAGCATTCTAAAAGGTAAAAATACATACCATGAATAGGTGAGAATATCTAGGGATATGACCCAATATGAAAATAAAATATAAAATACCCAAATATATATAATTCATATTCCATTTGTTTCACTAAGATTGATTCAATTAAATACAGATTTGAAAAACCGGTATCCAGAGTCTTAGTGTATGGATTTATTAGATTATGCACCATCATTGGGTTCCCTAGGCTAAGATCCAAACATTAGACACGTCGACATAATTGAAATGAGTTCTCAAACCAATCCTCAAGATATTCCTAAATCCAAACATGGACACTACGAAAACCCTACATTGATACCACTCTTTTTTACTCAACCCATGAAGGCCCCACTTGGGTTTGTAGTAAGATGAGAGTGACACCCCAAGCATAATGTTAACAGTCTAGGGGCTGGTAGAAGACACCAAATTGGAATATCACTATAATAGGAGTAAATAGGATAAGATACCTATAAATTATTAGAAAACTATATCCATGAGATAGTGCATGATATATGAATAAAATTGAAACATCTCGAAAATATTCAATGCATTTAACAACCTCTAAAAAATACAGCAAAGTACGACAAGATAATATAAAAGATATAAAGGGTAAAAAATATTTCTAAACTAGAAAGAAGTTCCCCACCCAAAAAACTATAAAAGGGGAAAACTAAATAGACCTAATCTCACAATCTATGAGACTGGCCACTAAACATAACCAAAACCTCTAACTACCAATATGCATCTCGGATACCAACTCCACCAAAGTCATTGTTGATATTTATATTGTCTACATAAGACAGTACATATAAAATAAAACCCCATGTAGGGGTGAGTATAATCATACTCAGTATGATTATTATAAATCAAATAGGTGAAAATAGAATAAAATAGTTAGCTCAACCAATAAAAAAATAGGGAAAATAAACTAAAACATTAGATATGCTCATAGATAAGAGTATTAATCTCCACAACAGTCTAAGGTTGAATTTGATTCCTCAGGTGGCTATAATGGTCTCATATTTGATTACATGTGCCATATGAAACATCAAAAATATCATAGTAGAGGGCCTTCTCCCTACCACAACACCTCATAGTTGAGGGAGCACTATCAATAGTGGAGAACCTTCTCCCCACAAATTCATGATTATGGAGGAGTACCACTCTGTAGATTGGGGGATTGATACCTATGTTTTGTGAGAGTATCAAATATAATTATATATAGAGTATGAGGGACCCATTCCCAAGTGTGACAGGGGAGTACATACCCCAACACATTTTTGATGATTAAAATCATTCAATATCATTGGACAAGAATCACTATAAGAAGTTTGTCACTGATAAAAGATCACACTATTATTCTAATTCCAAAAAATAAGTCTAATATCATGTCATACCTGGAAGGCTTCTCCAGATTGTTTACTCAAGTGACCAAATCCAAATCCTAGAGAAGTAGATATGCAAGGTATACCTTTTTGGGAAAAGTACACAATGTCTATATAGGATCACATGGCATGTGACATTGGATGAAGGTCAAGGAACGTCCTTCCCTAGAAATAACTTGGAAATCCATATGTCTCATAATGATGTGTATCTAGAGGGACACAACATTTCTATTCATGTGTGCTCTTAGTCATGTTTTGTCATCATATAGATCGGCTGACTGAGTAGTGTCACATGGCATATAGGCCTGACCGCATGACATGTGATACTTATCTTTGGTCTTCATTCAGTCACTAGATCCACCACTCCCACATCTAAATTAACATTTTACCCATCCAAGTCTACTAAAAATATATGGGAAATACTTTGATCATTAATTATCATCATCCAATGGGTAGAAATTGGTAATCCAATAATCTGTTTGGTATACACTACACCACTCATCCTCATTGTGGGTTTAGAACCATTAATCCAGCACATGTATTTTAGATTACAACCTCGATCCATCCCCAAACTAGTGATCCCATGGTTTTCCATGCATATTCCATAATTCTAGGGGTTTTATCACACCTGAAAATTATTAGAAATATTGATTTCCCAACCTCATCAACCAATAATATATATTTTGAAGAACTGTTAAAGGAAAATGACATATTAATGAATTAAGATTATCATTTTTCAATATGATTCTAACCACGATCACAAATTATACAAATTTAAGAGGTGAAATATGGGTGAAACAAAGGAGATAATTTTTTTAATATCTATAATTAATTCCTCAGATGATATAAATAATTGGAACAATGAAATAAAGAAGATATATAATCTATGATCATTAATATATTTGAAGGGGAATAATTCCACAAAATAACATGGCCTACATTGAGAAAAGATAAATCATTGGTGAAAAACATATTCCCTAGAGATGAAGGTGAATATCCCTCATCATTTTTAATTAATATCACTATTTACTCTATTGATTTTCACTGATTCAAGTTCTCATGTTGTCAACACCTATGGATCTCTCACAACATCCACTTTATTATCCTAAGTTTATGTAATTTAACAAAGTGATTCATCATAATGATGTATTGATAATGATTAAATTAGGTTTTTTGTCATTAAACAATATTTTTAATTTATTTAATGCACCCACCAATATCCACCTTTCATGAAGAATTTGATGTAGACTAACCTTATTTCATGCTGATGTTAAATATTTTGTTCTAAAAAACCAACATCCCACATTTTCCATCTTAAGTCCTTCTAGATTGGAAAAATATTTATTTCAAAAATATTAATTAACATGCTCTATTATATATTAATATTATTAATATATTAATTTTGGGGTCCTCCAATACCCAACACACAATTCCAGCTCCGAGGAAAAATCCATAAATATGTATAAATATTAAATTGATTAAACTATGGAAACTAGATTTTTACATCCCAAGAAAAAAACCAATTGAAGGGATCAATTTTAACTGGTATATTTTAACCTATCTTATAGGTTTTATCTCCTAGATTTGACAGTATAGCAGATCCCTGAGTAGTCACCAATAAAAATTATGTTAAATAGTTTTAATGTAATGATTTTATATAATTTCAATGTATTATAAAAGGGATTATAAGACTGAAATGAAACTAGTATAATTTTCATATACAAATATATTGAAATAGTCAAATAAACATAGTAATAAAGAAGTAATAATTAAACAAACCAAAAAGAATTTGCTAAAACTAGTAGGCCTTCTAGTTCATTCTTCCTTTATTTATTGAAATAAAATTTAAACTGATAACTCTCTCAATGTAGGAATTATAATCATAACACACATATATCATTATGTCAAAAATGATGAAAATTATAATTAAATTTTTATTTTTCATCCCCCATTAATTAAAATAATGTCATTATACTCAACAATCACATAGTGCATAGACACGGTCGACACTCATTGTACTCACAATCCCAATTCAAAGATTGAGATTTTCAAACAGAAAGTTAGTACATCAATCTCTTACTTATCCAAATTAAACTTGCCAAAATACTCAATTAGAACTCTCTGATTTTTGTTTTTACCATTATATAATAGAAAGAAGTGATAAATTGAATGATAAATAATATATTCCTCAAGATTCAATTTAATTTTAATGTAACAAAAAATATGTAGAGAATTTACCATAAGAGGATCACAAGATTTAATCATTAAAATAAATAATCATTAAATAAATCTACAAACTTATTTATCCATCCATGGTTGAGGTATGGGAGAAACCATCAATATACATCTCCTTTGAGAGAATCAGTAACCCTCATCCAAGAAATCTCCATAAAATTCTCCCCCCAATGCTATACATCGTAATTTTTAGTTGATATCCATAATTATCTGCTTTCTCTAATTCCATAGGAAGCTTCTGATATATTTTTTCCATGGTTAAAACCATTTATCATACCCTACATAATGTGAAAAATAAAATTAGATAAATAATTATTTACCTTTTTAACAATACAACCGAAATATCCTTCTCTTCCAACAACTAAAAAATAAAATTTTAATGACATAAATTTTCCTAAAAAACTATTTAAATTATATCCATGTTTCTTAAAAAATATAGAAATAATTACCTAAAGTCCAAATATTTAATAGCTTGAGTCAACTACCGAGGAAAACAATTGATGAATTATGAATTAATCTCGGTTTTCGAAACATGTTCAAACTTCATCAATGAATTTTCATCTGTAATTGTGATCTACACTCTTATTCAGAACCTAATTGGAAAAATCCTTAGATTACCTTATAGGTATTAAACTCCATGAATTGATGACTCATATCTTTAACAGAACCATTAACTTTGGTCTCCCTCAAGTAGTCAAGAAATCTTCGATGTAGATATTTATGAAAACATAAATTTGTCGTAGTCATGTTTGGAAGTTATTCAGTGTCATTTTATCTTCTCCTATAAAACCCAGATCTTGTTTCATAATATCTTCATGGCTTTGGTGAAAAATAATACTTGCATGGTCAGAAATTCTTCCTAGATCACGTTTCGATATTCAGTGTGGTGACGTCTCCCAAAACCCAAGATTAGGTTCACCTCGATTCATCTCTCAGCCAAATTTCTTCCTCTCACTTAAATCCATGATTATTCATGAAGCTTATGTCGGTAAGGTTTTAGTCCCATTATTCGGTCATGATTTTTTCTTCCTCAAGAAGCAACCAAGATAACCTCTTCTTTTATATTTGGTTTCATTCTATAGAATTGATATTTTATAATCCACTTTATTTGAACTCAACAAGATCTCCATATGCATACTTTATTCATCTCATATCTAATCTCCAGTCGTAATTTCCCCTTTTGTCGATGGTCACCTTTATAAAGGGCTATATGATTTTTTCTATGAAATTCAGAAACATGGATAATAATAAAAAATAGGTAAGATGCCCATAAAATGGTTATGTGGTTCAATAATTTGGGTAAATGATTTTAGATTTGGATAAGTAGTTTACCCTTGATAAAATCATCTATGTGGACAGGCTAATGAGAAAATAGTTATGTTACTACGGAGAAAAAAATATGATACATTATAAAAATAGATACATAGATATTTGTTAAGTCCATAATGTGGATATGCTTCAAATTATCATATGTCAAATTCAAATCATTTTTTATGTGAATCTAAAAAGAATAATTGTATATCACTACTAGTAAAATACCATATACTAATGGTTTGAAACTGTTTGTATATGCCTCCAAACTATTGGCTATTAATCCATGGGGAATGGTCTATACCAATGGTTTTTAAAAAAAATTATAAGATATATGAAAAATCTATACAAACAGTTCCCTAAAACCATTGGTATATATATTTCAAAAAAGAATCATTCTGTTGGATTTGATCCCAGTACTTCCGATTTATGATTGAACGACATAACCACTAACCTAACTTGACTTTTTTGAAAGTAATTTCATAAATATATATATTTATTATCATAAATATTTTATATTTTGATTTATTTAATGTTATTTTTAAGAAGATTCTATATAAAATACATGTAACTATACCAACGGTTTTGAGAACTATTGGTATAGATTCTTTGATTTTGGGACCTATACCAACGGTTTTGGACAATCTCCTGGTATAGGGGGGACCTATTCCACCAGTGTTTCCAAAACTGTTGGTATAAGTTCTCTATTATGGATATACACCAATGGTTTGGCCAAAACCATTGGCATAGGTCCATAATAGAGACCTTATACCAACGGTTTTGGAAAAACAGTCGGTATAGGTCCTTATAAGTGAACTATACCAACGATTTGCCGAAAACTATTTCTATAGATCTTATTTCCAGTAGTGTATGTAGATTCACTACTTTAAATCAGTTATATGGATACTTATCTTTAAAAAATCCCCAATATAAGGAATTAATTACATGACTATACTTCTTCCAAAAAAATTCAAAAAAAATTAAAATAAATTATTAATATAATCTCCAATATAATCTATTCATTCATATTCGATAAAATAATATTCAAAACAATGATTTAATGAAAATTAATCATGGAATTTAATAAAATTACTCTGAAAAAAATTCCTCTAATAATTTTTTATAATTATTTTTTCTTATTAAAAATACCATTAGAAAAATTTACCAAATTTAATCCTTAAAATGATAATAGAAAATTCCATGAAATAATTTATCACTTTTGGGACAAAAACATATTATTTTCTTAGAATTTTAAAATAATAATATTTTTGACATTAGATTGACCACTTTTCTGAATGTCACCCATTCAATCACATTTATCAGAAAAATGTAATAAAATCGATCAATATATATATTGAGAAATTGTATCAAAACATAGCCACATAAGAGCTACATGCCACAAAAGATGTCATTTTGGAAGTCCCTTCTATGGGCTTTGTAGGATGTAGTACTTTAAGGATAATGACATAGGATATTCTATGATAAATATTTTGTTTTTTCAATATTAGATGTTGGATTCCAAGAGGATGTATAGTTTTTCAAATGCTTATATTTCTCTTAGAGATTAAGAATATTATCCCACCACTAGAATACCAGGTCCACCACATGAATTTTGGTACTCATTTTGGATAATGATAAAGATTTTTTTAATGTCTTGGTTGAAAGATTCACATTATCCCCCTTATTGTAACTTCAGCATATCTATTTCAAATTACATAAAACCATGGTCAATATGATGTTATACGTAGTGTTTTTTATCAATATGATGGGAATTTGATGTTTTAATATATTTTATTAGGTATTTAAGACCATATCATATATTCGCTTAATGGTAATCCATTTTTTTGTTAAGCGATTGATTCCAAACAATTTAATTCATTTCATGAAATTTAGTATTTTAATTTCTTCTTCTATTTATTCAATTATTAAGATAAATTCTTCACTCCTGATAGAACATTCATTAATCATGACTAGATAATGTACTCAACGGGTTAGGTATCAATATGAGATGGTTTATTTCTTATTGTATCATCAATTTCATTTGTCATACAGTATATTTTGATTGAAAATTGATTTTAATACTTATTTTTAATCTTATCTTCTTACATGTATTTGTCCAATATGAGTTTCAATGTAAACATTTTACTCCATTGAGTGAATCTAGTAATTTACAGTAACCTTTATTCATCATTCACTTCATAAATCAAGCATAATGCATCTATGATACTGAATTCGTTAAGACCAAGGGATTTTCATTATCCTAGATATAATTGACTTTTTAGTACATAAGAGGTTAATGATATTAAAATTACTTTTTGGAAAATAATTTTATCAATATATGAATTGCAGAGATGGTATTTACATTATGAAATACTTTAAAATTGATCCCAAACCACTATTTTATTCTATTGTGTTTCATAAAAATGTAGTCACTAATTAGATTGATCTGATAAATAGTAGTTTAATATACATATAAATTTTCCAAATTTAGAGACTCACATGTTTTTACTCTTTAGGGGATGATAGTGGACTTCCAATCTCTACGATATTATAGTTACTATAGGATCGAGTGATCTTATAATTTTCTAGAAATCCAACCATCCATGGGGAATTAATGACAACTTAAAGGTAGTAAAATTATCCTTAAAATTTTCTCATTGGAAATATGAATGAGAAATATTTCTACAGAATCATTTGAAATGTATTTTCTGGAATCATTTGATTATAAGTAATTTGAAAAAAAAACAATATCTTATTTTTTTAGTAAAATCACAAAAGAAATTTTTTGTTGAAATGATAAAATGGATAATTGACAATTGGATATTATATATAGTATTGTATATGAACCAATGGGTACTCAAGAAAGTGGTGGGTATATTTAATTCATAACCATTAATAATTTATTCAGTTAATATAGAAATATGTTTTTATGGGTCAAAAGTTTGAAACCTTTGAATAATTTAAGGTGTTCAAAATTTATTTGAAAATCAATTAGTAAAAATTATTAAGATTCAATTATCAAATTGGGATGGTGGATATTTCATCTAATAATTTATGGATCATCTAAGAGATTACGTAACTATCTCACAACCCACACTTCCAATAAAACCCAATCAAAACGGTTTGTATGAAATGTGTAATCATTCCTTTTTGGTAAGGTTATATCATTGATTATTTAGTGAAACCATCCAATATAATTCAAGGTATATTATCAAGAAGCTGATGTATTATATCTTAACATCATTCTATAGAAACAATCAATAAATACACCATATAAGGTATATATTAGGAAACATTCATATTTATCTTCTTATAATTATTTAGGGTTATAAATAATGTATTTAATGTTAATATTCTGACAAATATTACCTTAAATGTGAAAAAATATTAATTATTGATTATCCCAAAAAAATTAAAAAATATTATCTCCATGATCTTCTAAAACACCAAGTAAGTATATCTCAAGATGAAATTTTCCTTAAGAAGGATCACATGAATTAAAGATTTAGTGGGTGAAAATTTGAACTTTGAGAAGTTGAAATTTAATGAATAGTAATTTTTCTAATATATAAAATGATTCAGTTCTACAAGAAATCATATAAACAAGACTAACTAACGTTACACAAAAACAGAAAAGGCTTGGTAGGATTCATCTAGATCTTGAGAGACATATATTTCCTTTTGAAAATTAATATAGTGTAATATTCATAGATAATGAACCTACTATACATTATGGTTAAATAACCCATGTCATTATGGGTTGTGAAATTCATTGGGAACTTTAATTATTGTCATGGAGCAGAGGAAATTTTGATAATTGAGATTCATATAAATATTTTTAAGGATTTAAAATCATAAGGATGTGTGTTTTAATGTGTATCAGGGCATGGTATGTGTATCGGGTTCTTTAGTGAGAATTTTAGTGGGTTCATGGTGAAATCCCATACTATTTTTAGCTATAAGTAGGTATTTGTGTCACAATCTATATGTCTCACCATAAAGAATTTGTCCTGATGTGGTTCACACTAGGAGTATCACACTGTGAAAAGAATTGTGTGTTGTTATGATCCATGTATAATGAGTCTATGTCGCAAGGTCTAATAGCCTCATGTGTAGTTCTTCCATGGGTCCATCTCACCATTATACAAGAGGGTTGAGCTATGATGGTGTTTATCTTGGACATAACACTTCTTCTAGGGGTGGTCAGGCTACAACACATGATGGATGCACCATAATGTGGTCAGGTGATGAATCATCATCCCAAAACCCTTATAATCACTCGTAGGATATTTTATATATATTTTTAGAATTATAATTTTCAATTTATCCCCCTTATGTTACTAGGAGAAGTTTCACATGAGAGAGGTCCATTTTTTTCAACTCCAACCCCTTCCCATCAACCTTTTATACCTAATTTAAATGGTTGATTTCTTGAAGAACAATTACTTAGTTTAAGTTATATTACTCCTTTTCATAACTTTTGGGTTTCATCTTATTTTCCACAAAATTTAATGTGATACATCTTGGGTTTCAATGATCATCCTAATAATGAAAGATAAAATTAGGTGAGAATGATTGGTAATTTTCATGCAATGGGGAGAAGACTTATTAAGAGGATGATCGCATTCCATTACTCTCTGATTCTTCAGAGGTATGTCACTTGATAAATTCATTTATCATTTTTATATAAGATTAAAAAATTAATTATAGATTAAATTCTGAATGAGATAAATTATTCTAGTTTTAGTATTAGGGGTATTCCCTGGACATTAGTGTTTATTTTCATCATGTTTTAGTGTGATGAGATCAATGGGTGAGTTTTTTAGAAGCTACTCATATTTGAGATAAAATAAATAATTATTTTTAATTGGTTATTTTGAATGTGATAGATCAAGATAGAATATTGGAATTTGATAAAATCTTGGATGAGTCTTGGGAAAGATCATGTAGGGATGGTCAATATTGATTAAATGGAATAAATCTATACGAGGTGGGTGGTCCTTATAAATCCCCCATGTTTATGAATTTTTTATGGAGTATGTGGTATGTAGTCTCCCAAATGATGGTTGATTCACATGTACATTGAAATGAAATATTTATTTATCACCCATGGGATAAACATAGTTTATTGGGAAATAGTGGACCCTTGAAACATGGGTTATTCCTTGTCCACTGATGGTTGAGGTCTTGGATATGAAGCATAGATAGAGCCACTGATGTTTGAAGTAGGTTAATTGGGATAATTTTGGAAATTCAAATATCTTGGGGATGATATTATTAAGGTATGAGGATTTACGATAGATTTATGATAGGTTTTGGAAATGTTTTCATGTTTGTTATGTGGTGAACATATCCAAGGTTACTTCCCTAAGACTACTAGGACTAATATTGTGGTCATAGACCTAGGGTGTATGGGTGGGAAAATCATACATTGCATGAAATATGGGGATGTTACACTTTAGGATGTATTAGAGTCTTGAAATATTTTTTAAGTGGGAAAATACCTCTAGGTCTATACATGGTGCGACAATGTGAGGTTTTCAAAAAGTAAAGTGTTGAGAGATCTCCTATGGGAGATGTGGGGTGGAAAATACATGAGGTTCATGAGGATAAATTAATATATTAGCATGTGATTTTCCTTGGATCTTGCTATGAGGTGGCTTGGGGTGGACCCTGGTGAACAGAGTCAAGGGATGATGAGGTATTTTGATGTGGTTTGCGAAGGAATCTAGAGGTTGGGGTTTGGAAAGAACCTATGGTCTGATAGGATCCCATGTATGGGGTTCATAATATGATGTTCCCAAGGGGACATTGATGGGTTACCAAGTGTTATGTTGACACTAGTGAGGGCTAATGAGTATAAAAAGGTTATTTTGACCCTATGTGTCTCCTTATAATGCAAGGATATATGAGGATAGAATAGTATGACTGTAGTGATGAGGATGGGTTGTGCGATTGAAAGGCCAACCAAACAGAAATGTGTTGGGTGTGGGAGAGATCCCAAACTGGTTTATATGAATTTTGGTTCTAGTGATTATATTCCCTCAGTATGTATGGTAGTAATTGGTCCCCACTAATATTACAGGCACACCACATTTTTTAATAAATTCAATGGATCGTGGCCCTCCAAGCACCAACAATTTCCCAATAGACACATGTTCACTACTAGGGCCCACCCAGGTGACTGAATGGGTCATTGGACTTATGATTATCCCCCCGGTGCAACACATTTTCTTTTACTGATTTTTTCCTCACTCACAACCGTGGGAAACATCATTAGAGGTCACCAATCCTATCATTTCCCCATTTAAAACTCGCTTCACTATTGAATTTTACCCATGTAGGATCCAAAATAGAATGATTCAATGTATTTCCATGGATAGTAACATTTAGTCTTTTAATAATTTAAGTTTTCTTATTCTGTATTATTCCCCACATTTTTAGTGGGAAAATAACTCATTATAGACCTTATATATCAACCCAAGTAGTTTCACTACATTTTTTTAGGGTACTCCTTAGATACCATTGTGAAAATTGGGCCTCACTAGAAGTATTGAAACATAGCCTTTTTAAATATTCTCATTGGTTCCTTGACATCTTGGCACAACTAGATTCCCCATAAATAATTGTTCCAATTATGGTGCCCATCAATGTGCTAAAATGGGTAATCAGACTAATTACAATCCACATTGTCCAACATATGTTCTATCAGTATGATTTTTCCTCACTCATACATACCATGAGAAACATCCCAAGTGGACACCAATCCTGAAACTGATTGTAACACCCACAAATCATAAAGGGTTAAATGACTAAATGATATGACTCATGTCAACAAGGTGCACCTTCCTTTTTGGGAGCCTGTCTGATTAGAACTCCACAGTTAAGCATGCATGGCCTGGACTAGTGATCGGGATGGGTGACCTTTTGAGAAGTTCCTCAGGGTTTGTGTGAGTGAGGACAAAGCACACTATAAAGGAGAAGTGTTGGCCAATGGAGACTATCATTAGTCAGATGACTAGTTCAGGCATGTGGGTGGACCCTGGGGTGGGCCCCACGTGTCTGCGGTGCAACTTGTGGTACCTAGTAAGCTAGGACCCAACGACTTTGTTAAGGCGGGGTGTCTGTGATGTCACTGGGACCCGGTTTTCAAATTTGGTATCAGAGGAGGAACCCAGCCTTATGTGTGGTGCACTTCCTGGGTTGAGATGTAGGGCCCACAACTGGGGCATTGTGCTCTAAAGGGGTGGTGATTGTAACACCCCCAAATTATAAAGTGTTAAATGACTAAATGATATGACTCATGTCAACAAGGTGTACCTTCCTTTTCGAGATCCTGTCTGATTAGAACTCCACAGTTAAGCGTGCTTGGCATGGAGTAGTGATCAGGATGCGTGACCTTCTGGGAAGTTTCCCAGGGTGTGTGTGAGTGAGGACAAAAAACACTGCAAAGGACAAGTGTTGGCCTGTGGGGACTATCATTAGTCAGATGACCAGTTCAGGCATGTTGGTGGACCCTGGGGTGGGCCCCACATGTCTGCGGTGCAACTTGTGGTACCCGGTAGGCTAGGACCCGACGACCTTGTTAATGCAAGGGGTATGTGCTATCACTGGGACCTGGTTGTCAAACTGACCTAGGAAATGATCACTTAACTATGGAGTTCTAGTCAGGTTGGCTGCTGAAAAGAATGGTGAACCTTGTTGACATGGGTAGTAACCTTTTTCGTTTTACACTTTAACTTTTTGGGGGTGTTATAGTTATTAGGAATCCACCATCTAGTTGGTTCCTCAAATAGAATTCCAGTCATTCTTCCTGGTGCATCGGTCGACTGGTGGAGCCTATGTTTGGGTGTTATTAGTTGGGTTTTCATCATTTTACACAAATTTTATTATTTAACTAATCCTCTAAAAGTCTTACCATAATACACCGAAAACCACTTATAGAAACCTATTATGGTTGTATAGACATACCTATCCTCTCCTATTATATTTTTAAAGTATAAATTGATATGGGTAATCAAATGAGGATAGATCCAAATATTTTAGGCATAATCCTCCCACTTTATTTATAATTAACCATACCTATAATCTGTATTAGATAGATGTATGGATCTCCACATAGATAAAATAGATAATTAATAATTAATTAATATATCTGTCCTAGATCATGAGATTTGGTAGTCACTATTTGACTTATCCAAGATCTACTGTTTATGGTAAATCCTCTAGGGAATAAATTATCCTATATTTATGAATCTAATTACTAAATAAGAGATGATTGGGTTTTATTATATCTAGTGTTGGTGTGTGGGAGTGATTTTGGTGTCATTCCTTGAAAATTATTAGACTTAAACTTCCACAAATTAAATGTATTAAGTTATACTATATTGATCCTTTTTATAGTTTTTCTAACATTTTTAGTTTTTTATAGGTCTAAAGTAGTGACTTATACATGACTGGCACATTTTTCATTTATATGGTGGCCTATGATACTATGATTGTTTATGTAATGTTATTAAATTTCATATAATTTGTTACTATTGTGATATTTTATAGCCTATAGATTTTTTTAATATATTTTTTCCTTTATATGTTATGCCTTATATGTAGTTTTTACAAATCCAATGGAATCTCTATTCAGTCATCTGGTTGAAAATTTTCCCAGACAGACCTAGCTAACTCCTTAGAGGTGGAGCGTGAATGACATGACTTATTATTGGTGTACCTATATAGGATGGTTATAACTTTATCTTGGAATTATTTATCACATATTAATTCCATATTCCATTGGTAAAATTTCCATATATTTCGGTTTGACATACCAATGAGGAACACCCATACAGAGGCGAATGATTCCATTATTCGGTCCTTCAAAGCATGTGTATCATTGCTAAGGAGATGGTGACCATGATTCATGGGTATGAATTTTTCCTTAGGGGTAGAAAAAATTCTTATAATTACATAAGTCATAAGAATTACTATATATGATTTATGTTAGTAATGTTACCAAAGTAGGTAGCACCAGGGTTCATTGTAGCTTGGTTAGAAATTTCTCACTCAGTACGTGATTGATTGTATGATTTTGTGTGCCTTTACTTTTCCATCATTACATAAAGGTTTATATACATGTTAAAATATATTAAAGATGAATTTTCAATTTCCTAATCGGTTATACTCACACCTTGTATGTTCATCTGGGTGCGTGTGAAAATATCGTGTTCAAGGATATAGTGAAGGGAAATGGTCATGGGATATTGTTGAGGAGATTAGAGATATGTGATAGATGCGGTGTTGGGATAGACATTATGTGGTCAATTTTACACTTTCATTTTTTTTGTTATCCTTTCTGGTTGTATTGTTATACTTATTTACATGCCACTTTGGGGTTGTGGTTAATTAAACTTTCATGACTTGACAATTATCTATTACAAAATTATTTGCATAACCTTTTTACTGTTATGTTTATATTTATTATATTTTTTTATTATTATCTATTGATGTCTATAGTTACCATGCTTATAGTATCACCATGTCACTTTAGTCCATCACTGATATTCAGTAGCCTCTTTCATAGGAGGAAGAATGCATGGGTTCATGTGGCACATAATTTTAGACCAAGATATTTTTGTTAGGGTGTTACATGTATGATCTATATATATATATATATACATGATATGTGAAATAAGGGTTCATGTGTCAGGGAAAAAAAGGTTTCTCCTATGTAATGATGGTTAGGATCCTATTTTGGGTAAATGATGTAACCCCTTGGATATTTTCTTTTATGGTTATGGGGAAAGACATAGATCCCCCATAGTATGATTTTCATGGTTTAGAGGTATAAATGGCCCCCTAGGTAGTATATCTTATTCTAGAGAGATATTCCCCATGAGAATATAATATTCTTGTTCTGGGTAAGGGATGAATCATTTTGGGTGGATATATTTTCTCATATTGGGTAGGGTATATGACCATCTAGATGGTTGATATATAATGGCCATGGGTGGGGGATACAACCCCCAAGTGTATTGATGGTGGACAAATTCTGGGTTGTATGTGGTTCTTACAGATCCCCAGGCTAGACATGCCTCTATTTAATAGAAGTTATATATGGTAAACATTACACCAAAAGAATAATCACACAATCTCAAAAACGGATGGTTTAGTGTCTTTTAGGACTAACTACAAAAGTTAATTTTTTTACAAACCTTGTGAGCATTTATCCATAATTGGATTGCACTATACTCCTTCTTATTATTATTATATATTATACTCATCTTCATAACATGGTAAAATAGACACATAATAAAGGGGTGATCCCATACACTCATAATAGAATGCATAAGTGATAACAATCAAATATCAATAGTGAATGTAATTGAGCATATGGTATAATCAAGATACAATAAAAATTCATACTTAAAAAATAAATCATAAATCATGGAATATGACTTGTCATACAATAAGTCATGAATAAAAACATTGCAGAAATTTGAGTCAATAAACATGATACATGATATCTTAACATAGTCATGAGAATAAAAATAAAACTATGAAACAAATTTCAATTTTGACACAAAATTCAGTATAGGGTTATTTTTATTCATGACCCACGACATTATTTCCATCACTTAAGAGAAAAATAAAATGTACTCATGAATACTTATCTCATGGAATATAAACATTAAACTAATAAATTTGAGGGTGGTATGTTACCCCACCCATCATCCTCGATACTTTTGAGTGACACTTGAAATCAACAACTTATCATGGTATAAACAACCCCTGGAAATAAAATGGTTTTCAATAAAATATAAAATAAAAGTCATTATATTTAATATAGTAAACCACTCATCGAAAAAATAGGTATCATTCAAAACATAACAAAGAACCCATGGAATGAAAATGGGTTTCAAATATATTCATCTTATGAAATCATTAATAATTCAATAAATAATAAAAACATGATAATCCTAGGGAAAATAAATGTATATCCAATGAAATCAAGAAACTATATTCGTAAATATAATTAAATCAAGATAATAAAGTATATTTTTATTAAACCATATAGATAAATGGAATAAATTTATGTTAATAATTCAACCAAATCAATCTATTTATGGGATTTAGGTTAACGTCCTTTAGTCAAATGAATCAAAAATGGGATATAAACAAAGGAATGTAATTTGGTGAAAAGTTAAGATCATATATATTGTATTATTTGGAAATATAAAGGAATTTATAGATAATTACTAAAAAATAAAGAAAAATTATATATGTTATCAACTAAAATAATTTAGATTTTTTCATTGAAATTATTTCATTAATCATGAATAATTTAAGTCAAATGATGGTGATTTATAAAAATATTATTTTTAATTGAATTATGAAGAATCACATTGTTAATAAGAAGCATAAATGATCTATTTGAAAAAAATATAAATGTTTTATAAATAATGTATAATAATATTTTATTTTATAAAACATTTAAACCATATGAAGGATATAAGATCAAAAATTATAATGATGGTGGAAAGAGTTGTTCACAGTGAAATTTTTTAAATAGTTTTTTTCACTTTGATGAAAATGAATCATAAGGAAAACATTAAAAATTTATTTAAAGTTTCCTTTTATGATATTAATTATTATAAAATTATCTCAACAAATTTTTATGTTATGTATAAAGAAATTTTCAAAATCATCCAATGAATTCAGAAATGGAAAAATAGAGGCTCTTCTGTGGGAAGAAGAGACTTGGTTAGTTTCACATAAAAGAAACACTTGAAGGAAAATATAAGTCTAGGGTAAATGAAATATAGAAGGTAAATTTAATACCTCAAGAATATAAAATGGAATTTATAATAGGTTTTATAATTATTAAAAAATCCCTATATGGGTTGTATTTTAAAAATAATATTGATTTGAAAATATGATTGGAAAAAAAAACCCTTATGGTGTGAGTAACATTTTGATCAAAGTCACTTTCAAGTTCGGTATATTTTTAACCAATGAACATTTAAATAAATTAAATTTTATAGATTTTAAGAACCCATGGGTATGGTAAAATATATTAATTATTTAATAATCACACTATATTAAAGGTATCATGGTGCACATTTAGAAATATGTCTTAGGAAATTAAATTTTAAACAAAGAGCCCCTTAATTGTTTTACCCTATTAGTCAAAATCATTATAAAATACTATATAAAAACATAAATATCTTAATATAATATATTATAACCATATAATTACCAAATACTATTTATAGTTTTCATTTTTAATCAGTGCCAACATGTATATTTCTTAGTTTTTCTTATTTTACCACATAGAGTATTTATAGTGTTAACTATTTGTTCTTGTTTCATAAGGGATGTGTCTCCATTAATTATTAATAAAAATTTAATCATACCAATTTCATTAAATTTATATAATGGATGAATAATAATAATTTATCATGTTTAAATTTACTTGATTGAGTACTTTAGCCTTTTTCATAGAAGATGAAATGAATTACAAACATTGTTTGGAGATTTTCATCCTATGAAGGGCACTTTCTTAATTTAGGAGTTTAATATTGATGTGTCTTTTAAAGAAAAAAAATAATTATTTATATAGTTATATAATATTGTACCATTTATTATGCTTTCATACTCAAATATGGTATAGTTTTATATCACTGTTCAAGTAGTTGGTCAGACCAACCCTAAACATAAAGATACCAGGATTATTGATTATTATGTGGTGATTTAGTTGAAATATCCTTACACCAATAAAATAATTATATTATTCGAATTTTATTTGTATCATATGTTTTAATAATAAATTATTTATAATAATAAGTAATGGATATAAAAATATTACATAATTTGAAATAATTATTTCCCCCTTATTACACTTGTTTAAAACCATCGAATTAACGATAATCATTTCTTGACCATATCATTAATAGGTTCTACCATTTTTCAAAATATAAACATAATTATAAAATAAAAATAATATTTATACATTAAAATCATTTTCATGACCTTCAATATAGTCCACTAATGAGATGAAAAATATAAATTGATTATCCCATGGAGGCGATAGTCCATAATTATGAAAACTTGACGATTTCATTTTCTATAGAATGAATGAAGTGCATAATATGTTTCATCATTTGAGAGTCAAATATATGTTATAAAAATAAGAGTTATTTTTTAGTTTCATCATTATTACTAACTGTCTAAGTAGGTTATATAAATGAAAATATGATTTTTTTGGAGGTCGAAGTTCCCGCACAAACAAATGAAATATTCTATTATCATAGGGAAATGGTAAGGGTGTTAAAATACTGTACCATCCTTATAATAACATAAAAATATAATAATAATTATGTTATCATTTTTAGATGTTAAAAATAAATTTTATAAATAATTAATCCACATAAAGAAAAAAGAAAATCGAAAGAAGCAATAAGAAATATATACATCATTACTTGGGTTATCTCTTTTGTGAAGGGGTTAAACCATTGAAGAACGGTCTTTTGAGAATAACATAACCTAATTAATATGTATAAGATTTTGGACGATATATTTTTTTTTATTTTGGTCAGAACTAAGGGGGTTTGGTATGATAGGAAGTGAGGAGAGGAGTTCTCCATTTATAAATGAAAAGGATTGGTAGTTTTGTAATTATTCAGAACATTTCAATAATGGAAAGTAAACCTCAAGGAAAATATTCAAAAAAAAATAAATTAAAAGGCATTTATTAAAGAATATATAAGGTAATCCGCTCCTCATCCACTAAATTAAATAAAATTAACATGTTTGGCCCTTTAACTCTTAGGTTTCTTGGTTTTACCATATTTGTTTGAACCACAAAAACTAGTTTCTACTTAGGAAATTTATATTTTTTTGCCAAAAAAATAAAATGGACATTATTATATAATTTTTAACTAAATATTTAAACAATTTAGTCCGTTTTATTTGATAAAAGCTTTCAAAAATGATAGAAATTTATTTTAAAATACTAAATTTATAGTGTATTAAAAACATTTTTTTAAAAATATAACATAAATTCTATAATTTAACATATGTAATTATGAATTAAACAAATTATAAATTGAATTAAAAATAAATATTTTTTCCTATAAAAAGGATTATTAAATTTAAAATTCATACATATATACTAATAATAACTTAAAATTCGTGTTATTTGTAAAAACTGAATTTTATTCTATTCACCAAAAAAACAGTCTTTCTTGAAAAATAATAAAGATTATTCAAATGATAAATTTGAAATTTTAAATAAAAATTG
This sequence comes from Viscum album, assembly GCA_963277665.1. Lineage (NCBI taxonomy): Eukaryota > Viridiplantae > Streptophyta > Magnoliopsida > Santalales > Viscaceae > Viscum > Viscum album. The sequence goes on along the minus strand of OY728142.1, from coordinate 1,535,465,511 downwards.
AATTTATTTTTCTATAATTTATATTCTAAAATTTTTAAATTAAATTAAATTTAACAAAAAACATTTTTTTTGAAAATCATGTTTTAAAACATTTAGTGTTAGTAATATTATTTCAGATAAAATTTATAATTTAAAAGATGTTAATATTCTATTTAATATATAGTTATCTTTTAAAAGTGTTAAATTTGACCTATTAGAATAAAATTCACAATACTTAACAAAACGTTTATTTGAAAAAAAAATTACTTTTATATTAAATACTCTTTAACGATTAATATTAATTTTTTATAATATAATATTTAATTTTACTACTCCATTAATAATTATTAAAATAATAAATTTTATTTTTTATTGTTATCCCCCTACCCCACAATATTTTAATATATACATCATCTCATGTTTTAATAATAATGATGTTAACATTTATATGCATCGCATATATATATAATATTCTAATATCATATTTTTTTCATTGAGAGTTATATTATTTTGATTTTACTAATTAATAACAAATGAACTATTGTATACATATTTTATTTATAACCAATATCCATATTTTCAATGACTACATTTTCAATGACATATTTGAAACGATAATATTTTCAATGATCATATTTGCAATGACTATATTTATAATGGATAGATTACATTCTTATATATAGACCAACAAAATCATTTTTTTCATTTCACTCTCACTCTGTCGGGTGCATCACTTATTTCATATTATATATTTTTTATAATACTTTTTCTTTTCAAAGAAAAATTACTCTTATATTTTATTAGCTATTTGTTATCTTTAAGTATGAAGATCATCTAGGATATTTCCTAATCATGATGATTTTATTTTTTATCTAATTTTCCCTTTTTATTTATGAACATTTAATGGATGTATATCATATATGGTGTGTAATAATCTAGAGTGTGAAGTACATAGTTTTATTTTCTTTTGTTGTAATGTGCAACTTATGAATTAATAATGTGTATTTATCAAAGATCATATCTTATAGGAAACATTTTAAAATCATGATTTAATCTATTTAAATTAATATATATTAATTTTTAAAAATTATATAAATAAATGTTATTATTATTATTAATGTTATTTATAAAACTCACGGTGTTATATTCTTCCCATTAAATAAATTTCATAATTTAAATTTTAATTATCACTTAATAATAACAATACATAATGAAATATAAAGATAATATTGAATTAATATATAGCTTCTAGGAGATAAAAATGTTTCAATATTAGGGAATACATGGTATCATGCCTTTTTCCCTGTAATATAAATATATTAAAATTCTCAACTATTTATTCTAAATATTCATCTATAGTTATGTCTTATGAGTTTTTAGAGGAATACCCTCCATAGATTCATATTCAAGATCATATTCCCAACCAAATATAAAAATCAATGTGATTATAATCATATCCAAGTCATTTTGAGAAGATGGTCGTATAAATATTAAATCTTAACCCTAAGAAGTCTTCTCCAATGGAACCTTCATTTCTCCCTACGACACATTCATTTAAACTATTACACACTTGGAACATCCTATAACTCTATTAGTTCAACCTAGGTAACATTATGTTGGGTTATCTTATATTTCTCAAGATAATAATTTAAAGTAACTTGGAAGTAAATCCTCTATAGTTGTCCATAAATATCATGTGATTAACCAATAATATCCCTCAAGAGTGTCTACCTATGTTTAAAATCTTTGGATGACTCATCGTGCAACGGGGTAATGATCGAGTAAATGCTAAACTAACCCTTTTCAAGTTATTTACCCCTTAGTGAATCAATTCCACAATTGTATCCACTAAATAGTATCCAGATAGAAATTATTGTCCAGAAAAACCATATACACCAAATTTTTGTGATATTTCATGAAAAAAACTGATACTTAGACTCATATCTACGGTTTTTTACTATAAATATCTTGTCATAATCCTTGGAATTACAATACTAATCATTAAAAATAACTTAACCCTACTGTGATAATAACTATAGAAAGCCATGCTAGAAATGCTTTATTTTGCAACATTTTCACTTAAAAAACATTACCTATCACAAATAATTTCACAACATCTAGTATGGTAACTTTAGTGTATTTTAGGACTAATTATATAATAAAATTATTTTACAACCCTTACGAACATTTCCCCATAATTGAGCCACAATAGACTCCCTAATTCACTTCTTATATGCTATACTTGTCTTTATAAACTGGGGAAATGACAACATAAGAAATGAGTGAAATTATATTCTTTGTAAGGGTGAGTATAAGTGATAAAAATTAAATATCACAAGTGAAAATGGGATGATAATACGATTATAATAAAGATACATAAAACAATTCATACCCATGAAACCATAGATCATAGATCATGGAATATAAAATAGAATAACAAAATAAATGAATCAAAAGTGTGTGAAAAATAATTCAAAAAATATGAGCCATGAGATGTTAACATATTATTGAGATTATTATTAAAACAATGAAAAATATCTAAAATTTGACACATAAATTAGTATGGGTAACATTACTATCATTATCCACAACAATAGTTCCCACGCTTATAAGAAACTAAAATATGTTGACGAATACTGATCTCTGGAAATATAAATGTTAAACCAATAAAATAGAGGGAAATATATGACCACACTAGAAATCATACATAACTATGAATGGAACTTGAAATCAATAACTTATCACATCATAAAAAATCCATTAAAATAAAATTGGTTTCATAAAAATTGCATTTCAAAATCATTCAATTTGATATAATAAGGAACCTATGAGAAAATTTGGTTTCATTAAAAACATCATAAAGAACCTAACGAATAAAAATGGATTGTAGATGGATTCACATAAATAAATCATTAACAATTCAACCAATAACCATAACATGATAAAACCTTGGAAAATATATGGGTATATTATAACATTAAGTATCTTTCTAGGTAAAAGAAATTCATCCTAGATAATAAATCATATCTTATTTAAATCATGTAGATAAAGGGTATATGGCTATGTCCGTGGTTTAAGCAAATCAATGGATTTATATAATCTAGTTGAACACCCATTAATCAAAAAAATAAAAAATAATGTATTCATAAAGGTAAGGATTTTTGTGAAAATATAAGATCATACAGAGTTGATGATTTGGGATGAAAAAAATGTAGTGATGAATTATTCCTACTAATTTTAATCACACTACATTCATTATCTATGGAAATATGGTGGATAGTTACATTATAATACTATACCTAATCAGATATAATGTTTGTTAAATTATGTGTATTTATATGAAAACCATTTTTTGAAGTATTAAGAAAAACACTTTGGAAATGAAAAACATCCATGAACATTTTGAAAAAAATTTATATTGAAATAATTTGTAAATAAATAGAAAAATATTTTCTTCTATAAACCCATTTAATTTTATATATTATGTATCATAGAAAACAATAAATTTGGTAGAAATAGGTGTTATCAATGAAAATTATAAAAATATATTCTTTAGACACATTGATGAAAACAACCAAGTTGAAAAATAATAAAAAAATACTTTTTTAAGAATAATGAGTAGTAAAAAATGAACTCAACAATTTATTGAGGTATATATAAGGTTTCTTCCAAAATCATACAAAGAATCGGGAAATATAAAAATGGTGGTTTTTGACTTGAAAGTGGAGATGGGGTAGATTATACTTACAAGAAACACTTCAGGTAATATTTGTGTCAAGGGGAACTATAAGACCCTATGGATATAAAATACAAATAAATATTTGTTTTATAAAGAATAAAAAATCCCAAAATTGGTTATCTTTCAAAACAATATTGATTTGAAAATAATACGGACAATGAAACCCTTATGGTTTGAGTAACATTTAGTTCAAAACAACATTCAAGTTGGGTATATTTCGAATGAAAATAAATTTATATAATGTACAATATATTTATCTTCAAACCCCACGAATACGGAAAAATACATTAATGAGGTAGTAATAATAACATATTATTTGTATTATGGTGAACATTATGAGATAAGTCTTATGAAATAAAATTTTACATAATGAACCCCTTACATTGTTTCCCCCTTAAATAAATGCGCTCCAATATCCTGTATAAAAAATTAGAACCTAATATACTATCAAAAAACCATATTAATATCCAAAAAATATTTATAATTTTCATTTATAATAATTTTATATATTTATATTTTTTAGTTTTTCTTATTTTCCCACTTCAATAGTTTATAGTTCAGACTGTTTATACCAGTTTCATAGGAAAAATGTATGGATTCCTTATTATTCCAAATATCATCATTCCAATTTCATTAATGTTAATATAATTAATTATTTTTAATTATTTTTAAATTTTAAATTTCCTTTAATGAGTAATTTTGTGTTTTCCCTAGAATACTAAATCGACATTGACCATTTTTTTTGATTTTCCACCTATAATGTGAATTTTCTAATTTAATGTGTTAAATATTTTTATAGATTTTACAGAACCAAAAAATAATAAAAAAAATATATTTATATAATATAATTCCTTTAATTTTGTTTTCATGGTCATCTATTATATAAATTCATATAATTGCTCAAGTTGGTGGTCAAACCGACCCCAAACTAAACATACCATGATTATTGATGATTATGAATTGATATATGGAAAATATCATTACACCAGTAAATTTTTTGATATAATTTATTGTATATTAGTTTTATTTATTAAAATTATATAATATTTAAAAGAATAATTAATGGACATAGAAATATTAAAAACCTAAATTGAATATTTTCCTCTTGGTCTTTGTGTTTTAAGTGATTTAATTAATGATAATCATTTATTGATCATATAATTAATTGGTTCTAAATTTTTTCATAGAAAAAATATAATGATATCATAAAAATAATATTTATCCTTTAAAATCATTCTCATGGCCATCCATGTTTTGTAGTGATGAAATAAAAAATGGAAATCAATAATCCCATGGGGTGGTATTCCACACATACACATGGTAAAAAATTTCATTTCTCTTATAATGGGAGAAATTTATAATATTTTTTATCATTTAAAAATATAAAATATTTTATGAATATCAAAAATATATTTTAAATTAATTATTAGTACCATCCATTTAAGGTGGTTAAAGAAAATGAAACATGACAGTTTTTGGAGGTGGTAGTCCATGCACACAAAAATATTGTTTTAACTATTCTTAAGGAAAAGTGGAAGGGTTGTTATAGAGTGTAAAATCATTACAATAATATAACTATATAATAATCATAATTATGTTATAATTTTTATATGGTTAAAATAAATTTTATAATTAATAAATTAACATAAGTAAAAATAAAAGAGTAAGAAGTAGTTAGAAATAAATATCTAACTACTTATGTTATCTCCTTTGGAAAGGAAGGTAAATAATTGAATATTTTTATTTTGAGATGAAAATATCATCTACAAAGTGTCTATGAGTTTAGAGTATGGATTTGGTAATATATTTGGTGGAACCTAGGGAGTTTTTTGTGGGGGAATGTGAGGAGAGGATTTCCCCTTTTATAAGTGAAAACGAGTGGCCTTTTTGCAAATACCCTGAACTATTCAATAATGGAAAATCACTTAGAAGGAAAATACCTCAAATATATATAGATGAAATTGATGATAATATATAAGGTTAATAAATACATCAATAACTCAATTGAAACATGTTTTTAACTTTTTTTCCCCTTACCTCTTAGGTTACTCGTTTTTAACATTTTAGTTATTATTTTGATAACTAGTCTTTACCAAGGTAATTTATCATTTATGCCTAAAAATGGTCCTCACTATAAAATTAAAATATAACTAATATAAATATTGAATACATTCTTTTATAAAAAAATTTAATAGTGATCGTAATTAAAATTAAAATAATAAATGTATGATGTATTAAAAAAATATAAAACTATAAATGAAATCATAAAATATAAAATATAGGTTTTTAATTAAAACCATCATAAAATAAGTTCTGAAATAAATATTTGGAATCATAAAAAATTATACTAAATTTATATTTCATAATTATATACTAATAATTACAAAAATATAATGTTATTTGTAAAAACGGTATTTTCATGATTCACCTAAAAATAAATATTTTTATAAAAAATCCAAAAAAATCTTATGATAATTTTTTCATTGTAAATACAAAAATAAAATTATTTGTATCTAGTTCATATAATAAAATTTATAAATTTATTTGATTCATGAAAATAAAAAATATAAGTAAAAACTACTTTTATAGAAAAATGGTGTTTATAAACCTTAAGTGTTCTTTATACAATCTCATATAAATTTATAATTTAATAGATGTTAATATTTTCATTTATATATAATAATTTCTTAAAAGTGTTAAATTTAATCTACTAGAATAAAATATAAAACACTTAACAAACTGGTTCTTAATAATTTTACATTTAATTTAAATATGCTTTATCCATTAAAATTAATTATGTATGTTCTAAAATTTAATGTTACTACTCCATTAATATTAAAATATTCCATTGAATATTATATATATATATATATATATCATGTCGTATTTTAATTTTCATGATATTAATATTCATACATAATGCATATATATATATAACAATTTAATATTATATTTTTATTTTATTATGAGTTATATTATTTTAAATTTACTAATAAACAATAAATAACTTTATTATATGTATTAAATATATTAACAATGAAAATATTTTAAGTGACCATATTTTCATTGACCATATTTATAATGACCATATTTATAATGACCATATTTATAATGACCATATTTATAATGACCATATTACAATATTACATATAGACTTACTGAATCATTCATTCATTCCACTCTCACTTCACAAGGAGCATTTCTTATTACATATTATAAATTATTCATAATAATTTCTAGTTTCATGGTTATATACCTTGTTATAGGTTTAGTTTGGATATTGGTGATCTTAATCGTCGAATATGATCCAAGATATTTCTAATCTCTAAATATTTTATTATTTTCAATAAATTATCCCTTATTGATGTATTCACTTTGAATGTATTTATTTACATGTTTAAATAATTTTAGAAAAAATTTATATATTCCATTTAAAATTATGGAAATAAATAATAAAAATGATAATAATAATAATCGCTCATAAAAACTAGGGTGTTATACGTCCCTTGGGTGTATTATATTATCATGGTTTTAGAGAAGTTCATAGATACCCCTATGTGGTCTTATAATGGTATTTGGGAAGGATAAAGATCTTCCCAGATGGTTGGAGTGACATACTCAGAGACACTCCAGCATTGTCCAAAGAAGGTGTGGTCAACCATGAGTGCCACCTTAGAACCTGAGGATTGGTGGTGGTATTTCATTTTTCTTATGTTTTTAAATATTATGAATATCATGTCATACTAAACATACAATTTATATACTAGTTATATTAGTGGCATCGTCGGTGGTGTACTATTGTGTTTTACTCACACCCTGCCCGGGCGTCCATGACCCTTTTATACTAGATAAGACCACATTATTTGTAGGTTTAGGTAGGTCAGAGGCCTTGCATTACATGATCAAGTGGGATATCATATACTGAGTTTAGATATCGGGATTTGATGAGGATCGTGGATGGAAGTATTGACTCCTTGTATTTCAATTTATTTTAGTTTATTTTGTATATGTGATCGACCTGATGGGAAAGCAGTTGAGATGTATATTTGAATGACTTTACCTTAATTATATATTTGGGATATTATTTATTTCTTCTATGTCCACTTATTATCTTTATGGATGATATTTGGTTTTTATATGATATTTATGTTGTTGGTTTAATCTGATATGAAGGTATAGTATCCCCCTTATAAAACCTTAGACTCATACTACTATTAGATATCCTCTAGAGTATACAAGTCATTCCTAAGGTCACATGATACACCTGGCTTGAACCGTCGTGTGTATTATTGAACTATAATGGAATTAAATGGGGGTTTATTTAGAGTTTTTATCATGAAAAATGGTTTGATGTAATGAAATTTGAGATGAATTCCACAACAAAATTTTATTGGATGCACATGAAGGGGTGTGACATGAAGGTTGTGAGTGGATTTTTTATAATAAAACTATAATAAATGAAATATTGTGTACATATAAATCTCTTATTTTGTGAAAATAGTACAAAAACTGTAATGGTATTTTCTATAGAGTTATCTTCTCACTTGATGTGGTAATAATTTCCTTTTGGATATTTCATTTTTAGTATATCATTATAATTATGATATATATTAAAATAATTTCAAAAATTTATTATTGGGAAATTATTCATGTAAATTTACATGATATAACCCAAAAGTTTTAAAGAACTAAATGATGATAATAATTTTTGATAGTTTCACTACTAAATTTATAAATTAAAGAAAGCCTCTCTAAGTTAGAACAATTAGTTTAATGACACAATAAAAGATATTGGTTTTATCAAGAACATGGATTATTCTTATTTGTATAAGAGTATTTTTCGAGTGTTTTGTTATTTCTAGTGTTTTATGTTGATTACATACTACTCATCTAAAATGATAACCCAACATCTCATTATGAAAAATAAAAAAAATGGTGAAACTAATTCTTGATGATATTCATGGGTGAAATAGCCTTTACAGTTGGTAGGAGATATGTAGAGATAGATCTAAGTGGTTTCATAGATCAATTTAAAATAAAAATATTGGTAAAGTACTAAAGAGTCTTAGAATGTTTCTTTATAATAAAGGATTGTTATAAATGTTTAATAGCATGAGTATTATGAATACACAATTTCTATCTAAAGAGTTAGAAAGGAAAAACATATATAAATATCTTTATTATTCAACCGTAAGATTTATCAAGTATATAATTCTATGTAATAAACATGTTTTTAGTTATTTTTTTAGAATTAAAAGTACATACAAATATAATCATTGTGAGTTTAATTGTGTTTCTATAGAGAAAATATTAAAGTTCTTATAAATAAATAAGAATATATTCTTGATATTTGGAGGTAAGTACAAAAAAAATTAAAACTTTGAATTGATTTTAGTTTCAAGAAAATATTTATCATATAAGATCTCAATATGGTTTTTTGTTTTTTCATAATAGTTTATACATTATTTTGGAAGGTTCCAAACAATCCACTACGGTGGAGTCAACAACAGAGGGATATTACATCATTATTTCTGAAATTGAGAATTAATCCATTTTGACTAATAATTTCATCCTTAAAATTAATTTGGTTCCTAGAATTTTTAAGAAAATTGCGATTTATTGTAAAAACAATTCAACTATTATTCAGGCTAAGGAACTAAATTCTCACCAAATTTCCATACACATCCTTCACAAAATACCATCTTATTTGACATATTTTTTGGATGGGTGATTTAAATATCTTTTGGCTGGAAACAAAGTAGAATGAAATGGATCTATTTAAAAAACTATTAATTATATAAAATCATAAGGGTCCTATAAATTCTATATTTATTATATACATGAGAAACTAAATGTAATGTTTTTCTTCAATATAAAAGTATCAGGATTTTATAATAAATGAAATATAAATTTATCATTTATTCAAGTTTACAATATATATTACATGAATAATGAAATGATAAAACCCCATAGATGATGCCATTGATTTTTCCATAATAGAGGATCATCATGAATTATTATGGATTGTTGTAAAATTCTAGGATTATCATAAATAAAAACATGTATAAGACACAAAGTATACTTAAGAGATAATAACTTTAAAATTATAATATGGATTTACATAAAAAATTATATCACTTGGAATTTATGATTTTTATTGACATACATATGGTTATATTATTCATAAAAAAACTATTAACTATGATTGAAAAGATACATAACATGTAAATCTTCATACTATATACCTTTATTATACCATCCTTAAGCCTATGCTAATTAATGTGTGGTTGGATATGTTTTTGATCATTTCATAAACTGAGTTTAACCAAAATGGTTTTTTTTCAATTGTACTAAAATTATGAAATTTTGTATTGTGGTTGAGTTAGACATGGTCAATTTATGTATATAATTAGTTGAGTGGAATGTGATGTGCTTAAATAGTTAGTTGAATAAAATACTCTGCACTCAATCATATTAATAAGTCTATTTTAGATAATAATAAGTGTATGAGATGGTTTATAATAGATTGAAATGTTATGTGTCTATTGGTCACTTGATGTAATTGAAAAAATGGTTATATAATAATTTATATAATGTATATATATACAACATTTTGTGCACATATTCATGTAGATATATGAGTCTATTTACTAGAGATCATTATAGAACTACTTTTACATTAATTAAAAATGATTTTCTTTTCTAGAGGATTTAGTTTTATTAAAATTATAGATAAGGTAATTCATAATATCTTTTCAATGATACAAATTAATCAAGGGCACATGATAAGTCATGGAATAAGGATTAGTTTTGGTATAATGTACGTTTCAAAATTTGAGATAGTTTATATGATATTTAATTATAGCAGATTTTGGATTGATTCAGAAAGAGTATTTATGTTTTATATAATGTTTTTTAGGTTCTAGTGATAGTATAATATTTATGGATTTATGTATCAAAGAATAAACCATGATTTATTAATATTAAAAATACCATGGATTGTGTATGATGGTTTTTCTTGGAACCATGTTACTGTGTTCATGTTGGAATGATATATGTTATCACCCAGCTAACATTGCTATAATGACTGTCATTATAATTATATTTATTAACATAACTTGAGATTATTTGTAGATATATTATAAATTTTTAGTGGAATATAATTATCACTTAATTCATGAGAGTTTTTATAAAGAGATAAAATTGTAAAAATCCAATGGTTGGTCATTTCAAAACGGTTAAAATATCATGACTCCAAAAATTGTACATTAATCAATAAAAATTTACTTTAAATTATAGTATTCAACCCTATTTTAAGTACATATGAGATTATTCCCAAATTTAAAACTATATATGATATATTCTCACTTTCCACTTTTCATATGATTTTTTAGCATGCTATTGAAGAAAAATGTGTCATACTAATATATTCAGTTATTTAAGTGGATGGCGGATACCTTTAATGTTTTAAAATAATTGGTTTCTTATGAGGGATGTCGGTCAAGATCAATACTGTAATATGATTCCTATGTATAGTGAGGTGTTCTTTCTTTGTAGAATTTTAGTTCATTTTGTTGATTCCTCTTCCAATTTATATTGTGTGTGTCTTTGTGTTTTTTAAACTAATAGTTTTAAATTTCCAATCAGGATCAATATATCACTAAGAGGGGTAGGGGTGAATCAATGATATCATTTTTTTATATTTCATTTTCTTTTAAAATAACCTTACCCTCGTATTAAAATTTTATCACTTTTCTAAAAACAAATAATTCACACATATATAGGAACACAAGTATTTACAATGTTCACTACTCAAAATGATTATCAATAACCATGGAATAGATTGGAAAAAATAAAATACCACAAAATCAATTTGAAATTTTTTTTTTTGATACAACAGGTAGGATATACCCTTACACTTATGTAAAACTATGATCAATACAATAGTTCATGTGATATTTCTAGAATGAATGATGTAACACATGTTTATGTAACAATTTAATAAACCTTTACCATTTTGTTCAAAAAAAGTTACTATGATTCCATATCAACATAAACTTAAATAAATTCGAAACAAAACTCTTCAATTTCATCCCCAGTAAGATGTAAGAAACGTCACCTTTGGACTTACTAAAAAAACTTGTCCCAATGGCATAGTTGTATTCCTCTATCTGATACCTCGAACTGGAAAATAGATAATAAATATTACCCTTGATACAATTTTGATCCACATAAAACATTCCTTGGAAACCTACATCTGAATTCTTTTTCCTATCTAGTAACTCTTTATTCTTCTTTTATTCAGAAAACTTCATTAGGAAAGCTCTATCTAGAATATTCTTTTCTCTAAAACTTCATCATTTTTTCACTCTTTCTTTGGATGTCAACTATAATTTATTTCATGAAATTACAATGTACTTCCAACTATTTATGGGTATTCTATGAGATGAATGGGTGGAAAAGTACATTCACTTCCCCACTAAACCAAATTTATAGAATCTTGAATTTCATGTACATTTTGACTTCATATTTTACTTATTTGGTTCTTCTTAACTCTTCTATATTATTATGAAACCCTAACAAATATTATTACAAATTCATCTTGATTCAAACAAAATAACCATTCTTTAGTCTAATACCAATTGACGTTCCAATGCAATTATTCATTATGGTGAAATCATATGTTCATTCTGATTATCTTGAAAAACATTATGATTTTACAATAACTAAAGAAATCACATTAAAAATTATCCATAGTAACTAAAAAAAACTAACTTCTCATTTCAATGCTCTATACCAAATTGTAACAATAAAACATTGAAACCATTCTACTGTAAACATTTTTGGAACTTTTGTAGCATTCAAAACCCCCATTGAATGCACATTGGTAGCAAGTTTCCTTTTTAATACACATTCAAAATATATTCAATGTATTTATCCTTCTATATAACTCCTCAAATGGGTGATTATTGATCTGATAAGGTATAGAATCCAATGTATTTATCATCATTATCATGTGTCTAATGAATAATTTTATGATTTCATATAATGAATGGATGTTAGAATCAGTCTGGTGAGTCTTCAACCACATAGAGAACTATTAACACTTTTTTATATCTAAAAATCATAGTTATTTTTCTCTTTATCCATTTTAAGACAAAAAAACATTTATTTTGTTGTATCAAAATTATTGAATACATTATCAATCATCATTAGGTTGATTGTTCCTAATAAACATCTCTTACTGATTTTTCTTCAAAAAATCAGTCATGTAATGCCTCTGGTGGATTAGGGCCACCCAGAATCCGATGGGTTGGTATCGAAAACAAATTCATTCTTCTAGTTTCTATGAAACTATCGATTGATCCTTATGAGTTTTTCATTTGGTAAATTGGACATTATGATTCATCAACTCATTAAAATGATCAGTTGATCAGTGCTTTATAGAAGCTTCAACTTTAGAAACTTCTAACATCTCAGTCTTTAAACCATTTCGAAATATTGTTATTACCACACCAATGAACTGTGATTGGAAGTCTTTGAATTTATATACATTCTTCTTCCACAAACTAATTTTTATAAACAATAATTCCTAATTACATTGGGAACATTAGGATCATAATATCACTGTATCACCTAAATGGGATAGTTTTAAGGTATCTCTATCCTATTAGAAACTTATGTCCTTCCATTGAAACTTCAATCCAATTGGAATCACTTGGAATGACTCAGACACCTTTTCTCTTATTTCTTTATAAGGCTTGAATAAAAATATTCTAAGACAACATATGATATATAAGAATTAATCCAATAGAAAATAATCATCAGATTCTGAACTGAACATCCTGAAATACATTCATATTTCATAAAAAATTATCATACCTATTGAAATGTTCATTTTTTATTCAATGTGCATCTGAAACAAATCTTATTTCAAAAAAATTATTTAGAACATAAAACTTAAACCGATGAACTCTCTTATCAAGATTTCATTTTATCTTCTGATTTCGATTCCCCTCTTTTTTTGGTCACCAAAACATAAAAAGTAAATTTATTTTTCTATAATGATAACAAAATGCAATGAAATCAATGCAAACTTATTTCAACATCCAAAAATAACTTCCAATAAACATGGTCCCAATAATAACCCCCTTTGTATTTTTGGTCAATCAAGGTTCATAAATAACTAAAATTTGTAACTTCAATTAATGTATCCATTGTAAACAATTATAATCCTACATGAGCGAACACAATGTATGGAACAAGAATAATTGATAAAAAAACCATGTTGTACAAATGTAGTGACTAAAAAACATTCTTCAATGTTCAATGATTCTTTGTGTTTCACCTTTAAAACTATTATAATAGTTCACACACTTATATTCTAAGTTCATAGCTTACCCACACCGCCACATATAAATGATTCCTTAAATGGATTAGCACATATTAATGGATAGATTTATAAAAAAATTATTCACCTTGAAAAGAATATCCCAAAAATAGATGAGAAAGGGGACAGAAATACATAACCCAACCTTAGAGAGAGAGAGGCATGACACCATTTTCAACCTCAATTTGAAAAATTATTTCTTTAGTAATGTTTTTTGTGAATATTTCAGCAACTTGTTCTTATGTAAGAACATTATTTTGCTTCAGTTCATTCATATCCCCAATATCATTGGTGAAATCATATATATAATCAATATGTTTTGTGAAAGAATGTTTTAATGGGTTTATTGTAAGGTTGATAGAACTCTGATTATCACAACCCAATAGACTAGGTAACTTCAATTCAATAAGAAATTCTTCCAATGAAGTCTTCATCGATATAAGTTGAGTTTCATATTGAGTGGTAGAAATATACTCATATTTTTCCATGCTAAAAGTTACTACTTTTTTTAGTATTATAACTTACAAAACATTTCCCATGGAAGGAAACTCCACCAGATGTGGGTCTTCTATCATCAACACTTCCTTCCCAATTAGCATTTGTGTATCCAAGAAAATCAATACATTCTAAGTTATCATACCTAATTCAGAAATATTGTATGTATTTCATATATATAAGAATTATTTTTCAATCCAATATATGTTATTATTTTGGATAAATTTGTAATATTTCATATAAGGTAACAACATAAAAAATCTATACTCTTGAGGTAATCAAATATAAAAAACATACAGTCAGCTTCCAAAACTCTTCAAAGTTAACTTCCTTACCTTATCCATCTTTTTTTAATTTTGTACCTATAGAAATTAGTGTGGAAATATGTTTTTGATTTTCCATGTTAATATTTGTAAGAAGATCCTTAGAATAATTTTCTTGAGAAAGAAATATATGTCTATTATATTTTAAGATTTTTAATATTGAAGTGATCGAATCAATGTGATCACTGAGAGGGGGAGGGGTGAATCAGTGATCCTTTAAAACTTTTTACTAATTAATTCTTTAACAATTAAACCTTTATGGATTGTTAAGGCCTCGATCCACTCTTGTATCTCTCAGCCTTTCCTCAAGTGATGTAGTAAATGTAAAGGCACAGGACAAAAGGATTTACAAGATTCGGATCCAAAGGCCTACGTCCTTGCCATGTTGGTTAAATTCCCCAACATGGTTTCTCCACTATAATTCGGTTAGTAATTACAATGGTCGATACAGAGTCACACTGTATCTCTCCTGAGTCCCACAGGAGGTTCTTTATACTGCATCCTACAGTGTTACCAGAGTCCCACTGGCCTGCTTCAGCTTCAACCAAAGACTTCTCCACCCTGAGTCTCACATGGGGTCTTTTCCTAGCTCCTCGAGTCACACAAGTAGCTCTTCGTCTTTTGAAGCTCTTCAAGAGTCTTCAACGGCCTTGGATAAGGTCTGCTGGCCTTGAGCACTTCCTCTGATCACTGGTGGTGACCATGACTTATCTTCTTTTTTCGGGATTTATCACCTTTTTCTAAGGATGACCCGGCCACTGTCTTCAAGAATCTTGATTGGAAAATAGTTTCCCTGCCCTGAGTATGCCCAATCAATCTTCTTGGTCTTATAAACTACTGAAAACTCAAATGAATGATGTCTTTAACTTCAGTCTGTCCTCAGTCACTCTTCAATTCAACTTCATGCACTGAGTGCATGGAATCTCTGAATCTCCTTGCACTAATTACATGGCTTCTCAAATTTCCTCAAGAACATTTGTTCTTGGTCTTCTCAAATGCACACACACTGATTTAAGCTTTGTTTACGTGTGAATGTGCATGCATGAATGCATGTACTCCCCTTTTCTTATTGGTGTGATTAAACCTCAAAGGGTTTAAACTCTTTTAGAACACACACCTTCTTCTTGGAGTAACACTTTTTATTCTTTATCACACCCACCAAATTGTGTGTTGTTCTTTAGTGTGAATTTATCCTTCTCTCTTTCTTCTCAACGTGTTCACCCGCTTTTTCACTTATTCATTAATGCATGGATATGCATGTATCTTCTTCATTCACTTGGGCACACATAAGAGGTATGTCCTCCTTCAATTGTGCACATACAAGGCTATGGCCTTCTTGTTTCTTTGAACACACTTTGTTCTTTTCTTCTTCTTCAAAGTGTGCACACTCTACTTGTGCACACACTAAGGCTTCAGCCTTCTTGTTTCTATGTACACACACACTCGAAGATGGTGTGGCCATTTTCTTCAATGTGTACACAATCCACTTGTGCACACACAACCCATAGGTGTTGACTTCTTCCTTCAGCCCGTACACACACATCATTTCTCTTCAACCTGTTCACAAACACACACCCAAGTGGGTGTGGCCTTCCACATGAGCACCACTTCACAGGAGGGCGTGTAAGGATGCGGCCAACTGCTTCCTTCAACCATGCAAGGTGTGGGAGTACCTTCTACCGTGCAGGTGGCGCGGCGCCTTCCTCCTATCACGCGAGTTCGTGGGCACAGAGGGCACACAGGGTGCGGCTCAACCTCTTCCTGTCCCGCAAAGGGACGCATAGAGTGCAGCCACTTGCTACCGCGCAAGTATGCGGGCAGCGGGCGCACAAGGCTGCGCTTCTTCCCTATCACACAAGGGGGAGTGCAGGGAGGCCTTACCCCTTACTTATTTTGTGCAGGGGTAGCGCGAAAGGAACTCTTGAAGCCTCGGGTGGCTTCGGGCTGCTCTGTCGCGCAAGTGATGCATGGAGCTTCATGCTTTGCGATGCTCAGGAGCTTCGTAGGACATCTTCAAAAATGATCAACAGAAACCTTCTTTGGCCTTAGACGGCTTCTTTTATAGGCAAAGGATGCCCCGGATCTTCCGCGTGGATAAATCTGGATTTCCTGAAAACTTTGGGTTTTCAAGATTTTCCTCAAATCTTGTTTTTCTTCTCTGTTCAGTGCGGGTTTCTTCATGACGCATGTTCTTCATGTGCGTGTGTTTTTGAACGCATGCATGGCTTCTTCCTATTCTCCCATGCATGAACACACTGCCTCGCAACTCCATTTGCTTCGGCCTCAATCGCATTTCTTCATTTCGTTGCATGCATGCGACTTTTAACGCATGCATGTGTTTGTGAGGTGGAGACGAACACACTGGAGGAAACAACTTCATCAGAGGCAGCCGGGAGCTCCTTCTCCATCGCTCGGGTGCCTCTGGTTCGCGGAAGACATCGCGGGGAGTCCTCAGCTCAGCAAGAAGTATGAGATGACTTCAGTGGCGTTGGATCTTCATTTAATGAACGCGGACGGTTTGGATTATATCGTGGCGTGACGAGATTAGATGAGCGGCAGCGATTACACGCGGATCAGATGGACGGTACAGATCAGCTTCTCGCCTTTAATAACTTGTCCCACATCGAAACGTGCCGCGACCTTCTCACGGTTTAACAAACAAGCCCCGCCGAACTCAGTTCCGAAATCTCCTCTCCCCCCTCCGGTGTCGCCCCGCACCGGTTCTCCTGCGGGCGTGCTTCTGCGCCCACTATGCTCATCCGGGCACGCACCTAGCGCCCACTATGCTTGGGATTGACCTTCGCGTAGCTCGGGCTTACACACGGCCTGGCCTCCTGCGGGCTGGCTCTGCCTAGGCCTCCTCATGGGCATGGTGACCTAGTCCCACATGTGCCTTGGGTTGAAGCTTGGGTAGCCAGCTCATGGGTTGGCCCCATTTTTTGCATAAGATCCTCTCCCTCCTTGTATACTTGGTTAAATTACCAAGTAGGAACAAGACTACATCAAGCCATTCTCTTCTTCATTTGAATTCCATCTATCTTCTTTAAAATCTCTTCTCCTTCTCCTATTAGGAGATGGAATACGCAAGAATCTCTCAAGTAACTTCATCAACCATTAATCATAAATCACATGATCTTCAATGTTCTTCTTTGATCCAAACATAGATGAGGTTGGATCATCTTCAAATCCTCATGCACTAAGAGATAGTGCATGGTCTTCTTCAAACTACTTCATCCACTTGGAGGTTGTGGATGGATCACCTTTCTCTCCTCATGTATTGTGAAGATAATGCATTTACTTCTAACAATGTTGTGACACTGTATCTTCTTGATAAAAGTGATTTGAACTTAAGATCAGCTCTACAATCGTCTGAAATCATATGGAGAGTGTTTCAACCATTACCTTCTATGCCACTTAGTGATTCTCCTAAGTGACATGCTTCTTAGTACCATGGTCATTCTCCAACAATCACCATCACCTTGTGAGTCACATATCCACTCAATCCTTGACATCTTATTAACAACATCACGATCACCATCACATCCTCTGTCATTCACATATTGACACTCCTTTTCATCCATTCAATCCTTGACACCTTATTGACAACAAATGCAACACAGTGAACAACAATCACCCCCTTTTTATTTGTTGTCAATATCACTAGAGCACATATGAATGGGTCAATATGTGTTCCAAGCATTTCTCCCCCTTGTTGGCAACCAAATGCAAAGGTGTGGTGTGGTTCTCTTCAAAATATAACTTCCTCCCTTTGAATAGCATCTTCTTGAAAATCACTAAGAGAGGGATGATGTCACATGTTCACTTTAACAAAGAGACTTTAGAAAATCAACTCTAAGTCTACTTGGGCTAACCCGGTGTAGAAAAAAAGAGTGATGTATCCAAGAAATTGAATGTTGTTCACAATTCACTATACATGTGAGATCATGCTTAGGCTTCAAGGGGTTGAAATTTTTCAGATATATCAATGAATTGCTTAATCCTGCACATACTTCACCAAACTCATTATAAAGTTCAGGTGAAAAGATAAATCTCCCCCTTTCTTCCATTTGTCTTCAATCAATTACTCTTCCTTAATTGACCTGTTAAATACAATTAGGAAACAAGGGATGAAAGTGTGATTGGAATACCTTCATTCTTTACAAGAGGATATGAATCTCAAAAGATCATCTTCTTCAGATTAGCTCCCCCTTAAGGGGTGCACTCTATTCTGTCCATACCATTCTCAATTTGAGAGTGATCACCATCTTCAATTCCCTGAAATGTAAGCACATGTATATACCAGTGATTAGGTAATAAGATGGAACCTCCTTGGTTCATTAGTTTGAACAAAAATGTTGAGAAGATTCTCTCAACTGAGATGTTCCACTTTCTCCATTCTTTACACTTGCACATTTGATCTTCAATGATGTTTGTGCTAGTGTGGATCTTAAAACCTTTTCAACTTCTTTGTGTGTGACTCTTATTTTTATAAGTGCCTTCTGAGCACTATAATCTCTTGGTTCAATCTCCATTCTCTTGAAAAATTATTTTTGAGCTGGAATGAGTGTCATGCATTTATTACAGATATGAACAGCTTTATTGCACCTCACACACAGAACTTCATCTTCATATGAAATATTTTGGTTTTCTTTTGCACTTTCTTTGGCATGTTTATTTTCTTCCTTTCTCATTATTTCCAAATCTTCTGCCCAGATGATTAATATGTCATTTGGAAGTGAGGCTTGAGATTTGGATGTTCCACATGGTTCCTTTGATGTTTTTAAGTTACCTTTGTTTGGCAGCTTATTTTCAATCAATCCCTTCTTGTTCTTCTGGATTGATTGTCCTGTTGAGTGCAGTTTTCTTATATTTAGTTCCATGGCTTGTTTACATAGATCCATGGTATGACCAGTCCTTCCACAGTAGAATCATTTTTTCATGGTGGTCCTTCTGGATGCATCACCCTTCTTGGATTTGAAATTTAAGGACTTCTTTTTATTTTTCAAGATCTTCTTGGGATAATTTTCAACTTTCTTTTGCTGGCTTCCCAAGGATACTTCTTCATTCTTAGCTAGGTTCTGTGATCTTCTCTTCTTTTCAGCTTTGGAAACATTTGGAGATTGGTATGTATCATTCTTGTGACCACTTTTGCATTCATCCCAGATGTTATCAAATATTCGAAATCTGTTTGTAGTAAACAGATGTTTCTAGACCTATGGATGTTGCTTCTTCTTCTCTGGCTTGCTCCCCCTTGGCATGGGTTTCCTTTGTGCTTTAATATTTAAGTGATTGTACCAACAATTCATTGCACAATGTCCATACCTGTTGCAACACCAACATTGACCCACAAATCTTGTATTCTTGAATTCTTCTGATTGTTGAGTCTTTCTCTTGAATTGCTATGTTTTTTTAGGAGATCTCTCTTTCTTCATCTTCTTCATCCATACATGTTTAGAGTTATTCTTCCATCCTGTACTTTTTGTGGAAACACATTTATAATAATTAGTTCAAGATGGTATGGATGGTACCTTCTTCTTTGTAGATGTTTCCCTTTCATTAGAGGATGTACTTATTTTGGAATCATCCTTCTCAATGCACACTTGAGTGGTAACATTTCTACTTCCAGCTGATTGGGATGCTTCAGCTTTGGGTGATTGCTGATTTTTCAATATCACCTCTAGATCTAAGCCTTTCATGTTGAGAGAGTTATTCTCATCCTCAACAGATCTTATCCTTCCTTCCCAATTCTCTTTCAGTTGTTTCGTCTGGTCATTATGCACCTTCTTCATTTCTTGTAATGAATTTTCAATCTCCTATTCCCTTTTTACTTTTTCTTCTATTTGAGCATCTTTGACAACCATTGACACTCTATGCCTCTTTTCCAGTGCATGGAAAACTTCTTTAAACACTATCTCAAATAATTCTTTCTCACAAATTATTCTTTGTAGTTATTCAGTGACATCATCCATTCTTTCACTGCAAAGGGAAATGGTTTCATCTTTGGCCTTCACCAGTTTTGTGAGAGTGTTGGTTATGCCAACCCTTCTTGCCAATTGATCATCCATATAATTGGATTCTTCTTCTAGATGTAATTTCTCTTCGTGAAGATCATGGATACTTGTAGTAATACACATTGCCACTTCCCTGGGGACTGTCTTCCGAAGATATTTGAGTGCATTTAGAAGATCATTGATAGTTATATCATCATCACAACTAGAGTAGCCTTCATTAGAAGAGTGATAAAAGGAATTGTCATCTGTTGTGACTTTAACATTACCTTCAGTTGAACGGGTTTCTCTATTATTAGAAACCTTCTTCTTCGTCTTCTTGACCTGTTTCTTCTTTCTAATTTTCTGAGTCTTGGAAGATTTCTTCATTTGAGGGTATTCACTCATTTCTTCAAATCTGCACTTCATAAAGACTCCCTTGGATCTTTTAGAGGCAACCTCCCTCTGATACTAATTGAAGTGCCTGGATCAGTGTGATCACTGAGAGGGGGAGGGGGTGAATCAGTGATCCTTTAAAACTTTTTACTAATTTATTCTTTAACAATTAAACCTCTATGGATTGTTAAGGCCTCGATTCACTCTTCTTGTATCTCTCATCCTTTCTTCAAGTGATGCAGTAAATGTAAAGGCACAGGCCACAAGGATTTACAAGGTTTGGCTCCAAAGGCCTACATCCTTGCCATGTTCGTTAAATGCCCCAACATGGTTTCTCCACTATAATTCGGTTAGTAATTACAATGGTTGATACAGAGTCACATTGTATCTCTCCTGAGTCCCACAAAAGGTTCTTTATACTGCATCCCATATTGTTACCAGAGTCCCACTGGCCTTCTTTAGCATCAACCAAATTCTTTTCCACCCTGAGTCTCATAGGGGGTCTTCTCCTAGCTCCTCGAGTCACACGAGTAGCTCTTCTTCTTTTGAAGCTCTTTATGAGTCTTCAACAGCCTTGGATAAGGTCTGCTGGCCTTGCTCACTTCTTCTGATCACTGTTGGTGACCAGGACTTCTCTTCTTTGCTCGGGCTTTATCTCCTTCTTCTAAGGATGACCCCGCCACTATCTTCAAGAATCTTGATTTGAAAATATGTTCCTTGCACTGAGTATGCCTACTCAATCTTTATGGTCTTCTCAACTACTGAAAACTCAAATGAATGATGTCTTTAACTTCAGTCTAGCCTCAACCTCTCTTCAAATAATATTCATGCACTGAGTGCATGGCATCTCTGAATCTTCATGCACTGATTGCATGGCTCCTCAAATTTCCTCAAGAACCTTTGTTCTTGGTCTTCTCAAATGCACACACACTGATTTAAGCTTTGTTTACGTGTGCATGTGCATGCATGAATGCATGTACTCCCCTTTTCTTCTTGGTGTGATAAAACCTTAAAGGGTGTAAACTCTTTTATCACACACACCTTATTCCTGGAGTAACACTTTTTATTCTTTATCACACACACAAAATTGTGTGTTGTTCATTAGTGTGAATTTCTCCTTCTCTCTTTCTTCTCAAGGTGTTAACCCGCTTGTTCACTTATTCATTCATGCATGGATATGCATGTATCTTCTTCATTCACTTGGGCACACACAATAGGTATGGCCTCCTTCACTTGTGCACATACAAGGCTACGACCTTCTTGTTTCTTTGAACACACTTTGTTCTTTTCTTCTTCTTCAAAGTGTGCACACTCCACTTGTGCACACACTAAGGATTTGGCCTTCTTGTTTCTATGCACACACACACTCAAAGATGGTGTGGGAATTTTCTTCAATGTGTACACACTCCCCTTGTGCACACACTCCTTGTACACACACAACCTGTAGGTGTGCACTTCTTCCTTCAGCCCGTACACACACGGCCTTTCTCTTCAACCCGTGGACACACACACACCCAAGTGGGTGTGGCCTTCCACTTGAGCACCACTTCACAGGAGAGCGTGTAAGGATGCGGCCAACTCCTGCCTTCAACCACGCAAGGGGTGGGAGAAAATTATACCGTGCAAGTGGTGCGGCGCCTTCCTCCTGCCGCGCGAGTTCGCGGGCATAGAGGGTGCATAGGGTGCAGCTCGACCTCTTTCTGTCGCGCATAGGGATGTCCAGGGTGCAGCCACTTGCTACCGTGCAAGTGTGCGGGCAGTGGGCGCGCAAGGCTGTGCTTCTTCCCTATTTCACAAGGGAGCACGCAGCGAGGCCTTCCTCCTTACTTCTTTCGCATAGGGGTAGCGCGAAAGGAACACTCGAAGCCTTGGGTGGCTTCGGGCTGCTCTGCCGCACAAGTGATGCACGAATCTTCAAGCTTCGCGATGCTCAGGAGCTTCGCGGTACTTCTTCAAAAATTCTCAATAGAAACCTTATTTGGCCTTAGACCGCTTCTTTTATAGGCAAAGTATTACCCAGATTTTCTGCGTGGATAAATCTTGATTTCCCGAAAACATCGGGTTTTCAATATTTTCCTCAAATCTTGTTTTTCTTCTCTGTTCAGCGCGAGTTTCTTCATGACGCATGGTCTTCATGTGCATGCATTTTTTAACGCATGCATGGATTCTTACTATTCTCCCATGCATGAACACACTGCCTCACAACTCTGTTTTCTTTGGCCTCATTCGCATTTCTTCATTTCGTTGCATTCATGAGACTTTTAACGCATGCATGTGTTCGTGAGGTGGATACGATCACACTGGAGGCAACAGCTTCATAACAGGTGGTCGGGAGCTCCGTCTCCATCGCTCGGGTGCCTCTGGTTCACGGAAGACGTCGTGGGGAGTCCTCGGCTCAGCGAGAGGTAGGAGATGACTCCAGCACCGTTGGATCGTCGTTTAATGAACGCGGATGGCTGGATTATATCGTGGCACGCCGAGATTAGATGAGCGGTCGCGATTACATGCGGATCAGATGGATGGTGCAGATCAGCCCCGCGCCTTTAAAAACTTGTCCCACATCGAAACGCATCACGGCCTTCTCATGGTTTAACAAACAAGCCCTTCTGAACTCAGTTCAGAAATCTCCTCTCCCCCCTCTGGTGCCACCCCGCACCGGTTCTCCTGCGGGCGTGCTTCTGCGCCCACTATGCTCCTTCGGGCGCGCACCTAGCGCCCACTATGTGCGGGCTTGACCTCTGTGTAGCTCGAGCTTACACACGGCCCGGCCTCCTATGGGTGGGCTCTGCCTATGCCTCCTCATGGGCGTGGTGACCTATTCCCACATGTGCCTTGGGTTGAAGCTTGGGTAGCTAGCTCATGGGTTGGCCCAATTTTTTGCATAAGCTACTCTCCCTCCTTGTATACTTGGTTAAATTACCAAGTAGGAACAAGAATACATCAATCCATTCTCTTCTACATTGTAATTCCATCTATCTTCATTAAAATCTCTTCCCCTTCTCTTACTAAGAGATGGAATACCCAAGAATCTCTCAAGTATCTTCATTAACCATTAATCATAAATCACTTGATCTTCAATTTTCTTATTTGATCCAAACATAGATGAGGTTGGATCATCTTCAAATCCTCATACACTAAGAGATAGTGCATGGTCTTCTTCAAACCACTTCATCCACTTGGAGGTTGTGGATGGATCACCTTTCGTGTATGGTCTTCTTCAAACCACTTCATCCACTTAGAGGTTGTGGATGGATCACCTTTATCTCCTCATGCATTGTGAAGATAATGCATTGACTTCTAACAATGTTGTGACATTGTATCTTCTTGATACAAGTGCTATGAACTTAAGATCAGCTCTATAATCGTCTAAATTTGTATGGAGAGTGTTTCAACCATTGCCTTCAATGCCACTTAGTGATTCTCCTAAGTGACATTCATCCTAGTACCATGGTCATTCTCCAACAATCACCATCACCTTGTCAGTCACATATCCACTCAATCCTTGACATCTTATTAACAACATCACCATCACCATCACATCCTCTATCATTCACATATTGACACTCCTTGTAATCCATTCAATCCTTGACACCTTATGGACAACAAATGCAACATAGTGCACAACAAATACAATAATATTTTTCATTTCTACCATCATAGAAATTTAAAAAAAAACTCTTTAATTTATTCTGAATTTCATTCAAAACATATTTAATCATTCCCAAAAAAAATTCATAAAAATATACAATAACAATGATGTAAATATCATGAATTTCTTTAATTTATAGATTACTATCAACCCTTCTTTTCTGAAAGTTAAACTTCCATAATCTGGTATCAAATTTGGAATATCATTCCCTCAGAGCTTGATTAATCACATACAAGCATTTCTTCAAATTTTACACATAAATTTCATCCTTTCTAATAAAGAACCAATAGGTTGTTCAATATAAATTTCATCATCAATTTATACATCCAGAAAGGATGGCTTCACATCCATCTAAATAATTTTATAACTTCATTACGTATAAATAGAAAGAAATATTCTAATCTTCTTAGTCCATTCCACCAAAGAAAATGTTTCCTCAAAATAAAATTCGTTAATTTTTAAATAACCATTACACACAAATATTTCATTTTTTATTGTCACATGACCATATTTATTCAACTCGTTCTATAACACCAACTTTGTACCAATATTTTTTTCAATTGCTTTGGGCACAAATTCATAAGTATTATTCTTATCAATCTGATCATACTCTTAATTCATATCTTGAATCCATTCCATGTTCTCAAAATCTTCATTCACATATTTCATTTCAACTTTTCAAGACAAAAAATTATGTTTTATAACTTTTGATATTCTTATTGTTTCAACCTTCATATATTGATCACAAATTATATTTTGAGCTTCAACTTTCTTCCTTATCCTATGACTAGATGTTCTATATTATTCCTCGTCACTATAAATGGCTGAGTCTAATTCATTCTTTTGTGTTTTATCAAAGGTATTTGTGTCCTTTTCACATTGGTTTATAACAATTCAATGATCCTATTTATCCTCCTCAACTATATGTGTTTGTAAATTATCTTCCTCAATTTTCTCAAGAACTTTTACAACAACTAAATCAACATATATTCTTGTATATTTGTTAAAACATCTATATTCTCTTCCACATTGAGTATAACAAATAAATATTCATTCTTCACTGCTTTGAACAAGCCTTCCTAGGTGTCCAACTTTTTTCTTTATGATTTTGTGACTCCCAAAAACTCTTAAGTTCACAAAACATTGAGTCTTATCAAGATACACTTCATATGGAGTCATACTGAAATATAAAAACATCACATTTTAATATAAATTCCTATACTGGTAGCTTGTCTCCAAAATTAATGAGAAAGACCATGTTCAAGGAACATAGTACATCCCATTTCAACCAATCTTTGATTATTCCTTTCAGCGGTATAATTATGTAATTTTTTATTTGGTGCACTGAACTCATGTCTAATTATATATTTTTTCAGATAAATTATGAACTAATCATAAATGTATTCCATATCATTTTAAATTCACATTTTCTTTACAGAATACCCAAATTCCTTTTCATCGCTTCTCTTGAAACTTTTAAACATCATCCGAGTATTTGGCTTATGTTTCAAATACATAACACAAGTAATGTGAGGAAAATAATAAATGAAATAAATGAATTATTTACCACCAAAATATGATTACTTATTTGTTGTCCCACATATATTACAATGAATAAGTTACATGGGTCAATTTGAATGAATATAAACTTTCTTATGCACAAAGTTTGTTATCTTCCCTTTCTGACCAATGGAACAGCACCAATCTATTATTCTTAGACATATCAGGGATACCACAAACACTGTCTCAATTTAATAAATTTCTCATGTTTCTCTGAAACATGCATCCCAAACATTTATGTCATAATTTATTTTCTTTAATCATGCTTAAGTATCATGAAAATATCACTAATTGTCTTTAAAAAATCATCTAGTATGTCTGACTTTTGTCATGAATTTTAAATCTTGAGTTATTTGAACAAAAAATATGATTTTATAAAAACAACATTTTCCCTTCATAAATTTTTTTAAACACTCAACAGATTTTGTTTTAACACATCAATCAACAGAGATTTCATGGATTTCAACTTTTCTTCCCCAATAAAATAAAATCCAATAACATTGATTCTATGGGATTCATCATTAATAAATATCATTATTCCTTCATTCAAAAAATTAATATTATTCACAAATTTCAAATCATTTATCATGGGAGAAGAAAACCCACGATCAGTGGTGCAAGGTTGTTCACCTTTTGTAGCTTTGATATTGGTTTCAATAATAGTATCTTTCTCTTTCCCTTTATCTTTCATCGCATCTTGATTCTAAGAATTGTTATAATCTTTTTGTTATGAAGGTAACAAAACAATACACCCTTTCACAGTATGTCTATTTTATTCACATATTTAACAAATAGTTTTCAATGGTTGGATCCTATTTTCACCTTTCAAAACTTCATTCTCAGATTTCTTCCATGAGATTATTAAATTTACCTTAATCATTTCCTTATAAAAATTATGTAAAATTGTAATATTATTGATTTAACCAATACATATTTCATGTATGGCCAAATAAACTATAGTAAAATCACTAATCACGGAAGGAATTCTTTCTTGTTTAACTTATATACTATTAGAAATTTTGAACATGTTTCTTAACCACTAATTTATCTTTCACATCATTACTTTGTTGACCCCAAACTTTCTATCAGCTACAGAATTCTAATTATTCAATTTGGATTTATTCCTAACCCAGTCATAATCAGAAGCAGTAGAAACTTTTATTTCAATCTTGGAATTTTTAGATACTTTAAAATTTCTAATATTGTTAAATATGGGCAAAAACGCAACTTTATCAACCTTTTTCTTAATAGGATCATTTTCAACTTTCTTTCTAACCATTGAAGGAAACATTTGATCCTTATCAAACTCTCCCTTTTCATAACCTTCACCAAATTAAATGATATATTTTTAATACATATAAATCCCTAAGTAGATTTTGAATGATTTTTTTTTGAACTTGTTATAACTCTTCTTCCTTTTCCTTAAACATTACTTCAATATGTTCATTCTGATTCTATTCCGTCTCAAGATATTACTTCAGAAAATGAAACTATTATTAAAACATATATTTATTTTCATGAATACAATAATGAGTGTTTTTTGTTGGACGATATTTATTTAATTTATGTATATCTCTCTCAAGTATACCGTTATTTTTTATACATTCATTCAGTTCTCTATTCGAATAAAATTCTAACCCAGTTTTGTCATTTTTAGAACTAATGTATCCAGAATATTATTCATTAAATATTACAATGAATTTATTTTTTCAAGGAACATTAGTAAAATTTTCATCCTAAACATCATTGTCTACCTCTTCATCATCTTTATACAAGAAGCTTATCACTTTAGATTTGGAAAACTTTTTATCATTTCCATTTGAAAAAGAATTAGTCTTATCACAATGTTTCTTCTATGACCTTATCTATCTTCTATCCTCTTCATCACTATTTTATTCATTGTTTCTTTGGGGGAAATTCTCAACAATGTTCCCAACATCACCACATTCAAGACATTTTAATTTCAATTTCCCTTTTTTACATTCATGTATATGTTTTCACTTTTTTAGAAAACATGAATAATAATTCATAAATATTATTACATACATCACTTTCATATTCAATGAAATGAACTTATTCTTCATAAATAATATTTTTATAATTTCCTTTCTTGGAATCCTTGAAGGATATTTTGAGACCAACTTTTTTCCCTTACATATCTTTCTCCCTTCTCATTTTATATGTAACGAGATTACAATATAGATCATCCAAATATAGAGTTTCAAGATATCTATATTCCAAATATGAAACATTAGAATTAAAATTATTTACGGGAATTCTCAATATCTATTCAATAACTCTTAAATCCAGATTTTTATTTTTCCTTCTTCACCTTCATATTTTATTCATAAATGTTCTTCAACATTTACCAGATATTGTTATCAATTGAAACTCCCTTTACTCATAGAAACTCAATTTCCTATTTTGACAAGATTAAAGAATTATTATCTCTTCCATCATTATCTAGATTCTTCTTGTCCCCATAAGTTAAAGGATATTTTTCATCAAGATGAGTCATTCCATCTATAGTATCTTCTAAAAAACCACAATCAAGATATATAAGATATGGAAACGTCATATCTTTCTAGATGTGATGTTAATTACCATAAAATATAGAAATACACTTACATTTCACACAATTCATATTATCCATAACAACTTCTCTTCCAAAAAGTCATCAAAGAGTAAATAAATAGAACATCTCTTCTAATACCAATTATTAATTCCCATCCAGAATCAATTTATCACTAATAGGGGGAGAGGGTGGATGAATGATATATTTTTCTTTTATGTTTCCTTTATATTGAAACAACATTCACCTCCTATTAGTGATTTATCAATTTGTTGAAAAAATTAACACATTCACATGAACACATTTATATATAAGTTTCACTAAACAATAAGAGCAGTTACATAATTAGTGTGGTTTGGAAAAAATCAAATACCACAAAATCCACTAGAAAAATACTTTGGGTTGGATTAAAATAGTTGGATATTCCCTTTCACTTCTCAAGAACTATGATAAATAAAATATTGTATCTTATTGTTATAGTGCGAATGATATAGACCATATTTGTGTAACTGATTAATAAAACATTCACTAATTAATTCAAAACAAGTTACTTTATTCCATTATCATCATCCACCTGAATAACTTCAAAAAACGCTTCACTTCCTACCCAGTAAAAGATAAGAGACATTACATTTTGACATAGTACAATAATTTAGTCTGATGTCTCAATCCAATCCCTCTATCTAATACCTCAGTCCAAAAAATATATAACCTAGAAACAATTCTTAATGTCTTAAATCTTTCCACAAAAACCTACATCTGATTTCTAATGTTGATATGGTAACTCTTTCTTCTTCTCCTTATTTTTCTTCTTCTTCTATCTAGATAACATTTTCAAGAAATATCTATCCGGAAACTTATTTTATATAAAACTCAGAAACCTTCACTCTCTTTCTTCACACATGAATAGTACTTCTTTTTTATAATGAGCAGTGTATGCTCACCTATTTATGGTTCTGCTATGAGAAGAATGTGTGGAAAAAATATCTCAATTTTCCGCTAAACCAAATTTTCATAATCTTAATTTTCACATTGATTTTGACTTCAACTTTTAATTATTTAGAGAATCTCAACACTTCTCAATTCATCTCAAATATTGTTTAATATTTTCACAACATCATATCACTTCAAAATTTATGACCATTATTCAATCTTATAATAATGGAAATTTCAATTAAATTATTCATTATGATGAAAACAAATGGTCTCTCTGATTCTCTTTTCCCACTTGTAGATTTCATAAGAATTGGAGATATCACATTACAATGCTCCATAACAACAGAAAACAAATAAACACCTCACATCTCATTTCAAAGCTCCATGCAAACTTGTAAACATAAACACATTGAATTAATTCTTCCATAAACATTTTTGAACCTTTTATAGAGTATAAAACCTCATTTGGAAACACTTTGTAAGAAAACATTCCTTCAAAAACACATCCAAGATATTTTGAAGGTGTTTCTCCTTTTCATGATATCCTTAGACCAATGATTCTGAATATGATAAGGTAAATAATCTAAAGGTATTATTAGTGTCAACATGTGTCTGGTGAATCATTCTTCGATTCCTTATGATGAAGAAGTGTCAGTTCTAGTTCAATGTGTCTTGAGAAACTTAAAAAAATAAGACTTCTGTTCTTTTAAAAAAATTAGAGATATTTTTCCCTAGTGCCAATTAAAGATAAACAACATTAATTTTGTTTCATAAAATTGGTTGACTTAATTTTATTATCTTTTTCTAGTTGATTGGTCCCAATAATCTATTATTAATGATCTTATTCAACAAATTAGTCTTTTTCTACCTCTGATGGATCAGTGGCACCATATTTCTGAAAGATTGGTCTCAGTAGTAAATTCAATCTTATAGATTCTATTCAATTGTAGATTGCTCCGTCTGAGTTATTCATTCAATGAATCAGATATTCTGATATATCTTCTCCATTTGTTGACCGATCAATCAATACTTCAAAAAAATGTTGACTTCAGGAACTTCCAACTTCCCAACCTTTAAACCTTTTTGGTGTCTAGGTATTCTCACACCAATGAATTTACATCAGAATATTTGGACTTAATTGAATTTATTCTTCCTCAAACTCCTAAAAATAATCATTAAATCATTATGACATTGGAGAAATTACGATTGGTATATAATCATCTAACTTTCCTTTAACGTTTTCTATGACTTTCCCTCTTTTTATCACCTTATATCTTTCCATCAGAAACTCAATCTAATTATATATAAATGTAATGACTCAACCACCTTTTCGTTGTTTTCTTCATAAGGCTTGAATCTAAATTTTCTCAAAAAACATATGATATATGAATGTTAACCAAATAGAAAACTATCTATATATTTATAACTGGTCCTCATAAAAAATATTCAACCATTTTAGTAACTTCTCATACAGATTTAAACTCTCATTCTAGACATTATGATCATCTCAAAAAATAATTCTTTCATAACCCTTCTTCAGAATAGAAAATTGAAACTAATGAAATATATTATCAATATTATGTTTGATATTCAGATTATGATCCCCATTTCGTCTGATCGCCAAAACTAAAAAAGTGAGTCCATTTTCACATAGTAATAAAAAAATACCAAAAAATCTTTAGAAACAAATTATAGAATCCCAAAAAAGCTTCCAACTAACTTTTCCCCAACACTTATGGTCATAGAAATGTCCCAAAACACACTTCAAACCCCTCACATTTAGAAAATTATTTTAATTTAAATTAGAATAAAGTATTATATTTATGAAAATTTGATCCATCATGACATTTATTTATAGATTTCTGTTCACGATACTCACCAAGAATATCGAGTTTGACTTTATTTGAAAATGTCTCTTCAATAATGGCCGCCACTTATTTCCAAAATATTATGAGGATATATAATTTTATATGAATCTCCTCCTAATCATGATCATGTAAATCAGGTATAGTATTTTATTATTCAATGTTGTGATCATAAAAATTCATATTTCTTTGATGTTCATTAACTTTATTAACAAACCTAGAATGATTATTTTTTAAAAAAAACTACCATTTTAACAATGTTTTCTACTGTTTTCCATATATGAATTAGAAGGATTATAGTTTTCACCATTTTATTTTCCTTATGAAGTATCCATTATAGCTAGTAATTTTTTAGAAAGTATTTTGGATTTTTTAACCCATTTTAATTCATTGAATTTATAGTTTAATGGATTTAATATTTGTTTAAAATTGATAATCATTCAATGTTCTATTTCACTCATATTAATAAAAGAATCAAATTATAATAACAATGTTTTTTACATGATATTTATTTCGATACCAATTGACTCCATAACCTACCCCTTCATGGAATCCACCTAATATGATAATAAGCTAGACTGAACCCCTAAATGACTTATTTATTAAGGCATGGGTTGGAGACTAGCATCAAATTTATATCTTCACACATATATGAAAATAATTTACCATTTAAAAATTAAAACTCAATATCACCATGAAAAATATTATACAATTCCAACCACAGTACATGAATAATGTAAATCAATACTTGATAGGTTGTAAAAATTTAACCCAAAAATGAAAAAATAGCCACATGGTATATCAACTCATTTATACCTAAATTAAGGAATGAGGAAACATTTCGCCACCAACAAGTATTATGCATCAAGAGATAACGTCACCTGACACCACATGTAGCTCTATCAAGATAATTAGAAAATAATTTACATAAAGTAGTGGTGAGAAGATAAATATATTCAATATATTCCTTCTCATAAATCTCATGTATCAATATGAATAAATCATACTAATTCATCTTTATATGGACCAAATAAAAAAATCAACAAAAACATCACTCAAAGTCAACCTTCAAAAAATTCTATTTTTTTATGAAATGGTTATCTCACTTATCTAACTATATCATATATCTCATTACTCATCATCACATAACTGCCACTATACAGTCAATATGTTTTCATATCCAAGTACTGGGAAACAATCCACAAGTAGGGACCTCACTATAACATCCTCAGGTATCCATCCACCTATAGGAACCACTATGTGATTATCTACTCATAGTAAACTTTCTATATTACCACCAACCTCAAATAATAGTTATTCACCCATAGTGAACTTAACAAATACATAAATACTATTAAGTAGTTATCCACCCACTTGAAACTCACTAAGAATCCGGGTAAAATGGTTCTGTTTATGTATACCCATGGGGACTCTCACAAGTTTTTCTAGTGTCTAACCTTAGGGACTCTACCCACCACAACCCACAATGGTTGGGAATCTTTAAACCCTTTGAAATTCTCAGTGTATTACCAATTTTAAACCCTTAGGTTCTCTCCTCTATTTAACCTATTTTATCACCACAACCCATCACATATAAACAATGAATAGCCATATCATCCACACAATCATTACCATGACCTTCATCATAATAATTTTCATAACATGTCATAAATCATTACCACATCACTATTACACATAAAAAATGGATCCAAACCATGATAATCTATTTATTCTCCACTGATTCTACAACATATACAGAGGACCTAGGAATTATAATAAAAATGCACAGGTATATAGGCTCCCACATAGGTCTACCATAAATTATATCCTAGGTATTATAATCACTTTATGTCACTAACATTACTCATATCCTAGGAATAAAAAATTTTATCAACATATTCACATAGACAACACATAACTAACCTCTTATCACACAAACCACACCATACATTCCACTTTTATAACTCCACATTTATTCACCATTGAGGTTATCTAATGGATAAAACAATATTATACTGTCATCATCAATATCAATAAATACCACTATGTATAAATTTTATTTATACTAACCCACATTCCCTATTCTATAAATTTAAGAACCTTTTGTCAATATTGATTTTCCCTTATATAATTTATACCACCAAATGTAAATTACTGGCAAAATTTTTTTAACTATTGATAATGGAATTTCCACATGACTATATGGAGAAAAATCTACATAAATTACTATCATTGTGTCCATATCTCTAACAATCACTTTTATATATCATTCTAAAAAGTTTAATGACCCCTTTCCAAGTTAGCACAACCTATATCAATGTTCATAAATTTCACCCCTCTGGATCTAATGTATTTTCTATAGATTTTCACTACTCCAATCTCTAAATTTTAATTTAGTACATTGAAAAATATCTTATTAATATTAAACATATATTATAAAAATTAATATTAACTATAAAAAATCATCTAATAATTCACATATGAATTATAATATAAAAAACACTAGTTCATCATTGTTCATATTCTTCATTATTCTTCACTTTTACATATGTTATCCCCCATTATCACCATCTACATTAAAATTTATCATCAAATAATAATATTTCTATCTATTTCCAAAATTTACATCCATAACTATAAACTTTATAGTATTATTATATAAAATAATTCCTCAAATTTCATTTATTCCACTAAATTAATAATTCATCTCTTTCCAATTATTTAACAAGTATAATTATTCCACCAATTTCATTACAAATAATATTCTTCCATCTATTAATTGCAATGGAAAACCATTCAAATTCAATACCATATTATCAATTTACTACTAATTCATTATATCGAATTATTATTAGTTAACTATCTAACATGAAAATAAAAGAAATAATAGATTCGAAATGTTTAAAATATAGATGATATTTTTTAAGTCGCCTATAATGATTTAACAAAAAATTAAATTCTACAATCCTTTAATTGTCAAAAAAAATATTTTTTTATAAAATTTTCATCTTAATTATCTTTCATCAATCATAATTACACTCCAATACCAAGAGTTTATTCCATTGGGAGAATGGGGAGAATATAAATAGATATAAAAAAATTCATCTAGTGGTAAATTATTATTCTTCATTCAATTCATTTAACTCCCCCATAAATTCCACCATTTATTTATCTTTACCACTTCCTTTATTTCTCTAATTCAATTCTCAATGCCCCATATTTACTCTACTAATAATGAATGCTACCACATAAAATATATGGTTGACACTTTCTATAATATTTCTATTTCTTTAAAACAATATACAATATTTTATATAGAAAATTAATTATTTTATTAAAATAATTAATGAAAAAATATTAATTACATAATTAAATAAATAATTTATTAAATTACACTATAAAAAAATAATGGAAAATACAGACTCGTTAAAAAAATTCCTAATCAACACACAACGGTAAACATTGCATCCAAAATCCAATAACACTCTCATAATTTCATTCCAAGATTCAAAAAATCTCCATATTACCATTCTTATATGAAATTATATAACATTTTACAAACTCCAAAAATTTAAATTCCTTGATTTCTGCATTATAAATTCTTTTGAAATTTTCATCCTCGAAAGGTTTCAAACACTATCAAAAATGTTGGAAAACGTCCAAACTAACACTATTTTCATTTTAAAATATCTATAGAAAGATAACAAATAAAAAACATAAAACAATTCAGGATATTGAGTTAATATTTATGATTCTACAAGTAATTTTCTCTACACCATTCTACATCAAAAAAATCACATAGTGGAAATAAATCAACTACAAAAGGCTTTATCCTTATGATATCCTTGTGATCCTAAAATATATGGGATAATCCACAAAGTCCATATCATCCTCAATATCTTCATATCTAAAATAAGTATCATTTTAAGAATCATGATAATACATCATAATTTATAACACCAAATATATGTCATGAAGAATTTCCAACTATAGAGGTATTATAAACTGATAAGATACCTATCCATATTTCCCTGACACTTCAAAAGGTATAATAAATCTTGGAAAAATATACATTCATTTGTAAACATTCATAGTCCATGCTAATATGTAACATGAAATAATAAATTATATCATACTAATAACTCTAATGGACACCTCCTCTAATCTACATAGGATTTCTATGTACATAGATAAGCTTAATGAAAACTTTAGTAACATAAACACTCTCTATTATATACTACAACATATTTGGTCGAACCATAGTGGCCTCACCAACCTCAAAACAACAATGTATTGAATGGAATGGTTGCCCAAAGAAATCATCTTAAGGTGTGATACCTATATTGACACTGAATTAAATAACCAAATAGTACTCAATTAAAGGTTTCACTAACCCCAACAGCCTTCCCAAATCCAAAGATTTAGTGGTTAGAATTTTGGTTCTTGATTTACCATTGGGGAATAAGTTAAATACATTGATTATATTAATTATTCATGATCGTTAAACTCTAACAACATGTAGTATACACCAAGTCACAAATACTTTCATAATAAAATAAATAAATTATAGAGACCCATTTTTTTCATTATAAGACATTGGAATATTTTTACTTATATTTCCAGAGCTAGGTACAAAGACAGCATGCGATTCTGAAGTCTAGTGTTCCCAGAATTAATTTTAAAAAAATATTGAGTATATTTTATATTATTCGTGATATTTAAAATGTATATATCTTAAACTATAGCTCAAATCAGAAATATGAGGCCACAGTTGAGTCTAGAGAATGGAATTTACCCTTAGCGGGATATAACTTTTGTCAGTACGGGTCTTCTATAGAAAAATCCATGGAGGGTGATTTCAAAAATAAAAAAAATAAAATTATTTTATTTTATTTGGGATGTCAGATCGAATAAATTCTGAAAGGGGACTTAAATTGGGGATTCAATAACATCGTCGAGATTATAGAATGATGTTTTACTTATGCACGATATAAAGTGAGAGGGAATGGGTTGTTCAGATCATAGGATAGTTAGTGGGAGACCTATAAATTCTTTAAATAGGTTTTTAACTAAATGAGAAATGGTTTGGCTTATTTCCTCAAATTACTAGTAAGATATTATCCTCTCCCTCCAATTGGTGAATCAACACCAAATCCTTGATGAATAGCAATGAAACTTCACATCTGGGAATATCATAGCACAACAAAAAAAATGATGGATCCAAGATCAAGGTTTGATCCTTCTCTTGGATTCTGCATCCTCTAAATGATGTTTTGGTAATCCAATTTGAGTTCTGGTCATTTTTTCTGCTTTGAAACCCCTTTTTGTTGACTATACTAACATGGAAATTGACCATTTCAATTCTGAATTGATCATTCCTTGTGTTCTTTATTTATTCTTCGCATTACTTGTTGACAAAATATTTGACACCTCAAAAAAATATCAGATATTAAATCAAAGCATAGATCTGTGAAGTCCATGATCCAAGGATTCTGGATCTATGACAGTTTCGAGTTTCTGGAACCATAGGAGGCGTAGTGGGGAGAGACAGAAGCCACTACTTTTCGTCACATTGAAACGTTGATGAAACTTCAATTGGTGCATGCGGTGGTGTAGATTGGGATCCGAGGATATGAGATCTGATCTTGAATTTGTTTTCCAATCAACAAGGTTTTACTGGTGGTCCACAGAAGTAGGTGGCATCACGGCTGCGGTGAGGGTATGTCTCGTGAGAGGTCGTGGCTCTAGTGAGAATATAGGCGGCTGCGGGATGGCGGTGGAGTGTCACGGCGATGTAGTGAAGTGACGGACAGCATGGGGCATAAGACATGCAGGCGATGGTGATGAGCGATGGTGCATTAAGGAAAAGGAGTCATAGTGGGCCACGCCAAAGCAGAGTAGGCTGTAGTGCAGTGGGTAGGGACGTGATGGCTGGGCCGAGCTGAGGCGGCCTGACCAGTCCATACTAGGTCAGGCAATCGGGTTTTGGATTCAAAATGTTATAACATCTAAATCGTGCATATGTCTAACTTTCCATTTGTGGCCACACATTCCTATAATTGATCCATACCTTTTTATTTGGGTTTGATAACTTTATGTTTTGGAGTCGAGGATCAGTGGCACAAGACATCCAATTATAAAAATAATTATATAATTATTATTATTTAGAGATTCATGTATCGGACGTATCTCATACATACGATGTCCAAATGATGCATTTTTAGAATCATCACAACTCTGAAATTGAGGAATATGTTTCAAGACTGATTTCGGGAACTTAAATTAAAATTGAGGTGTGGGATCCTTGATGCTCGGTTTGGGCGTTTGTGGTGAAATGTAACTTTTTTACTTTGTGTCTATTTTGAATGAATGAATAGTTTAAACCATGTGTTTTTGTATGAGGATTGTAATGGTGTAATCTTGTATTATTTGTTCTAGGATCAAGGCATTGGATCCTTGTAGAGCAGTTTGTGTATGATGCTGAGAGATGCAATATCTTCTCCAGGATTCTGTTCTAGGTGAATGAATAGCCAATCATGTACAATTTTCTACAAGGATCACAATGGTTTGACCCGTTTAGTTATAAAGGTCCCTATGAGGAGACCTGTCAATAAAATTGCATTTTCCCTTCATGTTAATGAAGGGAATCGTGTGCTCGTCGGCCTTTTGGTCGGATGTTCCATGTACTCTGGGAGTACAATGATATTCCTAGGGGTACTTTTTTTAGTTTAGTACCTGAAAATGTCTAGGTACATGACCAGGTGACGAGGTGGGGCCACATGTAGTGTGGGCCCCATATATTTCATGTACCACTTGATAAATTGTCTATCTCTCGTATCTCCTTATTTTGTACTTGTATTTTGGTATACATGTATCCTATCTTAAATTTTTTCATCTAGAATGTGATGGTTCCCTTCATATTTTATTTAGAGATACGATGTGAGATGTTCTGGGCATGATTCCTTTCAATTGATGCTCATTGACAGTAGTGATATGTCGATTACATAAAGATTTTTTGAGTGGAATCCTCCATTCTGGAAGAGCATGGGTCCTCAACAACACTATATCGGCATCCTCCAGTCGTACTGGGCATGGTTCTTCTATAACACTAGATTGTAATCCTCCTGTTGGGCTGGGCATGGGTCCTCAATGACATTATAGTGGAATCCTCCTATTGTGCTGGGAATGGGACCTCAACCTACTCTGAGTGGAATCATCTATCCAGGCTAGGTAGGGGTCCTAATGACACTATATTTGAATCCTCCAGTCAATCTGGGCATGTGTCCTCGACAACATAAGAGTGGAGTCCTCTATGTGGGTTGAGCATGGTTCCACAAAAAAACTTGAGTGGAATCCTCCATATGGGTTGGTAATGGGTCCTCAGCATACTATTATTGGCATCCCCCAGTCGAGCTGGACATGGGCCCTCAGCAACACTAGAGTGGCATCTTCCTTTCGGGCTGGGCTTTGGTCCTCAACCATGAAGAACGACCTCTTAACTACCCGGATCAGTGATGAGACAGAAATTAATGTCACATTGGATTCATGAGTAAGAGGGGCTCATTCTCCACTGAGATGCATCATTGTGATGTGACCTAAAACAATGTGGGCAAGACATATCATACCAAAGAGGATAGTATCGAGTTGTGGTGTTTGATACCCTTTGACTTGTAGTTTAGAGAAGACATGAGGGATTTTTGGAATTGATGGTGTTAACTTTTGGAACTCTTAGAGACTCATAACTATTATTGAACTATGAGATGAAGAACCTCTTACTATCTTTTATGGGGTTCTTTTACTGAGTATATATATGCATCCTATTTAATTTTACACACCTTGGGTTTTGGTTAATCTTTATCCAAGAGAGGTGAAGATGCATAGGTTATGTCATGTTCATTATATGTCCAAATTCTCATGGTTTGACGAGTCTACTCTCCTACTATAGGTAGTAAAGACTTGATGAGATGTACATTATCTCACCGTTTCTATCTCCTTGTGTTTTGGATGTGGTTACTTTAACTCTCCTGTGGGTTTGACCAGTACTCTTTTACTGTACATTTTTTTATCTAATACTTTACTATTTAGTTGTATATCCTACTACTCCCGCTTCAACTTTTCAGGGTGTCCTATTGAGTATTTTTATACTCACCCCTGCATGGTCTTTTCCAGCATGTATTGAACCTTATGAAGATGATGGATAGGTTGATCATGACTTTAGGAGAGCTTAGGGATACGGGTTCTTGGACTACATATGGTGGTTATAGCTTGGTATCAAAGAGTGGGTCACTCTCAGTTGTTTTAATTTTCAGTTACTACTAGCCTATGGCACTTTTTGGGTTGGGCATGTATTTTTTCCCCTTCCGTTTCAGTTTACATTTATGTACTTGTATTATTTAAAGGTTGATGCATTTTTGGATAAATTATATATTAGTGTTGTATCCTATTTTACTTTTCCTCTAAACTTTTTCATTGATTTGGCTATGTGTGTGTGTGTGTTTAGGTTCTTAGGAAAAGGCCTCCCCAAGATTTTTGTGCGTTCAGAACATGTCGCCACCCCCTATCCTATGAAGTTAGCCATGGGGGAGATGCGGCTCAAGCCCCATCATG
Organism: Viscum album; assembly: GCA_963277665.1. Lineage (NCBI taxonomy): Eukaryota > Viridiplantae > Streptophyta > Magnoliopsida > Santalales > Viscaceae > Viscum > Viscum album. The sequence continues at coordinate 1,535,425,013 of OY728142.1, read as the reverse complement.
GGTCAGGTCATGATAATGTGGTATCAACAGAGGTTTGAACATTGGGAAATTGTTCATAAATATCCCTAAAAAATACTTGGTTGGGTTTAGGGAAACAATTTAAATGTTTCTCAAGAGCAGATCTCAGGAAATGGAGTCCAGTTATGGTGTGATGATTCATTTAGCCATTCACCATGACACTGATTACCCACTTTTCAACCTGGAAAGATGATAAATTTTTTCCAAGGAACATTGGTACATGAATCATATATGACTGAGTCTTTTATTATCCTTCTTGATTCAATAACTCATTTTTGTTGATATATATATACTAATATGATCATGGTACTCTTCGATGAGCTTCTGGATGCCTCCGCAGTTATATCCATCTAGGATACATGCTCTGGTTCATTATGACAATTATATGGGAGATAAGGCCTCAGTTCAGGGCCCATCATGAAATCCCCTTCCTCTAGTTGGGTAGGAAGAATAACCTCCAGCTATTGAGAAATATATAGTCCCATGAAAGTAGGTTGAAGATTTGCGTAGGATGAGTGAACTTTGTGAGTTACAACATTAGATACCACTGAGGTTTTCCGGTTAGCCAGATCCTCATGCAGTAGAGGTTTGGATTGATTTATTGGTCCTCCTCTTCAGTCTAGTTCATACACTGATAGATCAGATGAGGAATTTAAAGCCAGCCTTTTATACAGAGCAGTTGGATGTTGGTGGAGTCTAGTTACTCAGTTGCTTGAGGAGTCGATACACTCATGGGATGACTTCCATCAACTATTCTACGAGGAGTACTACCCCTCCTTTATATAATTTTTTTACATTCTAGAGATTTTGGATATTCTTCAGTGAGGGATAATAGTGTATAAGTATGCGACTAGGTTTGCAGACCTTAAATGATGCTCTTTTGACATGATCAGTGACAGCTACTTCTAATCTTGGATGTTTGAGTATATACTCTATAGAGAGATCCGTGTTTATTATGTTCATTTTTGAATCCCCACCAACACCGAGGTGATGGAGTGGAAACTAGTGATATAGATATTTCTATTAGTGGAATGCCAATTATCTAGTTTTGGAAGTGGGGACATCAGAGTTGAGATGTCTTCCACATCAAGTAGATGTTAGTTGGTAGGGCCTCTCTATAAGAGGCCTTCCCATTTTTAGAATTTGGCACACAGTCTACGATAGCATATATAGTTGGAAGGAATCAAGGATGGATGGTGTTATACTTATGATGGTCGAGGTCACATGGAATGAGACTGCCCAGCCAACTATGTTGATCTTTCAAGGCAGATATTAAAAGAACTGTCAAAGTGGAGATAACAGTGTGATCAGGGATCTCTTAGGTAGGGACAGGGTGGTACCCAGGGAGGCAGTGATGAGAGAGGATTAAGAGGATTTGTGGTTGGTTGATGAAGTTATTATATCCTTCCACCACCACTAAGAAACCCATGTTTAGCTCAGGAAGCTGGTAGTTGGGTCCTCCTGCAACTCCATTTTATGGATGTCTATGGTCCTAAAATTCATGAGATGATAAGAGGTAAGCTATGTGTATTTTTAACCTTCTTGAGTAGAACTTTTAAGACACTATGTGAGGTACTCTTTTCTCCCTACTTATTGCATGAGTTTTTACCAGGGTGTCATATGGCGTCGGTGTAATCTTGTGTAAGTGTTGTTCAGTGTATCTTTGAATTCATGAGGAAGAGAGGACCTTCCCCTACTGAGACACATTTTTATGATGTGAGAAAAACTATGAGGGGGAGTTAGCGCATCACAAAGAGGATAACATCGAGGTGTGGTGGATGAATCCTTCTAAATTTTGCATTCATGGTGGGGTTGGGCAATGGATTTTCATAGCAGGTCTTGGCATTTATAGTGGAGTTTTTATACATCACCTCCTTTCACTTGGTATGCCACTAGTGGGTGTGGAGAAGTTCCTAGTTTAGGGATTACTCTCCTTACAAGATAAGTGAATATGCAAGGAGTATGAAATGTTCTTTCTGTGTCTATATTCTTGGTGTTGGGTGAGTTTACTCACATTCCCTATTAATTGGAACCTTTTCATGCTCAATGTCAACCTTGATACAACAGTTATCAAATACATGTATAGGTGATAGAGACCCCATGAACCGGACTATACGAATAACTTATTGGTGTTGGAAGCAGTATTCTTCACCCTAAGGATGTTGATACACTACCTTATTGGAGAACTATTTCTGTTTTTCATAGACTACCAAAGCCTTAGGTACATATTCACATAGAGACACTTGAACTTGAGGGAGCGATGATGGTTGAACATCCTATAGGAATATGACTTTGAGATAGTCTATACCTTGGTAAAGGGAAATGTTGTTGCATATTCCCATAGTAGAAAGTCTTAGGCTCTCCCATTATGGGATGTTTTAGAGTAGTTAGCTTCCCTACAGCTGACCCTACTGGAGTATGAGGGTACAGTTTTTCATCAGTCAATGTTGTTGACTCCTTCACTTCTCGAGCATGTGAGAGAGATTCATAGTTGTGAGACATTGACTTTGATATCTTTCATGACTCATATATCCATAGGTGATACACTAGATGGATATTTTTAATTATTGTATCATGATATCGCTTTCTAGGGGTAAGCAGTTGTTTCGGTTGTAATGTGGGAGGAGGTGATACAAGAGTTCCACACTTCTCCCATAGTTGTACATACAAATGTTTGAAAGATTTAAAGGGATCCTCAATGGTAGTTTTGGTGGTCCCACATGACATTTAGAATATCTAGGTTCACCTTATGATTTCTCACCTATCATAAGGTGAAGGATAAGCACCATGTTCAGTTGGGTTGTGCAGCCTATTGAAATCCAATAGTGGAAATAGAATGACATGTACATGGAATTCATCATAGGGCTTACATGTATAGTAAAGGGACATAAATACATGTGGTTAATAGGAGACTCACTCATGAATTCAGCACACTTTCTTGTGATCAGGAAGAAGATTTCAGGGGAGGTTTTGGGGAAGATGTATTTATGGGAGATCATCCACCTTTACGAGGTTCCCTCGATGTTTTTCTTCGATCATGATGTGTGGTTTGCATAATTATTTTGGAGAGGCCTATAAGAGTCATCTAGGACCAAAATATAGATGATTATAACTTTTTATCTCCTGGACGATGAGTAGACCGAGTGCACTATCCAAGTGTTGGAAGATATGGTGAGGGCTTGCGTGTTGTTTTTTAGCCGGAAAGGAAAGAAATCCCCAAAGTTCTTTGGGTCATTCAAGATTTTTCATATGGTTAGTGAGATTGACTATTGCCTTTCTCTATCTCTTACGTTGTATTGAGTGCACAACATGAGCCACATGTTGTATTTGAAGATATGTGTGTGTGATCCTACACACGTCGTCAATAGGAGAAAACTATACGTGAAAAAACAATCCCTGTGGTTCATGTGTTTTCTTAGCACGGAAATGTGCATGAGAGATTCTGGGAGTGGGAGAGCTAAGTGTGACCTCAGTGTCTCAGTTTTTTTCCTAGTTTCATTTCAGGGATGAAAATCATAAAGGGGTAATTATTTAGAGACTCGGTTATTGCCTTATAAGAATTTTTAATATTTCTATATATATTTCTAGAGTTAGGTATAGAGAAGATGTGAGATTACAAGGCTTGATGTACCTGGAATAAATTTTAAAAAAATTATTAAGTATATTTTATACTATGCATGCGACGGAAATGGGATATCTATTAAACAATAGCTCAGATCAGAATTCTGAGTTCACTGTTGAGTCCAGAGCATAGTGTTTACCCTAGGTGGGACATAACATTTTTTCAGAATGGGTCTTATATAGAAAAATCCATGGTGGGATATTTGGTAAATAAAATTATTAAATAAAATTATTTTATCTCGGATGTCAGATCAAATAACATCTATGAGAGGACCCTAATTGGGAATCTGAGACCACCATTGAGTTTTTAGTGTAATTGTTTACCTAAGCGTGAAATAAATTGAGATAGTGCAGAATGTTCGGATCCTGCAACCATTAGCGGGAAACCTATTAAATTCTATAAAAATGTGATTATGTAAATGAGAATGGGTATATCTCATTCCCTCCAAAGTCCAGTGAGAGATCCTCCTCTCCTTCGGATCATCAAATCGGTACTGAATCCTTGACTGATCCTGACATAACATCGTATCTATGTATATCACAGTGCAGTAAATGAAACAATGGATTTATACTCTCGATAAGATCCTTATTTCATATTGTTCATCCCTTGATTGATGTTTTGGTTTCCAAATTTGAGTTTTGCTCATTTTCAATACTTTGAAAACCATTTTCGATGACCATACTGACACGTACATCGACCATTTCAATTTTGGATCACTCATTCTTTGTTTTCTTCATCTGTTCTTAATGTTCTTCATCAATAAACTTTTCAACATGTCAAAAGAAATCTGATCTTCGATTAAAGCGTAGATTTATAAAGGTCTTGATCCAGGGATTCCAAATCTTTGATGGTTTTGAGTTTCGGAAACCGGAGGAGGCGAAGTGGGGAGAGGAAGTGGTAGATACATTTCTTCATGTTGAAATATTGACGAAGATTCATACAGAGCATGCAGTAGTGTAGATCAGTATATGAGGATCAAAGATCTGCTCTTGTATTCCTTTTTCGATCACCGGGGTGTTCCCAGTAGTCTTCAAAAGAAGGCGGTGGTAGGGATTTACTGAGGGCACGTCTCTGGTGAGGTCACAACTCCGGTGATAATACTGGGATCGACACCGTGGGATGGAGGTGGAGCACCATAGCAAGGCGGTGTGGCACCAACGCGGTGGGGCAGTGGATCTGTAGCTGGCCACATCAGATTGGGTCATGTGGGGCCTTTTAATTGCAGATTAATACTGATATAACTTCTAAACCATGTGTCCATTTGATGCATCATCTGCGACCACACATTTCTATCATCAAGACGGACCTTTTTATGATGTTTTGAGAACTTTATGTTTCAAGATATACACTTGGTGGAATGGAATATACAATTATAAAATTAACAATATAATTATTATTATTTATAGATTCTTGTATCAGACGTATCTCATGCATACACATCCGATCTAAGCCCCATCAATGGTGTCGCGACCCTGAAATTATGGTGGATTTGTCATGTACTCTGGGAGTACAATGGAAGGCCTAGGGGTACATGTTCATAGTTTATTACCTAATAATTTCTAGGTTTTTTATTAGGAAATGATGAATTGTCACATGTGTGGTCCCAATATGCACCATGTACCACATGATAAATCTCGTCTCTCTCGTATATCTTTATTTTGGACCTATATTTTGGCATGTGAGTAACCTATCCTATGTGTTTTCTGATGTAGAATGAAATGGATTCCTTCGTATTGGATTTTAAGATACGATTTGAGGTTCTATTAGTGTGATTCCTTCCAGGTGTTGTTTGATGACAACAGTGATCAGGTGAGCACATTAGGGAAATATGAGTGGAATCCTCCAGCAGGGCTAGGCATGGGTCCCCGAAGACACTAGAGTGAAATCCTCCAGTTAGGATGGGCATGGGTCCTAGAAGACACTATAGTGACATCCTACATCTAGGATGTCCATGGGTCCTCAACAATACTAGAGTGGAATCCTCCAGCTGGGTCGGGAATGGGTTATCCAACTACTCAGATTGGTATCCTCGAACTGGGCTAGGCATAGGTCATCAATAACTCTAGAGTGGAATCATATAGCTGGGATAGGCATGGGTCCTTGACGACACTAGAGTGGCATCCTACGGCTAGGCTGGGAATGGGTCCTTAACCTAATTTTAGTGGAATCCTCCAGTCAGGCCGAGCATGGGTCCTCGACGACACTATAGTGGAATCCTCCATCTAGGCTAGGCATGGGCCATTAATGACACTAGAGTGGCATCCTCCAGTAGGGAAGGGCATGGGTCATATTCCTTGAGTAATGACCTACTGACTATGAATATTAGTGAGGAGACGTACTTTAACATTACATTTTAATCACGAGTAAGAGAGGCACTTTCCGCCATAAAGACGCATCCTTGTGACGTGGCCTAAAACTATGCGGGAGAGATAGACCCACCCAAAGCGGATATTATTTAGGTTTAGCATTTAAGGCATTTTCAATAGTAGTTTAGGGCAGACATGAGGGATGATATCCATTTATTGGTGTTTACATCCAGAACTATTGGTGACTCTTTTCTTGGGCTAATATGTGAGATGGAGATCCCTTTACTCTCTTGTTTGGGCTTCTTTACTGAGAATGTATATGTATCCTATTTCATTATCCACCCCTTGGGTTTTTGTTACTATCCTTCTAGGATAGGAAAATATGTGTGAGGTATGCCATGTGCTTTCTGTGTCTAGATTCTCATGGTTGGATGAGTCTACTCTCCTACTATAGGTATCGATGACTCGAATAGATGTTCATCTTCTCACCATTTCTAACTCCTTGTGTTCTATATGAGTTTACTTTCACTCTCTTGTTGTGTTGAGATTTCATATTTTATCATAATTTTTTATATCTAATAATTTCATATTGATATGTATCTCTTATTTCTCCCCCATCACATTTTTAGGGTTTCCTACTTATTATTTTTGTCCTCAACCATGCATAGGATTTTCCCACACGTATCATGCCTTTTGCAGAAGACAGGCGGGTCGATTGTGACTTATTTGGAGCTTATGGATATGGGTTCTTGGACCACATATGGTGGTAATATATTAGGATCTATGAGCGGGGATCTATCAGCTATTTTACATTTTAGTTAATTCCAGGTTGTGGTACTTTTCTAGTTGGGCGTCTATTTTCCCCTTTCTCGTTCAATTTACGTTTCCATACTTATACAGTTTAGAGCTCGATGCATGTTTGGTTTCCTTATATATTTGTATTATATCAAGATATATTTTTCCTCTATACTTTTTCATTGAGTTTTCTACATTTATATGTATTGGTTCTTAGGAAAAATCCTCACTGAGTTTGGTGTTCCTTTGGTTTTTGTCACCACCCCTAGACTATGGAGGTAGGCTTGGGGTAGTTTCGGCTCTAGCCCCAGTATGGGTTGGATCATGACATAAATCCCTATATGAATACAATAAAATACATATGTCAAGACAAATATTATCATAAAATAATATTAAAATACCAAAAAGAAAAAATCCCAATAAAAAGTACTAGAATAGGATACATTCCAACACAACTAATGATAAATATGGTCCCCTACACTAACTTCAAATAGAGAATATATACATGAACATATACCAACAATATACTAGCTTCAACTACTTCTCATAACTACCAATGTATCTATTATAAAATAAAATGTAGAAATATAAGATTATTAAAAACTATATTTCCCTTGTAGGAAGTGATCCTACACATACTAAGTAGGATACCAGCAATACAGTCTCAACATAATAGTGAATGTGTAAATGTATGAGTGACCTTCCCTACCCATTTAGAAAAATATAAAAAAATATCTTTATAAGTGAAAAGTAATCAATGCATGGAAACATTAATCAATGAATAAATACAATGATTATTGTCAACTATATTCTTTAACCCCCTATTCTGGGGGGATCCAAACCCGGCATATGTCATTGAGCCTATTTAATAAGATCTATGATATATAGGTAATGGATACCATTATTCCCATAACATCAAACTAAACTCATGGAGTTTCTTCCCATGGATGTTTTAGGGGGTGACCTCATCCCGTGGAAAAGGGAGGCTGTATACAAGAGTTGGTGTTTCATCATGTCCTATAAAAATGGTAAAGGGTGATTGAATTTAGTGAATCATACCAAAAACCATATAATTTGAATTCTTGATAAATTTATAAAAATACTAAATGATACTAAAGATAAATATCTACATTAGTTAATATGATTAAAATAATGAAAGGTATACATGATGTCAAATTTAACATTAACTATAATATCGGCATGGAAAAATGTAAAGAGAATTTTCTACTTCAATATTTTTAAGAAAAATCACACAAAAGATAATGAAATACATAATAGAAACTAAAGTTATACTAAGATATTTCAAATTAAGATCCACATAAATAATATAAAATAACTATTATGTATTTGGAACTAAGATATTTTTCAAAGATGTTTTCAAATTTGAGGCATACTTTAAGGGGGTCATTTACCTAATATATATTTTGTTACATATGGATGTGTACACATTACTCTAAAACTGCATAAAATGATTTCACATGATTTATATTTAAAAAGTTTCCCTGATTAAAATATAGTATAGAATGAATTTTTGGGAAGTGGTACTTTTTAATGGTTTTGAGGAACAATAGAATCATTGGATGGGTGTCCAATTTTGGTTTTTTATTAGTTTGAATGGATAATATCTAAATATCTTAATGATATCAACTTATGAATCTCCATGAAAGGGTTATTTATAATTAATTCATATTTAATTTAAAACAATAATTTCCCCAAACCAATAATTCCATGGATCAAAATGCATTACCTATTTTTTCATTTTCATTTCAATTATGACTCCAAATAATGAATCTTCTAGTTGTATTGTCATGTGCTCCATGAATATCCAAATAATGTTCTTGAATCATTAGGTGTTAGTAATGTAATTCCAAGTGCTTCATGATATTTTTCACTGATCGTAGAAGGGTTCTATTATTCTCAATATGTTATTGATAGGTATTATGCGATGATTTTATTTCTACATGCATGAAAAAATTCTTGAGATATTTCATTATGCACAACAAGTCTCACCGGCCATATCAAAAAATGATATAACATCAAATTTAAACATAGGGTTTAATAATTTATAATTTTACATAGTATCTTTATCTATATATTTATTCTATGTAATCCCCATTTCAAATGTTATTATTATTATTATTATTATTATTTCCATGATTCTCAGGATTTTCATTTTTTTAATATCATTTTTTAAATAAATAAATTAATATTTATATAAATTATATTAAATAAAATATAATTCCATAATGCCATTAAATCGACCTATTAATCCTCTCATGTAATTTTTCAAACATTTAATACTAAATAATTTATTCAAATAAATATAATTTTTCTAATAAAAATATAGATATTATATTCACTATAATCATGAATTAATATTTAATTTTATATTCATGTAACTAAATAAATATTATTATTAATATATTAACTAAAATGGTGAATAAATAAATATTTACTTATTATCTTATAAATAATATAACAAGATAAAAAATTCATATGACATATTTCAAACACTAATTTCTCATGATTGAATTTATGTGAACAAAATTACTTCAGTAATTATTTTTCCACAAGTCATGAATAATATTTATTCTTAATATTGAATTCAATAAACTTTATGAAGATTCTCGATACACTTAGTGTCTTCCCCTGTTGGTATCTTTCTCAGTGTAATTAAGTTACCTTAACTAATTTCAAATATCAATGTGTAGAAAAATTTCAATGAACCCATGGATAAAGAAGTTAATGTCATAATTACAAAAACCTTACTACAAATTCAATTATGTAATATATTGATTTAGTCCTCCAATATCTAATCAATAAAGATACATGTTTATGATATCACCTTATATTTTGATTTCTATTTCATAGAATTTCTAAAATGAACTTTTCTATAACTACAAGGGATATTGAATTAAGTATAAAATTAAATTTCAATAAAAAATCCAAAGATGTCTTCTTCCATTTACATGGAAGGGAAAAATAATCTCTTAAAGTATTCAATTAATGTCATATCACTTATGACACACCTAATCTATTATACTTGTTTTCAATAATATATCATCATTATTTTTATATAAATATAAATGAATGTGAATGAAGATACACATTAATAATATTCTAATGTCAAGGAACAATACACATGTTCGTAGATAAGAATTTCTAGTGACATATAAAACATGTAAAATTTATATTAGTTATAATTTCCCCATGACCTTATTTATTGGAGATAACAAATTCTATTCCATAAGATAATAATTATAAATGTCTCATGATCTTTCATAACCTAAATAAAAAACATAATTTGTGTCCCATCATATAGTTTTCATCTAGGCTATAGGTTATATATTTAAGAATATTTTAATAAAATCTATGGTTTATCACTATAACAAGGAACTGCTATAGAATTTTGATGTGAAAATACTCTAATGAAATTATCAAAATAATGTTATGAATAAATAAAATCATTATGTGATAATATGTTTATTAAATTTTGTTAATTGAAATTAAAAGTCACCTACTCTTAGGGACCCGACTCCATAAAACTCCCACTTACAATAGATCAATATGCTAACAACTTTTATTCCACTAACTCCCACATGATAAGACATGATTATTATTAGTTATAGGTTTTCCTAACAGTCCTTAAATAATTTCATAAAGGATATTATACCTACAACAACTTCACCACTTTAGGATAAAACCTTAAAAGAAAATATCCATGAGTAAATACCTTTTAACCTCTATCTTTAACATGATTTCTTGGCTAGTATCTATCCTATAATATTATCAAAATATATATTATGAATATATTTTTATTTTTTGATATAATTCCATAAACCTAAATTATTAATTTCTAGAAATTATTCTTAAGCTTCATCATAATTTTCAACATAATCTTCTTATATAGATATGGCTACCAATAGATTTAATAAACTTCTTTTTTTTCTTTATCTTACATATGATGATAAATCAAATTGATATGTTGAAAAAATATTTTTTTATCCCCTTGAAAACTATGATTTCCATTTCTATAATTAAAAATAAATCATCCTAAATACTTCTTATGAATTGTATGGTAGTATTTATTATTACCTCATGTTGTTCTCTTAGCGTTGTTTGATATTTTTTCACAGTGTTTTAAGCATAATAAATTTAAAATCTTTAAACATTCCATGGAAGATGTTTTTTATTCAAACAATTATGAAAATTTTATTTTATACAAAATAATAATATCCATTTTTGCCTCAAAATATTATATTGGATAGATTTTATGAAATGTGTCATGAGAAAAAATTCTATCTTCATTTTTTTCATCTATTATTTTTCAATAGTTTTCAATGTTTTCACTATGGCTGAATCTGAGAAACCCCATATATCAACCTCAGTAGATCATAATCCATAGAACATGGGTTTCTACATTAAGTCATTCTTTTAGAAATATTTTCCATATTTTTCATAACTAACTGTAAGAATAAATTTTGTTTCCCATATGCCTTCAATAAAATATTTCACTTAGAAAACTATGGTTATGCCACTAACCCCTTATAAATAAAGGGATCCCATTCATTCTTAATAAAACCAAACCATATTATATATTAATAAAAATGAATATTTCATCATAATAATTCTTGATTCAACCTCTAAATGAATATGTACAACATCAATAAATTACTGGAAGAACTTTCATTCACAGTCCCTTTTGGTTGCATTATGTATACATCTTCTACAAGGTTTCCATTATGGAAAGTGATCATTATATCCATTTTCAAAATCTCATACACATGGATAGTTTCTATGGAATGTAAAATTATAATGTATTTAGCATATTTATTAGTTGATTTTTTTTTTCAAATTCATGATGTTGATGATGATTGAAACCTCTAGAAAGTAATAATTCCTTATAGGTACCAACTTTACAATATATATATAGTTTTATCTTAAATACCCACCAATTATTTGACATAATCTGTATGAACTACCAAAATATATAATTTTATATTGTTACATGGAACTAATTTCTATGTTAAAATCCACATTTCAATTTTATCCTATTACCATTTACTACTGAATTGTAAGATAAGTATTCATTATTCTTGCTGAATAATATATCAGCAAACATGGTGAATATAAATCCATTTTTTTTTGTTTCTTTGACATTCCTACATGTACGTGTATTTGGAAAACACATAACACTAAGACTTATAGTGTTTAGTATTATTATACCAACTCATGTGTTTATGTAACCTTGAACCTATTAAATTCAAGAACACACCCAATATCTTAAATATGGAAGGTGTTAATTTTTATAGATTTATAGTTATTCACTTGACTAATAATTTTCTATCATAGGGATAGTTATATACTTAACTAAGATGCACATAATGCCTACTTTAATCTTGTTATTTGTTAAAATATTCCTTAAAATTGATTTCATATAAACATATGAATCCATGAAATAATGTGATTATTTCATATTACTACTTATATGACATAGATTAGTCAATATAGTTGTCATAAGGTTATTTTTTAAATGAAGGTATTTACAAATAACACATATAAAATTGTAGTGTAAGACTTGAAATAATTATATTAATCATCATATGTAATTACCCTATAAATTTCAAAGTGATTTATGTTTTAAATTCTATTTATTTAAGTCTTTTTAGTGGATTTTGGTCCATAAATGGGTTTGGAGGAGGTTAAAATGATCATCTAGAAGAGGATGGAATCATATAAAACTATTTTAGGTCCATAAGTTATCCAGTACAAGTCTAATGACTAGTATATGGATTGTACAGTGCTCTGGGTACTCTTTTTGGACTCATCATTACGTTGGGGGTGTCGAATAGCTAGTTGTTGGGGCAAATGGGAAAAATTTTCATGATGGTTTGATTTTTCTTTTTTCCAACATCCCCTATTTCAACTCCTTAACCTATCCCTAAACCCTTGTCTTGAATTTATAATGGGATATACATTTTGGAGAAGGAATTATATGCACAGGCCTCATCTCTTCAACATTTTGATCATTCATTGTTGTGTTGAATATCTATGGGTATTACTAACACTGTTCAAGCTTCCAATCATGGTCTCCCTTCTATTTAATTTTTTTTTACCCTAAATCAATGAATTTAGGGATATTTTTAATGATCTATAGTTTCATGATTATTAAAGATAATTATTCTTGGTGGTTTAGTCTCTCCACACCCTTGGTAGGAAATACCTTACCATTATAAAAAAATTTATATATGGTTTCATGTATCTCATGTTATTTGGGTGTATAGGTAGCCATGAGACTTATGTCTAAGGTTCAATTTCTTTTGTTAAGGCTTTTATAGGTTTAGTGGACACTTTATGGGGGTGTTCTGTGTAATTTATTGGTTGGAGTAGAAATTATTCTTCAATTTGTGCTTAAGATAAGGGTTTTCCACCTGGGAAATTGAACATCAAGGGAACCATTTGGGATTGGTTAGGGATGATTATTAATGGATAGATAATGGATGATATGACATGATTTTTTCCCTTGATTCTGATATTTTATTTTACATTTTAATGATTTTATGCCTGATTCTTGTGGTGGCATCCAAATATCCTTAAATATGGTCCAAGGTGATTTTTTGGCCTCCCAATAACCTTTGGGATACACCAGGGTGACATGTTAGGCCTCCCAAGAACCTTTAAGATGGGTTAGGGTGACATATTAGACCTTTTTAAAACCTTCAAGGTGGGTTGGAGTGTTATTTTTGGCGTCACAATAATCTTTAGGATGGGTCTTATTATAATTATGGTCATGACCTATGGGATAGGCATGTATCATGTGATACATTTGGCTATGAAAGTTTTGATATAACATCCTTTTTGTATGGAGCTGACGTAGGTAGGTCTAATGGTTCTGGTATCTCAGTTAGCACACGATGACCTAACAAGATAGTGAGTTATTATTGTATTTATTTTCTACCAATACATCCACCTTTATACACTTGATGGATTTATATTATGTTCACACTGGTGGTGTTGAAATGAGACTATTATCACACCCTAGATGAGCATCTTGATGTGTATATAGACTTTATGATTTAGGATCTAGCCAAAGGAAAGGGATCTGTAATAGATTTATTGGTAGGTGTTGGTGGTAGGGGATCGAGGTGACCCTGAGACATATATCAAGATTAGAAATGACTCTTTTATTTTTTCTCTTATTTTCATTCATACATTGATCCACCACTTGTGGGGATCCCTTTTTATTGGTTTGTATGACTTTTTATATTGTATGTAATTTTTTTATTGTATTTTATTTTGATTTTATTTCTTTTGTTTATTTGATAGCTCACTTATATGCTTCCTTGGTCATCACTTTTATTGTATGACTATTATAATATTCACAAATATAGATGGAATAATCTCCCCATGTGTTACTTATCCCCTCACCACTAGTTTACCACTTCATTCATATGGGGAGGTTCACATTAGGTCCTGTACCATATCATCCAAGAGCGAGAGATCTAGGGTCGGGGTGTTACCAAATTGTATCAATCCTTTTTCCATTGAATTTATATTTAGGTCATGGTAGAATTAAGATAGTTTGGACAGAACATAGATAGTGTAGCTACCCTAGTCACAAATTTAACATGTTTATTGGATATCCATGTTACCAGGGAAGTTTTTTTGATTCTATTAGTTGTGATGTTATATTCCATGTTGTTCTTTGGTATTACTGTGTTTTTTTGGTTTATGGTATTTTACTCTTGGGCCTTGGGAAAGAGTTAGAGATTTTATTCATCATGAGGAAGCATTTAGTTACACATGTCATATGACTGACATCTTATGATTTATATAGGTCTAAATTAAATAAATATTGATCCTAAATATATTTAGTGTTTTCCAAAATACATTTTTGAGGGTATATAGTTAATTTAACTTGATCAGGATTATGATTTTATTATTATATAATTATGACTAATGTGATAATTCCATGTTGTGTGATATATGTTCATGTGATATTAACTTTGTGAGTGAGTAAATGGGGATATTGAAAATGCCTAATATATGAGTTCCCAGTTATATAAGATATAGGGAGAATTGTGGAATTACACCCATGGTTTCTTCCCTTGAGATATAGTACTAAGAATTTAATTAAATTTTTTGATTTGATATATATGTTGATTTTGTATGACCTGATCCTAGAATATAGATAAATGGTCTTGTGAGAGAGATCTCAGGTTGTGATACCCTTATGATGTGGGATGTTTCCCTTGGAGGGATTGTGCCAACTGAGACTTTGATTTTGATTTTTAACCTTGAGAGTGGGGAAGCCCCATTGAAGGTTATAGCTATTAGTGGTCCTTGTTGTTTGATCCTATCCTGAGAGTGGGTAATGTGGATTGATTAGAATGTTTCCATGGGTGTCAAAGTCGCATGATGGGGTGGGTGATTTCGGCATGTTAGATTCCATGTGTAGAGATACGTCTAAGGGAGAAACAATGATTCATAATCTAGGTGAGACCTATTTTGGAGGACTTAATGAAAGATCCTATTTTCAACTAATGTGGGGCTCAATATGTTCATGACTTGTAGATTTAGGATAAATAAGGTAACTTAATAGAAGGTTTGATGTAGATATGAAAGTGTTTTGAGGGATAGGAGAATGGGTTAATAGTCTCATTTGGGACAGATGCATGGAAGTGTATCTAGTGTATAGAAGAGGATAATGAGTCACTATGATTATGTTTGGAATGTATTGCCCTATGAATCAGAATACCCTTGAATGAGTTTGAGTAAGGGAATATGAAATCTTTTGGGTGTTCTGGTGTCGATATTTGTTTGTAGAGAATGGTCATTCATATGCCTAGTAGTGTTGTTTTCTGGTACGATTCATGATAAAATGGTCGGTGAAAACCTTATGTGGTTTAATGGAGGGTGGTATAGTAAGGTAAATCACATTGGGTTTTAGAACAATGATCTATTAATGAGTAGTCTTATAAATGGTTTGGAATGGTGAGGTTTTTTTGTTCAGAAAAGTTTTGAGGAAGCTTTACTATTGGTGACACTAGAATATGTGTGAGGAATGGACATTTTACTAGATGCATAAGCCTAGTTTTGATGTGATATTTAACACTATAGTTGAGTTATTCCCTTTTGTTTTGGTCTCCTATGAGTGGGAAACCATTGAGAGTTATTAATATTAGGGACATAATGTGAGATAGAGTTTCATTGTTTCATTGGAGTACGAATCAGAAAGCAGTCATGTGTGGGATGAGGATTGACATGGGTCCAAGTAGAGGCTCTCATTAATGGTAACTTGGGATCTTGTTTCAAAATATAGAATTCTAAATATTATTGGTATATAATGAGATTATTCAGGGTGTAGTTTAATGGTTGATCTAATCTTGAATCTTATTATGGTTTGATATGGAAAATGAGCATGGTTCTGGAGGAGAAACATCCATGCATTGATGATGATATCTATAAAGGTCATAATCTAGGAGAATTGTAAGTGATTAAATATGGTTGTGAGTTCAATATTAGTTGGATAAGGGTGTGGAGTTGTTTCTAATGGAACACCAATAAAATATGTGGATGATGCAGTTGGTGAGTGAGGAGAGAGTGGCGGTTGGTTTTCCATGCAGTCACCTAAATATGAGAGAGGTTACCACATCTAGTCATTACATGTACTGATAAAAGGAGGATGTACTTTGGATCTTGAAGTTTTTGTTTTGATGGACCAATGGTTAGGGCGATCCCATGTTGGGGGTATTTAATTAATCACAAGCATGTGGTCTCATGTGGGTGGGACCATAAATATAGTGAGACGGGTTGATGGATTGTTGAAATAGATCTTTACTTGCCCAAATAGTTTAAATAACCTTATATGGTGGTAAATCAAGGTTTAATATATTAAAAAAAATTGTCTCTTCAGGTATTATTTTTCATTAGACAAATATTTCTTCTCTCTCATTCATGTAACATATAATAAAAGAAAATTAAAACAAACACAGGACACCACAATTTTACATGGTTCTCACTCACTAGGCTATGACCAAGGAGAATAAAAAGTAATTGTACCAATGTAACAAATACACACAACCATACTATTTTAGAAATTATAAAATAATAATCACTATCAATCCTAGTTTTTAACCATTCACAATTTGAAATGTCACTACTGCCTCTCTACTGAAGTGAATGCACTACTCCTTTAATATAATCTTTTATCACCTAGTTCTAGATTGATTCACACTTGTGTGTGTCTTTAATATTGTGTTTCATAAAATTTTTGACAACCACATATGCTATAGAATTAAATTATTGGATCATGTAACCCATTTACAAAAACCCTTCACAATACCCGTACATAATATTTTTTACTGATTACATAGATTGTGAGACATTGTCCTATTTACATGGATCATGTGACTCCATCATAATACATTATTATATTCACACATATCATGTGTCTATAGAGGGGTTTTATATGCAAAGACCCATTTTTAATACAACTCTTCACCAGATCCATTTATTATAACCCTTCACAAAACCCCTTCACAAGACCCCTTCTGATGATATCATTATGATTACATGGATTGTATAAATCCAGTGGAATACCATGTAATACTCATGAAAAATGATTTATCTTACATAAAAACACTTAAAAACTAATAAATTTCAAAATTATTGGTCAATAAATATTTATATACATAAATCTGCAACCTTTACTCCACAAATTGCGATCAGCAGTTCATTCCACAACCTAAGTATCACCATTACACATATCATGTAATCCATTGTAGAAATTCTAATTGGCTTCCATGACATGTTTATTGTAAAAATACCTTTTACATTGGTCTATGTAATTATATTTGAGCATTTCATGTGACTCCATCTCAATGTCCCTTAACAACCATTCAGCCATTGATTGATCCCCTCACGAGATCCCTTGAAAGTCATGCAGTGTTTATTGATGTTTTCTTGAAGTAATTTGTGTGTTCTCATCATAACATCCAATGAAAAATATGTAATCTTCACATATCACATCATGAGATCCATATAAAATCAATCATGCTTCACGTGATCCAATTGAGAGATCCAAATACAATAAAATGATCTCAATATTTTGAGCTTCCATGATACCTCTCTATCATTTGCAGCCTCTATTTTTTCATTCACTTCTCATGATCCCATAATAGGATCCCTTGACAATCATAAAATATTTTAAAGTGAATCATATGATCTCATCGTGAGATCCTCTTATACTCAAAAAATCATTTGATACGATCATATGATATTCATTAACTCTCATGATCATAAGTGAGAAATTTCCACCGTGTCTAGAAAAAGTCAACATGAATGATCCCTTAGTAATTACACACTTTTATGTGATCCTTTGGACCATTAAAAATCAATATGATCTATTAGGACATTCATTATATGTGTGATGCTCTATGAAATTTATTCTTTGTGTGTTCCTTTATGAAATTTTCTCTAACACTAAAAACTTCACACCTCCTATTAAAAACCTTAATAATTAGTGTAAAACCTTTTCAACAAACAAAATCAACACAAATAGGGTTTTTTCGACAATATAACACTTTTGGTATGTTTAAAACACTTCAAAACATCAATAGTCAACTTTTTTACAAACTATTCACATGAAAAACTATTTTCTTTCTATAACCCCAGATAGTGATCAAGTAATTCATTAACAGATGCTCTAAGCCCACATGAATCAAGATCAACATGAGTAAAGAGAGTAGAATGAAAATTTAATTAATTAATTACTTAATTATCTAAACAGACATCGGAAAAATGATTCGCACTAAAATATAGAACAAGATCATTCCTCGAGATCACTTCTTATCTATTAAATGTTAGCTACTCCCATATTTAACCCAATTGCCACTCATTTTCTTGATTCTTATAGAGTATTAGAAATAAATTAGCCTAACCTTATTTAAAACTCCTTCTATTTTCCCCCCATTTAATTTTCTCCCACTATCTTGATCAAGAAAGTTTCTCCCCCATTTTCAATAAACCCAAATGTCATTGTTGTGCGGTTTGCAGCATGATAAATAATACATATCAATACAAAAGTGAAAAAACACCATACCTTAGGGAGACTGGGTCACAAATCCAAAATATTTAAGTGTGATGAGTTGAATAAACACAACTACCAATTATATGTCATTCAATTAATACTTTAGGAATTTCCTTCATTAGGATGTCCATAACCTATAGTTCAGTAGGCTCATAGTCTCATTTCACAAGGCCATTCTCCCCTATCTCTTTCATAAAGTGATATTTTATTTCAATTTTTTTTTTTAATTGAGTTATGGATGGGATTTTTTCTGTGTTTTATTGAACATGGATTATCAATATGTATTCTGATTGAAGACTTTACTTCAACTCCTATGTCATCACGTTACTGCTTCATTTACACTAACTGTGGAAAATCATTAGTAGTTGTGATGTATTAAACTTATGTGGTGCTCAAACAAATGAAACATTTTATATTATTGTCCTATAAATACATAGATACTAATATTCAATAAAACACATGATTATAACATTAAATAATCTACTAAATCATTCCAATCTACATATGTAAACCTCCATAACTCTTGCTGATATTTTTTGTTATACAGTAATTCGAAATCAATCATGTATTCGATGTACTGAAGTATTATTTTCACTGTAGGTAAGTTGATTTGTTTTGGATTATTTCCATATTTTACCACATGAAATTTATGAAAAATAATATTGATTAGTTTCCATGTAAATTACAATAGAGTACTAATGATCTATATATATTTTATGATATTGACTTTTTTCTTTCATCATCCCTTTACAATTTCACCCATGTAGCAACTTGAGTTTATAACTATTTGAGATTTTCCATTACAAATAATATAAAATTTTCCTTATCATATTTTCATTGATAAATAAATGTGACATGAATTTCTTATGTTACATGTTAAAAAAGGAAAAATGTTAACTCCATAATCATTGAGATTTCAATTTTTCAATTCATGAAGTTTATATACTTTATTCACTGTGCTTCATTCTATCCAACAGATATTATGTTATGAACATATTCTAATGCCATAATCATTTGATTACCATAATTATTTAAATATATACTATAACAAACTCCATTGTATTGGTAGCCAATCTTCATCAAATACTAATCATGTCATGGATACTATAATCTTGATGCTTGCTTCAACCAGCATAGATCCTTCAATAACCGAAAAAAACTTTATTTCATCTTTATGAATGAGAATACCATATGTATTTTTAATATAACCTTAAATGACTAAATCCCCATTCATAAATACTGACTTCATGTTCATTTGAAAACCATTGAATTTCATTTTTACTATTATGAATAACAGTTATCAAATTTTCACAATATTTTAAATATGTGTGGATGTTTTATAAACATAAATACCCTCAATCTGGTAGAATCCATTTTACACATGTTTTTATTTATTTTTAATTATTTTTTTATATGCATTTATCATTTTATGGAGTACCAAATGTTACTAGATGACATTATTGTCTGTCAACATCAAAATAATCTCCCATCTATGATTCTTTATGATTTGGTCAATAATTTTTTCCATCACCTAATCAAAATTATCATATCTTAGGTCTTCCTTTAAAAACAATATATCAACTTGTGATATGAAATATTCTTGATGTAGCGTCTTCATCCTTTTTCTCAGTACCGGTTCTATATGATCACTGATTATATTCTGCCTATCAATTTCATATTGACTCTTTGGTTTTTTTCAAAAAATACTCTTAGTTAATACTTCTCTTCATCTAAATATTCTTACAAATAGTTCTCATGAACATTCACTCACACTGATTTTCTCATCTCCTCCTCAAGATCCTACTGATATTGTTGATAGATTTTCTATGATTTGTTCTCATTTTCCAACACAACAACATAATTTATCAATATAACTTTCCCCAAACCCTTATTAAATAATATATATTATTTTATTTTTCCTATGTAACCAAAAAATAACCCTTCACCTATATATGATTAAAAATTTCTATATTTATACTTGTTGAAAATGAAAAACTTACCTATAAAGAGTCGAAACTACTTTAATATAGGATTCTTTCCAAACCATGGATCATATAGAGTATTATCTTCCTTTTAAAGAATATAGATCTATTAGAAATATACACTAATTTCAACACTCATTCTTTTGAAAACTTCTCTGGAAGATCTTTCTTAATAAGAATTTTTTTTCAATGATGTTTCTAATCATGTTTCTTCTCTCATCCATCCATTTTGTAATGTAGTTTTCACTACTGAAACATGGTTCCTTACCTCATGTTTCTTGAGATAATCATACACTTGTATATTTTTTAAATTCATTCCATTATCTTCTTGAAACATCCTGATTTTTTATGTAATATCTTTTCAACTTCCCACCAATAATGTGTTATGAAACAGAACACATCAAACTTGTGGGGTGATAATTGAAACCCAGGCCATATAGGTGAACTCATAAATACAAAGGACATCATTAATCATATCATCAATATATATTACTAAAATAGGTCTACACACATCAATATGTACTAGTTTACGAACATTTGTTGACCTTTGATCTTTTTCCTTATACTTATTACATGTTATCTTTCCTTTTTAGTAAGAATCACACATATGAGTATGGTCATGTGATAACTTATGGATATCTCAAGAAAAAACACATTTCACCAGATATTCCAAAGATGGTTGGATAAAATTTCTAAGAAGTTTATTCCACAACATGTTTTGTTCTTCTTTAGATAGAAGACATATAACTTCTTCTCCACTCATAAGATAGATATTACCTTTTATGTGTTCTCACTAAAAAATAACTCCACCATATTTTCACTTGATAATACAAAGCTTCATGGTTATGTGTATAGAATTTCTTGAGTCTTTTTTTTGACTGATACTTAAAAAGTGGTGATTGAGAAAATCAATAACCCAGACCTCAATGAATATCATTTCATTTACCCAAAAATTGTTTTTTATTGATCCAATAGTCTCATGTCCTTCATAATTACCAAATATGATAGTATTATCCTTGTTATACCTCATTTATATCACCATATCCAAATTTCATATCATATAGAAGGTGAATCAACCATCAATTATTTGTATTGCAGTTTCATCTAAGGCTTTGAAGGAAATATATACAACCAATACCAACTCATATATTTTCATTATCATATGTGTCTTTTACTTTATACATGATGCTAACAAATATTATTAATCTTATTTAGAGTATTATTCTCTTAAATAATCTTGTAGTGTGGTAAATTCATTTTTAAATCCTATATCATTTGATGATACCTTGATATACGTCATGAAAACTCATTGAGTCTTTCTATTACATTACTGCATATTATCAATGAGAAATATCTTCCATATTTTTGAACCCTACACGCCAAAAATAGTGGCCATCAAAATAATTATGGGGACATTGAACTCTGTTTGGATTCCTCTATTGTTCTTACACCCATTGATACATCTTTACCATGGAAAAAATATTTAAAAAATTCCCCATCCTTCAAAATAAATAACTTTTGATATGATGTTTATTATGTTGAATTTCTTTTGTGTCACTGATTTTTCTATGAGATATCTGAATCATCAAATTTTGATTCATACCTAGATCAATCTTCTACCATAGAGCAGGTTCCTGTGGTTTTTCATGATCCATTAACTATTTCTATTATTGATCAATCCCCATACCATTTATTTCATTATAATGTGTCATTTCCTTCTATATACATTCCCTTTAATATGTTTCTAGACCCTTAAATTCTATTTTTATTTTTCATGTCTCATTTCTAACCAAATTTCCTAATGTCATATCAGGATTCAAGAGTTTCTCTTGATATTTTTCCTTCCATCATAAGCCAAAAAATTCTCCTCAAGTTCTTTAATAAATTTGACTCGATCTTTTACTATGTTAGTCCGTCCATCAATATCCTTGGTCTGTTGTTAAACCTTGATCATAAAATCAATGAATTTCTCTATGTTTTATATATTTTTAGATATGATATTTCCAATTTTATCCTTTAGCTCAAAATTATCATGTTCTTGATATTTCATATAGAGTTTGTTATCATGAACTAACCTATAGTATTTCTTTGTGTTGTCTCTCCAAATGTTTTTCTTTTAAATAATAACTTATAATTGGACCTCTAAGTAAACTTTTACTTCAACTTCTCCTTCATTATTTTCAATTTCATCCCGTTCTGGTAATTTTTAACCACTTACAAAATAGTATTTTCTCTGTGATCCATGCAATATTCCACTCTTCTGTCTCATATTCTTCAAAAGATTCATTTCTCTGTGAATGAATATTTTTCTTTCTAAATAAATTTTAAAGTATATTTTTACTTCATTTCACACAAACAGAACACCTCTTTCTGGGAGTTTTTTTTCTTATCCTCATCAATATCTTGAAATTTCTTTAAGAACTTGTTTTAAAATGTCAAGCATTTATACAATGAAATCATACAAGAATAAGATTCCCTTTAAATAATACATTTACCCTTTATATATTTGAGTAAATAAATATCGTAACCTCATCCACAATGTCTTCTTTCTGATTATCTTCTAATGTGATCTTCTTCTAGGAATTGAATTCCACCTCATTATACTTCCCTTCTTCCACAGACTAGTTATCATCAATTTTTATCTCCTACTAAAAAATATTACTACGAAATCTGTCCAATTTTATCTCTTTTTTATCATTATCTTATTGTACATAGAATTTTAGGTTCAATCAATAATGAATTCATCAAAATATGTTATTAATTATTTTTACATCATCAAAAACTACTCTCAAACCCCACATGTCTTCCAAAACAATAGTCACCTGATCAAATAATGCATTAATAAATTCATTGGTGTTTATCCTCAAGTCCAAAACCTATTTTGAAGAACCTTTAATTTATCTTCTCATACTTTTGAATCTCCTTCATAGATATTAAGTATCATTACAACATGTCATGTGAGGATATTCATGATATCACCTTTCTATAGATTTTTTTGATAAAGCTCTACTTAAGGGATTATTTCATATGGAATAAGTAACCAATTACCTCTTCTCTATTTTGAAAAAGATATGCTCCCCATACTATTTGAAATAACAAAAAATTAAATGGTAAACACATCCATACCTTATGATATAAAATAATGTTTCATCTCATTAATCCATAGATAAATGGTTTCCATCAAATATCATAATTCATTTGTGATTAAAAACTTTTTTTCTTATAATGATAGAGAAACTCTTACATTAACCCTTTTCTTTGATACCAATTTTCATAAAAACTATATTAAATACCACAAGAGGGGGGATTAATTAGGGTTTGACGGATTAAAAATATGACTCTTCTAATATTGTTTCATTTTTAGAAAAAAAAACTATCGTCTCTTTTATTACCATGGAATAGAATAGATTGAAATTAAAACATGTGTAGGGTATAACAATAAAACTTAGTTCACCAACACTAGGCTACGATAAAGGGTCATATAAATAAAATTAACTAATATAACAAATCCCTTAATGTGATATTTTGTAATATGTTTTTTATCATACTCACTATCTAGCCTAGTTTACAACCACTAAGAATTTTTAATCTAAATACTCTCTAATGAAGCAAATCACCAATCATCAAGTAAAATATTTGGAAAATTAGTTATTGTTTTATCCACAGTTGTGTGTGTCTATATTCTCATGTTTTATCACATACATGAAAACCTCCTTTATTCTATACTTTTGTTCATGGAGCATGTGACCCCTATGAAAAGCCCCCTCATAAGACCCCTACATAGGATAACTTCACTATATTTTATATTGATTACACGGATCATTAGTTATTATTCAGGTCACATTGATCAGATGACTCCAATGCAAGATCTTGTTATGTTCACATAGATCTTTCTATGAGTATATACCCAGTACATGTGTCCCTTCACAAGATACCATCATGAGACCCCATCATGAGGCCCATTCATAAGAACCCTTCAGAAGACATAATCGTATTTTTAAATATCATGTAACTCCAACATAAGTCCTTTTTTTGCTCATGTGAAATACTTTTCATCAGATATAATTTCATAATAATACTTCTTTACTCATTGAGGATAGATTAAGTGGTATTTATAGACATATATCCACAACCTTAACTCAATATATTATAGTTATCCATCCATTTCACCACCTTAGTATCTCCATTACACACTAAATATTAGCATTTCTAGCATTCATGATTTACCACTATGACATGTTTATTAGCACAATCTCATACACCTTGGTCTAAATCATTTACATGGAGAAAATAATGTGAATATATCATGATATAACTTTAAAACCATGAAGTAATTGTGTTATCCCTTGGTGATATCCCATGATAATCATGTTGTGGTCAGTGACATTTTCATCAAGTACGTCACATGATCTTATCATGAGATCCAATGAAAATCATGCGCACTTAGTTTGATCCCATTGTGAGATGTAAATAAAATAATGTGCAATTTACATGATCCCATCATGATATCTAATGAAAATAATTTGATCACATGGTTTCAAGTAACCATGAGATAAAAATATCATTTCAAGCCTCTCTTTCTTCCTTTACATCACATGATCTCATTATAAGATCCATTGACAATCATATGGTTTCTTTAAGTGAATTATGTAATATTGTCACAAGATATTCATATAATCATGAGAACTATGTGATATATTTCATCTCTCATGATCATAAGCAAGACATTTCCACCTTGTATAGATAATTACACTTCACATGATTCCTGAGTACATACGTGATTCTATGATATCCTTTAGCACTTTTTCAATCTGCATGATCCTTTATGAAATTTTTACTCCATGTGATCCTTTAGGACATTCACAGTATGCATGTTCCTTTACTAAATTCACAACAAAATTGAAAAATTCACCCCTTCTTCGACAAAAAACCTTAATAAAAAATGTCAAACCTTGTCAAAAAACAAAATCAACCCAAATACACCATCAAGATGAATTTTATCCTACACAATAGGAGGCTAGTGTATTGATGAATCCATTTTTATTTATTTTTTTAGGGATACCATATTTGGGATTTATATGAAATGATGGTGGATGTATAATCATGGGCATAAAATTCAAGGTAGAATTCAGAGATCTGAGTAGGGATTAGATTTAGGGAATTTCATTTCTCATTATATAATGATAATAGTCTTTTTTGGTTAAGGATCAAATTCTGGGATCAAACTGAAGGTTTATTTCACAATACAGTTTTTATAATTGGACCTTATTAGGATGCATCAAGATCTAGGCATCTTTATTGGGAGATATTTCCCTTCATCATTGGAGTTTGGCCAATTTTGAGATAGGTTATCCAAATGATGATCAACTGAATCTTTCTTTATATTTGGTTGTTGATAGATGGAGTCCATGTTGGGAATACTTTTGAGATATAAATGTGATGTACAATAATTTATCATGCCATATCAAGGGAAATCTATTGTGCCGGGGTTTCTTGAAAATTTAGTGGGTATACACCAATTTTGATTGAGAATCATAAAAAAAGATTTGTAAATATCGTTTGGTAACTGAGTAAGATGTCTTGGAAATATCATTCAGTTTATTTTCAGAATGAATAATTATCATTTTGATAATCATTTCAGATCATGTGAAGTTACATAGATCAAATATTTTTCTTTGAGTAAATAATTGGGTGAGAAGTACTTCAATATCTTCCATGAGTTCGGTAATGAAATAGTAGTGTATCTGGGAAAACAGGAGTTGTGAATCACAATCATGACATTTAAAAGATATATTTGGACATTGGATTGGGTTGGGTGGATTAAAAACCATGATTCATAAAGGTATATTATTTATGTGATGTCAGTGATCAAGAGTATAATATAATCTATTGAGGTTGAGTTAATTTACCCATCCTTGTGATGGGTTGGTTTTTTAGAAAATGCATAGGTGGGGGATGTGGGTTAAGGAATGACTATCACACTTTGTATTGGGAAATTAATTTGAGATATAAACAATTCTATAGGGAATTGAAATCCTAGATCTGGTGGCATGGCATGAAGAAATACATGGCAGGGTTCTTCACTTGTTGCCTTACTTATCATAGGGTTATGGTAGAGCACCACTAACCAGGTGGGGTACTTCATCCACATTCAAAGTCAATATGGAAATGGGGTGAGGTGGCCATAAAATTTTTCATGGGGCTATCTAGGACTCTAAATATTCAAGATTCCATGGGAGTAGTTATTTATTATTAGAAAAAAAGATTCCCACATCTTTCCCAATAGAGAGACTCGGTAAGTTTATGAGTTGTACCTTATGTATGAGATGTGGTGTGGTTTTATGGCATACCTACAACCATCATGTCAGATCGAGACAACTGTTTCACATCATAATTTGGGAAGTGCCTATAAGAGGAATTGGTGACACATCTAAGGTTAATCAATATATATGGACCATAGAAAAATGGACATTCCAAGGGGATCATACAAACACTAGAAAATATGTTTAGGGAGTGTGTTCTTGATTTTTGTGGGCCATTGGATTAACTCCTCGTCTTAATAGATTTAACCTATAATAATAGATTTTGGGATATGATTTAGATAACCCCCTTTGAGGATATTTATGATTGACTATGTCTATCACCATTATGTTAGAATGAGATGGGTGAGTTGAAATTGATCAAACCGAGCCTGGTGTAGGAGATTTCTGATTGGGTGCAGTTGATATGAAAGTGGCCAGTTACAACATAGAGTAGGCAGCATTTATATTCTTTGAAAATGTAAAAATCCTTGGAGTTCACCATGGGTGACTGGGTTTTCGTTCAAGTGTCACCTCGGTTAGTGAATAAACATCTATGAAAATAGAGTGAACTATCATTATGGTTCATTTTTCTATTAGAGATTGAATATGGAATTAGGACCTTGTCTAATCAATTAGATCAACCTCCCTAACATCAGAGTTTGAATAATGTATTTCATCTATAGAAACATTATATATATGATCCAAACCCCACACACGGGATTGAGAATTAATATTTTGGTATGGAAGTAGATTCTTTATTTGAGGAAAAACTAGTAAATATTATGGACCGAAGTGAGAACGTATTTCATGGGAATACAATGTATCTCATTTGGGTGATATGGAATCTTTTTTCGATATAATAATATATCAATCAGTTGGATTAGAATGTACAGGTGTAACGGATAGATATTCTAGTATAGGATCTCTAAGAAAACTTTTGGATGATAATGCCTTAGAGGTGTAGTTTTTTACACCTCTAGATAATTAAATGTTTGTTTCATTTTAAATTCAGTTTATTTTACTATTTTTTAGTGGATTCTGGTATATAGAGTGGTCGGGAGGAGGTTCATAGGCTACATGATATGAAACCAAGACCATATAAAACTATTTTAGTTCCATTTTCTCTCTATTATAGGTACACAGGATGGTCATTGGACTATCTATTGGCATGGATAGTCTTCATAGACCCACTGATAAGCTGGTGTTCCATTGGAAGGATTTTTATTAAGGGGTTGTTTTTTATTTTCTCCCATATACCCAATTTCACCTCCCTTACCCCTCACATGACCAATGAATTTAATTTATATAATGATTGGCATCTCGGATAATGAATAATCTATCCACAGCTCTTCTATTCAGCATTTTTTTCACTTCTCATTGTGTTGGCTCTCTCTGGGTATGTCTATCACTATTCAATATTCCAATCCAAGTTTCTCCTCTATTTAATTTTTGTATCCCTAAAGTATTGAATTTGGGTATGTTTTCGGGATTTGATGCATGTGGATTTTAGCATACAGTGGTTTTTTTGGTTTAGTTTCATCGTGCCTAAGCAGGGAAACCCCTTACCATTTTACACTATTTCTCATTGGTTGCATGTATCTCAGGGTGTGTGGGTGTGTGGGTATTAATGATTCTTATGAATAAGGTTCAATTTCTTTCATCTAGGACTACATAGTCATAGTGGACCCTTTATAATGGTAGAGTCTGATAATTTCTTGGTAGGAGTTCAAAATATGTGTGGATTGGTATTTTACAAAGGGGTTATCCAATAGGGAACTTGAAACATGTGGGATTCAATCAACCTTGGTTGTGGTTAGTTAATCCTGGAAAGATGATGGATGAGATGACATTATGTTTTCTATTACTTTTGATATTTACTTGTTACATTGTAATGCTGATATGATTTATACTTGTGGTGGCCTCTTAAGCAAATCTATATTTTACTTCTATAAGGAAAATTTCATTCCTTAATGAAATTTACCCTTACCTAGATTTCCTTATACATACCAATATCTTTATTATGTATAAAAATAAGTTTCATACCTAAAACCTCGGAATCATATAATACTTAGATATGAAGCATTCTGTTTTTGGATTCTAATTCTAGATACGAACACTAATAAAGTTCCACTCCAAATTCGGGATATGAAATATAATGATGTTCCACTCCGAATTCTGGATACGAACTTTTATGAGTTCGACTCCGAACTACTATGAGCTCGACTCTGAAGTCTTAATATTTCGACTCCGAACTTCTATGAGTTCGACTCCGAACTTCTATGAGTTTGACTCCGAACTTCTATGAGTTCGACTCCGAACTTCTACTAGTTCGACTCCGAACTTCTATAAGTTCAACTCTGAACTTTTACTAGTTCGACTCTGAACTTATATTAGTTCAACTTCGATATTTGTAAGTTCAGAGTCTAAATTCTTGAGAAACCAGACTCCGAATTTCCTTAGAAATTCAGACTTCGGATTTATACAGAATTCAGGTTTCGAATTCTTACAAAACAGAATCTGAATATCTCTTTATTATAGACTCCGAATTCCATTTTTGATAGACTCCAAACTTTTATTTTCATACATTCTGAACTTCAGTTTTACTTATGCATACACTTGTTTCATTAAGAAATTATTTCATTCTTTTAGTTATTGACTAACCATTTTTTGAGTGACACGTGTACATGTCCCTTCAAAATTCAAGTAGAAATATGACTATTGGAGGAGGGAGCCGACTGTTGGAGCTTCGCCTATAAATAGAAGCTCATTTGAAAGTCGACACAAAAACTTTGACACATCGTTGAGATATGTGCTTACATGCAGTTGAAGTGATTTCTTGAGAGAGATTCTCTTATCAAATCTCAGAGATTCGTCCAGAAAGTTTGAACAGCATGTCCAAACTATGCCTCATGCAGACTTGCTTTCTGCTGCTCTGGTTGTTGCTGATTACAATCGAGGGCTTCCGATGATAAGAAGATAGAGGTTCCAACACCTTGAAGTTGAGGGCTTCCTTGTTGAGGAAGATAGTGGTGTCGACTACGAGATAGTTGAGGGCTTGCAGGGATAGCAAGACAGACTCCAATCATTGTATCGAGGGCTTACACTGGTGTGGGTTAGACAGACTTGCTTGAAAGTATAAATCAAGGGACCTTTATACAAGGTTGTTGGATACCCTTCTCTTTGGGTTAAAAGAGTTATTGTTTGTTACTTGTAGTTTTACTACTTGTTTTTCTACTCCTTTTTGTATTGTTAAGTAAAGTATAACTTTCTTATACTTCCTTACTTTTACTCTGATTTAGTTAGATTCTATATGCTTTAAGGTAGAATCTTAATCTTTGTAACTTTTGTTATGTTCCATTTTCGGAATCACTATTCTGAAATCTAGCAAGTCATTAGTACTCATAAAGGTCTTTTGAATTATCTTGTTTAACCTTGTTAAACATAACCATTCCAAAAGTTCCCTTAAGGAATTTTAAAAGGTATAATTCACCCCCCCCCCCCCGTCTTGTATCTGAGAATCACATTATCATTTCGATCCTACCATTGGTATCATGGAGTAAATCATACTCAGAGTCATACCATCCTAACAATTGGTATCAGAGCAGGTGAACACATACCCTATACCAATCTAACACTTGTTAATAGAGATTTAGTATCATCTGAATTAATCTCACGATTAGATTTAGAAGATATTTTTCATATTCATACCTTCCGGATTCATATTTTTTGAAATCATAGTTCGGATTCACATTTTTCTTAGAGATAAAAATTTTCTTTCTTAGAATATTTTCTCTTGTTTACAAACTTTTACATGTAACATGTTTGTGTGCCAAAGTTTTTCTTAAGGATGGATGGTTTAAATTTTGGTTCTATCGACAACATAAATCCTACAAGACCACCTATCTTTGTTGGTAATGATTATGAATATTGGAGAGATTGTATGAAGACTTACGTTATCAATACCAGGGTAGATAACTTTTTCATGCTTAACGGAGGATAAAACATTCCTGACAATGAATTTAGTGCTTTTACTAATCAAGAAAAGAATGAATACCAATTTAACTATAAGGTACGCAATACATTACTTTGTTCAATGGCTAGGAACATATATATCCAAATTTCTTCTTGTGAAACAACTAACTATAAATGGAAGAAACTTGAAGTTACACATTTTGGTACATCTAAAGTGATTGAGACTAGAAGATCCATGCTCAGAGATTAGTATCATGGTTTCAATTTTCCTTATGGAGAACCAGTTATTAAGGTGAAACAGAGATTCATGACTATCGTAAATAGCTTACAATCTATGGGAGAGAAAGGTATAGATGATGAATCTCTTGTTTACAAGATCATAGATATCATGCCGATTGAGTGGGAATCGAAGAGAACTGCTATCGATGAAAACAGAAAGGTTACTGAAATTTCTCTTGATTAACTATTTGGAACTCTTCTTCAACATGAAACTAGAATGAATATAAATACTGACAACATAAAGAAGAAGAATGGGAATTGTAGTGTTTATTTTACTACTACTTCAAATCACATGAAAGCTAAGACTCTTGAGAGAGTTTCTAGATCCAAGTCTAAGAAGATTATTATCCAAATAGAATCTAGTGAGAGTGAAGTCTCAGAGAATGAGTTAGCTAACCTTGCTCGAAGGATGAACAAGATACCTGGACAGATAAATTTCCAATCCAAGTATAAGAAGAAGGAAAGGAATGATAAGAAATATTCATAGGTCACATGCTATGGATGCAAGAGAGCTGGACACATAAGACCTGACTTCCCTTTTCTCAAAAGAAAAAAGAGAAAAGAAATGAATTCTGAAAGGAACATAAAGAATTATTACAAGTCCAATGCTAAGAAAGTTCAGAAAGCTAATGACACCTGGAGTGCCAGTGGTGGTGACTCTTCAGATGAATCTTCTGATTATGAATCTTTTGGATAAAAGAATCATGGTCTTACATCCAGGCTACCAATTGAAAATCATTTCTTTATAGATAAGGTACACAATGTTGAATCCTTGACCAACGTCTCTTTAAATGCTAATGATATTAAATATTATAACTCTTCTGATGAAGAAAATACTTTACCTACCTATGAAGAAGTTTCTAGGTTTTCTGAACTTCTTGAGATTGAGAACTCAAAACTCATGAAAAAGCTTGATAAGGAAAACTCTTGGAATACTATTCTTAATAGTGAAATATCATATCTTTCTAAAGATCTTGATAAGAAAATTTCTGATTTCGAATGGATTTAAAAAAATCTTTAGGATGTAAATTCTGAGAAGAATATGCTTTCAAAGAACTAGAAAATGTAATTTCTAAGAAAGATGTTTTTGAGCCTAACTCTAGCACAAAACCATATGTTTCTGAAGATAAGAACATAGTTTTAAAACTCAAATCTGAAATATTTTCTTTGAGGAAGTGTTTGTCAAAATTTACCCATGGTAAGGAAAATTTTGATAAAATGTATTCACAAATCCGACCTCGAAGGAATACTTCTGGTTTTGGTTACACATGTTCTAAACCAATTTTTAGTAACAACTACTTTGTTCCTCAAAGTGCCCCATTTTGCA
This sequence comes from Viscum album, assembly GCA_963277665.1. Classification (NCBI taxonomy): domain Eukaryota; kingdom Viridiplantae; phylum Streptophyta; class Magnoliopsida; order Santalales; family Viscaceae; genus Viscum; species Viscum album. The sequence goes on along the minus strand of OY728142.1, from coordinate 1,535,392,319 downwards.
AAAGTTTCAATGTGGTGGTCACTGAGCAAAGAATTGTTCATTAAAAAAACCATATCATTAAAATTTCATAAGGATAACTTTTCTAAGAAGATGTGGGTACCCAAAATTTCCCTTTTTGAAATTTCCAGATCCAAGCAAGTCTGGATTCCAAAAACCTAACTTTGTCTTATTTTCAGTAAAATAGTTAAATTACCAACGACAATATTTGGTACATTGATAGTGGATGTTCCCGGCATATGACTGGTAACAGAAACTATTTTGAAAATATTATAAAGATGAAAGGAGGAAAAGTAACTTTTGGAGATAATACTCAGGGAGAAATTATTGGTATAGGTGACATTGTTCTTTTTTGGAAATACATTGATTTAAAAAATTTTGTTTGAAATGGAGATATCATTCTTCAGCTTATCAGAACACAAGATCAACTTGCCGACATTTTCACAAAATCTTTACCCTCTGATTGATTTGAATACATTAAACAGAAGTTAGGAATGATAACTGTGAGGTATTCTTTCTTCATTAACTTCTTGTTGAAAAATTCTCCTTACAGTAATAAAATCTTTTTCATAGGAGGAGTACATTTGATTGTGAGTCTTTCAATTTTTTTTTTGTAATAAGTCTTTCAAAAAAATTCTTAATAAGTCTTTCAAAATTATTCGTAATGAGTCTTTCAAAAAATTTCGTTATGAGCCTTTCAAAATTTTTTGGAATCGAAATTTTTGTAATGAAGTTTTAGTACTAAAAATTTTCGCAATGATGTTTTCATACTAGAAATTTTCATAATGAAGTTTTCGTACAATATATTTTCGTAATGAAGTTTTCGTACTGGAAATTTTTGTAATGAAGTTTTCATACTAGAAATTTTAGAAATGATGTTTTTGTACTGGAAATTTTCTTAATGAAGCTTTCGTACTAGAAATTTTCATAATGAAGTTTTCATACTAGAAATTTTCGTAATGAAGTTTTCGTATTAGAAATTTTCGTAATGATGTTTTCGTACTGAAAATTTTCGTAATGGGAATTTTCGTACTCATTTTTTTCCGTAGTGAGTTTTTCGTAACGAGTTTTTTCGTAATCAAATTTTCTTCAATAAGAATATTACCTATTCCGAATAAAATTCCTAGCCAATCTGAAAGGTATGTTTTCCTTACTCAAGTTTCCATAGTCATTTTTAGTTGCTGGTAGTTTCTTTTTCTTATAAAATTTCTCGGATTTGCTTCTTCAATCCAAATGTTTTTAAAAAAAACCTCAAAAGATCGGATTCAAGATTTACTTGCAGATATAATTTCAATCGTTAGATCAAATAAGACAAATTATCAACCGTTAGATTTCTTTTGGAAGCATAAAGTTCAACTCCATCGCCTATATAAAGGTCACCCCCTTTTGTGTCCCACATCATTTTCACGCTCTGGCGTGCTGAAACTATGCCTCTTCTCTTAAAACCCATTCCGAATATTTCAGTGCTCCTTCATTCTGAATGTCTGTTGAAGCCACTTCCTAAGATATGTCTACCACGAAGCCAATTTCAAAATGGCAAGTGTATAGGGAAAGGCTGGTCCATATGAACATTTACAAGTACGATTCCATCATCTCTAAGAATTTCAAGTTTAATGGTTGGGAAGATGTATGTATATCCAAGACAGGTGATCAATATGCGGTCTATCCAGAGATACTTTTGGAGTTCTATGAATCAGAAAGCTTCTATGAGGAATATGGAAGAGAAAAGTTTTCTTTCAAGTCTTATGGGAAGACATACAATCTTACTTACACCAAGGCATCAAGCTTTGTGGGGCTGTCATATGATAGAGAGGCTGAATTTTTCTCACATAAACTGCTGGATGAGCAAGGTAGTTTTGTTAAGGTGAAGGACTCGGAGTTTCTTGGGCTACATGATGTAAAGACAACCAAGATTTATCATCTACTCTCTAATAATCGGATCCTTCAACTTTGGGTGCAATGTTTCTTGGTTCCAAGAATGGGTGACAAATACACCCTAGAGAAAAGTGATATATATTTCTTAGATGTCTTGGTGAATCCAAGAAAAATCAATCTGATGAGGCATGTTCTTGTGACAATCAATAACATCATAGAAGAAAATTTAAGAGCTCAAATCATCATGTACCCTACCTTACTATCAAAGCTGATAGTTTGGTGTCTGGATTCATTCAAGATTGCATGTATGTATAAAATTCGGAACTGTAAGGTTATGATTATTAGTGATGATACCTTGAAAAGAATGAATATGGCCTATTCTAAGGAAACAGGAGAGTTTTATAATCTTCCAGAAGAAGAGGTAGAAGTCGCTCCGGAAAATGTAGAGAAGGTTGAGCCAGTGAAGAAGGTGACTAAGAAGAGGAAATTAAAAGAAGTGGTTGCTGAAGACAAGACTCCCAAAGCTAAGGAAACCCAATCTGCACCTCCCAAGAAGAAATAATAGAAAGAATATCTAGATGAGGTGGCTACTAAATGGAGGGAAGATAAGGAGAAAAGGAAAGAAGGGGACCCTCAGTTCAGACTAGACCCGCTGGAAGCTAAATCATTAACGGAGAAGACGGCTGAATACCTTGAGATGGTAGAAAATGAGAAGAATATGAAGATGAAGATTTCTTAATCTGAAGTTTTTCAATCTCTATTGAAAGTCTAAGATGTAGCTTCTAATAATATTCCCGTTCTGGAAACTTTTCTTGTTGATCCATTACCAGAGACCCCTGGAAAGAACAACTTCACTCTGGAAAAGTCTAAAGGGAAACAATTTGTCGAAGAAGTAGAGAAACTAGATGGTGAAGAATTAGAGGAAGAATTTGTTGAAGAAATTGGTGAAGAAGAGGTAGTAGAAGAAGGAATTGATGATCTCGATGACTTGATTAAACAAGTTGAGGATTATCAAGAAAAGGCCGAGTCCTCAAAGCTAGTCACTCCGAGAAAGGGAGTTGAGGAAGAAGGTAAGGAAGATGAAGAAAATGAACAAGAAAAAGAAAATGAGTTGTCTGAGGAAGTAAGTTATGAGAAGCACTTTCTTGAAGAAGGAGCAGAGAAGGAGAAACCAGATGAAGACAAGATTGTTCAAGTATCTGAAAGCGAGGAAGAATCTCCTGATAAGGAAGTTACGAAAGTTGATAAAGTGAATCAAGGGCTCATGAACACCCCAACAAAAGATATCATTAGAAAGAAAGATGTCGGTGGTCCTTCTAGAAGAAAGTTGGTGGAAATTGAAGAAGAACCATCTCTAAGAAAGGTGTCCGATTCGGAATCATCAGCACTGGGTTATGACATTGTTGTTGAGTCTTTGAAAAAGTTGGTGGACACCATTCTGATATTTCCCACCATAGACTCCAGATGCCAGATGCTTCAACACAGTCTGAATCAGAAGTCCGAATCCTTGTCTATGGTGATGGACAAGTGTGTGAATATTGAAGCAGATCATAGAAATTCCCTTATCAATTACAATGTTCACTGAAAATCATGCAGAAAAATCACATTGTGGTCTAAGAAAGTTGATGATGACTTGGCTGAGTTTGATCGTTTTCAGAATGATGTTAAAGATTCTTTTGACCCCGAGGATTCAAAGATAATGAATCTTCAGGATAAGCTGACCCTTGAGAAAAATTCTCGGAATCAACAGGTCAGAAATTTGAATGGAAAGATTAACTCGGTTTCTCAAAACTGGAAAGGGGAAAGAGATTTCCGAATTGAGTTTGAAGAGAAGCTGGAAAAGAAAGATGAGCTACCAAAAATGAAGGAAGAGGCCATAAAGGCTCAGGAAGAGGTTCTGAAAGCTCAAGATGAAAGGATAAAAGCTTTGGGGAAGAAACATGAGGTGGACCAGAATGACTTTAAGAAGCTGAAAACATTGTTGAAGAAGTTAATTCCCAAGGAAAAGGAGGACAAATAGACAAATCCGATTTTTTTTGTAATGATTTTTGTTGTAAAAATTATTTCAACTCTAATGAATTCATTGGTTGGTTGTATCTCGTATTGTTATGTACTAATGTTTCAGGTACCTTATTTCTTTTCCATTCCCTAAATTCTTTTTCAAAATCACAAAGGGGGAGAAGTAAAAACAACTACTCATAAGAGGGAGAAGGAAAAATTTCTAAGAACTATCCTTATCTAAGGGGGAGTTTTTCATTAAAAAGTTTTTCATTCCCATGATAATGAAAAATCCATTCTGGAAATCCAGAATACAATCCTTATAGTTCCAAAGCCTAAGGGGATGTTAGTTGTATTCACTATCATCCATGAACAAAGGGAGATAAGTTTTAATTTCAAAGTCTGAAGAAATTTTTCTAAGTCCCTATATTTCTTTTTTGTAAGTTTGTTTGTGATTTCCAAAAAGGGGGAGATTGTTGAGACAATAAGATTTTCCTTATGAATTTTTCATTCCTTCTTGTTTTGAAAATCACAAACACCTTATACTTAAGGAAATCTATATTTTACTTCTCTAAGGAAAATTTCCTTCCTTAAGGAAATATACCCTTACCTATATTTCCTTATATATATATCAATATATTTATTAAGTTTAAAAATTAGTTTCATTCCTAAAACCTCAGAATCATATAACACTTAGATATGAAGCATTATGTTTTAGGATCTTAATTCTGGATATGAACTCTAATAAAGTTCCACTCTGATTTCTGGATACGAACTCTAATGAAGTTCCACTCCAAATTCTGGATAAAACCTTTACTAGTTCGACTCCAAACATATATGAGATCAACTCCAAACTCTTACTAGTTTGACTCCAATCTTCTATGAGTTCCACTTCAAACATCTATGAGTTCGACTCCGAACTTCTATGAGTTCGACTCTGAACTCCTACTAGTTCAACTCTGAACTTCTATAAGTTTGACTCTGAACTTTTACTAGTCCAACTCCGAACTTATATAAGTTTGACTCCAAATTATGTAAGTTCAGATTCTGAATTCTTTTGAAACTAGACTATGAATTTCCTTATAAATTCAGACTCCGGATTTCTACAGAATTCAGGTTTTGAATTCCAACAAAATAGAATCTGAATATCTCTTTATTATAGATTCCTAATTCCATTTTGGTTAGACTCCAAAATTTTATTTTCTTACATTCTAAACATCAGTTTTACTTATACTTACACTTGTTTCATTAAAAAACTATGTCGTGATTTTAGTTATTGACTAACCATTGTTTGAGTGACACGTGTACTGGTCCCTCCGAAATTCAAGGAGAAATATGACCTTTGGAGGAGGGATTTGACTGTTGGAGCTTCGCCTATAAATAGGATATCATTTTAAAGTCGACAAAACAACTTTGACACATCTTTGAGATCTGTGCTTACATACTATTTAAGTGATTTCTAGAGAGAGAGGCTCTTATCAACTCTCAAAGCATTGTGAAGAAATTTTGAACAGCTTGTTCAAACTTTTCCTCGTGCAAACTTGCTTCGTGCAACTCCGACTGTTGCTGATTTCAATCGAGGGATTCCGGGGATAGGAAGACAGAGGTTCCAGTACCTTGAATTTTAGGGATTCCTTGCTGAGGAAGATAGAGGTGTTGACAACCTGATAGTTGAGGGCTTTCATGGATATCAAGACAGACTTCGATCATCGTATCGAGGGCTTACCCTAGTGTGGGTAAGACAAACTTGCTTGAAATTATAAATCAAGGGACCTTTATCCAAGGTTGTTTTATACCCTTTTCTTTGGGTTAAAAAATTAATTTTTTGGTACTTGTAGTTTTACTACATTTTTTTCCTCTGCATTTTGTATTTATAAGGAAAGTATAACTTCCCTATACTTCCTTACTTTTACTCTGATATAGTTAGATTCTCTACGCTTTAAGGTAGAATCTTAATCCTTGTAACTTTTGTTAAGTTCCATTTTCCGAATCACTATTCCAAAATCTAGCAAGTCTTTAGTACTAATAGAGGTCTTGTGAATTATCTTGTTTAACCTTGTTGAACATAACTATTCCAAAAATTTCCTTAGGGAATTTTAAAAGGTACAATTCAACCCCCATCTTGTATCTGAGAATATCATTCTTATTTCGATCCTACGTTTGGTATCACAGAGTATATCATACTCAGAGTCATACCATCCTAATTTTAGGAATGTTTATGTTTAACAAGGTTAAAAAAAGGTCATTCACAAGACCTCTATGAGTACTAAAGACTTGCTAGATTTCAGAATAATGATTCTGAAAATAGAACTTAACAAAATTTACAAGGATTAAGATTCTACCTTAATGTGTATAGAATCTAACTATATCAGAGTACAAGTAAGGAAGTATAAGGAAGTTATACTTTCCTTAACAATAAAAAATGCAGTGGAAGAACAAGTAGTAAAACTATAAGTGACAAACAATAACTCTTTTAACCCAAAGAGAATGGTATCCAACAACCTTGGATAATGGTCCCTAGATTTATACTTTCAATCAAGTTTGTCTTACCCACACTAGGGTAAGCCCTCGATATGATGATCAGAGTCTGTCTTTCTATCCCTGTAACCCTCAACTATCAGGTAGTTAGAACCTATGTCTTTCTCAGAAAGGACGCCCTCAACTTCAGGGTGTTGGAACCTTTGTCTTCTTGTCCCCAAAATCCCTCTATTGTAATCAGCAACAATCGGAGTTGAATGAAGCAAGTCTGCACGAGGCAATGTTTGAAAAAGTTGTTCAAACCTTCTACATGAATCTTTGAGAGTTGATAAGATCTTCTCTCTCTAGAAATCACTTCAACATCATGTATGCACAAATCTAAAAGATGTATCAAAGTTGTTGTGTCAAATTTTGAATGAGCTCTTATTTATAGGTGAAGCTCCAACGGTCAGCTCCCTCCTCCAATGGTCACATTTCTCTTTGAAAGTTGGAGGGACATGTACACATGTCACTCAACCAATGGTTAGTCAATAACTGAATGCACGACATCATTTTGTAATGAAACAAGTGTAAGAATAAGTAAAACTAAAGTTCGGAATGTAAGAAAACATGAATTCTAAGTCTAACCAAAATGGAATTTGGAGTTTATAATAAAGAGATATTAGGATTCTGTTTTGTAGGAATTCGGAACCTGAATTCAGTAGAAATCCGGAGTCTGATTTCTAAGGAAATTCGGAGTCTGGTTTCACTAGAATTCAGAATCTCAATTCACAGATTTTGGAGTCGAACTCATAAAATTTCGGAGTCGAACTAGTAGGAGATCGGAGTTGAACTCGTAAAATTTTGGAGTACAACAACTAGGAGTTCAGATTCAAACTTATTAAAGTCCGTATCCATAATTTGGAGTTGAACTTTGTGAGAGTTCGTATCCAAAATTCGGAGTGGAACTTTCTCAAAGTTCGTATCCTGAATTTGTAGTGGAACTTTGTAAGAGTTCGTATCCAAGATTCAGAGTGGAACTTCAGGAGAGTTCATACGTGAAATTTGGAATGAAACTACATTAGAGTTGGTATCCAGAATTTGGAATGGAACTTCATTATAGTTCATATCTGGAATTCGGATCCAAAAACAGAATGCTTCATAACTAAGTATTATATGATTCCGAGGTTTTAGGTATGAATCTGATTTTTTTACTTAGGAAATATATTGATATGTATAAGTAAATCTAGGTAAGGGTAAATTTCCTAAAGGAAGGAAATTTTTCTTAGTGAAGTAAAATATAGATTTGATTAAGTATAAGGTGTTTGTGATTTTCAAAACAAGAAGGAATGAAAAAGTCATAAGGAAAACCTTATTGACTAAAAAATCTCCCCATTTTTGGAAAGCACAAACAACCTTTCGAAAAAGAATATATGGTCTTAGAAAATTTTCTTTAGACTTCGAAATTAAAACTTATCTCCCTTTGTTCATGGATGATAGTGAATACAACTAACTCCCCCTTATGTTTTGGAACTCTAAGGATTGTATTTTGGATTTCCGGAATGGAGTTTTCATTATCATGGGAATAAAAAACTTCATAATGAGAAACTACCCCTTAGATAAGGATAGTTATTGACTTAGAAATTTTTCTTTCAACCTCTTTTGAGTAGTTCATTTTCCTTCTCCCCCTTTGTGATTTTCAAAAAGAATTTAGGGAATAGAAAATAAATAAGGTACCTAAAACATTAGTACATAACAACACAAGATAAAACCAACCAAAGACATCATTAGAGTTGAAATAATTTTAAAAAAAAATCATTACAACATAAATCGGATTTGTCTATTTTTCCTCCTTTTCCGTGGGAATTAACTTCTTCAACAAAGTTTTCAGCTGCTTCATGTCTTTCTGTTCCTCCTCAGCTTGCTTCTACAAATATTTTATCCTTTCATCTTGAGCTTTCAGGACCTCTTCCTGAGCCTTCATGGCCTATTCCTGCATTTTTAGTAGCTCATCTTGCATTTCCATCTTCTATTCAAACTCAATCCAAAAATCTCTTTCCCCTTTATAGTTTTGAGAAAATGAGTTAATATTTCCATTCAAATCTCTGACCTGTTGATTCTGAGAATTTTGCTCAGGGTCATCTTATCCTGAAGATTATTTATCTTTGAATCCTCGGTGTCAAAAGCATCATTTACATAATTCTAAAAACGATCAATCTCATCCAAGTCATCATCAACATTATTATACCACAAAGTGATTTTTCTGCATGATTTTCTGTGAACATCGTAATTGATAAGGAAATTTCTATGATCTGTTTCAATATTCACACACTTGTCCATCACCATAGATAAGGATTCTGACTTCTGATTCAGACTGTGTTGTAGCATCTGGCATCTGGAATCTATTGTGGTAAGGATCAGAATGGTTTCCACCAACTTTATCAAAGACTCAACAACAAAGTCATGACCTAGTGCTGATGATTCCGAATCAGACACATTTCATGGAGATTGTTCTTCTTCAATTTCCACAAACTTTCTTCTAGAAGGACCACCAACATCTTTATTTCTAATGATATCTTTTTTTGGGGTGTTCATGAGCACTTTCATCCCTTTATCAACTTTCAGAACTGCCTCATCGGGAGATTCTTCCTCTCTTTTAGATACTTGAACAATCTTGTTTTCATCTCGTTTCTCCTTCTCTGTTCCTTCTTCAAGAAAGTGCTTCTCATAGCTTACTTCCTCAGACAACTCATTTTATTTTTCTTTTTCCTTGTCTTCGTCTTCCTTACCTTCTTCCTCAACTCCCTTTCTCGGAGTGACTTGCTTTGAGGACTCAGCCATTTCTTGATAATCGTCAACTTGTTTAATCAAGTCATCGAGATCATCACTTCCTTGTTATACTTCTTCTTCTTCTCAAATTTCTTAAACAATATATTCCTCTACTTCCTCACCAGCTGGTTCCTCTACTTCTTCAACAACGTTTTTCCCTTTAGACTTTTCCGGAGTGAAGTAGTTCTTTCCAAGGGTCTCTGGTAATGGCTCAACAAGAAATGTTTCTAGAACAGGAATATTCTCAGAAGCTACTTTTGTGGATTTAAATAGAGATTGAACAACTTCAGCATCAGACATCTTCTTATTCATCTTATTCTCTTTGGCCTATTTTTCGAAATCATCTGTAGCTTTTTCTCTTAAGGCCTTAGCCCCAGCAGGGTCCAATCCGAACTGTGATTCCGAAATATATGAATCTGGAAAGTATGAATCTGAAAAATATCTTCTGAATCTAATCGTGAGATTAATTCAGATGGAAGTAAATCTCTATTACCAAGTGTTAGATTGGTACAGGGTATGAGTTCACCTCCTCTGATACCAATTTTTAGGATGGTATGACTCTGAGTTTGTTATACTCTGTGATACCAAATGTAGGATCGAAATAAGAATGAGATTCTCAGATACAAGAGGGGAGGTGAATTGTACTTTTTAAAATTCCTTAAGGTAATTTTTGGAATGGTTCTGTTTAACAAGGTTAAACAAGATAATTCACAAGACCTCTATGAGTACTAAAGACTTTCAAGATATCGGAATGGTGATTCTGAAAATGTAACATAACAAAAGTTACAAGGATTAAGATTCTACCTTAAACCCTATAGAATCATACTCTATCAGAGTTCAAGTAAGGAAGTATAAGAAAGTTATACGCTCCTTAGTAATACAAAATTTAGTCAAAAAAAAGTTGTAAAACTACAAGTAACAAAAAATAACTCTTTTAACACAGAGAGAAGGGTATCCAACAACCTTGGATAAAGGTCCCTTGATATATACTTTAAAGAAAGTTTGTCTTACCCACACTAGGGTAAGCCCTCGATACGATGATCGAAGTCTATCATGATATCCCTGGAAGCCCTCAATTATCAGGTAGTCAACACCTCTGTCTTCCTCATCAAGGAAGCCCTCAACTTCAAGGTGTTGGAACCTCTATGTTCCTATCCTTGAAATCCCACGATTGTAATCAGAAACAATCGGAGTTGCACGAAGAAAGTCTGCAGGAGTCATAGTTTGAACAGGTTGTTCAAACTTTATGCATGATGCTTTGACAGTTGATAAGAGCCTCTCTCTCTAGAAATCACTTCAACGTCATGTAAGCACAGATCTCAAAGATGTGTCAAAGTTATTGTGTCGACTTTCAAATGAGCTCTTATTTATAGGTGAATCTCTAACGGTCGTATCCCTCCTCCAACGGTCATATTTCTCCTTGAATTTCGGAGGGACCTGTACACGTGTCACTCAACCAATGGTTTGTCAATAACTAAAAGCACGACATAATTTTGTAATGAAACAAGTGTAAGCATAAGTTAAACTGATGTTCGGAATGTAAGAAAATAAAAGTTTGGAGTCTAACAAAAATGGAATTCAGAGTCTATAATAAAGAGATATTCGGATTCTGTTTTATCAGAATTCAGAACCGGAATTCTGGAGAAATCCAGAGTGTTAATTTCTAGGGAAATTCGGAGTCTGGTTTCACAAGAATTAAGAATATGAACTTATAGAGTTCGGAGTTGAACTTATATAATTTCATAGTCGAACTAGTAAAAGTTCAGAGTCGAACTTATAGAAGTTCGGAGTCAAACATATAGGAGTTTAGAGTCGAACTCATAGATGTTTGGAGTAAAACACATAGAATTTCGGAGTCGAACTAATAGAAGTTCAAAGTCGAACTAGTAAGAGTTCGGAGTCGAGCTCATAGAAGTTCGATGTCGAACTCGTAAAAGTTCGTATCCAAAATTCGGAGTGGAACTTCATTAGAGTTCGTATCCAGAATTCGGAGTGGAACTTTATTAGAGTACGTATCTAGAATTTGGATCCTAAAATAGAATGATTCATATCTATGTATTATATGATTCCGAGGATTTAGGTTTGAAACCAAATTTTATACTTAAGAAAGATATTGATATGTATAAGGAAATCTAGGTAAGGGTAAATTTCCTTAATGAAGGAAATTTTATTTAGTGAAGTAAAATATAGGTTTTCTTAAGTATAAGGTGTTTGTGATTTTCAAAACAATAAGGAATGGAAATGTCATAAATAAAACCTTATTGACTCAACATATAGATGTTCTAACAGACCATCCTTCTAGCTTAGATCCAAAGTAGTTAGGGTTAGTGTTCATGGAGGCATGGCCAGTTCATGATGTCACTCAATATTATGTGCTATTATTTTCTTTATTTTATTTTAATGCATCAATATCTATACAATTATTGTATTTATGTTCATGGATCATTGGTGGTTTCCTATTGATATTATTCTCACACCTTACATAGAAACCTCAATTTATATATAGAAATTATGATAAGGATATATCTAAGGGAAAGGTCTTCATGATAGATTGATAAATAGGTGTCAGTGGTTAGGGATAAAGAAGATTCCATTACATACACTAAGAGTATTGATAACTCTTTGATTTTTTCATTTTTTTTCATTTTTTTCTATTATCCAACACTTCTACAAACCCCTATTTGCTACTTTATTAGACTCTAAATATTGTATGTAATTTTTTATCACATTTTACATTTATATTTTTTCTTTTTTTATTTGATTCCTTTCTTATATACTTCATTATTCATTTCTTTTATTTTTTATTACTTTGTTATTCATGGATATTATGGGTATAGTCTCCCCATATGTTACTTGGGATCTCGCCTCTATTCGTAAGCCTCGAATGTATGTGTAGGTGAGTATTAGGTCATGTGACACCTCAGCCCAAACTGGGTGTTCTGGTGTTGGGGTGTTAAATCATTAATCCTCCTTTTAATAACATTAATACTATGATGTGTATAAGGTAATGTGAGTTTATGAATAGATTCACTCAATATTTTAAATGATTGATAAATTATTTGTTAAGATATTCATTTACACTTCCACCCAAATATACTCTTTATATTTTACCAAGAATACTATTTAATTTTCTTTATATTCTTAAAATATATTAACTTAATCTCTAGAAAATATGAATTTATCTTAAATATCTCCTTATAATATTTCACATGTATCTTGATAAAAAATTCTATAAGATTATTCATAATATAACATTAATTTATGAAGGTTTATTTGTATTAAAACATTATAAGTAATCATGTAAAAACACATAGAAATCATATATCCAAATTATATAAATGTCCAAATAAGTATTTCCTAGAATTTTACATTCATTTTTTATTGATGAAGAATCATATTTAAAATAATGATCTTCATTCTAGTCTTATATTTGATATTCATCATTAATTACTAGTATTGGAAATATGTGATTCAAGTGTTATTAAACTTTTAATTAAGTGTAGTATGCTATAAATACATTCATTTGAAATATAAAATAATATATCATTCTGTATAAAAATACACACTAAGAAAAATATTTGGGTTTCAATAAATTAAAAAATTAGTATTATGAGAATTAATCCACTAGAAAATTTTTAACTTAAGACCATGATTAGCTAATGTATGAGCCAAGTCCCATCAAATACTTTATTATTCGCTTTACTTCTTATAATATTTTCTAATTTTACTTTTTTTATGTATTTGGATAAAAATTTGTAAATAAAATAAAGAATTTAGTACTTAAAAAAATAATTATAAATATTACATGAAAATATGAATATATCTAATGTAAGATCATCTTCTTAATTCTTATTCAATTAATTACATTTCCTCTTCATGTGACCTTACTTAGAACATGTGAAGTAAATAGAATGTAGATAATTTCTCTCCTACTACATCCTTGTTTTTATTATATGTATATTTCAAAGGTACCACTAAATATGATATTTTAATACTATTTTAATATTTTTTCCCCCACTTCATTCACTATAAGGGTGAGAAATTATATACCCACAAATCATTATCAATATGGTAAAAAATATTCAAAATATTCCTCAAAATCTAATTTATGTTATTCATTTAATAGTTCTTGATAAATATGGAGAGTCTCAGTAGTGAGGATAAGAATATTTTAATAAGGGATAATTTCTTATATATATAGAATCCAAACATTTATAACTATCTATTTATCTATGTTCCAGTTTTTATTTATAAATTATAGTAACTATCTCATTTATCATTTTCCTCTTTTTATTCTTTTCATGTTATTGAAGATGATTAATTATGGTGTATGCATTCGTGTCCTTATGTTTCATATTTAATCTAAAGTATTGGTTTTCGGATCCATTTCCATGGGTTTTTGGGTGATCGGGGGTGTCTAGGAGAAATATTGAAGAGATAAATTATAGTTCATCTAAAATTTCAACTGTATGGTGTTTTTAAATCATGATACTTGAGGTAAATAATAGGGGTTGGATGGAATAAAATATAAGTAACTTGTGGTGTGGGCTCCATAGATAGGATGCCTTGGGTGTCTCTTCATCTGGACAGGTAGTTGCAACATGGAGGTAGGATGCAACATAGTGTCATGGGGGATAGGTTTTTCTTATCTTTGTCACCTAAGAGATAATTTTAGTCTAGTTTGGGTATTTGTTGTAGAGTCTTAGTGACTTAGTTTATTTATCACTATTGTTTCGTAGTTGGATTTCTTATGGATATTGTGTTATTCCATGGTGTTACCCAAAGGTTTTAGTATTTGGTTTCACTATGTTTTTTGTACTTGAGGGATACGTGGGGATCCTCATTGTGGATTTTGGAAGGCTGATTTGATTAGAGTGATTATGGTGTAGTCATAATTATTTTTCTATATAATTAAGGAAAACCAATCTATCACAACATAATCAAGGAGGTTACGTTATGTCATTCTATTTTTAAATCTAAGTATGAATTCTAAAGTTACTCTGAAATATTCAACACTTATCCCTTCTCCTATAAACCCTATGTGTCTCAAGGACATTTTTCATATTTCTTTCAATACCCTTTACAAGGATTAGTCCCCTTGATTCTAGGGATGAAAACTTGGTGATCCATCATTAATATTCATCTCATTGATGGTTCTCTTCTCTTATATTATTTAATATCTATGGTACGATGGGTTCTTCTCTTAATTTTCTTGTGGTTTTTATCAATGTATGATTAAGGGATCTTATTAGGATGATGTTTTTGGGATCTTTGGTTTCCCATGGAATAGGTAATCTGAGTTTTCAACTTGGTATTTTGTTCTTGATTAGAGAATGTTGAGATATTTGGGTTGAGATATGGGATTCATCGCCTTCCATTATTTAAAGTGATAGTGTGGGGTTATCATACATTAACACTTTGGTTAATAGTGAAATTAATATAATTAATATAGGAACATGGAAATTAAAGGAATAATGACTTTTGTTTTTGGGTTTCATGATCACATGAGTATCTGAATATATTATTGTTTCATCTTGTTTTTCTGGATGGTGTTCCATCTATATGTTTTGGTTGTTTTGTGTTTAGAATGGATTATTTCCCAGAAATATGAAAAAAACCCTAAATTTAGAATTGTGAATATGAAATTAAATAAAGAATCAATAAATTAATAATTATTCTTAATTGGTTTTGATGAAATATAATATAATGATAAAGCTATGTTTATGTAAATTGAAATATTGATTGGATACTACCAATAAATAGCTTATTTTAGAAAAAAATGTTCATAATGAAACAGTTAATTCAAGGTGGAATTAAAATAGATATTTGCTGATGATAAATTATATTGGGATGGGTGATTCCATTCTTATTGTGGAAGTCTTATATTCCTTGGTATTATATATTTAGTTACCATTTGAGTGTGTCATACTGAATATAATTTTTCTTTTTGTATGTGTTATCTAGGAGTTTAAATACATAGTGTGTTGATGATAACTTTGATATGGTTAGATTCCTATGAAGAAAAATGGTGTGGTATCCCAATATACAATGAATTTTATTTCTTTTGATAATAGGAAAGATATTTTACTATAGTCAATGGTGTCTGAATGACATCAGGACTATAGAGATGAGTTCAGATTGGGGTTTGATGGTCAATATCTTTATTCTTGTTTAATGTATGTTTAAAATATTGAGTGGATGTATGCTCATTATTTTTTGGATCCCACTATTTAATGAAGATATAATCTATTCATTATAAGTTCATTTTTGATGTGGTATCATAGGATTACTCTGAAAGTACACAAATAATTAAAAATTGATAAATAAATTAATAAATAAACCCATGGGATAGAGTGTTGTTAATGGAAGTGATATTAAATTATTTATATCATGTTAATATATACATTGGGATCGTCAAATGTGATTCTCCAAAGATAATGGGATTTAAATATTCAATTTTAGAAATGTAGTTTATTGAATCTTGTTGGATATAAAGTAATGGTTAAACTGGATATAAAAATTGTCCAAAGAAGCATGAGTATTTTATGGATAATTAAATGAATGAATGGAAATCGATAGTCTCTAAGTGGATTTTTTTAATGATGATGACATACTTGAGAATATAAAGAAATATTATGGTGTCGAAGGAACTAGACATAGGAGGCTAAAATGTAATTATTGTAAATTAATACTGAATAAAATTAATTAATGGTCTATTAATTAATGGAATCCTTCAATGTTTCTATGGTTTTTTAGACCTAGCCATTAGTAATGGTAGTCAGGTGTCCTGTCCAATGATTCCAACATATGAGTTTATGTATAGGTGGTTTCCCAGAGTGTGGTTATGCCTGATATTATTTATATTCTTTTATTTCATATGCTTCCACACCCATGTTATAAGGGATACAGAAAACCAAAAGTTTAGGGGGTGTTTTCATCAACAACCATGATGGTGAGGGAATGAATGGAAATCTTATCCCTATCCCCCAATATCTTTTTAGATAAATATATGAGTAGGAATATCCTGGAAAATAATGGGTAATGGAATAGGGTGTGATCCTACCTAGTCTATGATGGCTATCAGTTTTACAATACATTTATTTGTGGGATTTAGTGTCTTGAAGTATCACCCAATATTTTATTCTGTCATGGTGGATTTTTTTTCCAATGGTTTACATTCATTATATATGATGTATTGTGTAATAACACATTTGAAGAGGATTTAGTATCTTAAGGGAATACACAAATATTCTAATAGAGGTGTTTGTGATGAGATATTGGGTTTCATGGGATGAATCAATGGCCATGTTACTTATTCATGGGATATGGGATGGATTTATTTATAAAAGTCATGGACATATGAAATAATTTATTTGGGATTGAGATTGAAAACTAGTGGGAATGTGGAGGTGGGGTACAGTAATTTATATATATTATTTTGAAATAGAACAGTGTTTCTTCATTGTGTTACTTAGTAAGTGAGCCTTAATTACTATGGGGGAATTATTAGAACCAATTTACAAGATGCATCAGTTTCATTTGTTTATTCACTTGAATTTCGTTTTCTCTTTCACATTTTTCATGAGAGGATATTTGGTGGATCCTATTGATTACACCTGTTATTCTAAACCTATATATATTAATATTTTTTTATGCATATACAAGTTGGTTGGTGGTCAAACTAGGAAGAAGAAGTATGGGGTGTTTTTTAGGAGGTGTTGGAGCTTCATGGTCACTACTAAGGATTTACATTTAATACATATAGTCTTTTATATTCAATTTTTTTAGTTTTTATATGTCATTACATGTATTGGGATTGATTTTAGGTTATGTGTGGTGATGTTTGTTGGTTCCATTCATCTTCAATTTTGTTCCTTAAACATTATGAAGGTAATGCATTTTGTGTGTGTGATTTATATATCATTGGTTCTAGTTTCCAACTCATGACTTTTTGTTGGTGGTATTCTAGAGTCATTATCTATATTTATTTATTTTAATCCATAGTGGGGTACCTTTGGAGAGAGAGGGTCATAACACAGTGCTATCAAAGATGGTGTTTGAGATATAATATGGAGTTTGAAGTTATCAATTAGTGATGATGAATAAGTTGGTTGGGAAACAATATCAATTAATATTAGTGCATACTATAAATAATGTATGTTAGCTTTGAAGTTGTGATTTATAGCCACATTTGATCTGATACAAGGACATTTTTTTTTAGTGAATGTGTTAATAAAAATTATGCTCCATATAGGGTAGACGCTTAGGTAACCCTCATATATCAGGATCTATTATGCCAGTTTTTGAATTGTGTGGAGAATGGGAAATAGGTTTAAATTAATTAAGTAATTAATCTAATAATTCAATTTTATCATAGTTTTACGATTTAAATCTATTTTAAAATTTTCATATTTGGTACATGTTTGACATCCCTATCATGTTTGTGTAAGAAATGTTCAGTAGGATGTCTTAGTGGATCACCACCGAATGGAGGGTGATGATGCTGAAACTTATATGGGAACTCTGAGAGCTCCAACACTAGGGCCTACATATGTAAAATGGATCTCTATCTAACTAGTAAATGGAGGAATGGCTAGAGGTGGTTGATATAGTGTTCATTTTGATCCATTCTTAGTAGGAGAACAGGGTTTCTTAATGTTTGATGATGATTAATGAATTAGCATAGAAATGGATCCGTTTATTTTTTATTTATTTCAACGAGTCAATTTTTTGTGGTAGAAGTTCATGGTTCAGTTCCAGGGTGAATTTTCATTTTCAACTACTAATTTTTTCTATCATCTGGAGATACTTATCCCTCAACAAGGGAGTTCTAATGATCGCGAGTTCATTATTTTATACAATAAACTCATGAATTATTCTTAGAACCTTTTATGGATAAGGAGGATATGGGGAGGTATTTTGATATGGATTCTCACCTAGATATCTTGCACGATGTCACCCTATTTATGGTAATGTCATATCATGAGGTATTGATATAGGTGGAGTTCATTGATATGATGTTTTCTATTATTAGATCATCATGGGATGTGAGTCTTCAAAACTCTTTATAGAGTATATTTATAACTATGAAATATTAGTTCCTAGCTTAAAAGATATTTCAGTCCATCAGAAGGAGATTTAATCCCTCTTTAAAATTATTCACAATAGTTAGAAGTTCTTAGGCCTCTGTCAGCATCTTTGACAATGTATTTTTTCTTGTGGAGATCATGGAAAGAGGATGTAAGAGTATACAACCTTCATCATCATTCAATGTGGAAATGGTAACCTTTTTTAGTCCCATAATTTCCATTAGTTTCAACCAAGGAATTAGTAGGTGGGTGTTCCAGATTTTAAGTAAAAAATAGTGAATGGTGTAGGTAGTGGTCATCCCTATGGAATCCATCATCCTCAAGTATAATAGTATTTCTATATCATGGGATATAGTCTTAATAATTGATATAGAGGTCATAGATAAGGAAATGATAAGTTTATTTATTTATTATTTCCAAAATCGATCAATCCAGATGTCGTATGATATATTATATTCCTCCATTCTACCTAATAATATGTCTTGTATAATTTAGAAATTATGCACTCCTTGGATTCACCCACTCTATTTCATGTTTTGGGACTTGATGATGAGATTCTTCCTATAAAAGCCCAGTCCAGCCCACGATCATGATATTTTTCACTTTGGGCCCAGCCCGCATGGAGCCTTAGTAGTCTGCATTAGACACACACGTGCGGGTATTCCCCGTGTAGGGTGTGAGTATAAGAACTCAGTAGGGGACCCTGAGACCCCCAAATGTCTCTCAGTAATACGCAATGGAAAAAATCACTAAAAATATCACAAAGTTAATATCACAAGCATGATCTAAATTATAGAGCACAAAGAAAAAGAGACAGCTCACTCTGATAATATAACTTCACAGTTACCGGGACAGGGATGACTAGTCGTAAAGACAGATCCTCCTATTCGTAGTAACTCTACTACTAACCCATAGGTCACTGTATGCTGACCTGTATTGGTTATTAGATGTTGACCTGTATAAGTCGCTGGTGCTGACCAATATTGTTCAGTGGTGATGACCCATGTTGGTCGTTGGTGCTCACCTATATTGTTCACTGGTGTTGACCCGTGTTGGTCGATGGTGTTGACCCGTGTTGGTCGTCGGTGCTGACCCATCTCGGTCGCTCCTGCTGACCCATATTGGCCACTGGTGATGACCCGTATTGGTCATGGGTACAGAGGTAGGGATGATTAGTCATACAGATAAATAATCCCACTCTCGTGTTTTGGGTGTTGACCCATATTGGTCTCTCTTTTTATCATGTCATAGTCAGCCACTGGATTCCGGCTCATAGCCCGCTTGATTCTAGGAGAACCGCTCCAAAATCCATTGTTCATATTTCAACAGGTTTGAAGTCCTGAAAAAAAGTATACCTAAGGGACCTCCCCATCATAGGGGTCCCAACATGACTGCCGGCGCATCGATCGGACACCCGGTCTATGAGATATGGACACTTTTTAAAAAGGACCGGTTGGATTCAAGACCGATCCAACCTAGTTTTCATTTCAAACTCTTTCAAAACTCACTTAGAGTATCTCTAAAGTACCTCCTTGTCACAAGGGTCCTTATGCCACAGATGGTGCGTCGATCGGATGCCTGGTCTGTTAGTTACACCTCCTTCCATGAAACAAGGGTGATCACACATCGATCCATCCTGGCTCGATCGGGCCTGCCAGAATATGCCAAAGGGACAGCTTCCCAAAAGGGGTCCCAACTCCATTGACGGTGTGTCAAACAGAAACCCAATTTTTCAGTTACTGGTATATCTTTTTTCTGTGGTCGGGTGGGTCTGTGGCCGGTCCAACTCAGTTTGGCCAGCCCGACGCAATGGGTCCCAAGGTCTACCTGACCCTGCCCGAGTCTGGCCCATCAGGGTCATCCCGGTTCACTGGGTCCGGTCCGTTGGGGTTGTCCGACTAGTTCGCAGGCCCAAGCCATGATTGGCCCGACCCGTAGGGTGGGGCTCGACCCACCGGCATTGGCCCGCTAGGCCACGGGTCTGGTCCGGCCCGCTGGGGGGGTCCGGCTCATTTGTTCGGGATGCTTCCGGCACGGTCCGCCTGAAAGAATACCATATTTCATATTTGGCCCCGCGGATGTGGGGATGTTTCCTTCAGGTCGAGGTTGGTCTAGTGGTCAACCGGTCCCGACTGACGTGGCATGGCACGGAGTCCGCGTCTCCCCCTCCTACTGCGGCCCGTTGGTCGCACCTGCTGCTGCCAGTAGCACCTGCGGGCATCTCCCATCTCCTGAGCAGCAGGCTCGAGTCGGCCGCCGCAGTGTTCTGCCTTCAACCGCCTGCGGCTGGTTGCCACGGGTCTCCTCCGACCACCATCGGTGGTCGCTAGAATTTCATGTCACCGGTTGTTTTCATGAGCCACTGGAATGTCATCGTCGATTTGTGGCCCTCAAATGACTTTCCATAGTGATCGTTGCTCCACCAAGAAGAAAGCACAAAGGACAAGTTTAGTGGAGGGTGTATACCTTTTTGGTTTCGGCTTGCGCCCTCCGCATTATCATTTTAAACATAAGGAAAATTTAATAGTAACAAAAGGAAGAATAATCCTTGAGTTTAAGATCCTGCAACAACCATTTGCATGGTTAGACGAGTCGTGGATCAACCTATTAGTAATTTGGTCCATGTTTGTTATATTTTTCAAGAATGGGAAGAGAGGGGACATCAAATCACATAACCCCCCTACCTTTTATTACGTTCATTTCCGCACGTTTGTCCTCGAGTGTTGACGATATCGATGGCGCTTCCTTGTTCCGACCTTTGAAAGGCGTTATTCATCATTTATGGTTCCTCACTGGGGTGGAAGTGCATCATAGATTCTCCTGAGGATCCCCCAAATCCTTCCTGGTTATTTTTTCCGACACCTCAAACTATTTATAGAACCATGCTGCAGCATTTCTTTAACGATGTGATGTCACGTCGTTATGCAATTTCATTTATGAAACAACGTCGTTGTTTTTCACCATTTAATTCACTATTATATTGTGGAATACAGTTCATCAATGTGTTTATTTAATGTTACCTATTGTCACATCGTCGCTTCCCTGCAGTGTCGTCGTCCTCCACACAATGGAGAGAAATGAATAAAATAATTGTTTTAAATTATTTTATTATTTTTCTCAAAAATTCCAAAAAAATTAAATTTTCTGCTTGGCCCTCACCAACAGAAGATAAGTCTTTTCTAGGTGAAACCCGGAATTCCATATTCAACTATGCCCTTAGATTTTTAATCCGATCACTAGTTTATAAGATAGAAAATTCTGCTCGCGCGTTTATTGAACGTACCTTAAAAAAAGTTCAAAAATTCCTTCCCGGTACATCGGGCCTTAGAATCACACGCCTTCAATTTTCACAGGCTCATAATAATCCCAAATAATTTAAAAAAAACATTGAATTTTTTGGTCTTTACATTCTCCCCACCATAGAACTTTACGTCACCGAAATCCAAACAAGGCTACACAAACAAAGAGAGGTACTTGGCACACATATGAGCCTCTCGCTGTTATGTTATCTCTTGTAGATTCATGTGTTGTCACAGAATGCACACCAGAGGTATCGACTGCCCATGAAGGATTTATTCCTGTCAATCCTCTATCTCCAATGAGTACTCCTCAAAATTCTCCACATCATCAGTCTCTAGCTCGCCAGGGTCGATGATGTGAGATGGTTCATGCACGTATCTCCTCTACTGGGATACATGGAAGATTTTGTGAACCCTCTGTAACAGCGGTGGTAGGGCCAAGTGGTATTCCACCTCACCAATTATCATAAGTATCATGAATGGTTCAATAAACATTGGTGAGAGTTTTATACCTTAGCCAAATCTCTATAGTCCCTACTGAGGGGAGACTCGCAAGAATACGTGGTCCCCCTCCTGGAACTCCAGTGGTCTCTGTTTCCCATCAGCATAGGAATTTTATCATCTCTGTAAAGTCTACATCCACTCTCGGATGACCTCCACCTTCTCTGTAGTAGCCTGTACCATCTCTGGGCCCAGGAGTGTTGGCTCTCCTAGATCTGTCCAACATAAGGGTGATCTGCACGGTCATTCATACAACGTCTCAGAAGGGGCCATACCAATGGTGGAGTGATAGTTGTTGTTGTACGCGAACTCCACCAAGGGTAGGTTGTCCTCCCAACTACAACCAAAAATCTAAGACACAAGCAAGAAGCATTTCCTCCATGGTCTGGATGGTCCGCTCAGTCTGACCATAAGTCTATAGGTGAAAAGTTGTTCTCAAGTGAAGCTGAGTCCTGAAAGCCTCCTACAATCATTTCCACAACCGGGATGTGAATCATGCATCATGGTTTATGACTATTGTCAAAGGCACCCCGTGAAGTCGCAAGATCTCTTAAACGTATAGACGTCCCAAGCTCTCTACGGAATCCTTCTCTCGAATATCAAGGATGTGGGCCGACTTGGTGAGTCGGTCAACGATCACCTAGATGGTATCATGTCCTCTGGACTTACATGGTAACCCCATCACAAATTCCATATATATTCCTTCACACTTCCACACTAGTATCTCGAGGGGTTGGGTCAAGCCTGTTGGTACCTGGAACTCAGCCTTCACTTTCTAGCAAGTGTGGCATCTAGAATCCAACTCTACCATATCATTCTTCATCCCGGGCCACCACTAATAACTTCATAGGTCCCGATATATCTTCATCACACATGAATATACTACCAAGGTGGGTGTATGGAACTCCACCTACACCTCCTCTTGTAGAGATACTGGTACAATTTTATGTCCTCTAAAAAGGATAGAGTTCTCCCCACCTTCAAAATATCTGTCAGTTGTATGGAATGAGGATATCTAAGCATGTGCAATCTCACAGTTGTTATCTCCGAGTTGCGCCTCCCTAACTCGCTTAAGGATTGGATGGGAAACTAATATTTACTAGAGGTATATTGTCTCATATCTCTCCATGTAGGATATATGAAGCGAGGATAACCTCTCTGAAGCCTCGTTTAGTATCTGCGAACTCGATCTCCAGCTAAGTTCATTTGTCACTACATTCCCCTTCCCAGGAGTATAGACTATCTCAATGTCATAGTCCTGGAGGAACTCTAGCCAATTTTTGTGTGTCAGATTCAAATATTTTTATGTGAAGATATATCTGAGACTCTTATGGTTTGAGAAAACAATGAACTGCTCGCCCATTAAAGTTGTGTCACCACATCTTCATTGCAAAGAATACTGCTACCAACTCCAAGTCGTGAGTTACATAATTTTGCTCATGAGGCCTTATTTGTGGTGGTCCATAATCAATCAATCCATCATCCTGAATCCAAATGCAACTGATTCAGGTCCCTGATGAATCACAGTAAACCACATAGTTAGTTCCCTCCTCCAGAAACCTCAGGTTGGGAGCACTGTCCAAGATCTTTCTTAGCTATTGAAAGCTCTATTGGCATGTCTCTGACCCCCATAAGGGTTTTCCCTTATTCTTAGAGGTAGTCATAGGTGATACTACTCTGATGAATTTGGGTATGAACCTCCAATATTATCTTGCTAATCCATGGAAGCTCCGAACCTTAGTAACACTCCCGGGTGGCTCCCAAGCAAGTATTTCCTCAATCTTCACTGGACCCACTGCAACTCAAGCCTCTGAGATAACATGTTCCATGAAGTGGATATTCGGTATCTAAAACAAACACTTCAAGAGCTTCCCTTATAACTGGTGCACCCAAAGTGTGTCCATAACTATCCTTAAGTGTACAACGTTCTCTTCCTCAGACGCTGAGTACACCAAGATGTCGTCGATGAAGACCTCCACAAAGTGATAAAGGTATGGCTAAAAAATCATGTTCATGAGCCCCATGAACACTTCTAGAGTGTTGGTCACACTGAAAGGCATCACCGAGAACTCGTAATGGCCATACCGACATCTGAAGGCTATCTTCGGTACTTCCTCATCTCGTACCCTAAATTGGTGATAGCCTGATCTGAGGTGTATCTTTGAAAACCAACGAGCTCATTTAGCTGATCAAAGAGATCATTGATCCTTGGTGGAGGATACTTGTTCTTCATGGTCACCAGGTTTAGGTGGCGTAAGTCCATGCATAGCCTCCAAATTATGTCTTCATTCTTGGAAAACAACACCTGGGATGCCCATGGAGAAACACTGGGCCTTACAAAACCCTTACTATGGAAGTCCTCTAATTGTACCCTCAGCTCCCGGAGCTCTATAAGGGCCATCTGAGATGCAGGTGTAGATATTGGTTCTATTCCTATGTACAAGTCAATGTGGAAGTATACCTCTCTATGAGGAGGTAGTCCTGGAATATCTTCAGGAAAGACCTCCTCATACTCGTCCACCACCACCACTAGGAACTGTGGACTCATCTCATCAACCATGTACGAGGTCATGCATGCCAGCTAATATGTAATCAGCTGCACCCTCTTGAGTGCAAGTCCATCTCGTGATGCTCTATTTTCCTTCTCACCATCAAAGAAAAATTGGCCTCTATTATCTGTGCGTACATCGCTTTGTATGTCTCATGCAGTCAATCTATGTGTGAACTGTTCATATCTAGTCCATGCTTAAAATGATGTCATAGGAATTCAACGCTGCTACTAAAAGATATCATATGAATCTCTCTCCTCCAAGAGCAAGATCACACTGTCGACACCAGTGTGTGACTATTGAATCTTTTCCCGTAGAAGTATCCAAAGGAAAAGGTCAAGATAAAAGCTTAGTCAGAATCTCAGAGTCCTAAAATAAGTCCATGGAAATGAAATAATGGCTAGAACTTGTGTCAATAAGCACTATTTCTAAAGTATATAAGATACAGATTGTACCTCATATCATTTCAGGGGTGGAAGACTCATGAGCCTCTACTACCTGTAGCTGGGCCTATCCCCATCCACCTACTCTCTGAGCTCATGGTGGACCACCTGGGGGTGGTGGTGGTAGTTCTTGGTGACCCCGACCACCTCCTGTTTCACGTCCTCCCCCCCTTACTCATCTGCCTCCTGGATGATGCTCACGCCCCTACCGCTACCACTAACTTAATGGCCCCTCCACTGGCTGTCAATCATCTACAAGGGGATTCAGACAGTCACGAGCTCTGTGACCCTGTCCCCCATAAGAAAAAAAAAGATCATGCCACGCCGATGGTTCCCTTGGCTTTAAGAGCCTCTCACCTCTAACCCTGCATCCTGAGGACTCCCTCCAAAAGTTCTATCCTACATGGGCTTCTGTGTCGTCTGTCTACTGTCAACTATATATGACTCTCCTACCTTTCATCCAGTAGGGGATCTTACTGTCGGTGCCTACTCGGAAAGGAAGCTCTCCATCAGCAATGCCCTCTCTAGCACCCCAGTATCCATCGAGATGCTGATAGAAACTATCACAGCACTGATCTCTCATCAAAGACCTTGTTCAATGTTCTGGGCCTTGAAGTAATGGTCTCATACCATGTCAGTGGAGTATCGAGAGAGGACTATAAATCTCTCCAAGTACTTATTCATAGACTTTCTTCCTTGATGTAGATTCCACAGATCCTAAATACGCATAGAGCATATTGTCGCTGGCATGAAATCCGCCCTGAAAAGGCTCTCAATGTACAGCTTGGTGAGGGTTGTCTCTTCATGAACCTAGAGCACTGAGCTCTACCATCATCCTACCGAGAACTGAAGAAGGCCACCAAGCAAGATCTCCATCTTCATGGCGGGTGTCTCTACTAATTGAAAGACCCATGAAACCACATCAATCTAGTCCTTTTATGTCTTGAGTTCCATCGCACGTCAAAACCTTAGAGGCCTCTGTCTCTATAACTCATGAAACGCGCTAAGTCAACATGCATGATCCACTAGGATCATCTTCTACTCAACGGGTGGCGATGTTGGTGGTACACCACCTGAAGGTGCCATCACTATGTGTGATCCCTATATCGATGCCTCATCGAGTGGTGGGCCATTGATAAGATCTTATAAGTAAATAATCCTATAGTTTCAATGAATCCATATTCATTAATTAGTTAAGAAACCAACAATCATAAGTAACCCTTTGGGAAGTACTCACAGCCTAACCCCTCTAGTTAAACTAATAAAAAACATGATTCCCTCTAGGAATTACTCACAGTCTAACCCCTCTATTTTAGCTTTAACATAGACTCTCGGAGTAAGAAATCCCCGTCAATTCCCATTGTGGCCTTGTATCGGTAATTATAGACACTATGGGGAAGCACTCAATGTCTAATTCCCCTTTTGGTCTTGTAACAAGGAAACTACAAACACTCTAAGGGTGCACAATAACCATCCACCCTATGGTCTCGCAACATAAAAGTAAATAGAAACTCTTAGGAAGCCCTTAGCGTCCCTTCCCCCAATGGTCTATTACACCAGGTTCCCACTACCATGTGTAAGTCATTCATGCACAAAATATATATGGAATCCCAAAGTAAACCTCAATAACTACATGGTTAAATAGTCAACAGCATCTCATAGCATGTCAGATAATATCACTTCATCCTAACAATACTAGTCATGAAAATAAATCAACCTAATATGGAAAGGTAGACCAAATGGTCAATATCAAGCAAACATGGGAAACACATCCATATCTATGTAAATAACCTTGTTTACAATCATAAATACTCTACACAAACACACAAGGAATAGAAGGAAAATAAAGTGCTAACACCCATAAACACTTAATAACCCTAACAAGGTAATTAGGCCATTTTACATATATAACTCAAATACTAAATACGTAAAGGTACAAACCACCCACCTCAATGTTTTAAGATCGATATGCTCTGGTGTATTCCCTTGAATCGATCTAGAACACGGTATATCTACAAAAACATAAAAAAAAGTTCAACCAAGAATAACTCATGAGAGAGGATAAATCAAGATATGGTACTCTAGAATAATGAATAACTCATAGATTTGATTCCAACACAACTGACGGAGTTCGATTCGGAGAACGGACGACTAGTCGGAGGTCGGGAGAAGATTCATTGGTGTCCATCGCTCCTAGAAGAGATAGACCTAGAAGAAGGGTGTTCTACCGATTAGACAGAACCCCGATCCAATATAACAATTAAAAAAAAGTACATGACATGTTATTTAAAAGTACACGGTGTGTACTTGCCTTAACTAGCCTCCACATTAGGTGGTCTCCAGGTCACCCCACACGACCATGTACTCGGCCGTTACACAGTCAGTACATCATCACCCACGACAACCGGGAACATGGTGTGTACTCCAAAGTACATGGCATGTACTCTTTAATTTTATAGAAACTCATATTTTCCTCAAAAACACTATAAAAAACTCATAACTGAAACAAAGATCTGGGATCTTACATACTTCCCCCCTTAAAAGAAATTTGTCCCCAAATTTCAATAGCAATTTAGTGTAGAAGAAGAATCCTCGAATAGCTCTAGACACTACGATCGTACATCATCCTCTCTCTCCCATGCCTTGCCCTGTACTCACTCGTGCTTCCATAACACTCATACCAGAGGAACAAAACGACAATGGAGAACCTTCACACTCCTATCAATAATATGGATAGTATTCTACTCGAATGATGCGTCCACCTTTGGCTCAACCTCCTCGGGTTGAAAGACATGAGATGGGTCTTAGAAGTAACACCGTAGCTGAGAAAAGTTGAAGATGTTGGTCATTGTATGGTACTTCTTAGGTAACTGTAATTGATAAGAAACATGCCTAAATATCTCCAAAAAATAAAATGATCCAACATATCTCAAATAATGTTTCCTTATCTTTTAATCCTCCCACGTCCCAACCTCGGTGAGACATGTAGAAAAACCTAATCTCTGACCTCGAACTCTATAGGTCATCTCCATAAATCAGCATAGGACCTCTATCATGACTGGGTAGTATCCATCCTCTTCCGAATCAACTCGACCTTCTAAGTGGTCTCCTGAACAGGACAAGGTCCCAGTATAGATGTCTCTCCTACTTCTAGCCAACATGGGGGTGATCGACATGACCTACCATACAAATCCTCATAATGTGTCATCTGAATAGTTTCTTGAAAACTATTATTGTAGGAAAACTCCCCAAGTGGTATGTATTTCTCCCAATAACATCCAAAATCTAAGAATCAGGCTTGAAGCATGTTCTCCAGCACCTGAATCGTACATTAAGACTAGACATTTATTGGGATGGTATGCTATACTCATAAGTACTTTTGTACCCCAAGACATCTGTAGTCCCTTCCAGACATGAGAAGTAAAACGGTCATCCCTTTCTGAAATAATGGAGTTCGGAACCCCATGTAGACGTAAAATCCATCGGATGTACAACCTTCCCAGATCATCCACATTGAAGGTATCCTTGATTATTAAGAAGTGAGGAACCTTCAATAGCCTGTCAATTACAACCCAAACTGCATATTTCCCTCAGGGTGACCTAGGCAAACCCATCACGAAATCCATTGTGAAATCATTCCACTTCGACTTGGGAATGGGTAATTTCTACCAAAGCCCTTTTGGTTGCTGAGGCTCCGACTTCACCTTCTGTTAGGTGGAACACCTCATGAAAAACCCAGCCACATCTCTCTTCATACATGGCCACCAATACTGACGGTCCAAGATCTCGATACATATTGGTGACACCGGGATTTACATCCCAAACTAAGGAATTAAATTCCCACATCAGCTCCTCGTGTATGTCTGCTGACACCCATATGCACCCATGAAAATACAAGATCTCATCCTCTCCCACAGTCCATCCAGGAATTGGCTTATCTCCTGACACACTCTCCTATAGGACTAAGACTTCATAATATGATAGTTTCCCCATTCGCACTCCTTCAAGAAGAGTATAGGGAACAACTATAAAAGAAAGAAGGGTTTCCCCCTATTTGTTTTGCACATCAAAATGCATCTCAGAGAACAAGTTCATATGCTTCCGCTCACTGCTGGCCTTCTGAAATTCTTATATCTGAGTCCTCCTGCACAACACATCAGCTACTGCATTGCCTTTCCCAGTCATGTAGGCAAGCTCTATGTAAAAATACTGAAGTTAATCAACCAACATTCAATGTCTCAAATTTAGATCACGCTGATTGAAGATATACTTTAGACTTTTGTGATCAGTGAAAACCACAAAATTCTCTCCCAAAAGACAATTTCTCTAACAACATAAGGCATGAAAAACTACAGCCAACTCGAGATCATGTGTCGGGTATTTCCTCTCTTGTGGCCTCAACTACTGATACTCATACATAATGACTCATTCCCCCAACATAAGAACTGATCCCACCCCAAAACCTTATAAATTATAGTACATAGTATAAATCTTGGATAACTCTAGAAATACTAGTATCAGTGATGAAGTCAACCTCTTTTTTAGCTTCTGAAAGGATGACTCACAAGAATCTGACCACAAGTACTTCACACCCTACTTAGTCAGGCCCGTAATTAGTGCAACTAAGTGTGAAAGGTATTTTATGAAACATATGTAGTAACCATCCAGCCCTATAAAACATCACACCCCAAATATGTTCTTCAAATTCTCCTAAGAAACTATTGTTCTCAATTTCTCTGGGACTACTGATACTCATGTCTCTGAGATAACATGATCCATGAATTGAATCTAGTCCATCCAAAAGTGTAATTTTGAGAGCTTAGCATATAAAAGATTCTCTCTCAGTGTACGCAAATTCATCTCAAGATGTGTATCATGGTCATGTCGAGAGTGTGAGTACTCCATGATATCATCCACAAAGACTAAAACAAATGAATCCAAGTATGGATGGAACACTCGGTTCATTAGTGGCATGAAAACTACTGGCATGTTCGTGAGACCGAACGACATAACCATGTAATTTTATAGGCCATACCTTCTCAAAAAGGTTGTAATAGGTATATCAAATGGTCTAATGATTTAATTATGGTAACCAGATCTCATGTCGATCTTTGAGAACACCCGGTATCCTCAAAGCTGGTAAAAGAGATCATAAATAATCAGTAAGGGGTGTCTGTTCTTGTATGTTCACAGCTTCAAATTATGATAATCCTCACAATGTCAGAGGGTACCATCTTCCTACTTCACAAACAGGACAGGTGAACCCCAAGGTGAAGTACTGGGTTGGATGAAACCCTTATCCAATAACTCCTCTAACTGCTTCTTGAGCTCTTGTAACTCTAGTGTAGCCATCCTATAAGGAGGAATGGACACCAGTGCCACTCCTGAAACAATATCAATAGAAAACTCTACCTCTCACTCTAGAGGTAAACCTAAAAAGTCATCTGGAAAGACATCCTTGAAACGATCCACCACTGGGGGAAAGTACAACTATGAATTACCCTGGTTATCCAAATATAGACTAGCAGTATGGGTTGTAACTCCTCCCAACCCATGATGCTCAGGTCCTACTCTTCTCACCTAGACATCACATTTTCCCTTATAATGAAGCCATCTTCCCTCTAGTGATTTGAACCTCACCCTGCGGCAGTAGCAATCAGCAAAGTTCTAGATGGGAACCAACCATTCCATTCTAAGAATGACATCATAGCCTGTCATCTCTGGGACATAGAGGTCCCATAAGAAGTGATACCCACCAACCTCAAGAGGGAAATTCGTGCACGGACGTACACTAGTCATTCTAGTCCCCAACAGGGTGTCTAGAATCAAGATATCAGAAGAAGAAAAGATACAGAGCCCAAGGCTCTCCACAACTACAACAGATATGAAACTACGGGAAGCCCCAGTATTAAAAAGTGCATATGCTAAAACTAAGGCAACTACGATCGTACCCCGACTGTAGAGGGTTCAGGATCTTACTCCTGATGGGTCTTCTCCACCATAATTGTAACATCCCAGGTAAATAAAGAATAAGAAATCTTTCATACTTTTTAATATATTTTAATTAAATATTAATTTTACTTTAAAATAGTTTTTATGTTCGATAGCATACCCGATACGCAACAACGGGTTTCTTTGGAATCTTATGTTGCACACTAATAATATAATACTATTATTTTAAAGGGGTAGTTAAATCCTAGCCATTGTATTGGAGGGAATGAATGAAACTAACTACAATATGATTATACATGTTTGTTAAATGTATTTACATTATCCAATAAAAAGTTATAGGCTTAAAATGTGAATGAATATAATTTTAAGCAGAATTTACATTAAAAGGCCGATTTACCGCCTTTTAATGGGGCGCCCTTTTTAAATCTAGTTTTGGTCATTTTAATACATTCTATATGACCAAATAAAATCCTTCTTTAGAATGGTGACATCAAAATTTACTTTGTGTAAATTTTTGGAATTTTTCCGACATAGTTCATTTTTAAATGAATAGTGAAAAATATTGTATTTTAATTAAAAAGTGCATTGTAATATAATTTATTCATATGGTTAGATTATCTTATTAATTGGTTTTCAATTGAAATTAAAATATATTTTTACCATTTAATCCAATGTTGGTCATTGGAAGCAATTTCACTTTGAAATTAGACTTAATTAACTGTCCATCTTTTGATAGTTATTGTTTCGTAAAAACACAATATTTGTTTTAACAACGGGAATTAATTTTTAAATTAATTAATTCCACTTTTATGTTTCGAATTTTGAAAAGTTGAAATAATTTTTGAATCCAGAATATCAAATATATCTTATGATAAATTTTTGGTATTTTTCTGAAAAACATCAATTTTTGATGAATAGTGAAACCACTTAGTGGTAGTAAAAAAACTGACATTTTTCATTTAAATGAAATTTTACCACATCTGTGAATTGAATTTCAAAAATCCGACATACATGGTTGTTATCAACTAGTAAAATCTGGTTCATTAAGATGAAAATAATTTTTGGTGAATAGTATCTTTTGACTTTTATTTACCGCGATTAAAGGTAAATAAGGTAATTCAAGGTTAAAAGAATATTATAATAATTCAAAATTACCTTAACACTTCTCCAAACCTTATTGGTTGACTCATTAACGACCATGGAAATATTTGGGTCGATTTTGGGACCCCATTAAGCCACATGGTAGTGATAATGACAATTTAGACTAATTAATTTAAGGTAAAGGGAAAATAGACATAAACAAAAATATTTTAGTAATTAATATTTATATGGGGATATATAAGGATAATTTTTTACTATAAATATTAATTTGAAAGATAAAAATATTTCCTACATCATGGTATTTTTTTATAATTTTTAGACAGCAAATAAATTAAATTATTTATGACATAATAATGATGCAGTGTTTACCTCATTAATAAATGATTTAAATAAATAAGATTATAATGCCTAAAATATTATCCAAAACATGTCAAATTATGATTTTATGAATCTATTTTGACCATGTATCATCTTATCTTCTACTATAACGATTTTTGGACCATTATAAAATAATATTTTCACACTTTCTTAAAGAGCCCCTCCTCTCCCTTATAAAAGGAGACCACTTCTAACCACTTCCTCACACCTCTCAAGCCATTTGTATCATCCAAAATCTTCCCAATTAATCTCTCAACATACCTCTACAACTATTAGAAGCCTTAACTTAGGCATAATTCACTTAAATAAGTCCTTTGGTTCAAACCAAAGGGAGTTACACAAATTAAAGGTAACCGTTTCTCTTAAATTGTTTTCTTTTATTTTACTTCTCCAACCCCTAAAATCTTTTTATTTATTTTCTTTTATAACAACACCATTATCCTCAATATACTATGATATTGTTATGAGGAAGATTCTAACTACACTTACACACACCTCCATCTAATGGATGAAGAACATAATGTTTCTGTGGATGGAAAACTAACGCCTCACGAAACGATGATTGTTCAATTACATCTTACCGCCTCTCATGGTGGCCATTATGATGGAACTGTATTTATATATGACATATATTATGTTTATTATTTCCTTATCCTTCTTTACATCCCATTTATATCATGCCTTTATGGTTTTCATAGTGGGTAAATACGATAATCTCATTTGAGGAAGTGAGGACTACCGCCCCCTCAAAGTTATTTGATTCGTTAATGCCTTATGTGGGATGTATAAAGGATGGAGTTATAGATATTATACATAATATTATAATTGAATTATAATATAACTATTTATAATTATGTTTTATTTCCATTAAAATAAGAAATAGAAATGAAAGTAGCATTCATGGGTACGTACGGCTTACTGTCTCCATGAACGGTGCATTTCATTTCTTACCTCTAAATGTTATGTACTATTATAAATACATTTATATACTAGATATATATATTATATATGATATATAAATCATGAACATCATTCTGGATATAATGAACCTTTGACAACATGAACAACATGTAATTATAAGAAGTCCATTTTTGACTCAAGTACTAAATATTGACAAAATGAACCTTGTTAACTTAAATGATTACATAATGTTTATAACATGGTAATAAGTGATATAAAAGGAATAATAAACTTGAAAAAGGTTATTAAGAAAGTAGAAATTAACTTTAGTTTATTATTCAGGATATTAAAGAACGATCGAGTCAAGTCAGACACGAGGTAAGGGATCTGACCTCTCTCTTTCTTTTTAAGTATTCTCTTTTATGTCATTTCATTTATGCTCCATGTTCTTATGTTGGAGGATGTTCTTTTATATTCACCATACTGTAATTTTTCTTCATATGATTAGAGACCCTATCTTACTCTTCTCAATTCATTTTATGAATTTTTAAGAGGCGTCGTTATGCTGCGGAATTTTTGTAAGGGATTTTCTTATCACAATTTTAATTCTATGAGATTTCCATTGATCGCCACTTATTTATTGCATGTGGTGTATTGTGTTCTGCCTTTTGATATATATTATCATGAATATCATTATATTCATGGTATTTTGTGATTCATTTGGTGGTTATTAACTTAGGGTCATACGACTCGATTGATTACAACGTGGTAAGGGGTTTTCATCTCACTTTTTATCCTCATGAGATACATGCTATATTTGCCACTACTTTCTTTTGTGTGGTGTATGTACTTCCCATTATTGTACTCTTTGTTTAATATACTTTCATTTATGAGTATATACATATTCATTTTATGATCCTTCTTTCATGTGGCATATGTTTTGTAAGTTACCAAATCGTTAAGGTAACCTTTCACCCTCCTCTTTTTAAAAGACTTCTTTTTGTAATGTCTTTTAATTTACATCTTATTTTGTTGGGATATGTTCTTCAATATCCTTATTGATATAAATCTTATGTCCATGTGATGAGATACCCTTTTTATCTCATAAATTAATTTTCTGAATTTTAAAGTGATGTCGTTAGGCTGTCGATTTTTTGTAATGGGACTTCTTAACCCAATTTCAATTCTTTGGGTTAAACATCTAATTGTTGATTATGTCGTGATATAAAGATGTGTGAATGACCTCTGAATATTTTACACATAATATCCACTCATATTGGGTGTATTTATATTTGTCACACATAAATTATGTCCTTGATTTATCATTAATCTAAGGATACCGTCTTTATAAGGGATTGTGTCTCAATTTACATTCCATTGAGACTTCATTATTTTTATGCACCAATTCACTCTTGTATGGTGTATATACTGTCCTTTGAAATATTATATCATGAATACTTTTATTCTCATGATATTTTAAAATTATTATTAAATCTTATTCCTCAATTATTTGTATTCAAGCGTCTATGATTTTGTTAAAAACTATTTAACTAAAATATCGTTTTAAATGTTTTAAAGATTTATTGTTCTATGTATTTATCATGAATGTCCATGTTTTCAAAATGGTTTGTGATTTATTTATATGGACGTTAATGTTTTAAAATGTTAACTTCTTTAAAATCTTCATAATGGTATGGGACACTTTGATGCAAAAATCTATTTATTAAATGTTTTAAATGGTTATGAAAATGGTTTGATAAAGAATTGTTTATTTCAATATCATGATATGAAATATTGTGATTGGAATGTGGAAATTTTATATTTCCTTTATGCTTGTTTTATGTGTTATGTTATGGTTATTGGGAATTGTTTACGTATACGGGTGGATCTATGATAAACCTAGGGTGGGTGAGCCCGAGATAGCTCTCCAATGAATTGGGTAACGTGATGGAGGTAAACGTGAATGTTTCTCCTAAGAGATTTAGGGAATATACTGTAATGGGTATTACAAATGTGACTCCCTATGTAGCTGTGATAGATACAATGTAAGTATGTTATGAATTCCATAAGTTACCTTTATGATTTATGATTTCTATGTGTTATTAATAAATCTTATGATTTTGTAAGGTATGTTATGATTGAAAAGTATTGGTTTCATTGATTTTTAATTATTGATGGGATAATGTTTTCTTTACTTATTTTATAACCCTTAATGAGCTTTTTATGCTCATACCAAGTTTTTGAAATGTTTTTCACTGGACTTAAAGATGACTAGGGTCAAGGAATGGATCAAGGAAAATTCATGCTATCTAAAACATGGAAGTAGACATGTTTCTTTTCAACAGTTTTTATTTTATGATAAAATGGATACTGAGTCATATTGTCTATATGTAATATTCTTGTTTTTATGTATTAGTTAAGGCCTAATTCTCTAAAAATATAAACCTGAAAAGATCCTGAATGTGAATTATTCATTTAATTCAAAATTATATAGGGTTTAAGGCCAGGTCTTTATAGTTGGTATCATAGGTCGGTTTAGATAACTTTAGAGGTTAGGATAAAAATTTAAGCATAAGTGACATTACCATAATGGTTAGGATTTTAGAAAGAGTCATAGTTATTTTTATAAAGTGAATGAGTTTAAGATAACATGAATAAGTATATCTTAGTGTTTACCCTCCTCATAAGATATTAT
The DNA here is from genome assembly GCA_963277665.1 of Viscum album. Lineage (NCBI taxonomy): Eukaryota > Viridiplantae > Streptophyta > Magnoliopsida > Santalales > Viscaceae > Viscum > Viscum album. The sequence continues at coordinate 1,535,356,256 of OY728142.1, read as the reverse complement.
ATGATGATTTTACTGATATACTCACAGTGAACTTTTTGGTTATAGTAAATGGCTGGATCTAGCAGACACCAAAGTAACAGTGGATGTGAAGAAAACTATGATAGTTTTATGAACGAGCAGCTGAATGATATGGGAGCTTCAATGAGAAATCTTGTGGTTATTCTCAACCAACTATTTGGTGTCACGATTGACCAGCCGAACCTTAGTGATTTTTATAAGACAACATATATGCGAGAAACAAATCCCTACGGTTGTTCAGGAAACAATCATAAAGGTAAGTATGTTCAAAAACCTTTATGTCAAGGATGTGGAAAGTAACACCTAGGAAAATGCTTCAAAGGGACAAGAAGATTCAGTAGATGTGGAAATGAAGGTCATAAAGCAAGAACCTTCCATGGAAAAAGGAAGCATCTAGTTGACTCTAGGAAAGGGAAGGAAGTCCTTTCTGAGGGTTCAATTGAATGTTTTAAATGTGGTGTGCATGGTCATTATGAAAACACATGTTCTACGAAGAATTTTTGTGAATGGGATCACCTGTAACATAAAAATATTCGTTTACCAATACCTAATGCCATTCTGATTGAGGATGAAGAAACTGACAATGACCAATGAAAGGTATGGATTATTTTTTAACATGTGTTATCCTATTATTGAAATCTTAGGATATGATTCATGATTTTGTTTGTAGGAAATAAGTATTTCAGAATAAGTTGGAAAGTAATGGTTATTGGATCATGAAGAATGTTGAAAGACTAAGAATTCAACATAAAAGGGATTCAAGAGTTATGGTAGAATTTAGGATGGTGAAATGCTTAAAACTATTAAGGCTCTTCTGATGATGGGATTACATTAAAAGAATTTTTAGAGTATGTGTTACCCTGATGATTAATATATGAAAATTTTTATTCAAGTAATAATTATCTTCTCTTTTTTGGATATAGTTATAAAGAACCATTTGGGTTTGTATGATCCTTGAATTTGAGGCAATTACCGATTAATACATTTTGGGATGCAAAACGAAAGTTATTAGATAACCTTTGTGGTTAAAATATTTTATGGTGAATTTTGATGAATTTATCTCTTTTTGGGAATGTTTCAAAATTATGTAGTTTTTGAAAAGGGACAACACGCAAACCGTGTGACAACCCGTCACGTCGGACGAAGCTGTGGGAATCGAACCCACAACCAAAGTGTGACTGGTATTTATTGCCTACCGCTGGACTACGTGAGGTCCCCAGTTAGTTTGATTAATTCCTTTTAGTTAGATGATTTTATGAATCCATAATAATTTTATTTTGGTTTATCAGCGGAAATTATTAACCTAGATTGGAGAATATTTGATTAGGTTAATTTCATTTCAATAAAAAAAATTACGAGTAACTAATGTTATTTGGAGATAAATGTTAAGATTTATCTTGGAAGACTATATGATTAAATACTCATGAGATTTGGGTTACAATCACAGTTTGGATTACTTTTTTATAATTTTAGGGACAATTTTTTATTGAATTTTCTTCGTTGAACTTTGGGTTTTGTTAGCCAATTTTTGGGGATTAAAGGTAGTTTTTCTTTATGTAAAAGTTTATCTTTTGGGGGGATTATCTGATATTAAACTAAAAAATTTGGTTTTAGTTAATATCTAAAGACATGGGAAATATATAGTTCATCTTTTATGGATTATGTGATTCTCTTGAAGTTTATTATATCACCCTTATTGTGAAAAAAAAGTAATCCTGAATACTCATCATTTGGAGAAAAAATGAGTTTGTGTTAGAAATCTAGTAAAAGATGAATGTCTACATGACAAGTAAGTATATTTCCTTATGTTTTTGGTTAAGCTCATACAGAAATTACTCAATGAAAAGTATATTTAAACAAAACCTAGTTCGTTAACTTTTCCTACTGAGGAATCAAATACTGTTTAAACAATTATAATTTTGTGATTTTCTGGTGGTTAACTTTCTCCTAAACATGGTTTCTATCACTCTCCATTAGAACATGATGGTTTTTTTTCTCCTCCATATCCATGTTTTCATGGAATCATAGTATGGATTAACTTGGGTGACATTTGTGCTTCTCTTTCTTTCTTTTAAAGTGATAGTTTTACTGACTCTTTTTCTGATGTGGGACTTTCAATGATGTTTCCGAGCCCTTTTTTTAAAAAAAATTACGAGGATGCAATTCCCAAAAGGGGGGAAGGATGTAACATCCCAGGTAAATTAAGAATAAGACATATTTCATACTTATTAATATATTTGAATTAAATATTAATTTTACATTAAAAGGGTTTCTATGTTCGATAGTGTACCTGATACGCAACAACATGTTTCTTTAGAATCTTACGTTGCACACTAATAATATAATATTATTATTTTAGAGGTGTAGTTAACTCCTAGCCATTTTATTGGAGGGAATGAATGAAACTAACTACAATATGATTATACATGTTTGTTAAATTTATTTACATTATCCAATAAATAGTTAGAGGCTTAAAATGTAAATGAATCTAATTTTAAGCATAATTTACATTAAAAGGCTGATTTACCGCCTTTTAATGGGGAACCATTTTTAAATATAGTTTTGGCCACTATAATACATTCTATATGACCAAATAAAATCCTTCTTTATAATGGGGACATCAAAATTTAATTTTTGTAAATTTTTGGAATTTTTCCGACAAAGTTCATTTTTAAATGAATAGTGTAAAATGTTGTATTTTAATTCGAAGTGCCTTTTAATCTAATTTATATATATGGTTAGATTATCTTATTAATTAGTCTTAAAGTTAAATTAAAATATATTTTTACCATTTAATCTAATTTTGGTCATTGGAAGAAATTTCACATTGAAATTGGACTTAATCAACTGTCCATCTTTTGAAGTTATTGTTTCTTAAAAACACGCTATTTGTTTTAACAACGGGAATTAATTTTTAAATTAATTAATGAAACTTTTATGTTTCAAATTTGGAAAAATGGAAATTATTTTTTAATTAAAAATATTAAATATATCTTAGGCTGAATTTTTGGTATTTTTTTGAAAAACATCAATTTTTGATGAATAGTGAAACCACTTAGTGGTAGTTAAAAAACTGAATTTTTCATTTAAATGTAATTTTACCACTTCTGTGAATTGAATTTCAAAAATCCAACATACATGGTTGTTATAAATAAGTAAAAGGTGGTTCATTAAGGTGAAAATAATTTTTGGTGAATAGTAACTTTTGACTTTTATTTACCGCGGTTAAAGGTAAATAAGGTAATTCAAGGTTAAAAGAATATTATAATAATTTAAAATTACCTTAACACTTGTCCTAACCTTATTGGTTGAGTCATTAACGACCATGGGAATATTTGGGTCTATTTTGGGACCCCTTTGAGCCACTTTTTAGTGATAATGACAATTTTGACTAATTAATTTAATGTAAAGGCAAAATAGACATAAACACAAATCTTTTAGTAATTAATTTTTATATGGGGTTATATAAAGAAATATTTTTGAATATAAATATTCATTGGAAATATAAGAAGATTTTCTACATCATGGTATTTTTTTTATGATTTGTAGACAACAAATAATTTAAATTATTTATGAAATAATAATGATGCAGTGTTTACCTCATTAATAAATGATTTAAATAAATAAGATTATAATGCTTAAAATATTATCCAAAACATGTAAAATTATGATTGTATGATTTTATTTCGACCATGAATCATTTTATCTTCTACTATAATGATTTTCAGACCATTAGAATCCGAATATCATTATATTATAAAATAATATTTTCACACATTCCTAATGAGCCCCACCTCAACCTTATAAAAGGAGACCACTTTTAACCAATTCCTCACACCTCTCAAGCCATTTTTCTCATCCAACCTCTTCCCAATTAAGCTCTAAATATCCCTTTACTCCTCTTAGAATCCTTAACTTAGGCAGAACGCACCTCTAGAAGTCCTTTGTTTGAAACCAAAGGGATTTACCCAAATTAAAGGTAATTGTTTCTCTTAAATTGTTTTATTTTATTTTACTTCTACAACCCCTAAAATATTTTTATTTATTTTCTTTTCTAACACCACCAGTATCCTCAATATACTATTATATGGTTAAGTGAATTATTCGAACTACACTTACACACACCTCCATCTAATGGATGAAGAACATAATGTTTCGGTGGATGGAAAACTAATGCCCACGAAACGATGATTGTTCAATTACATCTTACCGCCACTCATGGTGGAAATTATGAGGGAACTGTATTTATATATGATATATATTATTTTTATGATTTCATTATGCTTTTGTAATTCCCATTTATATCATTCCTTTATGGTTTCCATAGTTGGTAAATACAATAATCTCATTTGAGGAAGTGTGGACTACCCCCCCCCCCCCTCAAAGTGATCTGATTCATTAATGCCTTATGTGGGATGTATAAAGGATTGATTTAATGATATTACATATTATATTATACTGTAATTATAATATACCTATGTTTAATTATGTTTTATTTCCCTTAAAATAAGAAATATAAATGAAAGTAGCGTTTATGCATACGTACGGCTTAGTGTCTCCATGAACGGTGCATGTAATTTCTTACCTCTAAATGTTATGTACTATTATAAATACATTTATATACTAAATATATATAATATATATGATATATAAATCATGAATATAATTCTGGATATAATTAACCTTTGACCACATGAACAACATTTAATTATAAGAAGTCCATTTTTGACTCAAGTACCAAATATCGACAAAACGAACATTATTAACTTAAATGATTACATAATGTTTATAACATGGTAATAAGTGATATAAAAGGAATAATAAACTTGAAAAAGGTTATTAAGAAAGTATAAATTAACTTTAGTTTATTATTCATGAGATTAAAGAACGATCGAGTCAAGCCGGACACGTGGGAACGGATCAGACCTCTCTCTTTATTTTCAAGTAATCTCTTTTATGTCATTTCATTTATGCTCCATGTTCTTATGTTGGAGGATGTTCTTCTATATTAACCATACTGTAATTTTTATTTTCATATGATTAGAGACCCTCTATTACTCTTCTCAATTCATTTTAAGAATTTTTAAGAGTTATCATTAGGCTGCTGAATTTTTGTAAGGGATTTTCTTATCACACTTTTAATTCCGTGAGATTTCCATTGTTTGCCACATATTTGTTGCATGTGATGTATTGTGTACTTCCTTTTGATATATATTATCTTTAATATCATTATATTAATCGTATTCTGTGATTAATTTCGTGGTTATTAACTTTGGGTCATACGACTTGATTGATTACAAAGTGGTAAGGGGTGTTCATCTCACTTTTTATCCCCATGAGATACAAGCTATATTTTCCACTACTTTCTTTTCTGTGGTGTATGTACTGCCCATGATTGTAATATTTGTGTAATATAATTTCATTTATGAGTATATACTTCTTAATTGTATGATCCTTCTTTTATGTGGAATATGTTTTGTAAGTAACCAAATCGGTAAGGGAACCTTTCACCCTCCTCTTTTTAAAAGACTTCTTTTTGTTATGTATTTTAATTTACATATTCTTATGTCGTGATATGTTCTTCTATAACCTTTTTGATGTAAATATTATATCCATGTGATGAGATACCCTTTTTATCTCATAAAATCATTTTCTTCATTTTAAAGTGACGTCGGTAGGCTGTCGAATTCTTGTAAAGGGACTTCTTAACCCAATTTCAATTCTTTGGGTTAAACTTCTGCTTGTTGATTATGTCATGATATAAAGATGTGTGAATGACCTCTGATTGTTTTACACTTAATATCCGCTTATATTGGGTGTATTTATATTTTTCACACATAAATTATGTCATTGATTTATCCTTAATATAAGGATACCCTCTTTATAAGGGATTGCGTCTCAATTTACATTCCATTGAGACTTCATTATTTTTATTCACCAATTCACTCTTATATGGTGTATATACTATCCTTTGACATATTATATCCTGAATCCTTTTATTCTAATGATATTATAAAGTTATGATTAAATTTTATTCCTCAATTATTTTTATTCAAGCGTCTCTCATTTTGTTAAAAACTCTTTAACTAAAATATCATTTTAAATGTTTTAAAGATTTATTCTTCTAAATATTTATCATCAATGTCCATGTTTTCAAAATGGTTTTGGGATTTATTTATATGGACATTAATCATTTAGATTGTTAACTTCTTTAAAATCTTCAATGTGGTATGGGACACTTTGATTCAAAAATCTATTTATTAAATGTTTTAAATGGTTATGAAAATGGTCTGAAAAGCATTGTTTATTTCAATATCTTGATATGATATATTTTTATTGGAATGTGGAAATGTTATATTTCCTTTATGCTTGTATTATGTGTTATGTTATGGTTATTGGGAATTGTTTACATATATGGGTGGTTCCGTGATAAACCTAGGGCAGGTGAGCCCGAGATAGCTCTCCAATGCATTGGGTAAAGTGACGGAGGTAAACATGAATGTTTCTCCTAAGAGATTTAGGGAATATAATGTGATGGGTATTACAAATGTGACTCCCTATGTAGCAGTGATAGCTACAATGTAAGTATGTTATGAATGCCATAAGTTACCTTTATGATTTATGATTTCTATTTGTTATTCATAAATCTTATGATTTTGTAAGGTATGTTATGATTGAAAAGTATTAGTTTCATTGATTTGTAATTATTGATGAGATAATGTTTTCTTTCCTTATTTTATAATCCTTACTGAGTTTTTTATGCTCATCCCAAGTTTTTGAAATATTTTTCACAGGATTTAAAGATGAATAGGGTCAAGCAATGGATCAAGGAAAAGTCATGCTGTCTAAAACATGGAACTAGACATTTTTATTTTCAAAAGTTTTTATTTTATGATAAAATGGATACTGAGTAGTATTGTCTATATGTAATATTCATGTTTTTATGTATTAGTTGTGGCCTAATTCTCTAAAACTCTAAACATGAAAATATCCTCAACGTGAATTATTCATATAATTCAAGGTTATGTATAGTTTAAGGTCGGTTCCTTATAATAATAGTATGGCATGTACCACAGCCTTGTGACCCTTCTTGACCACCTTGAGCTAATCCACCCTATTTTCGCAGAAATACTACCAACTGGATACCACAGCTACGACCTCCACCTCGACCTAAAGGATCGTAAGAACTCCAATTATCATACTGATGAGAAGAAGGTGGTCCTTCTCTTGAATGAGGATTCATAGAAGAACCTCTGTCATCTGTTACTGGTGAGAAAAACTGACAGAACAGCTAAAGATGGCCCATCTTGTGGCAATATCGGCACTCAATTGGGTCTCTTGAGAAATGTGGCATCGTATACCCTCTCTTCACACACTAGTAGAACACCACCTGAATACCATAATAAGTATCCCATTTTCTAGGATCTTTGTGTGTAGACTCCTTGAGGCGCTTACTTCTGTTAGTATACGAGGTACCAACTCCAAATTTCGAATCTCCCTAGCTCCCAGCTTTAGAATACCTCAAATTGCTCTCTTTGATGAGTGTCAGGTTGACTATAGAGGTGATGGAAATCAACCTGAATATTTTCACCTAAGATCAGATGTCATTACTAAGACCACCCTCAAACATCCTTACTAGAAATAACTCATCACCTCATGGAATAGGCATGAAGCACTGCAACTCTGTGAAGCGAGAAGAGAACTCCATGACAGAGAGAGTACCCTACTCCAGACTCATGAACTCTCGAGCTTGATCAGTCCTCAAAGTCTCTTGGTAGAAATAGTCATTGAAGGTATGCTGGAACTCATCCAATACATGACCTGCTCACATACCTCCTATGAGATCACATCCCACTGTCTCTTGGAGGAGTCCCAAAGCATATACGTAGCAAGCTTCACCCTCTTCTATGAAGTGGTCTACAAAAGCTCGAAGATAGATAGCATGACTTATAACTGTGAATATACAGCCTGAGGTCCTCCATCCCCTATGATGGTGGGAGGATTCTGCTACTGGAAAACCCATTTCAACTTGGCCATAGATGGGTTGGGGTGCAGTACTCCTTGGAAGGTCTACATGTACCCTATAAATACCTCACGAAACTGTGCATCTATACTTGTTTCCAGAATAATAGTTGGGGCCTATACTCTAACTACAATAGGATATTCTATTAGTCCATGATCAGCCATGTTCAGTGTCTGAAAACTGCCCTGTAACTGGTGTACAACCAAAGGACGTCTTGGTGGAACGACTCTGTATGGTCAAGCACACACTTAGTTGAAGACTATCAAGGAATGAAAGTTATAAGTGCATGAAATGATATGAAAAAAAACATTAATGAGTTTCAAAATAGGGATACATGATGTGTATAACCTCTAAAAATTATGTTCTTTTAAGCCTTCACATGGGCATGTACTTCTACCAACCCTGGTCGTGTAACACCCCAAACACACGACGTGTTGTCCCAAGACACGACGTGTACTTGAATAGTTTCCCCATACCTGAGTTCATCTACACGACATAACCCCCAGGATTCCCCTAGATAAAGACTACATGGTGATTTTTTTCCAGACACGGCGTGTAATAGAAATAACTTCATTGACCTGTGTTGTTAGTTACATGGGCGGGTACACGGCTGACTCTACACAGCTTGTTTGTGACAAACAAGGTGTGCACTAACTACCCACAATCCACCCATGTCGTTGGTCAAATGGTTGGACACATGGTATATACACACGGCATGTATGTATGGTACACAATGTGTTCCACCATGGATTTCCTAACCCCGTGTCTCTGCCTACACAGCTAGTGAAATGTTAAGAGACTACACAACATGTAAATATAGTACACTGTGTGTACTTAATCAAAACAGATCCTTCCTAAACAGAAGGATACATGGCATGTATTAATCATTACAGACCGTGTATTTTGGTTTTTCTGGACATTAAGCCTCATAAACTACTCTGGAACCCATAAAAATACTTGAAACAAACATCAAAGTGCCAAATTCCGATATGTGGGGGCCCATACTCTCCACGAATCAAATTTTGGAATCTTATACATGTCATAAACATGAATAAAAGTGAACTAATCCACAAAATTATGTTCCATGAGGGCCTATAACACCTCAAGAACCAATGTTTAGTATTCATTTAATTGAAACCTTGAACAAACCAATACCCTATAAAATAGCATGTATTCTATCAAGGCATCTATCACAACAACATGCATATCTAGCATAACATCTATCACAACAATATGCAATATGTAATTCACCCTAAATGGAATGACAATAATGCATGAAATGTGATCTCTAGGAAGTTCCTATATGATTCATGAGATGGAATACCCTCATCTCATCAGGTTTCAACTAAAATAAAACCTCAATAATATCTACAATAACAGCACAAAACATGTGAATCAGTCAATGGTGAAGTCCAATCAACTGTAATAACTAAAAAACCAGTAAAACCACAATATACAAGGTAAATTGAATTTTCCTTATACACAGGTTAGATACTACCTGACACAACTTACTACAATGTACCTATTCCTTATTATCCCTAGTTATAGGCTCCAAATATTAAGTCAAGAAGAAAATAATCCATTCGATACCACTTTGTATTTTCCTGGTTCCAGAAGCCTCTCAGATGTACCTCATGCCTAGTTGGTCACATGGCCTCAAGAGCATTTTCCAAAATGCCATAGGAATACGACTAGCATTGAGGGCCTTGGGTGTGACAGTGGGGACAATATGCCCTCATTGGCAGAGTAAAGCATTAGAAACAAAAATATAGCAATAACAGAAGCAGTAATAACATGTAGCAGGTAACCAGTGGATGACTAGAAGTAACAAATAACTGGAGCACACATAAATATAATTTATGCATGATATATATGTCTAGGAAAACATCCAAACAAGTCACAATGCCGGAATACCGTACTAAACTGAAGTACAAGGAAAATAAATAAATTACAATAGCTTTTCAAGCCTCATCTTGGTCTCATGCTCTCTAGATGCACAATAATCAAGTACCTAAAGAAGAAGGGGACTTGCCCTTATATAGACCTATGACAATATAATCTGTTTGGGGCTAAAATCATGACCCAAATAGGTTGTGAGATGAATCCCAATATGAAACCACCCAAATATCTGTGCCTAATAGTTAGTGACAATATATGGAAGGAGATAAGCAAAATAAAGTAGTAAAAAAGGAAGTAAACGGAACTAAAAAATCCTACATTTACATTTACATCCATTTTAATTTATTAGTTAAGCAAGAAATAATCATAAGTTACCCTCTAGGAAGTACTCACATCCTAAACCCTCTGGTTTAACCAGTCAAACATAAGAAACCCTCTGGGAAGTACTCATAGTTTAACCCCTCGGGTTCAGCTTTAGCAAAAACTATCTGAGGAAGAACACACTATCAATTACCCATGTGGGCTCGTATTGGTAATTATAGACACTCTAGGGAAGCACTAAATGTACAATTCCCCATTTGGTCTCATAACGAGGAAACTACAAACATTCTGAGGGAGCACAATGTCCATCCCCCCTATAATCTCACAACATAAAAGTAAAGAGACACTATGGGGAAGCCCTCAACATCCATCCCCCCTATGGTCTACTACAATAGGTTCTCAAAACCCTGTGTAAGTGAATCATGCACAAAAGATATATGGTATCCCAAATTGAACCTCAAGAACTACTTGAAAAAACATTTTACAACATCTCATGACATGCCATATAGAATCACTCAATCCTTAAAATATTCGTCATGGAAAATAAAGCATCCAAATAGGAAAAGCTAGACCAAATGGTCTATATCAAGAAAAAATGGTAAAAACATACTTATCTAGGTAAATAAACCTATTTAAAATCATAAATCTTCTACTCAAGAACAAAAATGCACAGTAGGAAAATACAAGGCTAAAATCCATAAACACACAATACCCCGAACAAGGGTATTGGGAACTTTTTCACATATAACTCAATGACTGACTAAGAAAAGATACAAACCACATTCCAAGACATTATAAGATTAATATACTCCATCTTCAGCCCTTGAATCTATCTAGAACGTGGTAGATCTACAAAAACTTCAAAAATGTTGAACCAAGGATATCTCACGAGAGAGGAGAAATCGAGAGATGAGACTCTAGAAGATGGAAGAATTCGCCGATGTGATTCCAACACAACCGACAGAGTATGATTCTAAGAACGGATGGAGAGTCGAAGGCCCATCGAATATTCTTCAGTGTTCATCACTTCTGGACGAGACAGACCTAGAATAAGGGTGTTCTTCCGATTATACTTGACAACAATCCAACATGATAATTAAAAAAAGTACATTGTGTGTTATTTTAAAGTACATGGTGTATACTTCCCTTAACCGGCCTCTACATTAGGCAGTCTCCAAGTCACCCCACACGGCCATTTACTTGGTAATTACAGGGTCGGTACATAGTCACCCGCAGAAACTGGGTACACAGCATATACTCCAAAGTACATGGTGTGTACTCCTTAATTTTCCAGAAACTCATATTTTCCTCAAAAACATTATCAAAGAAAAACCCATACCTGAAACAAATATCTGCGTTCTTACACATCTAGTTACCTTGGAAATATCTATGATAATTAGAGGTTAATCTATATTATTTAATGTTTTTAGATACTATTAATTAGTTTCAGGGTACCACTAATCTTGGGGAAACATCCCATGTTTATAAATACAACCATAAAATATCATCCATTGAATGGATTGGTTGTATTTGATATAGGCTATCAGGGATTTATCTATTAGGTTCATCATTTTCTATGATATTTATGGAGACTGAATGGATTTATTTGGAAAGATAATCCCTCTCTAGGTTGATGCTAAATGATACAGAGGATTGGCCAGTGGTATATTCTATGGTTATATAAGAGCAATGTGATGTCTTTCATGAGGATATTATGACCCTACCAAACCAATAAGTAATTGAGTTTGGGATAGTGATACAACTAGGTGTCTCTAATATTGATGTATTTATATTATATAAACCCTACTGAGTGGTGAGATATATAGTTTTAGGTTTATTATATCTTGTAGATATGATTTATTCTAACCGTTGTGTTTCCCTACAGATATCCAGTTATAGATTTGATGAATGTAGATGATAGTCTATCATTTTTGTGTTGATTATGACCATTTGAATCAGCTGATAGTGAAGAATCATAATAATCTCCCATGGGTTGATAATTTATTTGAACATTGGAAGGAAGGTAGCTAGTTCTTGAAGATCGAATTTTTGTCTGGATATCATCATATGTGAGTGAAGGATGAGGATATCCTAATGAATATTTTTAAATGTAATTATGGGAATTATAAGTTTGTTGTGATGTCATTCAGTGTGATGAATGGAAGAGTTGGGATCTGGGGGTTGATGAATGCAATGTTCCATGATTTTCTAAACTATTTTTTTGTGGTCTTTATCAATGAAATCATGGTGTTATCTAAGTCATAGAAGTGGAATGTAAATAATTTGTGATATATTTTGGTAATTATTTGATTTCACGAGGTGTTTGGGAAGCTATAAAAGTTTGATTTTTGGCCTTATGGGATCCATTTCATGGTAATGGTCATATCATAGTTTGGTGTTGTTATATATCCTTTGAAGATTGAGGTTGTTATTTATTAGGTAGAACCAAATAATGTTTTAGTGGTTTGAATTTTCCTTGGACTTGTTAGTTATTATTGGAGGATTGTGATATAATTATATTGTATTTCAACTCATATGGATGAGTTGACTAGAAAGGATCTCAAATTTTTTTAGACAAACGCATTCTAGGATGCTTTTGAGTATTTGAAGGAGAATCTTGTCATTGATCTAGTTCTTTTTCTTATGGAGGAGGTAGTTATATTAGAGGTTTACCATGATGCTTCATGTATTGGATTGGGCTGTTTATTTATGTATCATAAGTAAGTTATCTCTTGTAGATCTTAGCAATTACAACCTCCCAAATGTAACTATGCCACCCATGATACCAAGAGTACTATAGTAGTGTTCACTCTGATTTTGTGGTACCATTACCTTATTAGTGAAATTCTTGTGGTCATCCAAGATTATTATAGTTTGATGTATTTATTCTTATAGGGTGACTTGAATCCAAATATAGTAATTGTGTATTGAGTTCTTGTAGGAATAAAACTATGATATTTACATTACACATAGTAGAGGAAATGTTATGGTGGATTCCATGAGAATGAATTCATGAGGTTATGTTGTGAATGAGTCTAGGGACTCTTTGAGAGTGATGGATGAGTTGGATATGGTATAACTTAATATGGGATATGTTGATTGAAAATGAAATTCACTATCCGATGAAGGTGAAAATACCATTAGTGCAATAGGTGTAAGAGCACTAGTTTGGGGATTCCATAATAAATTTTTGGTATGATAGTGTGTTTTTTGTGATTCTACTTAGGGAGGGTTGGAGGACCAAAAACAATAGATGTAGTTTCAAGGAAAGATGTTTTTCCTTCAGTGATGCGTGAGGCGGTTCTCCTTGAGTTCAAGATATCACCCTTGGTGGTATAACTTTCTATGGAAATGTTTTATCATGCTATGAGAGACTAATTTTGGTGGTCTTCTCTAAATCATTATGTTAGATATTGTTTCACTCGTTGTTTGGTTTTCCAAAGGGAGTAGGCTAAGAATTGGGTTCCCAGTGGTTTACTTCATCCACTTGATACTTCCTAATGGAAGTGAGATCACATATTGATTGAATTAATTAACAGTTTTCCTATATCTTATGGTGGTTACAATGTTGTATAGGTGGTTATGGATTGTTTGATGAAGTCCACACAATTTTTAGTAATTAAGGATTCAAGATCAGTGGAGTTTTTGTTATGTTGGTATCTCGAGGAGATAATGAGGCTTCATGGGGTTCTAAATATGATAATATCTTATCATGATCTAGGTTTTATCTTCATATTTATGGGGGTCTTTAATGTTCTTTTGGTTCTATGTTATTCCTTAATACCACTTTTCAACAATAGAAGAATGTTCAGATATAGTGGGATATCTATAATTTAGAGGAAATTTTTCACATGTGTAATTTAGGTTTTCGAGGTTCGCAGGTGTGACACATACCCTTGGTAATTTTTTCTTACAACAATAGTTACCACTCCAATATTTGTTTCGATCCATTATAAGAACTACATGACTGAAAATTCTAATATCTATTTGCATGGGCTAATGTCTAATAATAAATTTTACTTATATCATATTTGGTGTAGATTTCAGTAGAGAAAGTAAATTTCATATTAATGTCCATGAAGGTAGAAAAAGGTCATCATAATTCCTATGTTAAGAATAGTAGGAGGAATCTATAGTTCGGTGTCATTGATATTATGTTCTTGGAGGGGTCTCTTTTTCATGTGGAAAGATTTTTTATTCATGGGAGTACGATTTATCCCAGGATCATTGGACCTTTTGAGTTGTAAGATTGGTTTTGTATTATGGTGTATCAGTTAGAACTATGCTCATAGATGAGCCAGATTCATGATGTCTTCCATGTAACATAGATTTTCATGTCATCAATTGGGGTGATATTGATGTTTATGTTTGTGTGACATTTTAGAAATGACCTCTTGATATTCAAGACCATCAGTGGAATATTTAATTTTAGTGTGTTATCCCTTTTGTTAAATTCTTGTGGCTATATAGTGTCTTGGATTAGAGCACCTAGGAATGGGAGTTATATATTTGAGGTCAATATAATATGTTATATTAGTGGTATTTTATCATTATTTAGATTATTTTTAATAATTTTCTTTTTTTATGAGATATTTAATGTTTACAAGTTCTTATAAAATATTATCCTCTAATTTCTTGGTTTTTTTCATTGTGTAGAGATATACTTGAGAAGTGTCTTTTGAGGTTACAATTTTTGCTCCATCCTTATATCCTATGTTATTTTTAGATTCTTAAGGGTGATAATTTTTTAAGAGGCATATGATGTGACAACCATTTTTCACTCAATTTATTTCTTTCATTTTTAGGTAATAAGGGTTTCTTTGAAGAAAATGGGATAGATAAAGTATAGTTGATCTAAAATTTAATTTCAATGTTGTTTCTAAAGTATTAAGCTTTGATCTAAAATGTATGTCTTGGTTTGAGGTATAGAAATTTTACTTGTGGTCTGGAGTCTATATATATGATGTTTTAAGTGTATTTTTCTTCTGATAGGTAGTTGGGGTGTAGAGGTAGGTAGAATCATACTATCATGGGAGTCGGGTTTTTCTTGTTGATGTCTCTTGATAGATAGTTGTTTCATGGGGAAAGGTATCATCTTGGAGTCTCACTAGCTTTGTTACTCCATATCTGTTATTTTGGGGGTAGATGCAATGTAGATATGGGGTTACACCATGCTGTTACCCAAGGGTTTTGTGATCAGGTTCGAGTGGGTTTTTGGACAAGAATGATATGTGGGTATCTTCATCACCAATTCCATATATTTTCTTTTACTGGGTTTCTTGTAGTATGGTCAACCTTCCTATTTAATAGAATTAGGGAAAACTCTATCTGTTAAGGTGTAATAAAAAAGAATATTGTGGCATTCTATTTTAACAATCAGGTATAAATTCTAATTTGACTATGAAATATAAATAAATTCTCCCCTATCCATTGAACCCTAGACAACCATGGTCCCATATTTAGAATCCTATCGAGCCTCATTTCTTGGATTAATCTCCCAGATTACAGATATCAAGTATTGGTTATTTGAGGTTAGACTTATATTCATTGATGGTTCAATGCTATTTTATTATTCTATCATTATGATAGGAGGGTTTTAATCTTAATATTCATATGTTTTATATCTATTAATGATAACGGTATCTTATTAGGATGATTTTTTAGGGATCACCAGTTCTCCATGGAATAGGTAATCATATTTCGGTGGTTGGTGTTATGTTTTTCCTCAAATAATGTTAAGATATTCATGTTGAGGTAGGGAATTAATTACCCTAAAATATTTAATTCAATGTGTGGGATTATCATTATTTTATCATTTAGGTAATGAATAAGGACTTTTATCTTTAGGTTTCATGATTTCCTATGTATCTCATTACGTTGTTGTTATCTTTTGTTTTTCAAGATAGTGTATTATTTATATGTTGTCGATGTTGTTATGTTTATCAGGGATAATTTTGGGAAATATAATAAACAACTTGAAGATATAGTTTTAATTGTTTTATTAAAGAAATAGGCATTCAATTTATAGTTTCTATTCCTTAAGTTCATTGAAATATGAAGTGATTCTAATGTGATTTTTATATTGTTTTAAATCATTAATAGATACTTCTAATATTTTTCTTCCTATATAAAACCAATGACTAATATATTAGTTAATTAAATATGTTTTTAAAGTGGTTTCTTTCTAAAGATAAATGATTTGGGAATGAATAAGCATGTTCTTGTTACGGAAATCTATTATTTATATGTTTTATGGCCTTAGTTTCCCCATGAGTTTAGTAAGTTAAAAATACTTTTGTTACATGTATATGTGATCTAGGGGTTTATAAAATTGATATGATGATGATAAATTTAATTTGGTTGGGAACATATGTTGAGAAATGTGAAGGAATCCCAGATTGTAGTGATATTAAATGATGGTAATGGAGGGGAAATTGTTGTACTACGTGCAATGGTGTGGGAATGACATCGAGCTTATCAGGATGAGTTCCTAGTGGGGTTTACTCATCGATATATTTATTCTTTCATGATTATTTTTTAAATGGTGTAATGGATAGATGCTCTATATTTTTGGATTCCCAATTCATGACGTAATAAGACTCTATGCACAAAATATGAATTTTTTACGTGGCATATTTGATCAAGAACTAGAGTATAAGGATAATTTTATAAATGAAAAATGAATTAGAAAATTAACCCATGAGATGGGATGTTGTCAATAGAAGATATGTTAAATTATTTATATATGTTGAGTCAATAAGTTTACTTTTGACTTTTCCATTCCTTTATGATTTGAAAATAAAAAAATCATTTTCTTAAAGAAATTTATGTTTCTCTAAAAAACATTATCTTAAGGAAAATTATCTTTCTGTGAGAATAGTTTTTAAATTTACCTATGATCTTAAATAACTTATCAAATATTTTCTAGCACCAATTCTAACCTTATTTTTTATAAAGACAAAAAATCGGATCCTTATCTAACTTAGAACCATATAGTTCCTTAGAATCTTATTTCCCCATTATTATGATTCTGATTTCTCGGGAAATCCGAATCCCATTTCTTTTGAAATTAGACTCTAATTTATTCTAAAACCATAATATGATAGGTTTAGAATTCAGAATCTGGGTTCTTCTAAAATTACACACCGCCTACTTCTGAAATCAGACTTCATTTTCTCCTAAAATCATACTCTGATTTCTTTAGAAATAAGACTCTTATTTCTCTAGAAATCTGATTCCAATATATTTTTGAAATAAAACTCGGATTTCTCTAGAAATCAGACTCTGATTTCATCTGAAATAAGACTCTAATTTTATCTTAAATAAGACTCTAATATCTTCTGAAAGCAAACTTCTATTTATTATGATATCAGAATCTGATTCTATTTTATTTCAGAATTAGATTGTCAATATTTATAGACTCTTATTTTCACTATCTTAAGAATATGATTAAATTATTTTATTACAATTACCAAATTTCTTTAATGTAACATTTCATTTTATCAAATCCTATTATTCTTATTTTTCTTAAAAAAAATTGATACATATTACTGTTTTTATACATGATAATGTTTCCCATGTTTTCTTACATGAAATGATATCATAAAATAAATTTTTTAACAAACCATTGGATTAGTGACACATGTACATGTCCCTATGAAATTTAAGGAGAAATATTACCATTTTAGGAGGAAGTAAACTATTTGGATTTTCCTCTATAAATACCCATTCATTTCAACGCTCGAAAAACAACAATTGGGTGGAACACCTACGTGCTGCAAGAGCTCTACTCGATCATCCCTATTTGATTGTTGTGAACAACTTCTTCAAGATGAGAACATATTGTTCAACATTCTTAGTGGTATTATAATTTTTTTATCAATCTAGGGCTTTTGGGGATAGGAAGATAGAGGTATCGATCTACTTAGAGATCAAGGGCTTGTAGGGATAACAAGACAAATTCCGATCTTCATATCAAGGGATTACACTGGTGTGGGTAAGACAAACTTTCTTGAAAGTATAAATCATGGAACCTTTATCCAAGGTTTTTGGATACCCTTTCTTTTTAGGTTAAAATATTTCGTATACTTGTCCTGTTTTTTTACAGGTTTTTAATTCCACTATATTTTGTTAAATTTAGGAAGTGTAAATTTCTTACACATTATTATACATGTATACTATGATATAAATAATATTTTATAAAATTTATGGTTTAATATTTCCCTAAGTAAACTTGTCTTAAGTTTGTTTATCCTAATAAAGTTAGTTACTTTGTAAAGAACAAAATAGGGATTGTTAATTCATCTTGTTTAACCTTGTTAAACATAGATTTTATTAAGGATAAAAACCAAAGTTTTTATTCATACAATTCAAAACCCCCCTATTGTAATTGATAAATCTATATCTACATTTCAATCCTACAATTGGTATTAGTGGAGGTGTATAAAATACATATACATACATATAAGTTATCTTTATCAAACTTTTATTGTTTAAATTTACTTTTTCAAGTTTTATAAGTTTTTGCTACTAATACTTCTTTTGGAAATATTTTTTTTATTTTATAATAGAATATAATTATTGAACATTGGTTCTATAGAAAAAACAAATCCTTCCAGACCCTCAATTTTTGATAAAAATGATTATTCATACTAGAGAGATAGGATGAAGACTTTTATTATCAATACAAGTGTGGATAAACTTTTTATGTTAAAAGGAGACTACAAAATTCCATACATGGAAATCATAAAATTCACCAATAATGAAAAATACGAGTATCATCTTAACATTATGGAATGAAATAATTTATTATGTTATATTACTGTGAACATATATATCTATATTTCATCTTATGAAGATGTTAATAGCACCTAAAAAAATTAGAAGTCACATATTTTTGAACATCCAAGGTCATTGAAACAAGAAGTGCTATTCTTAAAGGTGAATATCATGGTTTTATGTTTTCTTACATAGAACCTATATGAAAAGTTCAAAAAAGTTTTATGACTATTGTAAATAGCCTTCAGTCTATGGGTGATAAATATAATGAACCAACCTTTTCTTAAAATACAATTACATCATTTTAAAGATAAAAAACATAATACTATTACACATAGAAGATACAAAGGTTTAGTGTCTTCCGAAAACTGGGACCCTACATAACAATTATTACATCAAGCATAAACATTTATTTAATTCCTTCTTCTCCAGCTAATTATTGGAACTTGACCTCCCCTTAGTACATGTAGTCACCTGAGGATATACATTAAAAGGGGTGTGCTAAAATCCGAGTAGGAGGATATATAATAACAATATAAAAATGTTTGCGCATAACCATAACATAGGAAAATGATCATGAACATGATATAAATCATTAATAAGAGACTTGAGATGTGGCAATGCATAAAAATGAAGCATCATGTCTTAGTGGTTAACTACCACACGTACTTGTGAACAACTATAGCATCTTGTTCACAAATCATTTCAAATTAACACATGGGATTCATCAATTTACCCTATTCATTGGAGTGCTTTATAATTCTGGGTGCACCCGTCACATTGAAACATTCATATTGTGCTATATAATTCTGGGCACACCCGTCACATCATAACATTATCATTTATCATCCATGACACAATGAACATATATAAAAAATGAACATAACTAACCCATGAAAATGAATGTATTTCATCTCATAAGAACACATTTATAAACATTGGGTTCCCAAAAGAAATATGGAATAACATACATGTTACAAGTACTGTCAACCTTGAATGAGAAGTAAAATGTGTGTTCTTAAAAGAAGAGTTCTTTTGGAAAACATTTTATTTGACATTAAATTCAGTAGAAAACAAGTATATTCGAGAAAAGGTAAGTTAATTATGAACAAATTATTATTAAGGAGTGACCATACTAAATATGGAGTGAAATAGGGAGAACCCGAAGAAAGAAAATTGGGTTCGAGATTTCCCCATACCTTATATCTGAATGATTTCTTCACTTCAATGTCCTTTATAAACACATTAAATTCATTAATTAAGAATTAAAGAACATTTTTTACATTAATATGGTTCATTATAGTTTCATTAAGTTATTTTATGTTCCCTTGGATGAGTTATAGGGTTTAAAAAGATTGTTTGGGAATGTTTGTTTTTATGGTTTTTCTTGAGCGGTTCACTTGCATTCATAAATTGGTGTTTGGGTAGAGCATGGGTAAACATCCATAACAGATATTACATGTTATTAATTATATTAAATTATTTTAAACTTTATTATAATGAATTGTGTTATATTTCTTGTGGATGAATCATTATATAGGAATTTAATGATGATCGTTTGTGTTTATTTGGGCGTTTTTTCGACCACAACAAACTTGTTTGGGTTAATCATTTAGTAATATGTACATAAGTTAGTTCCAGAAATTTGAATATGACATAATAAATATATAAAATTCTGGTTCAACCATAAAAATGGTTTCATGACTAGATCTAAAAGTAGAAATGGAAAAAGAAAACATGTTGTTCTTAAAGATGATAGATTAACCACTCACGAACAACGTTTTCTTTTATAACATAAAAGGAAGTGGGGATGGTTGTTTGATAGTATACTATCTCATTA
Organism: Viscum album; assembly: GCA_963277665.1. NCBI lineage: Eukaryota > Viridiplantae > Streptophyta > Magnoliopsida > Santalales > Viscaceae > Viscum > Viscum album. Next base: position 1,535,335,377 of record OY728142.1, on the reverse strand, counting down.
GTATAATAAAATTCTAGTATATTTATGCTACTACATTTACCATACCATGTCTATGAAGATAGGTGGGGAGAGAATAAGAAAAGTACTTGAAATTGAAAAGAAATTAAAGGAAAGAGGAAGGGAAATTACCTCTTGAACCCTCCTCTTGAGATCCTCCTTAGGGGACATAGGTTTGGTCTTTTGATGAGACAATAAGCTCTTTGAAGTGGGTTAGGGGATAGGGAAGATACTTGGGAAGATTTTAGACAAGTCTTGAAGCTTGATAGGTGTGAGGTAATGAGGGTGTGAATGGTGGTATTTATAGTGGTGGGGAGATGGGGTTTCTCAATATAAAATTCATTAGATTATTTTTCCCCACAAGAAAAGGAATAGTGAGTATTCTATGACCAAGAATAGTAATTTTATCATTTTAAACCGAAAAAATTGGTATTACATCAGAAAAACATCATGCATGACCCTATAATTAGCTTTTTTAGCTTATTTTGTAAATTTGGCTATTTTACTATTCATCAAAAATTCATGTATTTCCGAAAAATCCCTAAAAAATAAACCTCACCATTTTTAGATGTGTAGAATCTAAAAATGAAGTCAAATTTTTAAAAAAAAATTTCTAAATATTATTTTTTTAATATTTAATTAAAATCATAATTTATTATCAAAAACTAGTTTTAAAACATTCATTTACTTATTTTAAAATATACGTATATCATAATTTAAACAAGAATATTATTTATATATTATCATAGGTAAGGTTACTATTCATTAGGTTATATCACTATTCATAAGGGTATGTTACTATTAATAAGGGAAGGGTTCTATTTAACAAAAATTTTGTTTTTCTTATTGGACTCCAAAAAAATTACTGATTGCAATCATGTTTGTCATATTTTCAAAATTCCAAAGACAGAACTGACAAACTTATGTTTAAAGGTCACTTAGAACTTATTAGTTCATTATTTTGTGTTTTCTTGTGATTTTATGACATATTTATAAGAAGGGAATTTCCATTGAAAAACATGGGGTCGTTACATTCTTCCCCCCTTATGAAATTTCTCCCTTGAAATTCCACTTTAAACAAACAGGTGATGGTACTCCTTCATCACCTCCTCTTGTTCCCATGTAGCTTCTTTAAACTTATGGTTCCTCCACAACACATTGACATGGTGGGTTGTCTTGTTGTGTAGAACTATATCTCTCCAGTTCAGAATCTCTACTGGTTGCTCTTCATCAGAGAGATCATCTTCCAGCTATACCACCTCTGAGTTCAGTACATGTGAAGGATCAGTTATGTAATTTCTCAGAAATGATACATGAATAACATCATGAACATGAGACATATTCAGTGATAGTTCAAGACAATAGGCCACCACTTTTATGTGGTCAAGGATCACAAAGGGGCCAATGAACCTTGGTCTTAGATTCCACTTCGTTACAAATCACATGACTATATTCCTTCATGATATTCAAAGGAAGAATTTATCCTGAATTCCAAACTCCAAATCCCTTTGATGGTTGTCAACATAGCTCTTTTGCTGACTTTGAGCATATTTGATGTGTTTCTGGATGACTTAAACCTTCTCTATCATCTCTTTCACAAGATTGGGTCCAAGTAGCATTATTTTACCGACAGCATCCCAACAGGTTCAAGTTCTACATCTCTTTCCATACAACACTTCATATAGAGCCATATAAATACTTGAATGGATGCTATTGTTGTATTAGAACTCAACCAATGGGAGATGCTGATCCCATCCACTTTTGAATTCTAGAGATAAGTCTCTTAGCATATCTTCAAGCATCTGAATAGTCCTTTTATATTGGCCATCAGTTTGGGGGTGATAGGCCATGATGAAATTTAATTCATTACTCAAATCATGTTGAAGGATCCTCCCGAATTTAAATGTGAACCTTGGATCATGATTAGATAAAATCGAGAGTGTAACTCCATGAAGTCTCACCACTTCCTTCGCATATATCATTGTATGTTGTTCAAGTGATATGTCTTCACGAATAGTGATAAAATGGGTAGTCATAGTGAGTTGGTAAACCACAACCCATATCGCATTAATTTATTCAACGTCTTCAGGAGACCCATAACAAAGTACATATTAACATTCTCCCATTTCCACAAGGGTATAGGAAATTGTTGTATCAACCCTTTGTACTTTTCTCACTCTCCCCTAACTTGCTGACATACCATGAACCTTGAAATATATTCTACGATCTCCTTTTTCATGTCATACCACCAGAACTATTCTAAGAGATCATGTTACATCTTGGTACTCCTAGGATGGATGGTGAATGTTAACCTATGTGCATTTTCCAATAGCTTCTTCTTTATCCTTGGTGACGAAGGCACACAGAGCTGTATTCCAAACTGAATCACACCATCATGATCGATATGGAACTCTTGCAGCTTCCCTCCCTTTACTGCATTCACCCTTTTTTGTATCTCCACAACATCCATTTGTGCTTCCTGAATATTCTCTTGGATGGATGGTTGTGAAATCATTTTTTCCAGGTAGGATGTATCCCCTACCCTTATGATTTCTAAATCCATCCTTTTCATATCCAATAAGATATGGTCTTTCTCAATCCATAACATGGATAGAGTAACATGTTCTTTTTTTCTTAGAGCATCGTCTACCTTGTTCACCTTTCTAGGATGATAGTGAATAGAGAAATTGTAATCCTTGATTAGATTTAACCATCTCCTTTGACGCATGTTGAGTTCCTTTTGTGTGAATATATACTTTAGGCTCTTGTGGTCGGTGTATACATCACACTTCTCACCATAAAGGTAGTGCCGCCAGATTTTCAAGGAAAACATCATGGATTCTAGCTCTAGATCATGCGTCGATTAGTTCTGCTCATGGATCTTCAACTGTCATGAGGCATATCCAATCACATTGTTATTTTTCATGAGTACACAACCCAAGCCTTTTTTAGGCATCACTATATATCACAAAACATTCTACACTTTTCGGTAGTGTGACTAAAAATGCAGTGATCATCCTTCTCTTTAGATCCTTGAAGCTTCCCTCACATTATTCCATCCATACATACTTTACCCCTTTCCTTGTAAACTTAGTTAGCAGGCTTAAAATCGTGAAAAAATTTCTCAGAAAACATATGTAGTACCCATCCAATCCAATAAAACTATGAATTTCTATGACACTAGAGGGATTGGTCTATTTCTAAACTGCCTTTTTTTAAGGTTCCACAAAATTTCCCTCACTTGTGATCACATGTCCCATGAAAGTGACTTGCTTCGTCCAAAAGTCACACTTTCTGAACATGGAGTAAAACTTCTCCTTTCCCAATGTCACCAACACAAGTAATAGATGTTCTTCAAGTTTCTTTTTTATAGTGGAGTAGATGAGAATATAATCAATAAAAACTACCAAAAATTTGTCTTGGTAATGTCTAATGACTCCATTCATCAAATTCATAATGATGTTAGAGGAATTAGTAAGTCCAAGGGCATCACTAGAAACTCATAATGCCCATATATTATATGGCAGGCAGTCTTCTGAATATCTTCATTATTCACCTTTAACTGATGATATCCTGAATGAATATCCACCTTTGGGAAGTATTGAGCTCCTCTTAAATGATCGAAAAAGTCATCAATCCTTGGAATAGTATACTTTTTCTTTATGGTGATCTTGTTGAGTTCTTGATAATCAATACATAGCCTCATTGTTATATCCTTCTTCTTCACAAAGAGAACTGGCGCACCCCAAGGTGATGCACTATGGCCATATGAACTGTTTGTCCAGATGATCTTGCAGCTGCTTCTTTAACTCCTCCAGTTCTATAGGATCCATTCTATATAGACACTTTAAGATAGGAGTAGCTCCGGTTATGAGTTATATTGAGGACTCTACCTCACGATCCGGCGGACGTCCGGGTAACTATTTGGGAAATACATCACTGTATTCTCTACCGATGGGAATTTCTTCAAGGTTGGAACTTTCCTTTGACCCAACCATTTTGGAGATGTATGATTCTTTATAGGGAATCAACACCCACATATTTGAAGGATTTTTCAATAGATAATCATGATCTTCTTTGAATTTGTAGAGGAGCACGAGATTGTTTGGAATATAAAAATAGATTTCCTTTTCCCCAGAGTTGATACCTGCTCTATATAACGAGATCTAATACATTCCCATTATAGCGTCAAATTCTACCAGGGAAAGTATTATAAGATTAGCTGGAAGAATATTCCCACATATGCCAACAGGAGAAGATTCAAACACTTGGGTTGCAATGATTTCACCACTTGGTGTTTTTACAGATATCTCTACTTCAAGGGTTTGGGGCTTCGATTCTATAATTCAAGCAATCTTGAACGATATAAAGGAATGCGTATAACCAGAATAAAATAAGATTTTTCCATTCTTGAGTGAATAGGAATTGTTCATTGTAAGACCTCATTATCTTTCTCCACTTCCTCAATAATGATGGCATAAGCCTTCCCTTGTTCCTTTTTCTTTGGTGGCTGTTGAAGCTGATTACCCTTGAGAACTCGATGTTTAGTGCACTAGCTTGCATAGTTCCCTAGCTCCATATAGTTGTAGAATTGTACCATGGGGGGTTCTGCAGAGACCCAAATCTTGACGTACATAGACATTACATTACTTTTGCGGAATACTTAGTACATAACAAAAACAGACACACAAGGACCGTAATATTTTAGTGTCTATGGAAACTTGGAACGTAATCTTCTAATCATGGTGAAAGATCTTAAACATCTCCCATAAAGATCTTCCCATTTTTGTTTCCTTACCTAAAATCTTTATTTTAATCCTGGGAGAAAAGAAAAAATAAAAATGGTGAGCTCAAATGCTCAGTAAGGGTAAGCATGGATAAAATAAGACATACCATATATATTTTAACTTAAAAAAACATGAACATTAAAAATCTTGAGCAACGACATAAAACATGGAAGTACATAAGGCATAAGTCATAATGGAACATAAATCATGATAAAATAGCATGGGAGTAAAACATGTAATTGTGGAAACCATTAAGCACATGATATGATTTCCATAGTAGCCAAGGCATTGCTGCCAAGACCATCTTACTGGACAAAGTCCCTTTCTGAATCGAGTTCACTCCTCATTTCAGTGCTGTTTTACTGAACCAGTTTAACCTTCCGTTCCAGCCATGTCTATCTCATGAGATATAAATCTTTACCCAATGCATTTGAGGGAGATATAGGTCCCACCCATCTCATAATGAAATCATTCTTACTTGTTCAACAAAACATACATCATTCATAATAACCCAACGAATAAAATGGGTTTCATAAACATCATAACATCATCACATAATCCATATAAAAGAAATGGATATCATTTCATAATAAGAAAAGTGAAACCATGTAAATCATAGAGACATTACACTTGAAACATACACATATGAAATAATTTCATCTTAGATGGAAAATGGTTTTGATAAAACACTTAAAATGAATTTTTGAGGAAAATATCCTTTCTTATTCAAAATCAATTTCTTTTCACAAAAATTCATGCAATTTTAAAAGAAATAGATTTTATTGAAAATATTCATGAAATATTTTTGAGGAATCTTCATGAAAATAAGGCTTTATAAAATCATAAAAATCCGTTCGTGCCGTATAAGTTAAGAAAAACATTCTTTTCGTACTTTTACCGGAAAAGTCAAAAAGTGCCTCGTAACGGAAACAAAAGAAAGATTCATTACATACCATGTAGTAAAAGTCAAAAATGGGTAAAAAGGACATTAAAAATACATTAAAACACTTTTATAAAACATGGACATGGATCATAGAAATAACCCCAGTAAATACTTATGAATAAGCAATCTCAGATAAAAATGAGATTTGCAAAATTATCCCTTACCTTAGGTCCGATATGCTTCGTACGTATCTGAAACTCCTATATAATTATTTAAATAATTTCATTGACTTATTACAGAATCATATTCATTTTTATGATATCATATATGTTTCACTTATGACTTCATATTACCCGTTATTTTTTAAATTCCATGTTAAAGCAACGTTTTGGGTAAAATCATTTTATTTGTCGTATGTGTTTCGACTTGTCGTTCTTGATATTATTACTTATATCCTGATTTACATAATTCTAGAATTTAAAAACATGATTTATATATAATATATATTCATCATATACAAATATATTATAGATCGATAAAAGGAATGAAATACACCGTTCATGGAGACAGTAGGTCGTACGTACGCATGAACTCTGTTTTCGTTTCCCTTTTGAATTGAATGGAATTAAGTAAATGACATACATATATATATATATAAATAAATCCAGTATCATTATTATGTCATATATTTTATTATTATTCATTATATATACTTTATAATCCTTCATGAATGGTTAACATGGAGAGTGAATCTCATCACGTCGTGGAGACGGTAGTCCGTACGTACGCACGAGCGATGATATCATTCCCAAGATCATAAAATTGTATTAAAGTGTTTGTATAATATTACAGAATCAATAACACTTTACAATAATCATATATATTCATTAATTTCACCCTTATACCCATCCAAGTAAGGTGGTGGTGGAAAATAGATTACACCACGGCGTGGAGATGGTATTCCGTACGTACGCACGCGCGGTGATTTCATTTTCCGTTGGATGGATAGATGGTGAAATATGGTTGTTTCATACTTATAATAAAGTATCAGTAAATTATTGATACTGATGTTATTACCTCATAATGAAAAAACTAATAAAGAAGAAGTGGAAGAAGAAATAAAGTTGAAAGAATCGGTAATGGACATTACCTCTTCTTTGAAGCGCCTCTTTGGGACCTCCTCTTAGGGCACTAAAATTTGTCTTTGAAGAATACCAAGACCTCTAGGATGTTTCTAGGGAAGTGGAGAAGAGAATTTGGCAGGGTTTGTCCAAGGTTGAAGGCCCAAAGTGGTGTGAGGATGAGAGGGAGGAGGTGCCCTTTTACAAGGGAGGAGAGGGGCACCTTTGGAATTCTTAAAAATATTAATTTATAATAAATCTAACCCTACATAAAAACCACCGAAAATGACTCATATTAGAATATTAGATGAGATAGGGTTGTAATATCACCAACCAATCAAATTTAGACATGTTTGGATCTTATTCTAAACCTTATCATTTTGATTTATACTTATTTAATCTATTTAAGATTATTTGTGGTAATAAAGTTCAAGATTTTAAATTATAACAAATAATTACTTATTTGTTGTGAATTTTCCATAATTGGATACTTTATAAAATTATAGACAATATAAAGATAAATTTGTAATTTTTTAAATATTTGTGTGATTTTTAATCAATTTTATAATATGTTATTTTTATAAAATAACAATAGTGTCAATTTTGACACTATTCATTTATTTGAATTTAAATAAAATATATACAGAATATATGTTCAAACTAAAAGAATTAATAGATTCATAAAAGGTCATATGTATCTATAAAATTAGTGGATCACATTAAATAACATTTATTTTATTATTTTTAAAACCATTTATTTGGTTTATCTATTAATAAATTAATTACTACAACATTTTTGTATAATTATTTAATATACTGATTTGTTTCATAAAAATTAAAAATAAAATCCTATGATGAAGATAAATATATTACCTTTCATAATAATACTTTTACTCTAATTTATCATCTTAAAATCACCATATTTAAATTGTTATATTTATTAAACTCTGAAGGTGACAACTTTGGCATCATTTAAAATAAAATAATATAAGTGTTATAATTTCCTTAATAAGGATCTAAATGGTCAAAAATTCGGCCAGTGGATGATTAGGGTTTATATATACACTAATAATAAGTTTTTTGCAGATTTTTGGTCCTTTTGATATGTATTACTACTTCAATAAAAACTATATTATTGATTTTTCACTAAATAAATAATTTTTGCATCATTAATGTATCACTATTAATGACAATTATTTAATCCCAAAAAATTCAAAATAAATTATCATGATGTAGATAATTTTATTATCTTATGGAGACTATTCATGTTTGAAGTTTTATGATGTTTATCACTAAATTAAAATTATTATACTTATAAGATTTAAGAGAGTGACATGTTGTCACTTTCGTTGGTTTTAATAATAGTTAAATTATTTTCATGGTCAAAAGTCCATAAAATGAATCTAATCCGACCTTTAGGTGATATGGGTATACCTTTAGTCATCCAATAGAATTTTGGCATGTGTTAGGTTATTTTATAATATTATATTTACCCTTAATTACCCAATTTATCTTTAACTATAGTAAATAAAATTTACCGTAGTTACTATTCATAATTCCCAAAAATAAAAAGTAGCCTATTAACATAATTTAGACCCACTGATTCCAAATATGGAATCCATTTTTTTAAATTCAATACACAGAAGTTGCAGAAATTAAATTAAAATTAATCCCATTGTCGAATGAAAACAGGTTTTTGATTAAAACATTGCAAAAGATTGAATTGATTTAACCTACGAATTCAATGTAAAATCAATGCTAATGACATAAATTATATTAAATGGTAAAAATATATTCTATTTATACTTTAAAACCACTCAATATTATAATTTAACCATATAAATTATTACGATGAAAAAATTTGTTTTTAATTAAAATATAGCGTGTTTTTACTATTCATTAAAATATGAAAGTTATCAGAAAAATATCAAAACTTTATCCAATGTAAATTTTATATCCTGATTAAAAATAAGAATTTTATTTTGTCAAATTGAACTTCTAAACATGTCAACAACTAGATTTAAAGTGGGTGCGCCGTCAAAAGTCGGCAAAACTGTATTTTTTTAAAAATACATATTTTACCCGAAAAATTTATTTTGTTCTTATACCATGTTCTAGAAAATTTTTAAGATGAATAATAATGTTATAAAATTCAAAATTTAGTTTATACTATTCATAATGGCTAGTTCATAATAATATTATAATAATATATCATTGTTTAGTAAAACCCGGTATTGCGTACAACACACGCTATCGAGGAAGGTCGCGATTGCGTGTAATGCAAGACAAGTCACGGTTGTGTGTTGTGTAAGACTCCTTTATTATTTCATATAACAGAATCCAACCATATTTCATTTATAAATTGAATATATATATATATATATATATACCCTCAATGTTGCGTAGAATAACTATTATAAAACGAACTTGAAATTATGTGTAACACAATCTAAGAATGGTGTTGTGTATACTTCAAACTAATACAGTGTGGCGTATAACACAAGATAATCTTGTTGTAGCATAAAACACATGAAATCAAATAAATTAAAGAGAATACTTATCATAAAATATCGGGTTGTTACATTCTACCCCCCCTTAAAATGAATTTCTCCCTCTAAATTCGTCGGGGTTATAAATCGTTTACTATTCATAGAATCCCACATCGTAAAAAGGAATACTGAAACGTAATTTTAAAAACTAAAGTATGAAACATAACTATTACACAAAGTAACTCATCACTGGGTTTCCATATAGGAGAACATAGGTGAAAATATGGATATGGAAGAAAAATCTAACCATCAAGTTCTGATGGAGAGTGGTAGAGAACATGGCTATGAAAAAGCCATCAATCACAAAGCCATAAATTTCTGATGGTCTAAGGTTCCATCTGATTCATCGGATATAATAGCACTAGGACAACATTTTTGGTTTTCAATATCATTTCCCTAAAGTTGAAAATTTTGAATTAGAAGAAATACTTTCTTGATTTTGGTACAATCTAATTGTTGTTCGTGCTTTGAACAATTTCCACTTCATCTCTTAAAGAAATAAAGTTGAATTTGTTATTCGTGAAGTGTTAACAGATCATGTGATAGAATGATGGGTCATTCCATCTGTTTCAAACAAAAGGTTAGCAAAAGTCATCAAATATACATAAGTCCATCTATGGTGAGATTAATCATATATGGTTCCTAAAATGGAATTATACTTCATATATCATACTGATTAATATAATAAAACTAGTTTCTACTAAATAGTGACTTCTTGTAGGCCAGTGGTAGGCGATAAAGGCTAGTCGCACTTTGGTTGTGGGTTCGATTCCCACAGCCTTGTCCGACGCAATGGGTTTTCGGTCATCCTGCAGGTTTTCCTTTTTATAAAACTACATTACTATAACATCCCATCAATAATATCGAAAAAAAACTACTATCCTTAAACAATACTATCTTATTTCCAACATAATCCATTCCAATCTTTAGGCTTATCCATAATACTGCAGTCCACTCTCATAATATAGTGAAAATGATTACCAGAGATTTAATACCATCGTTGGTCCCCATATATCATAAGATATGTCTTGTTGGTCACATTCCAAACATTTGAAGGCCTTAATCATGTATTCTCTTGAAAAATGAATACCCATTGAATCTTAGTGAAAACATGAATACAGTTAAAAGATAACACTTTCCACATACCAAAATCCTCAAAATTCTATATACTCAAACCATGATATCACTTAGTCCTTATATCAATCATGAGCTCATGAATACAATCAAACATCTCATTATCTTCTTACTCCTTCATTATACGCATATCATCTACTTTACAAAAATATCTGAATAACCTTCCATGGTTACTGGTACCATTAAACATATACTTTCAAATACTTTTAGGAAAAACAATAGTGTAACAGTACATAAATGATTCTTTATTCCATAGTACCATTAACTATACAACATATCTCTCGATAAACATAAAATCATTCCACTACCTTCTAAAACAACTGACTGAGCTTCAACACTTCTTTCAGCTCATATATCATTTGTAGTCTCTTCGACATCATCAACATAAATACTACCCATACGACCGTACTGATTCTCTTCATGAGAATTTCCCTTAGGGCATTGGTTTGCATAATGCCTGTGCATTCCATATTTAAAACATTTAACCATTGTTGATGTCATAGCAATACCATTATCCTCATCCATGGTGTTAACTGAACCTTTTCCTTTGCACTTACTGGCTTTGTGTCCTTCTTTTCCACACCCAAATCATCTTCTAGTTCCCTTGAAACATTCTCTTTGATGCCTCTTCCCACATGATTTACATAGGGGAAATTGAACTTTCTTTCCTCTATGATCATCATGAAACTCCATCTTTATCTTATTAGCCGAGTCAGGAAAATTACCAAATTTGAGTTCATTGATTATATTATGAGATTGCTGATTCGTCATAATAATGATGTTTGGACTTCCAAATCCCATTTCATTTGGTTTCTCATGAAGAATATCATTCCATTGTCCATAATATCCTCCATTATCGTGAATCATCTTATTTCCAGCCATTTTCTAAAACCCAAAAAGAATAGTGTTAGAGGCAAAAATCATAATAAAGGGGGAGTAACTTCAATATATAACATCTTAGGTTAACTTCTAAGATCATTACCGTAGTTCTAGTACTATATCTTATACGTATACTTATCCTTAGGGACATCCCTAGACATACCTTAGAAATATCTCTAGGGATCTCACTAATGTTTTCGCATCCTAGTTTCCAAAGGTTGACTAAACCTTTCCTCTGATACCAACTGTAGAGACCCAAAGCTTGATGTACATAGGAATTACGTTACTTTTGCGGAATACTTAGTACATAACAATAACAGACACAGAAGGACCTTAACATTTTAGTGTCTTTGGAAACTTGGAACGTAATCTTCTAATCATGGTGAAAGATCTTCAACATCTCCCATAAAGATCTTCCCATTTTTGTTTCCTTACCTAAAATCATTCTTTTAATCCTGGGGGAAAATAAAACATAAAAAGGGTGAGCTCAAATGCTCAGTAAGGGTAAGCATGGATAAAATAAAACATACCATATATATTTGACCTTAAAAAACATGAACATTAAAAATCTTGAGAAACGACATAAAAAATGGAAGTACATAAGGCATAGATCATAATGGAACATAAATCACGATAAAATAGCATGGGAATAAAACATGTAATTGTGCCAACCATTAAGAACATGATATGATTTCCATAGTAGCCAAGGCATTGCTGCCAAGACCATCTTAGTGGACCAAGTCCCTTTCTGAATCGAGTTCACTCCTCGTTTCAGTCCTGTTTTACAGAACCGGTTTAACCTGCCATTCCAGACATGTCTATCTCATGAGATATTAATCTTTACCCAATGCCTTGGAGGGAGATATAGTTCCCACCCATCTAATAATGAAATCATTCTTACTTGTTCCACAAAACATACATCATTCATAATAACCCAACGAATAAAATGGGTTTCGTAAACATCATCCCATCATCACATAATCCATATAAAAGAAATGGATATCATTTCATAATAAGAAAAGTGAAACCATGTAAATAATAGAGACATTACACTTGAAACATACACATATTAAATAATTTCATCTTAGATGGAAAATGGTTTTGATAAAACACTTGAAATGAATTTTTGAAGAAAATATCCTTTCTTCTTCAAAATCAATTTCTTTTCACAAAAATTCATGCAATTTTATAAGAAAGAGATTTTATTGAAAATATTCATGAAAGCATTTGGAGGAAGCTTCATTAAAATAAGGCTTTATAAAACCGTAAAAATCTGTTCGTGCCGTATAAGTTAAAAAAACATTATTTTCCTAATTTTTCCAGAAAAGTCAAAAAGTACCTCATAACTTAAACAAAAGAAAGATTACTTACATACAATGTAGTAAAAGTCAAAATGGGTAAAAAGTACATTTAACATAAATGAAAACACTTTTATAAAACATGGAAATTGATGACAGAAATAACCCCAGTAAATACTTATGAATAAGCAATCTCAGATAAAAATGAGATTTGCAAAATTATCTCTTACCTTAGGTCCGATATGCTTCGTACGTATCTGAACCTCCTGTATAATGATTTAAATAATGTCATTGACTTATTAAAAAAATCATATTAATTGTTATGATATCATATATGTTTCACTTATTACATCATATTACCCGTTCTTTTTTAAATTCCATGTTAAAGTAGTGTTTTGGGTAAAATCATTTTATTTATCGTATGTGTTTCGACATGCCGTTCTTGATATTATTACTTATATCCTGATTTACATAATTCCAGAATGTAAAACATGATTTATATATAATATATATTCATCATATAAATATATATTATATATCTATAAAATGAATGAAATACACCATTCATGGAGACGGTAGGTCGTACGTACGCATGAACGCTGTTTTCATTTCCCTTTTGAATTGAATGGAATTAAGTAAATGAAAGGCATATAAGTATATATATATATACATAGATACAGTATCATTATTATGTCATATATTTTATTATTATTCAAATATATACTTTATAATAATTCATGAATGGTTAACATGGAGAGTGAATCTCATCGCGTCGTGGAGACGGTAGTCCGTACGTACGCACGAGCGATGATATCATTCCCAAGATCGTGGAATTGTTTTAAAGTGTATGTATAATATTACAGAATCAATATCACTTTGCAATAATCATATATATTCATTACTTTCACCCTTATACCCATCCATGTAAGGTGGTTGTGGAAAATAGATTACACCACGGCATGGAGACGGTATTCCGTACGTACGCACGGGCAGTGATTTCGTTTTCCGTTGGATTGATAGATGGTGAAATATGGTTGTTTCATAATTAGAATAACATATAAGTATATTATTGATACTGATGTTATTACCTCATAATGAAACAACTAAAAAAGAAGAAGTGGAAAAAGAAATAAAGTTGAATGAATCGGTAGTGGACATTACCTCTTCTTTGAAGCGCCTCTTTGAGACCTTCTCTTAGGGCACTTAAATTGGACTTTGAAGAAGACCAGGACCTCTAGAATTTTTCTAGGGAAGTGGAGAAGAGAATTTTTCAGCTTTTGGCCGAGCTTGAAGGCTCAACATGGTGTGAGGAAGAGAGGGAGGAGGTGCCCTTTTATAAGGGAGGAGAGGGGCACCTTTTGAATTCTTAAAAATATTAATTTATAATAAATCTAACCCTACATAAAAACCTCCTAAATGACTCATATTATAAGATTAGATGAGATAGGGTGGTAATCTCATCAAACAATCAAATTTAGACATGTTTGGAGCTTATTTTAAACCTTATCATTTTGATTTATCCTTATTTAATCTATTTAAGTTTATTTGTGGTAATAACATTCTAAATTTTAAATTATAAGAAATAATTAATTATTTGTTGTGAATTTTACATAATTGGTTACTTTATAACATTATAGACCATATAAATTTATATTTAAAATTTTTTAAATATTTTTGTTATTTTTAAAAAAATTTATAATATATTATTTTTATAAAATAACTATAGTGTCAATTTTGACACTATTCATTTATTTGAATTTAAATAAAATATATACAGAAGATATGTTCGAACTAAAAGATTTAATAGATTCATAAAAGGTCATATGTATCTATAAAATTAGTGTATCACATTAAATAACATTTATTTTATTATTTTTAAAACCATTTGTTTGGTTTATCTCTTAATAAAATAATTACTACAACATTTTTGTATAATTATTTAATATACTGATTTGTTGCATAAAAATTAAAAATAAAATCCTATGATGAAGATAAATCTATTACCTTTCCAAATAATACTTTTACTTTAATTTATCATCTTAAAATCACAATATTTAAATTGTTATATTTATTAAATTATGAAGGTGACAACTTTGGCATCATTGAAAATAAAATAATATAAGTGTCACAATTACCTTAATAAAGATCTGAATGGTCAAACATTAGTCCAGTGGATGATTATGTTTTATATATACACTAATAATAAGTTTTGTGCAGATTTGTTGTCCTTTTTATATGTATTACTATTTCAATAAAATCTATATTATTGATTTTTCACTAAATAAATAATTTCTGCATCATTAATGTATCACTATTAATGACAATTATTTAATCCCAAAAAATTCAAAATAAATTATCATGATGTATATAATTTTATTAGATTTATAGATAATATTCATGTTTCAAGTTTTATGATGTTTATCACTAAATGAAAATTATTATACTTATAAGATTTAAGAGACTGACATGTTGTCACTTTCTTTGGTTTTAATAATAATTAAATTATTTTCATGGTCAAAAGTCCATAAAATGAATCTAATCCGACCCTTAGGTGATATGGGTATACTTTTAGCCATCCAATAGAATTTTGGAATGTGTTAGGGTAATTTTATAATATTATATTCACCCTTAATTACCCGATTTACCTTTAACTATGGTAAATAAAATTTATCGTAGTTATTATTCATAATTCCCAAAAATAAAAAGTAGCCTATTAACATAATTTGGACCCACTGATTCCAAATATGGAATCCATTTTTTTAAATTCAATACATAGAAGTTGAAGAAATTAAATTAAAATTAATCTCGTTGTCGAATGAAAACATGTTTTTGATTAAAACATTGCAAAATATTGAATTGATTTAACCTATGAATTCAATGTAAAATCAATGATAATGACATAAATTATATTAAATGGTAAAAATTTATTATATTTATACTTTAAAACCACTCAATATTATAATTTAACCATATAAATTATTACGATGAAAAAAGTTGTTTATAATTAAAATATAGCGTGTTTTTACTATTCATTAAAATATAAAAGTTATCAGAAAAATATCAAAACTTTATCCAATGTAAATATTTATATCCTAATTCAGAAGAAGAATGTTATTTTTTCAAATTGAACTTATAAACATGTCAACAACTAGATTTAATGTGGGTGCGCCATCAGAAGTTGGCAAAAATGCATTTTTTAAAAAATACATATTTTACCCGAAAAATTTATTTTGTTCTTATACCATGTTCTAGAAAATGTTTAAGATGAATAAAAATGTTATAAAATTCAAAATTTAGCTAATACAATTCATAACGGATAGTTCATAATAATATTATAATAATATATCATTGTTTAGTAAAACCTGGTATTGCGTATAACACACGCTATCGAGGAAGGTCGCGATTGCGTGTAATGCAAGACAAGTCAGGGTTTCATGTTGTGCAAGACTCCTTTATTATTTCGTATAACATAATCCAACCATATTTCATTTATACATTGAATATATATATATATATACCCTCAATGTTGCGTAGAATGACTATTATAAAACGAACTTGAAATTATGTGTAACACAATCTAAGAATAGTGTTGTGTATACTTCAAGCTAATACAGTGTGGCGTATATCACAAGATAATCTTGTTGTAGCATAAAACACATGACAACAAATAAATTGAAGAGAATACTTATCATAAAATATCGGGTTGTTACAGGTTCTCTCTTTTCTTCGACTACATTCTCTTTCCTTTTCATTTCTTTTAAACACTCATGAGCATGGTGTCCTTATTTCCCACACTTGAATCACTTACCTGTCCCTTTGAGGCAGTTACCATGCTGTAACTTCCCACGTTTTTGGCATTTTGGTTGCTGAGTTTTCTTCCCACCTTTGTCATTAGATCCTATATCTTGAAACTCCATATTTTGTTTCTTATCACCATATTCGTGCGACCATTATCCAATCTCCATATCCACATTGAGAGCACACTGAACAACTTGTTCATAACTCCCAAAGTATCAAATTTCAAGAGCCTTTTGAAGGTGTGGTTTTAATCCACTAAAGAATCTATCAAATTTTCTATCATTGTTGATAACAAAACCCAAATCATACCTTGAATGACTTTTGAAATTAGCTTCATAGGTTGTGATAGATTCTCCTTCTTTTTTCTTAATCTCTTTGAATTCTCTCTCCATATTTGTGAGAAGAGTTCTTGGTAAATACTTGTTAAGAACCATTATCTTGATGTCTTCCTATTCCTTATCTTCAATTTCCTTTCCTAGCTTAGTGTTCTTAATCAAATCCCACCATTGATCAGCCTCTCCATCTAGATGACAAACGGCTAGAGTCACCATCTCCATATCAAAATAGTGAAGTATAGAAAATATCTTCTCCATGGAGTTGACCCACTACTCCGTAACTAGTGGATTGGATGATCTACTAAACATTAGTGGTCATTGCCTCATAAAATATTAGATAGCTAGTTTCTCCCTCTTTAATGAAGGAGGAAATTCCCCATTATTGTGGTTATTGTTCATAACCTGAGATAGTTGGCTAAGAATCGCCATGATGTTCTGAACTCCACCTCATAAATCATTGGGTAAGTCATTCGGGCAATCGTTGCATCGGCCCTCACAAGAGTTGTTTGCCTGGTTTCTCCCCGTTCCTACCATTTTCTAAAATAGAAATGGTTAGAACAAAACATAAGTCAAAAAGTCATGAATAACTTATTAATTTGGACAATTTTCACTAAAATCATAACTTATGGGATCCATATGTAAATATTCTTGTGTGCATATTTGTACTTAGTCTCATGCTAGAGGTTTCCTATAGGGTTCACTAATCATAATTCCCAAATTAACTAAACCTTTCTTCTGATACCAACTATAACAAACCAATTTTTTTTACATTACTATTACATCATTTTAAAGATAAAAAAACATAATATTATTACACATATAGGATCCAAAGATTTAGTATCTTGGGAAAACTAGGACTCTACATAACAATTACAACATCAAGCATAAAAATTTATTTAATTCCTTATTCACTATATTTTTATTGGAACTTGATATCTCCTTAGTACATGTAGTCACCTGATGATATAAATCAAATGGGGAGAGCTAAAAGCCCAGCAAGATGATATATGAGAACAATATAACAATGGGTGAGCATAACCATAACATAGGCAAAGAATCATCAACATGAGAGAAATCATTAATAAGAGACCTGAAATGTGGCAACACATAAAAATGAAACATCTTGTCCTAGTGGTTAACTACCACACATACTTGTGAACAAAGATAGAATCTTGTTCACAAATAATTTAAAACTAACTCATGAGATTCATCAGTTTACCTAATGCATTGGAGCACTGTATATTTCTGGGCGCACCCATCACATTGAAACATTCATATTGCGCTATATAATTCTTGGTGCACCCGTCACATCAAAACATTATCATTTATGAAGCATGAAACAATGAAAATATATCAAAAATGAACGTAACTAACCCATTAAAAGAATAGTTTTTTCTCATAAAAACACATTCATAAACATTTGGTTTCCAAAACAAATAGGGAATAACATACATGTTACAAGAACCAACAACCATGAATGAGAAGTAAAAGGTGTGTTCATAAAACAATATTTCTTTTGGAAAAAATTTTGTTTGACATAAACTTTAGTAGAAAAAATTTATATCCCAAAAAAGTTAATATAATGATGAAACATTATTTTTAAGGAGTTTCCATAAAAAATATGGAGTGAAAGACGAATAACCTGAAGAATAAAATTGGGTTCGAGATTTTCCCCTTACCTTATATCTGAATACTTCCTTCACTTTAATGTCATGTATAACCACATTAGATTGATTAATTAACAATTAAAGATCCTTTTTACATGAATATGGTTAATTATTATTTCATTAAGTTATTTTATGCCCCTTTGGATGAGTTATAGAGTTTGAAAACATTGTTTGGGAATGTTTTTATAGTTTTTCTTGAGTGGTTCACTTGTATTCATAAATTGAAGTTTGGGTAGAACATGGGTAAACATAAAGAACTGATATTAAATTTTATTAATTATACTCAAGGAGTTTAAATGATCTTATAATTAATTATGTTATATACCATGTGTATGAATCATTAAATTGGAATTTAATGATGATCATTTGGGTTAATTTGGGCAGTTTTTTGACCACAAGGAACTTATTTTGATTAATCATTTATTAATATGTAAATAAGTTAGATCCAGAACATTAAATATGAAATAACACATATAACATATTCTGGTTCAACCATATAAATGGATTCATGACCAGATATGAAATTAGAAATAGAAAAACGAAAACATGTTGTTCTTGAAGGTGATATATTAACAACTAACGAACAACGTTTTCATTTATAACATAAAAGGAAGTGGGGATGGGGTTTTGATGGTATACTATACTGTTATTATCATAAAATTATAGTATATGTATGATACTAAAGTTATCATACCACATGGATGATGATAGGTGGGGAGAGAATAAAAAAAGAACTATAAATTGAAAGGAAATTAAAGGAAAGGGGAAAGGAAATTACCTCTTGAATACTCCTCTTGAGATCCTCCTTAGGTGACCTATGTTTGGTCTTTTGATGAGACCATAAGCTCTTGGAAGTGGGGGAGGGGATAGGGAAGATTCTTGGGAATATTTTAGGCAAGGCATGAAGCTTGAGAGGTGTGAGTAAATGAGGGTGTGAATGGTGGTATTTATAATGGAAGGGAGAGGGGATTTCTCAATGTAAAATTCATTAGTTTATTATTTCCCCTCTAGATAAGTAATAGTGATTCTTCCATGAACAATAAAAGTAATTTTATAATATAAACCAAAACCAATTGTTATTACATCATCATAACATCATTCATGACTCTATAATTATCTTATTTAGCTTATTTTGTAAATTATGGTATTTCACTATTCATCAAAAATTCATGTATTTCAAAAAAATCCCAAAAAATCACTCTAACAGTTTTTCGACATGTAGAATCCAAAAATTAATTCCATATTTCAAACATAATTTTCTAAATACTATTATTTTAATATTTAATTAAAACCCTAATTTATTATCAAAAAACCAGTTTTTAAACATTCATTTACTTATTCTAAAATATAGGTATATCATACTTTCAACTTGAATATTATTTATATATTATCATAGGTATGTTTAATATTCATTAGGGTATATCACTATTCATAAGGGTATCTTAATATTCATAAGAGCAGGTTATTATTCACCAAAAAATTAAGTTTTCTTTATTGGACTCCAAATAACATATTGATTGCAACTATGTATGTCAGATTTTTGACATTCCAAACACAGAAGTGACAAACTTATGTTTAAATTTCACTTAGCACTTATTAGTTAATTGTTTTTTTTCATGTGATTTTATGACATATTTATAGGAATGTAATTTCCATTGAAAAACATTGGGTCCTTACAATAAAGGAGTTGATGATGAGATTCATGTGGATAAGATAATAGATATTATAACCAATAAGTGGGAATATAAAAGAACAGTGATTGATGAGAATAGTAAAGATTTAAACATCTCTCTTGATGAGTTATTCATAACTCCTAAATTTGATGAGACTAGGATGAAGATAGTTTATGAGATCAATAATTAAAATAATGGTAAAAGTAGTGTTTCTTTTACTACTACATCAACTCATATGAAATCTAAGACTCATGAAAGATTTACTAGATCAAAAGACAATAAATACAATGTTATATTTGATTCAAGTTATAGTGATCATTTTGAGAATGAACGTTCCTATCTTGGTTGATGAATGTACAAGATTCGGGGAAAGAATGATTTCCAAAATAGATACAAGAAGAAAGAAATAATGTATATGAAAGATTAGTAAGTGACTTGTTATGAATGAAAGAAGGAAATTCATATTAGGCCAAACTATCTTATGCTCAAAAGGAAAGAAAAAAAGGGATAGGTATTCAAAAAGAAACAAGATGAAGTACTATAATTCTATGTTTAAGAAAATACTCAAAGCTAATGAACACTATAATGTTAGTGGTGGTGATTATTCTGATGAATCTTTAAATAATAAATCTTATGGACATAAGAATATTTTTCTAATAGATATAATTCCCATTGAAATTAATTTTCTCATGTCTTGGGTATTCAAAACTTAATATTTAACCAATATTTATTAAATGTGAATTTCCCTGATGAAAACTGTTATGAATATTCAAATGAAGAATCTTCCCCAGAAGAAAATAATGCTTTACCTTATTTTGAAGAAGTATCTAGGTTTTCCAAGTTTCTTTAGAATAAAAATAGAAAGATCAATATAAAACATGATAAGTAAAATTCTAGAATATCTATTTTAGTAATATAAATATCAGATCTTTCAAAATATATTGATCCAAAAATTCTTGATTTTGAAACTTTTTCCAAAAACCACGAGGAACAAAATTTTGAGAAGGATAAAATTTTCAAATATCTTTATAATGTTATTTACAAGAAAAACAGTGTGGATGTTAACCCAAATTCTAAGACTAATGACTATGAGGATAAGAATTTAATCATCAGACTAAAATTTGAAATATTTTCCTTAAGGAAAATTTTGTTGAATTTTACTTCTAGAAGGAAATAATTTGATAAAATGTATTCACAACTTCATCCTTTAAGGAATAGTTCTATGTTTAGTTATTATCATTCAAAACCTATTTTTATTCATAACTATTTTGTTCCCCAATGTGACTATTTTTTACCAAGTGTCAAAGTGGAGGATATTGGGGAAAAACCCTTCTTTAAATATAATTCAATCCTTAGGTTTTCATCAAGCTTATTTTTCTAAACAAATATGGATACCTAAGATTTTACTTTTTAACAATTCTGTATCTAAACAAGTTTGGATTCCTAAAGTCTAATTATTTCATTCTTATGAAAAAAAATGAAGTGCCAACAACAATACATGGTACATGAATAGTGTATGTTCCTGATACATGGCTGGTATTAAAACTTCATTGAAAAGATTATTAAGATCAAAGGAGAAAAAATTAAATTTAGGAGACAATGATCAAGGAAAAATTGTTTGTATATGTAACATTTTTCTTATTAGAAAAGCTTTAATTTCAAATGTTCTATTTGTTAAGGGTCTTAAGAAAAACCATATAATCATATTCCAATTATGAGATGAAGGTTACCTTATGAATTTTAGGAATGATACATTTCTAGTACACAATTCCAAGGAAGACTTTATTCTCTATGCCCATAGCCATGAGAATGTTTATACACTTAATATATAAGACTTTAGTATCCAAGACATAACTTGACTAAGTGTAATGGAAGATCAATCTTGGTTATGGAATAGAAGACTACGACACTTTAATCTTTGGAACTTATGCAAACTCTCAAAGAAAACACTTGTTAAGGATCTACCAGAGCGTAGATTTTATTATTTAAAATTTTGTAATCCTTGTGAATATAAAAAGAAACATAATTAAAGCTTTTAATCAACTAATGAAGTCTCAACTTCTGATTCATTATAAATATTACATATGGATATTTTCGGTCTAACAAAAAATGAAAGTATTGGGGGAAAATACAATGTATTTTTTTATTTGATGATTACAACACTTATACATGGGTTTATTTTATTGAAAATAAATCTAAAGACTTTTCTTACATTAAATCTGTTTTATAAAATGTTAAAAAATGAGAAAAACCTTCCATTAAATACTATTTTTAGTGATCATGGGGGAGAATTTGAAAATTTATATTTTCAAACTTCTTGTAGTAAGAAAGGAATTACTCAAAACATCTCAACTCCAAGAACTCCTCAACAAAATGGTGTTGTTCAAAAAAGAAACTAAATTCTTAAATAGATAACTAAACCCATGTTGAGTGAGTATTCTATTTCTAAACACTTTTGTTCTGAAGCTATTAGTACTAATTTCTATACTATAAATCGTGTTTTGATCAGACAATTTCATAATAAAACACCTTATGAGTTATGGACTGCTCGAAAACCTAAATTTTCATACTTCAAAGTATTTAGATGAAAAGTATTCATCATTAATATTAAAGATAACTTATATAAATTCACTCCCAAATAAAATGAAGGAATTTTCTAAGGCTATTCCACAACCTCTAAGGCATATGGATATTTTAATAAAAAATATTTTACTATTGAAGAAACAATAAATGTTAAATTTTATGAAACTATTCATTTTTTAAACAACCTCTACCTACATCTTCAGATGTGTTTTTAAAAAATGGGTATCAACCTTTGATGGAATATTCTTCTAATAAGGAAAATACTTGAGAAAATTTTTCTAAACTATTTACCCGTGAAGATTTTTTACCTTATGTTGATGAACATGTTTTAGAAAACTCAAATTAGTTGTTTCATAAGAATCATCCCAATGATAGTATCATTGGTGATAAAAATCAACCTATAAGTACTAGAAGTGCTCTAAGAAATGAATTATATCATCTAGCATTTCTATCCTAATGTGAAACTAAAAGTACTGATAAATATATGGGTGTTGATGATTGGATAAAATATATGAAAGATGAATGAAATGAACTATAAAAGATTAAAGTCTCAAACTTGGTTGAAAGACCTAAATAAACTTGTTTAATTGATATAAATGGGTCTTTAGAAATAAATGTGATGAAAATGGAATCATTGTATGAAATAAAGCAATATTAGTTACTAAAGTCCATAACAAACAAGAAGGATTAGATTTTGAAGAAACCTATGCTTTATTAGAAATACTTGAATCTATTCGTATACTACTAGCCTTTGCATCATTTTTCAATTTCAAACTCTTTCAAATGGATATGAAGTGTTATTTCCATAATGGATATGTTCGACAGGAAGTTTATGTTAAAAAACCTCTTGGTTTTGAAGACAACAAACATCCTAAACATATTTACAAATTTACTAATGAATTATATGGACTTAAACAAGCCCCTAGAGCCTGGTATGATAGACTTACATAATTTTTGTTACAAAATAGTTATGTTAAGGGGACTTCTAATCCAACCATTTTTATAAATGGAGATAATAAAAATTTACTTAATATTCAAATTTATTTTTTTTACATTATATTTGGTCAAATCATTATTCTTTAACTGATTTGATTCGAATCTTATGAAATATGGGTTTGAAATGAGTTTGATGGGTGGCTTAACATTTTTTATTGGTTTTCATTATTCTCAAAAACCATAAGGAACTTTTATACCTCAACATAATTATCTTAAATATCATCTTAATAAGTATTGATTTTACAACAGTAAAAGTATATGTACTCCAATCTGTACCTCAAACACTCTTGATCTTGATGAAACTAGTAAACCAGTACATCAAACATCTATTAGAGGTATGATGGAAATTTTATTATACTTAACAGGTAGTCATCCGGACTTGATGTTTTATGTATTCTTAGGTTCAGGATATCAATCTAATCCAAAATAATCCCATTTAAAATCAGTGAAAATATTTTTTTTCTATTTAATGGGAACCATGGATTTAGGACTTTTATTTTATTCTTGAAATGATTTCGTTTTAAGAATTTAGTGGATGTAGAATGGATATAAAAAGTGCATTCAGTTGTAAAGACCCGTAAAATTCAAGGGAAATTTTTTCTTAATTTTCTTTAGAATTTTACAAGAGTGCGGTTTCAGACGGCACCTGATTCCGAGGCCCGGAGTGCCCGGAATTAATTTCCGAAGTTTGGCTCGGGTACGTTCAGTGAACGAACGAGCGGGAATTCCTAACTTTTGATCCGGTGCTCGGAATTGAAATCTGAGGGCACCGATGAACTCGCAACGCCGATATTCGCTTAAAGAGACCTTTTCGGAAGTTGCGTTTGTTGCGGGTTGAAAGTTAAGTTTTGGGGTTTTCAGTTGAGCTAAATAAAATTTGTGTAAGACAAATTTTATTTTTAGTTTGTTAAAATCCTACCAAAGGGGATTGGAAGTGGGACCCACACCCACTTAACCTCCCTTGGGAGGATTAAGTGTGGTGGGGCCCACACGAACCCCTAGACTTTTCAAGTTCCCTTAACCCCCTCTTAATTGACTTAAGTTACTTAATTAATTTTGGGGGTTAAACTCTTTTGAATTTCAAACTTTTGAAATTCTTTTATGTTTTGTAATAATAAAATAAGATGTTATCTTATTTTATTATGGGTTGTTTGTTTGTCCCCTTGAGAGCTTTTTGAGAGCTTCCTCTAAATCTTCAAGCTCTGACGAAGAACGAAGAACGCTCAAACTCCGACGAAGAACGACGCCTCTCTTCTTCGTCCTCGGTGTCAACAAGAGGGAACGCTGCTTCCTCTTCGGACCTTCTTCGTCGGCATACGAAGATTCGACAACGACTCTTCCTCCGCGACACCGATATTTCACGACTACGTCAACGTGCGACTATCGAGGTAGAGGTTCTTGAGTTCGTTGTTTTCTTTATTATTTGACTTTCCTCAAGACTTGACGAGGAACGCTCTTTTTCCGACGAAGAACGCCGCACCTCCTTTCTTCGTTCACCGTGTCAACGAAGGGGATGCCACCTCTTCTTCGGACAACCTTCGTCGGCGTGCAAGTTTCGCCAACGACGTGTCTCTTCGAACGCATCCCTTCGTCATCGGATTTGACGAACGACTACCGCGACGCCCGATCTCCGCGACGTCGACTTCCGCGGACATAGTCAAATCCTCGAACTTATACCCGAGGTAGGGGTTGTTGATTCATTATTTATTTATTCCATTTCTTGAACATGGATCTCGCATGTCAAACTTGAGGCTTGAATGTTTAAGTTGAGTTATTTGCTTAACGTGAGGGGGCCGGATCGCATGAACACGGCCGAACCCCCTCCATCGTTCATGTTTAATTATTTTGCGGAGGAAAGCAAGTGGCGTGGTGCCGTCGCACCACGCGGATGAACGTGCAAATATCTTGCGCGATGCCGTCGTGCGCAGCATGGAAGAAACAACAAGAACGCGACGCCGTCGCGCCGCGTTGAATGAATATCAGAGCACGGCAAAGGGGCGCGGTGCCGTCGCACCGCGCCGGATGACGAACGCCGCGGCCGGTTCCGGGCCACGGCGGGACGAGGAGACCGCGGCCGGTTCCGGGCCGCGGCGGAAGAGAAGACCGGCGGCCGGGCCGCCGGCGTCGGAAGCCGAAGAGGGGACCGGAAAATTCCGGTCCCGTTGGAGAAAACCGGCCGGCCAGCTGGCCGGCCGGATGCCGTTAAACCGGGGAATTAATTCCCCGGCCAGCCTGTAAAACCCCCCTCTTTAAGAGGGGGGCGGTTCCATGAAAGGGGGGCAACAGCCCCCCCGGTTCCTCTAATTAAACCGGCCCCCACGTGGGGGGCCGTTTGTTGCAAAGGCGCGGCACAAGGCCGCGCCGCCTTGTCAATCCGCGGGGGTTTGATCCCCCCCTCGCGCGGCCTCCTTGCGGCGACAAGCCGCCCCACCCGCGCGGCCTCCATGCGGCGCCAGCCGCCAAGCCACCGCGGCCCGCCGCGCCGCCACGCCGCCGCCGCCGCGCCGCCCCGGGGGGGGGGGGGGGGGGTCGGGCCGGGTCGGCCCGGACCCGGACCCCCCCGTTTCGAACCAGATTTGGTTTTTAGCTCATAACTTGAGCCTCGGACCTCCGAATGACGAACCGTCTGCGGCAACGCGATCCTTGGATCGAGACGGTCGTTTCGGTATATCGCACTCAAGGTTTTGGATTACTTTGAGTTCGGCCGGGTTGGTTCGTTCACGAAACCAACCGGGCCTTCGGAGCGGAAACGCTCATATCTTGAGCCACGAACGTCCGATTGACGCGCCGTCAGTCGCGTTGCGTTCCTTTTAGTGAGACGGATATTTTGGCATACTCCGCCCGAGGTTTGGACGCAGGTGGAGTACGGTCGGGTTGGTTTTGCCTTAAAAACCAACCGGGCCCCGGAGATGAAAAAGCCAATAACTCACAGACCGGGCGTCCGATTGACGCGCCGTCTGTTTCGTTGACTTCCTCTTGATGAGACGGAACTTTTGACATACGCCGCCCGATTTTTGGATGCAGTCGGAGTATGGCCGGGTTGGATTGTACCCGAAATCCAACCGGGCCCCTGGAACGGGAAAGCTGATATCTTTCAGACAGGACGTCCGTTTGACGAACCGTCAGCGGCGTTGGTGGTTACGTTTAGTAACGGTCCCTATGAGTATACCCTATGGGAGTTCGGGGTACAGTTGAAATACGGCCGGGATTGGTTCGCACTCGAAACCAACCGGGCCCCTGGGACGAAAAGGCTAATAACTCACAGACCGGACGTCCGATCGACGCGCCGTCTGTTGCGTTGAGACCCCTGTGACGAGACGGACTTTTGAGATACTTCTTTGCGGGAATTTGTGATACTTGGAGTATCGACCAGTAGCTCGTGGAGCGGACCCTCCCGGAGACGAGCGTGCAGAGTACGGAGACCGTGTAGCCGGCTGAGACCTGACGACTGCTTGACCGACTCGACTTGGAGTGAGTCGACTAGCCCAGTGGACGGAGCGCCCGGTATTTGGCGGCAGACCCACGGCGGACGGAGCGCCTGGTAGTTGGCAGCAGACCCGCGGTACTCGACAGGAGGAGTACCTCAGTAGGCTATCTGGGTAGCGCCCGGTATTTGGCAGCAGACCCTCAGCGGACGGAGCGCCTGGTAGTTGGCAGCAGACCCGCAGTACTCGACAGGAGGAGTACTTCAGCAGTCTTAGGTTAGTGAGCGGCGGCCTCGGAGTCGTGATAGGACCACTGTACACTCTAGAGACGGAGCTCTTCAGCAGTTACGGTTTCGATAATAAAAATCCTGGTTTGAGCTGAGACTTTTGACCTTGTGTTTACTTCATGATTGAGATGGGTCACTTGCTAACTTTGGTATATGTATGGGCATATACCCGAGTAGTGGTTATCCGTCGTTTTCACAATCCTTGTGTTTCCTCATGATTGAGATGGGTTACTTGATAACTTAGGTATATGTATGGGCATATACCTAAGTAGGGTTTATCTGTTGAGATCTTCTTGTGTTTATCCTTGTTGGTTTTAGTGAGACCTTGAGGGTCTCGGGGTCCCTACTGAGTATCGTTATACTCACCCCTGCACGGCTATGCCCGCACCACGTTGTGTTGGTTGCAGACGACGGACAGTGCTGACAGAAGCCGAAGGTTCGAGGACTGGACGGTACCTGGAGGTGGACTATACGACGAGGCGGTACCCGGAGGTGGACCACTGGGCGGGACATACTCGGAGTGGATGGCGGGACCCGAGGAGCAGAGGAGCTATCTGTACCCACCCTTCAGGTGGGATTTCCAGTGGACATCTCAGCGTAGCAGCTTTACTTTTCAGTCGCCGTTTTCCCTTTTCGATTTGTACTTTACAGTTGGGCTTGTATTTCCGGCCCCTTTTACTTTTCAGCTCTTCTTTTTGTACTTAGTGTTTTACTTCCGCTTGCTTACTCTGTGGTGTTTGTTTACCTTACAAAGGCAATGCCTTCCCTATTTCTGGGATTTACGCCTTGGTGCTAGTCGCCAGCCCCTGGCCTATGGAAGGCGGGCTTGGGGTAGTCACGGCACGGACCCCGAGGGCGGGTCGTGACAAATTTGTATCAAAGGTGGTCGGTTCTACCGCAGACTCTGATCTTTCTTTCTGTGAAGCAGTAGTGTTAAGGGTACCGAGTGTGGTTTTCAGTTCAGGGAGTCCAGTGTTGGTGCGGGCGGCCGACGTATCCATACACCAGGACCCTGACAACTGATTTCCGACTTTGTGCACGAAAACACTGATTGCGTGTGTGTTTTCAAAGGTTTTTCCCCTTAAAACAGCTCAAACCAGGTCAGCTCACCAGGTATAATCGTTTGATCGTGTTACGTTGTTTCTTTCTGGATGGCCCCACGACGGCAGCCAGTTAGGGTTCTGAGAATCGAACGTGACGACAGCCCACCGAGCGACGAGGCCTCGGTGCAGGGCCCTTTGTCAGCAGTGGCACCGGCGGTAGCTCTACCCGCCGAGCCCCCGATGCTTCCAGCAGCAGCCACTGACGATGCACGTCGCCTCAGCGCACTGCATGAGTTTCAGCGCCAGCGACCGCCCAGGCTTCGCGGGGAGACGGATCCCCAGGCTGCAGAGGACTGGCTGGAGGCAGTGGTACGAGTGTTTAGGCTAGTGAGGACACCAGCAGACCTCATGGTGATCCTCGCTGCGAGCCTACTACACGCAGCAGCAGGACGATGGTGGAGCTTGATGCTCCAGGTGCACGATGAGGCATCTCTACTTTGGACGGACTTTGAGAGCCTCTTACGCTCGGAGTTCATCCTAGCCACCCTTCGTGCGGTGCGTATCCAGGAGCTTCTGCAGCTGCGGCAGGGCAGCATGACGGTCGCTCAGTACTCGGCAAGATTTACCGATCTCTCGCGCTACTCGGACGACATGGTACGGGACCCATTCTTCCGGGCCCGGACCTTCGAGCAGGGTTTGAGACACGAGATCAGGGCATCGCTGATCTCCCTCAGCTTACCGACTCAGACAGGAGTACTGGAGCGGGCCCTTCTGATTGAGAGCTTCCTTGCTGAGTCTTCACCAGCGCAGCGACCCACTGCAGGGCGGCACGTAGCGGAGTCTTCGGTAGCAGGTAGCCGACAGATGACTCAGGGGTCCAGACAGACCAGACCTTCAGGAAGACGACCTCAGGGCACTGGCTCAGCAGTGCAGGGCACACAGCGCGGAGTTAGTCTTTTGAGTGGAAGACAGTGCTTTGCTTGCGGCGGGCAAGGCCACATGGCTCGTGACTGCCCGACCCGCCATGCGGAGGAGCAGCAGACGGTTGAGGAACCACCTAGGCAGAGGCAGAGGTTCGACCGTGGCGGTCCGCAGGGAGGAGGCGGACGAGGCAGAGGAGCTGGCCGAGCAGCAGGTGGTGGACGACGCTTTGAGGCTCTGCCACCACCACCACCAGGAGGTCCACCCCGACCACAGGGAGTAGGTGAACATGCGAGAGCACAGCTTCAGGCAGCTGAAGCTTACGATCATGGAGCTCTGGGAGCAGGTGGACAGGGGAGGAACTAGTGGATACGTCTTTTGTACTTCTAGTTCCATGTTGATGTTGCTTTTGTGTAGCGTCTTGTATTATGAGCTGCAATAATAAAGGACGCATCCTTTGTGATGTTTTCATTCCTGTCCTCTTTTGTGATGTTACTAAGAGGTTCCAGTTGACTGTTGACTTGACCCTCACTTGTGAGACATCTACTGGAGGAGACCAGTTACCACACACTGATGCCGACAGTGTGACTCAACCCTTGGAGGCGAGAGTAACGGTTGGATCTCTTAGTAGTAGCGTCGAGGCCTTACGACGTCATCCTTGGTATGGATTAGTATCATCCATGTTAGGATTGACTGTTTTAGGCAAAGAATGTGGTTCATCCAGGGGATGAGACCAGGTTTCTCTTATCGGCAAAGAAGAAATCTTGCAGCTCTTGTGGGACCAGAGATAGTCTGGGCCACGTCGGAGGAGGTCCATGTCATCCAAGAGCGGATGAGGACAACACAGAGCCGGCAGAATTCATACGCTGATAGGAGGCGGAGGCCACTAGAGTTCGAGGATGGTGACCACGTCTTCTTGCGGGTCTCACCTCGACGTCGTATTCGGAGATTTGGCCGAGGCGGCAAGTTGTCTCCACGCTTCATCGGGCCTTTCCAGGTCCCCAGTAGGATAAGAGAGGTGGCTTATCGCCTGGCTCTACCACCTCAGTTACACCGGGTGCACGACGTCTTCCACGTGTCTCAGCTGAGGAGATACGTGCACGACCCGACACACATCTTTGACCATGGGGAGCTTGACGTTGACGATGGGGCGACTTTTACGGAGGTCCCGGTGGAGATAGAGGATCGACAGGAGCGGGTCCTACTTGGGCGATCGATTCCTCTTGTGCGCAACAGATGGCGGCACGGGAATCTCCAGGAGAGCACATGGGAGCGGGAGGCTCAGATGCGTGCTCAGTACCCTCTTTTGTTTCCCTAGTTTTTGATGTATCTTTACGGGGACGTAAAGCCCTGAGTTGGGAGTAATGTAAAGACCCGTAAAATTCAAGGGAAATTTTTTCTTAATTTTCTTTAGAATTTTACAAGAGCGCGGTTTCAGACGGCACCTGATTCCGAGGCCCGGAGTGCCCGGAATTAATTTCTGAAGTTTGGCTCGGGTACGTTCAGTGAACGAACGAGCGGGAATTCCTAACTTTTGATCCGGTGCTCGGAATTGAAATCTGAGGGCACCGATGAACTCGCAACGCCGATATTCGCTTAAAGATACCTTTTCGGAAGTTGCGTTTGTTGCGGGTTGAAAGTTAAGTTTTGGGGTTTTCAGTTGAGCTAAATAAAATTTGTGTAAGACAAATTTTATTTTTAGTTTGTTAAAATCCTACCAAAGGGGATTGGAAGTGGGACCCACACCCACTTAACCTCCCTTGGGAGGATTAAGTGTGGTGGGGCCCACACGAACCCCTAGACTTTTCAAGTTCCCTTAACCCCCTCTTAATTGACTTAAGTTACTTAATTAATTTTGGGGGTTAAACTCTTTTGAATTTCAAACTTTTGAAATTCTTTTATGTTTTGTAATAATAAAATAAGATGTTATCTTATTTTATTATGGGTTGTTTGTTTGTCCCCTTGAGAGCTTTTTGAGAGCTTCCTCTAAATCTTCAAGCTCTGACGAAGAACGAAGAACGCTCAAACTCCGACGAAGAACGACGCCTCTCTTCTTCGTCCTCGGTGTCAACAAGAGGGAACGCTGCTTCCTCTTCGGACCTTCTTCGTCGGCATACGAAGATTCGACAACGACTCTTCCTCCGCGACACCGATATTTCACGACTACGTCAACGTGCGACTATCGAGGTAGAGGTTCTTGAGTTCGTTGTTTTCTTTATTATTTGACTTTCCTCAAGACTTGACGAGGAACGCTCTTTTTCCGACGAAGAACGCCGCACCTCCTTTCTTCGTTCACCGTGTCAACGAAGGGGATGCCACCTCTTCTTCGGACAACCTTCGTCGGCGTGCAAGTTTCGCCAACGACGTGTCTCTTCGAACGCATCCCTTCGTCATCGGATTTGACGAACGACTACCGCGACGCCCGATCTCCGCGACGTCGACTTCCGCGGACATAGTCAAATCCTCGAACTTA
This sequence comes from Viscum album, assembly GCA_963277665.1. Classification (NCBI taxonomy): domain Eukaryota; kingdom Viridiplantae; phylum Streptophyta; class Magnoliopsida; order Santalales; family Viscaceae; genus Viscum; species Viscum album. Next base: position 1,535,303,528 of record OY728142.1, on the reverse strand, counting down.
TACTCGAGGTAGGGGTTGTTGATTCATTATTTATTTATTCCATTTCTTGAACATGGATCTCGCATGTCAAACTTGAGGCTTGAATGTTTAAGTTGAGTTATTTGCTTAACGTGAGGGGGCCGGATCGCATGAACACGGCCGAACCCCCTCCATCGTTCATGTTTAATTATTTTGCGGAGGAAAGCAAGTGGCGTGGTGCCGTCGCACCACGCGGATGAACGTGCAAATATCTTGCGCGATGCCGTCGTGCGCAGCATGGAAGAAACAACAAGAACGCGACGCCGTCGCGCCGCGTTGAATGAATATCAGAGCACGGCAAAGGGGCGCGGTGCCGTCGCACCGCGCCGGATGACGAACGCCGCGGCCGGTTCCGGGCCACGGCGGGACGAGGAGACCGCGGCCGGTTCCGGGCCGCGGCGGAAGAGAAGACCGGCGGCCGGGCCGCCGGCGTCGGAAGCCGAAGAGGGGACCGGAAAATTCCGGTCCCGTTGGAGAAAACCGGCCGGCCAGCTGGCCGGCCGGATGCCGTTAAACCGGGGAATTAATTCCCCGGCCAGCCTGTAAAACCCCCCTCTTTAAGAGGGGGGCGGTTCCATGAAAGGGGGGCAACAGCCCCCCCGGTTCCTCTAATTAAACCGGCCCCCACGTGGGGGGCCGTTTGTTGCAAAGGCGCGGCACAAGGCCGCGCCGCCTTGTCAATCCGCGGGGGTTTGATCCCCCCCCCCCGCGCGGCCTCCTTGCGGCGACAAGCCGCCCCACTCGCGCGGCCTCCATGCGGCGCCAGCCGCCAAGCCACCGCGGCCTGCCGCGGCCCGCCGCGCCGCCGCGCCGCCCCGGGGGGGGGGGGGGGGGGTCGGGCCGGGTCGGCCCGGACCCGGACCCCCCCGTTTCGAACCAGATTTGGTTTTTGGCTCATAACTTGAGCCTCGGACTTCCAAATGACGAACCGTCTGCGGCAACGCGATCCTTGGATCGAGACGGTCGTTTCGGTATATCGCACTCAAGGTTTCGGATTACTTTGAGTTCGGCCGGGTTGGTTCGTTCACGAAACCAACCGGGCCTTCGGAGCGGAAACGCTCATATCTTGAGCCACGAACGTCCGATTGACGCGCCGTCAGTCGCGTTGCGTTCCTTTTAGTGAGACGGATCTTTTGGCATACTCCGCCCGAGGTTTGGACGCAGGTGGAGTACGGTCGGGTTGGTTTTGCCTTAAAAACCAACCGGGCCCCGGAGATGAAAAAGCCAATAACTCACAGACCGGGCGTCCGATTGACGCGCCGTCTGTTTCGTTGACTTCCTCTTGATGAGACGGAACTTTTGACATACTCCGCCCGAGTGTTGGATGCAGTCGGAGTATGGCCGGGTTGGATTGTACCCGAAATCCAACCGGGCCCCTGGAACGGGAAAGCTGATATTTTTCAGACAGGACGTCCGTTTGACGAACCGTCAGCGGCGTTGGTGGTTACGTTTAGTAACGGTCCCTATGAGTATACCCTATGGGAGTTCGGGGTACAGTTGAAATACGGCCGGGATTGGTTCGCACTCGAAACCAACCGGGCCCCTGGGACGAAAAGGCTAATAACTCACAGACCGGACGTTCGATCGACGCGCCGTCTGTTGCGTTGAGACCCCTATGACGAGACGGACTTTTGAGATACTTCTTTGCGGGACTTTGTGATACTTGGAGTATCGACCAGTAGCTCGTGGAGCGGACCCTCCCGGAGACGAGCGTGCAGAGTACGGAGACCGTGTAGCCTGCTGAGACCTGACGACTGCTTGACCGACTCGACATGGAGTGAGTCGACTAGCCCAGTGGACGGAGCGCCCGGTATTTGGCGGCAGACCCACGGCGGACAGAGCGCCTGGTAGTTGGCAGCAGACCCGCGGTACTCGACAGGAGGAGTACCTCAGTAGGCTATCTGGGTAGCGCCCGGTATTTGGCAGCAGACCCTCAGCGGACGGAGCGCCTGGTAGTTGGCAGCAGACCCGCAGTACTCGACAGGAGGAGTACTTCAGCAGTCTTAGGTTAGTGACCGGCGGCCTCGGAGTCGTGACAGGACCACTGTACACTCTAGAGACGGAGCTCTTCAGCAGTTACGGTTTCGATAATAAAAATCCTGGTTTGAGCTGAGACTTTTGACCTTGTGTTTACTTCATGATTGAAATGGGTCACTTGCTAACTTTGGTATATGTATGGGCATATACCCGAGTAGTGGTTATCCGTCGTTTTCACAATCCTTGTGTTTCCTCATGATTGAGATGGGTTACTTGATAACTTAGGTATATGTATGGGCATATACCTAAGTAGGGTTTATCTGTTGAGATCTTCTTGTGTTTATCCTTGTTGGTTTTAGTGAGACCTTGAGGGTCTCGGGGTCCCTACTGAGTATCGTTATACTCACCCCTGCACGGGCTATGCCCACACCTCGTTGTGTTGGTTGCAGACGACGGACAGTGCTGACAGAAGCCGAAGGTTCGAGGACTGGACGGTACCTGGAGGTGGACTATACGACGAGGCGGTACCCGGAGGTGGACCACTGGGCGGGACATACTCGGAGCGGATGGCGGGACCCGAGGAGCAGAGGAGCTATCTGTACCCACCCTTCAGGTGGGATTTCCAGTGGACATCTCAGCGTAGCAGCTTTACTTTTCAGTCGCTGTTTTCCCTTTTCGAGTTGTACTTTACAGTTGGGCTTGTATTTCCTGCCCCTTTTACTTTTCAGCTCTTCTTTTTGTACTTAGTGTTTTACTTCCGCTTGCTTACTTTGTGGTGTTTTTTTACCTTACAAAGGCAATGCCTTCCCTTTTTCTGGGATTTACGCCTTGGTGCTAGTCGCCAGCCCCTGGCCTATGGAAGGCGGGCTTGGGGTAGTCACGGCACGGACCCCGAGGGCGGGTCGTGACATCAGTACTTGTCATTCATTAGAAGAATATTTAGTTTCTTTGTTATAAAAAAACAACACTCGGTAGCACTTTCCACTACTAAAGCAGAATATATAGCATATAAAAGTTGTTGTGCTCAAGTGTTGTGGATTCAACACACACTTAAATATTATGGAATGATTTTTACCAAAAAAAAGATAATGTGTGATAATTCTATTTTCATTTCCCTATGAAAAAACCCATTCACATCACTCATGTGAAAAACACATAGATATTAGGAATCATTTTCTTAGGTATCAAACATTTAAAGAGATATCATTTTTTAATTTATCCTAATAAAAGATCTACTTGCATTACTATTTATAAAATCATTACCCTATGATAGATTTGAATACATTAAAAAAATGTTGGAATGATAACTTTAATCATCCATATTAACTTTTTATTAAAACCTATCTCCTATCTTTAAGATACTCCTTTTCATAGGGGTAGTATATATATTTATTATTTTAAATTTTCTCTTCCAAAAAAAATTCAGGACCCAAAATTTTCAAATCTTAAAATTTTCTCATTCCCTAATAATACTTTTCAGAACCTATGTTTTATAAGAGGGATCTTATCAATACTGACAAATCCGTCTGAGTAATCTGGAAGGTATGTTTCCTAACCTATAACATCATAATTGAATTTTTTTTGCTTGTTGGTATTTCAATATTATTTTAAGAAAACATTCTTAGATTCACTTCATTAAATCCTATTTTTTCCTTAAAACCTCAAAATATCTTAACCTATAATTCCTTCTTCAGAATTGATATCAACGGTCAGATTATAATAAGAAAATATAAACCATTGGATTAAATAGTTAATATGAATCATCACCATGAATCCTATATAAAGGAACCCATATTTGCATCCCATTCCAGTTCTCTTAGTATTTTTTCATCAAAGCACTTCCACTCATAAATTCTTCCATTTAGTTTTCATTTTATTTCCTTATGGTCCAAATTTCTATTGATGTATCCTTATAGACTCTATTGGGACAAAACAAGGAACTGAAGGATTGATTAATTTTGAGGGAAAGCTTGGTGGGGACAAATTTATTTTTCAAGTATGACTCCTTGATTTCAAAAATCATAAATAAGAATGGATGGGAATGTATCTTCATAGAAAATGAAAATATTTAGGATCTGATATATTTAGATATTCTTATAGAATTATATGATACAATTTATTTTTATGAACAAGGAGGAAGAGAAATTTTTCTTCTAAGAGTTATGGAAAGACTTAATCACTATCTATCAACAATGAAGAATGAATTTTGGAAATACCTTATGAAGGAGAGGCAATCCTTTTATCTCTCAATTTTTTAGACAAGGAAGGATCATTTAAGAAGGTTATGTCTATTCATTTCCTTGAACTTAATCTAGTAAAGACCCAAAGATCGTTAATATTTCAAAGAATCGTAGATTTCTAGTATGGAAAATGCATGATTTTTTGTTTTTGAGAAAGGGGGACAAGGATTCCCTTAAGAAATGTGATATCTTCATGATGGAATTTTTTTTCAATGTAAGGAAGTTGAACCTTATAATGTATATTATTTTGACCATTGGAAATATTCAGAATGGAACCATCATGTCTCAAATAATTATGTACCCTACAATCTTGTCCAAGATCATTCTCTTATCCTTAGAATCATTAAAAATCCCTTGAATCTCAAAGGATATGGTTTTGAAGATTATGTTGTTTAGTGATGATACCTTGGGAAGGATTAAGATTGGTTTTAGTGTTAAGACAAGAGATTTCATTGAACTTCCTGATAAGGATGACCAAGATGCTTAGAATAAAGGTCAATTTAGAGAGAGATCCAAACATACTCTTAATAAAAGAAATGGAAAAGAGCCAGAACAGAAAGAACAAGAACAAACACCTGAGTCAATATATTCTCCACCAAAATCGCAGAAACAAAATACCTTTTTAGATTAAGTCATTTCTAAATGGAGAGAGCTCAAGAATAAGAAGAATTAATTAGATGTTGTTTTGGGTTAAACCCTGGTGAGGCTAAGTCCTTAAAAATACAAGGTGATGAAGAGCTCGAGAGGCAATCCAAAGAGAAGAAGTTTATGGAGAAAAATGCATAAGATTAAATTATCTAATATTTTCTTAGAGTTACTGAGAGGGCATCTGAATAAGTTTAGGTACCCAAATATTTTTTACAATAATCAGTGCCAAATGTGACTTTAGTTACAAATAAGGGAATGAAATAAATTTCAATTATTTAACATGTAGTTTAAGAATAAGAATAAGAAGAAGAAGATGATGATGATGAGGAATGTTAAATTGATGATGTTATAAGGATGATGGAATAATATCAAGAGAATTAAATCCCTTCAGAAAAGCTATCTATTAGAACATACCAAGCCAAATCCACCAAGATAATTTCAGAAGGACAACTTATTATGAGAATTGATGATGCTAAGGATGGGGTTCATAATCCTTTATATAATAAGAGTATTAATCTTGACTTTTTTCATCAATTTGTTGACAGATAATGTTGTGATAAAGGTGTTGTTAAAGAAGTTGATAATGATAATAAAATAGTCCATGTTTCTAATAATGAGCATCATTCTTATAAATTTGAGAAGGAAATCTCTAATGTTGGGAAAGGTAAGAAAGTGTTTGTTGATTCAACAAATAATTTTGTAGTTGTAAAATACCAGAAGGATTTTTTTTGGAACATCAAAGGGGAAATATTATGAGAAATATAATGTTCCTTCTCCATAAAAATAATCTCTCTCGGTGGATTAATCCTCGTTATGAAATTATTTTGTGGTTCATTCCTTGATGAATCATTGAAATAACATTCCTTTATTTACATGAATTGAATCCATATGTCTACTGCATCAAGAAACATTCAATCAGAAGTCAGATTCAACAAATGTTTTTATGGATAATTTTATCAATCTTGAATCCAAGTACAAAACTTCTCAAATTTGTTATGATGATCATAATAGATCTTGTAGATAGATAACTAAGTTGTCTAATTTAGTGATTGATTATAATAAAATATTTGATGGTTTCACTTATTCAATCAAGGATTCTTCGGATAAGTCTGATGAAAAAATAAATAATCGTTCAAGAAGTATTTCAGAAAAGCTAAAGGTAATGCAAGCTGGATAGCAATAAGAAGATAAAGATCTGAATGGGAAGCTGAATTTATACTGTCTTAATATAAAAATGGAAAGGTAACTTAGTTAATAAGGGGCCAAAAAATTCCAAGGTCAATAAAAAGTGATAAAGTCTCAAATGGAAATTATTATGTATCAGGAAGACATGACAAAATATCTCGAAAAGTAAAATCAGGATCATGAATAGTAGATCATGAAGTGTGAAGGTGGTCATAAAGAGTTTAAGTTGCTCAAATATACCTTTAAAAATAGGATTCCAATGGAGAAAATTAATTATGAATGATCTTCTCATAAACTATGATTTTTTTCTTTGTAACTAATTTTTCCATCTTAATGATATTTGTTATCTTTACACTACTCTATTTAATATATTACCAACATTTAATGTACATTTTTTTCTTTCCTTACATTCATTTTTGAAAATCATAAAGGAGGAGAAAATAATGATCAAAAATAATATTAATAAAGATACCTCTTAATTAAGGGGGGATTACTTAAAGAAGAAATTATCAAGTAAGGAAGAGTTACTTCTATAAGAAATTCAAGAATACGATCCTTAGGGATTTTATAACCTAAGGAAAAGTTAGTCATATTCATCATGGGCCATAATTAAAAAGGAGATAAGTATTTATTTTAATGTTAAAAATGAAAACTTTAGTTCTTATATTCTTTTACGAAAATTTGTTTCTTTTTTCCAAAAAGGGGGATATTTTTGAGTCAATAAGTTTCCTTATGACTTTTAAATTCCTTTTTGATTTGAAAATCACAAACACATTTTCTTAAGGAAAATTATCTTTTTCTAGGGAAATTTCTATTAATGAAAACCTTCTTTCTCTAAGAACAGTTTTTGACTTTACGTGTGATCTTCGATACCATATCTAATATTTTCTCAAACGAAGTCTAAAAAAATTATTCATAAAGAAAAAAAATCAGATCCTTATCTAACATAGAACCTTATAGTTCCATATAATCTTATTGCCCCATAATTATGATTATGATTTCTATGAAAATTAGAATTCTATTTCTTCTGTGATATGACTCTGATTTCATCAGAAATCAGACTGTGGTTTAGTTGGAAATCAATCTCTGATTTCTTTTGTAGTTAGAAATTTATTTCTCTAGAAATAAGACTTTGATTTATTCTAAAATCTGACTCTGATTTCATCAAAAATAAATCTATGATTTCTCTTAAAACCATTCTCCAAAATCTTCAGAATGAATAGTGTGATTTCTTTAGAAATAACACTACGGATTCTTTTAAAATCATTCTCCGGTTTCTTATCAAATTAGAATCTGATTTCTTCAAAAATCATAGCCCTATTTCTTCTGATATCATAATCTAATTCTATTTTATTTGAGAGTTTGATTTTATATATTTCTAGAATCTGATTTTTACTATCTAAATAATCCAATAAAATTCAATTCTTATAGTTACAAAATTTTCTTAAAGTAATGTTTCATTTTATTGAATCCTATGATGATTTAGTTTACTAAAATGTTATTCTAACATACTATTATTGATTACACATGATAATGTTTCCCATGTTTTCTTTCATGAAATGATTTCATACAATATATTTTTTAACTAACCATTGTCTTAGTGACATTTGAATAGGTAGCTTTTAAATTTTAGGGAAAATATCACTATTGGAGGTGGAAGTCGATCATCGGGATTTTCACCTATAAATACCCAGTCATTTCAACACTCAAAAAATAATGATTGTGTGGAACTCTTATGTGATATGAGAGCTTGACTCAAACTACCTTAGGAAAATTTTGTAAACAACTTTTTCAAGTTGAAAAAATCTTGTTCAACCTACCTAAGGTGAATCTAATTTTTCATGACCAATCGAGGGCTTCTGGGGATAAGAACATAAACGTACCAATCACCTTAGAGATTGAGGTATTTTAGAGATAGCAAGGCAAATTTTCGTCTTTATTTCAAGGGATTACCCTGATGAGGGTAAGATATAATTACTTGAAAGTATAAATCAAGGGACCTTTATCCAAGGTTTGTTATGCCCTTATATTTGGGTTAAAATATTTCTTATACTTGTCATCTTATATTACAAGTTTTCAATTCCACTATGTTTTGTTAAAGTTAGGAAGTGTAAATTTCTTACACATTATTATAAATGTATACTATGATATAAATAAGATTCTATACTCTTTAAGGTAGAATCATTACCTAAGTAAACTTGTCTTATGTTTCTTTATAATAAGAAAATTAGTTCAATTGTTAATAACTAAAGAGGGATTTGGAATTAATCTTGTTTAACCATGGTAAAAATATATTTTTTTAAGGATAAAATTGAATGTTTTTAAACCTAAAATTAACCCCCCCCCCACCCCCGTAATTGAGAAATCTGCTTCAACATTTCGATCCAACAATATAATATTTAAAGAAACCATGGGATGGTTCGATGGGATAATCCAAGGATTATGGGTTTTAAATATGTTATTTTTTATATTTGGTTTATAAAAGACTATTGGTTGTAATGAAATGGATAAATCAGTTTTAATGATGAAATAAGGAATCATAATTCTTTGATGGATAATTATGTGAATGAATGGTAATTACTAATCACTATGAGAATGTTGTTAATGATTATGGAATACATTAAAATATAAAAAACCATTATGGTGCCAAATGTATTGGGGTTAGGAGGTTAAAATATTAACATTGTAAATCATGTATGGAATAAAATTAATTAATGTTTAATTAATTACTATGAAATACTAATGTCTGTATTCTTTTTTGAGACCTATTCATTAGTGTTAGAATTCAGGTGTCCAATGTGGTTAAAGAAGAATATTTTTCTAAGGATATGTAGTTTCTATAATGTGGTTGTTCATGATATTATTTATATTTTTTAATTTCATAAACTTCACCACCCACATCGTTAAGGAATCAAATGTCCCAATGTTCTGGGAGTGTTTTCTTCACCATCATGGATAATGAGGGAATGGATGGTTGACTTATCACACTTTTATACTCTCTTGTTGGATATAGATATGAGTATGTGTATCCTAAGATATAATGGATTACAATATAATGTGTGATCCTACTAGGACTATGATGGATCTCATTTTTACTATACATTTATGTATGGGCTATATTGGCTTGAGGTATGAAACATACCAATATATTCTCATGATGTCTCCACACTCCCATGGTTGTACATGCATGGGTTATAATGTCTTGAGTAATAATGAATTTACATAATTATTAGTGGATTGTAGTCAAACACATAGTTGCTACTGTAGGTTTTGATGATTATATGAGGGTTTGTAGAGGATGCAGTAATGACCATATTACATTTTCATGGGACACATGATAACTTTACCTATAAAAGGGAAATGAATAAGACAAGAACCACCAGGGTGTGAGATAGAAAACCTAATGGGAAAGTTTGAGAGGGGTACCATAATGTATATATATTATTTTCATATAGAATGGTTTCAATTATATGTGTTATATGGTGATAGAACCCTGGTGAGGATGAAGAAACTATAATTTAATGTTTATGTGATGGGTTAGATTCATTTATTTATTCATTGGGATTTAGTAAGCTTCTTTCATATTTTCCAAGAGTGGTTCTAAAGAGAATCCAACTAAACATAATTTTATGCTCACCATACATTTATAAATAGTTTTATAGGTCCATATGAGTGGTTTGGGGGTTGATTTGGTTGGTACTAGTTTGAGGTGTTTTTCAGTAGCTATTACAGCTTCATGGTAACTACCAAGAATTTAATTTTTGTAGTTTTTTGTCTTGTTTTATATATGACATTACATATATTATGATATCTTCTGGGTTAGTCCTAGTGGTTATTTTTGGTTTACTTTATATTATCTCTTGTTCCTTAAACTTTATGAGGGTAATGCCTCCCCAATGTGTTATTTATAAACTCTTAGTGCTAATATCCAAATCGTGGCCTATTAGAGTAAGTCTTAAAGGATCATTATCTCTCTTTATTAATTGCCATACTAGGTGGGGGGCCTTCATAGGGATGGATTCATGGAATTTTGGTCATTAAACATGGTTGATAACATGATGCAATGAACATCTGATGCATGCTCCATCTATATATTATTGGCATACTTCAAACCCTCACTCGCCTCCTGAGGTGTATGATTAGGAATAGGGGATTCAAACACATATAACATATTTTCCATTAGTAGTAAAACACACAGCTGATTTTACAAATCCTGGAAGTTTTTACTAGTGAATATATTTTATTTATCCAATACTAATCACATTGTTCAAATGGTTAAATTTTCTTTTTTTAACAATAAATAAAATCATATTATTAGTAATTTATCTTTATTATTTCTTATGAAATAATTATTAAATTAATTAAGTCTCCCGCTATTTTATAAAATTGTATCAACTCTCACCATTGGATTTAGAATATCTGGATCCTAGAATATTTAGTTTTAAGGATCCATTTTTCCTTTTAAATAACCATATTTAGGCCTTACCAAATTATTTGAAGGTGTTTATCTACTATTTACTTGAAAAATACAATAACTCTCATCTCTTTTATATTTTTAGTATACTCCCCAATCCGGATATCCTAAACATGGCTTTCCACAAAACTTGTCTCTAATTTCCACCATGTCTTGTTGAGGAAATAATCCCTTGGTGATAAAAAGTTTATGTTGGCCCATGAATTTCATTAAAGTTACTTGATAATCAAATTATCATGATGACTACCTTAAAAATACGGTTTTATTCTAACTCATGTGATGAAATGTGTTTTTGGATTTCATATTTTTTTCGTGTTATTTTATTTAATATAGGAATAAATATTATTTATTTTATTCCTCATGTGATTTTAAATTTATGTATAACTTATATAATTAATTAAACATTTTTGATAAAATATTTTATTCATATTGACATCATTTTATTTTAACTTGGAATTATTGTTAATTTATTTTTCATATATGGTTATGATTAATTCTCTAATAAAACCATGGTTCGTAGAAATAAATAAATAGCCATTCATAGATAGAATAAAATAAATTCATTATTTGATCTGGATATTTCATCTAATGGTTAATTTGTTTATAGGTGACGAACCAACCTTTACCCTAGGGAAAAATAACTCCTTGAGCCAACACTTGGCTTGAGTTATAGTATATAACCATTCTCCCATATATCTTCTTGGTTGGATTTATCTCAACATGGGTACTGAAATTCCTAATATATCTAAGAGATCCATACTTTAGAAATGTTTACTCACATCCATGTTATGGGAACCAATGATTTAGGATTACATAAAATAATCCATGGACACACTAGCTTGCATGTAATAATGGGGGGAGGTTTGATATGTGGATCATCATATTAAATATAATAATAACTATCATATAAAATATTATAATAAATAATTAAATTAAATAAATAATTCCAAAACATATAAAGTTTAGTAAAAACTCATCATCAATAACAACATATATCGACTACACATTGTAATAATTCATTTCAATGAATTCTAATCATGAAAATTTTACTGTAATTAATAAATTAATAATAAATTTATTTATTTATTTAGTTATTTATTTATCATAATAAATATTATTTAATATCCTTGATAAATAATAACAATATCATCCAATATGATTTTAAATAAATTAAATATTTTTATTTTTATTTTTAAAATAATTATGTACACAGCTCGTACTCGGGAGGCCAAAATAGAATGTGTATTCTATGATAGATTCAATCCAATTGTTGTATTGAATACATACACAACATGTGCTTCCAATCAAAAATTATTGTGACACTCAATGTATTTAGTCATTATCATGTACTATATACATACACAACATGTAATACCACACAACATGTTATGATATACCTGATGTTTTCTTCCATTAGTCAATCCGCATAGTATTCAAGATGTATATGATCATGCATAACATTATAAATATATATGTAATGTAATATAATAAATTTTTGTGAGTTAAATTGTGTGTACAATAAATGTTACATTTTTTTTGGTATTATGTTTTACACGTATTTTATTTATAAGTATGTAAACCCACACAATGTGATAAAATTGAATCAATATATACCTAGTGTGGTATACTCATGACATACAGTGCAAACATCCAAATAAACATCATGTAGTATTGTATTTATGTTATTACTCCTAGTGATATATCAAACAACATTCTAAAAACACTTTATGTGTACCTTACATGGGTTGACATGTGTCGCATAAAAAAATAATTCATGCTACATGTTCTGTTGTCTATATTTGTCCATGTTTCTCAACTCACAATTAATACACATCACATAATTATTGGGTCTTATAAACCTTACAAAACTATGGAAGGTGTCCTATAGAACATATATAGTGTTAAAATGTACTAGAATAAACCCACTTCAATGATGTACAAAACATCAAAGAAATTCCAAACCTAAGTCACCTCACTCCAATTCACACCTCAAAATAAACCATATTAGAACTTATAAAAAATAATGATTAAAAGAAAAAAATTAAAATAAAAACACAGGTATTTTCCAAGTTCATAATTAAGTCCTAATCCTAATAGGGAATATTAAAAATTATTTTATTAAAGACCAACAATATTATTACAATCTTAAAAGTTCATTATTCATCACAATAACTCAAACGCAAAATTTTAGTATAGCCTAATCGATGCAATTAATTTCACCACCATTTGATCATTACAGTGATAATGACCACATTGATATAATCTTTAATAATAACCCATTATTTGGTAAAATACTTCCACCACCTCAACTTTTCCTTCTGGTTAATAATTAATGCTTCGAGAAACTCTATGAACTTACTCAAATGTATCATTCTGAAGACCCTTACGTAACTCCTTCTATAAATAACCTCTAATAAAAAAACATTATGTAACTTTAAAAAATATTATTATATATCCATAGAGAAAACCTTATGCAAGTCCTTTGAATTTCATTACTTATACTTTTATACTTTAAAAGTTATATTTAGATTAATTTCATCTGACTAACTACCTATGGAATTCCTACTACTATACTTGTGGACATTGATCACTACCACTCCACCATGTCCATTCCAGTTTCAAAAATTATAATTTTGGAACCACTCCTTCCATTAGATAAAATTTCATGGTCAAAAAATGGGTTTCACTTGGATGATCTTAATAATATACTACTTGGAAATCATTTTCACAATTCACTACTAATTCTTTTTTTAGTAACCACCAATCACTTATTCTCTCAATATTCCATTTCATCTGCATGGTTCCCCCACCATGATTCTATAAATCCCATCACGAATGACGTGAACCACCACCCAAATACATACCATATTACAATATTTTGAAAATATCTACTAGATTATGAACTCCATGCACCTTTTATAGATCTATGTCTTTGTCCCACAAAAAATATAGGCTAAATTGACACTTCATACGAGTATTATTTTTCTTGGAATGAAACATATGATTATCAACCCAGTGAATTTAACCTTTGTGAATCATAAAAAATCAACCCATTATCCTTACCTCATTTAATATCTTAAAGAATCTACATTATCCAAAACAACTCATTATTGGTTTCCATTAATGTATACTCTACTTTCATTGTTTAATTTTTAATTATCAGTTGAATTTGTGACATGTAACTCACTGGTTTTCCTATTTAATTGAACACATGGCCCATGATGGTTTTATGAGTGTCCAAATATACCCTAATGTCCAAATATACACTAATGTCTAAATATTCAAACCACTTTAAGGGTCCATTTAATCTTAAACATAGAGAAAATTATTCAAATACATTGAGATACTGGAGGATCCACATTGTCTCTTCCGAGTTCTCTCTTATGAGATTCTCTATGAAATTTCTACCTACTCCCACTACATGTGAAATGTTAGGACACATACAAACCATGACATGTATTATGATTCTAAATTATAAAGAAAAAGAAAAATATTCAATGTAATCAACCTTATCTTCTATTCTTTATGCATTTTCCGCAATCAATTTCAAAATATCATCTAATGGAGTGGTAACCAGTTTCGCCTCACTCATTCCAAATAATTCCACCATTATATGGATGTAGTCAAATTATGTATGAAAAAAAAATTAGAATCTAAATACCATATCATCCACATCCCTAACATATATTTTACTAGACTGATAACCCTTATATTGAAACTTGTGAATAGTTCATATTTTAAATCATCAATCATTTCATTTTTCATACAAAAAATAAGAATATCATCCACAGAGAGAAGTAAGATGATAAAAATTTCATCATCGAACAAATTCTGGAAATAGAAATGATATTCATTTCTCCAAATGAACATTCATTTTTTAATAAAATCATTAAAATATAGTTCCATTTCCTTGGTTCTTTATTAAATCCATAAATATACACTTTATTTTACAAATATGATTCATGTTCTATTCATCAACTAAACCTTATAAATTCTCCATTTAAATTTCTTCAAATAAGTATTCATGATGAAATGTGGTATTCAAACCTAACTATTCCAAATGTAACACTTTAATGGAATACATGTTAATAATTTTCTAAATAATTATGTGTTTAACCAATGAATAAAATCCATCATAAACTTATATAATTTTATTTTTTGAAAAACCTATATTCCATGACTTGTCTTATACATTATTCTACAATATGATTCTTCCTTCAGCTTATAAAACCATTTATTTTAAAGTAATCTCTTCCAAGTATGATTTTGTATTAGTCCTCACATTCTAGATACATATTATAAGTATATTTCATTATTCATTACTAAATCCCAATAAATCTATTTTTCAGACTTATAACATATTATAAGCTCTTAGGTTCTATATAATCTTTTTGAAGAATAAATTGAAAATCACTTCCCTATAATTTCACTTAATGGTTAATCTCAGTAGACCTACACAATTATCTTTGCAGCTCTACTACCTGTATAACCACTAATTCCATAACATCACATTTCAACATTCATCTATTAGATTATAAAGCCCCTAATATTTTTTCAAATTATAACCTTTGAAATACCATAATCGATAACATTTCCTATATAGTCTATTGTTTCCAAAAATGATCTAATCTCTAAAATTTATAAAACATTTGTAACTTCTATATTTATATTAAATCATACCTCAGACTATGATAATAAATTGATCTCATCAAAAAAATCTTGGTTTAAATCCTTTTGTAATATCTCGTAGTCAAATATTACATTATGCCTTTTATTTATTTATCCAACATTATATTTATTTTATGTTTTTTCCAATAAGTTTTATGAAATTAATATTTTTTTATTATTTTCATGGAATTAATATGAACTTCCCAAGAACATTAATGATAATAATAAATAATTATCTGTCTATTGGTGTGCCTAATAATATTTATAAGGAAGTTTTAGTTCCCAATCCATGGGTATAAATGCCATGAATTTTGTAAGTGATGTTGTTTTATTCATATGAAATTTGAAGAGTTTCCACGATTTTTTGGAAAATGAATTAAATAAAAATTATGTTTACATTGGTTTATTATGTTGAATATCTATTTAAATGGTAATGAAATTTTATTTTGTTGTCATTTGATATTTTTCTGAAAATTGATTTAATATATTAAGTTCGAATTTGTTGGAAATGTTATACTAAGAGTTCTATAAGGATCATTTTTCCTCACTAAGTATTTGGGAAACATCAATACTAGTCTAATATAGTGGTAATTTACCATTATAAAGTTCATTTTTTTGAGAGAAAAGTGTGAAAGTCCATTCCATATATGGGAGAAAACTCAACAAAATTTATGGAGGTGAATGCTCAGTCATAGAAAGAAACTAGTGGCTATAGTGATGCATCAAGTGTGGTTTGGATCATTAGAGAAAATACATACGCCATCATAAGAGAAAAACAAGGTTCCAGAATGCACGGTGACCCATCAGTACATTAACACCCTAAGTATTTTTCACATCCCTTTAAGGTGTTCCCATTATTATAAAGTAGCATAAAGACTAGGTAAAAGTCTATGTGGGATTCAAAAAAAGTGGAACTTATCATTATTTATAAAACCCTACACTGTGCACTTGTTGAAATGAAAATGTTTGATGTCATATTCAACATATGTCCCCCTAAGGTTTCTACATATAGTATTTTCATGTCTGAGTACCTTTTATGTTCAAAATGAGAACACTATAGAGATATGATACACCATCTTAGACCACAAGAATATTTTGCTATCTCAATATAATTGCACCGTGGTATTTGATGTGAAAATTCATGTGATTTGGGCTCGATGTTGATGTTATATTGAACAATTAATATTTTCCAATGCATGATTCCATGGAAGTTATAAAATACACATGTTAAAATCCACACAAGAGGTGACTGTATGTAGAGAACCATAAAAAATGTGATGATGCTAACTAATATTTTGATGATCGAGATACCTTGATTATAATGGTGATTTATTATGGTTCATGAAAAATGAATTTTGATTATGAAAAGTGATAATTAAAGTGAGTAGAAATCCATTAAGAATTGAAAACGAATAATTTCTATAATTCATATATTTTTGTAGTGAATTTTTTGTAAGAGTCATAGAGTTTATAATAATGCATGTTTAGGTAATTTTTTTATGACTATATAAGAATCATTGAGGAATCTATATATCTATTAACTACATAAATATGTTTATAAGTATTATCCTAAAGTTTCATAAATATGGTGGGATTATATATATGGTTTGACTAGAAAACTATAAGAATGATATGTATTATAGAGGTTTAATCCTTTTATGATGTGATGAGGTTTCCCCATTATAAGTATGTGGTAAAAAATAAACATAGACATGATTATTGAAATCTCATAAAAACATGGAATTATAAGTGTATTTTATGGAATAATTATGCATAATTGAAATTTCCAAGATGTTTGGAGATATTTATGAGATATTGAAGCTCATTCTTTCCGAATATTGAAGAAAAGAAAATTGAGTGATGTAAAATACTGAAGATATTGGGTTTTAAATTTTGATATTTCTAGAATATTCAAAATAATAAAAATTATTGAAACTTATAAATAAGAATTTAGGATAATGAAAAGATTGATATTATAGAGAATAATAAGCATTTTTTGATAAAAAGGGAATAGTTAGTAGAATATGGAGTGTTATTTTTTTTGACTCTGATCATGTTTAACATAGTATAAGTCAAAATAAAAGAACAAGAATTATTGATATAGAATCTATAGAAATGTTTTTACATAAAATAAAGGAATAAATACCCAGTGTAGTTCTTATGAATTGAAGAAATGTAATAAAGATAACCAATGTTTATAATAGTGATGTTTTAATCATGAACTGGTGAATAAGAGAAAGAAAAGTGAGTTTGGTTGTACTTTTATAGATTATTTTCTAGTTGATAAGTTGAGTGATCCAGCCTAAAGTTTTTTAAATATTTTTGAAGTATAAATGAGTTGGAATTATCCACCTTGATTGATGTGATTGAGTAAGAAGATATTTAATTCTATCCACGAGTGTCAAGGGTGATTATTATTAATTTACTTCAAAAAGTTAAAACCTATATCTTATTTCCAAATAATAAAAACGTATTGATTCCAATAATTTTATAGGTAGATGTCAAAAAACCTTCCTAATATACTTTAAATAATAATAATTATGTTTTTCATGCTGGATAATAACCCAAATGAATTGGGTATATAGTAATCCATCTAAAAGGAAAAACATGTTATGAAGCAATGATATCTTTTAGTGTTCATTCCTTGTTATTATTTTTTCATGCCGACCAAAGTAGAAGTAAGATGAACTATAAAGAGATGAAAATTCACTAAATAAGGGAATAGGTGGGAGGAATTAAATGTTTAAATATTTTGAAAAGATCAAAAAATGATTCACCCCTCCTCCTACCTAGTGTTGGAGAGATCCTTTTATTATCCTGAAAATTTGTATTATAGAAATTCATACATCTGATTGGGTTCAAAAAATTTAAATTTTTTATGTTTGGGTTTCTATTATCAATTATTTATGAAGAAAATATTTGAATAATCTAGTTAATTACATATTAAGAAAACTATGGAATATATATTGGCCAATACAATAAGAAATTGGAAGGAAAGGGATGCAAAGAAGTTGAGAAAATCCTCATCAAAGAAAGAGGAATCTCCACTATTTGCCAATATATTTGTAAATATGTTACAACATTAAGATGATAATCATGAGAATATGAACATCATATGAATATAGTGAGAAAATATTATTTCCCCATGTTTTAGCTATAAAGAAACAAATTCTATCATGGAAGGTGAAGACTTTGTAGTAGAATCAAATAACAAGGAGGAGGAAAAAGGATCTATCTCTTGTATTTCACTATATTTGAATAAAAATAGGCAATGGAAATTTATTATAAAACATTCCTATCAAATATCCATAAAAATTTGGAGATGATCAGATTTTAGATGATTTAAAATATGAATCAGTTACTAAACTAAGAGGAATATTTTATAAATTTCAAAATGAAATTTTCAAATATATTAGTGTTTTTAGAAGTATATAGGATAATATCAACCACAGTGAAATTGAATATAAAAATAATGGAATATATTTAGAATAAAGGTTATGAATTTAACACCTCAACTCCATTATCCCTGATCCACGGGGTATTTCACTATATTGGTACTATAAACAAGTAATTGAATCCTAAATGATCGAATAGTTTTCAAGTCTTGGGAGATAGATACATACATGAATCTCACATTATATTTTAATTAATAAAATAAAAAATAATATTCTTTTGAGAAAATCATTATTCTATCTAGAATTTCTTTACACATCATTCATAGCACAATGCCTGACATCCTAGGGAGAGAATGCCTAAAAAATAAGTGGTCTTAGATGCTTGTTAAGGGAATTCATACAACAAATGATATCATAGAATAAATTAAACATGAATAATATGTCTAAGATAAAAAAATCAAATATTCCATATAATAAATACTACAAACATGGTATAAATACATAGATAACATAATAAAATAAATAATCACATGGATAATAAAAACTTATTTTATAATGCTAAAATTCATAATGTTAGACATCACAATCTTACCATCAAGGTCTTATACAAAGAAAACATAAATAAACAAGTAATTTTTATGCCAAATAACTAAAATCTTTTATATTATGAAACCAACTGATTAATTGAGAGTCAAAAAATGGATTTATATTGCCTTAGTATGTCTAATACATTTATCATTTGAAATAGATGAAACATAATAATCATAAATACTTATATTAAAAAACAAGAATATGAAATGTTAATATTTTCTTCAAGGGATAAATATAAAATAATAATAATCCATCCATAGTAATATGGAATATTTCATAAAAAGAGTTTATAACAATTAAAGTATAATATTCACTAAAAATTTTGATATAGATGAAAATACTTTAAAAAGATCACTAAAATATTTCTATAGAAAAAACCATTTTATTCTGAAATAAATTAAATTAAACACGAAAAATTTCCCAAATATTAAGGAAAAAATTTGCTTGGAATGAAACTTTGAAACATGTGATGGGAGATTAATAATATTAATAAATCCCTATAGCTATAAATTTTGTTCATTTCATTTATGTTAAAACCAATACTTCTTTTAAATTTTCATTAAAAACTATAAATTACATCATTCAAAAAATGAAATGAAAATTCGTTTTAAGAAAATTATACAAATTAAAACATGGGTAAAAATTTCTATAATAAATAATGGGGAATGTTGAAAATATTATTGAAAACATTTTAATGAAAATGTGTACATTGGGGAAAAACATTACCAACCTAATATAAATCAAAGTCATTTTTATTTAAAAAATTCTTTCGGGCTCTTGAGTACATAAAAAGAGGAAAATGGAAGAAAAAATATAATTTTCAGAAATAAACATTAGAAAATAAAATTAATGTGGTTCAATATTTAAAGGTTATGTATTCCTTCTAATGTAAATTCAAACATAAACAATCCAGAATAAGGGCAATATTTTGAAATAAACAATTACCTAAAGTTCAAATTTCATTAAAAGAACTTTATACTCTTGTATAATAAATTAAATTTTATTATAATTAAATAAAAAATCATGTATATATATATAATATTATATATGATCCACTTATATAATTTAAATAACCATTTATTAATAATTATTTATTAAGATCGTTATTTCCATGTGTCAAGTGTTTTGTTTTTCATGGAAGTTTCTGTTTTGTGGTTCCTGTCCTTGTACATTGATCATGGATTCATAAAATAAAAAATATTAAAAATTATATAATTATAATTTATAATAATTATATATATATATATATATTCATCTAGGAAATTTTGAGATATAAAAATTAATTACACCATTAATGGAGATGGTAGGTCATTCATTTCCGTGAATGATGATTCCATCTTTTGAAGTATGGAAAAAATAATAGTAAATAATAATTAAAATTTAAATAATAACCATATAATAATAATAGTTAACATATATATTATTAAATCCTTTATTATATCCATCCTTGTAATGTGGTGATGAAAAACGAATTACACCCTATATGGAGATAGTAAGTCATATGTATGCAAGAGAGATGTTTTAACATTCCATATGACTTAAAAAAGGTTTATAATGGTTGTTAAATCATAATAATAAAAATTAATCATATTAAGTGTCTTAATTAAACATTTTATAATGGATTCTATGTATTTAGATTAGGTATTATAAAAATATGAAAATGCTTGGTTAAGAGTTATACCTCTTGGTTGAGAACCCCCTTTTAGATTATAACATAATCCTTGAAGGGATGGTAATTTTGAAAGAAACAAATCTCTAGGATGTGTTTAAAGAATATATAAAGGTAATATGGTTGATATTTTATTATATATAAGGCTAAAAAGGTGTTAAGAAGAGAGGAGAATATGATATTTTTTATAAGTCAGGGGATATGCACTCTTGGAATTTCTAAAAGTGGTAAATCAATATAAATTAATTTTTTTAATAAAGTGAATATAAAATTAAATATTTTAAATATAGTTTTAATATAAGTCAAAATAATATGATCTAAACAAATTTATAAAAGTTTCTATGATTTTTTAACTACCATCTCTATGTTTTAACCCTCGTTAACACTACACCAAAATCAGTGTTTAGTGGATGTTTTTAGCGGAGTTTTACTAAAACACCAATATTGTTTTTTATAATATAGTGGAAATTTATTAAAAACCACTAATGAAATATTTAATTATTTTCAAAAACCTTAAACTTCTCCTCAGAACCCCCCACTCCCCCGACCCTCGTGACCCCTCGACCCCCCAAATCCCTACCCTCATCACGCCTCGTCGCTAGTCCTGAGCCTCACCTCACCTCACATAGTTTGATCATATCTATGATGTATTATAACCACTTTTATCATAAGAATATACTCATTAACCAAGGTATCTTATTTTTTCTGTTTTCTCTGTCATTTTTGTATTTTTTTATGTTCATTCATGTGAACCCCTCTATTTTGTTTGGATGTTCATTCATGTGAACCCCTTTATCGGTTAAGAATGTTTTTTTTTTGTTTTTAATATTTATATTTATTAGCATATTAATATACTAAAAATGGGCATGTTACGTATTCCATGTGTATTGATGTTCTGCTAGATTTATTTTTGAAAAAAATCAATTTATTATGATATTCCAAACCTTTTTGTCCAATTCTATGTGAGAATATGTATCACTTTGTATTAGTGGCTAGGTAGATTTTTTTATTTTATATATTAATTGACAATATTCTATAATGCTATACTTTATAACTCATTTTATGTTATTTAATTAAAATATTATTTAAATGGTGATATATTTTTAAAAATGGATAATGTGTCCTTTAAAAGAAGTTTTTCAAATTATTCAGTATGGGGAATAGAAATAAAATTTGTATTTCTAAATTAAAAATTATGTATTGGATATTTAACTAGAATGGTTAATGATAAAAAAATTTGAACTTATATGTGCCATAAATTGGGTAATAGATGTTAAAAAATGAAATTCAATTTTTAAAAAGAATTGGGAATGTAATTTTGAAATGTAATTCATTTATAATTTTGAAGTAAATTGGAACCAAGTGTGAAATTTTTTATAATAAAAATTCTAAGTTTAAGTAAGATTTAAAATTTATGGTGGTAAGTGATTCTTCATAGTCAAATTTTATTATTGTTCAGTTGTGTATTGTGTGATATTTCCAAATACTAAATTGATATATTTATTTTGAATATTAGAATGGGTTTACTGTAAAAATTACAAAAAAAATATTTTCTTGATAATATATAATTTAAAATTACTTCCATCAAATAAAATCCCAATGGAATCATATAATGGAGAGTACCACGGCCTATATTATGATTATTATAGAAAATAAGGGATTATTTGGATGAGTGTATATGGTATAGTATTTATATTTCTTGATGTTTTGGTATTTTTTGGATTTTTGAGTCATTAATTATAAGTATTGTAAAATTATGGATATATAGTAGTGTGATAGTTTTGGATGTTGAAGTAGGGGTGTTTTTAATGATTTGGGAGAGATTTGGGGGTCATTACTTAGATATGGGATTGATGAATTGGTATATGATTTGAGGTGTGTTTAAAATTAAATATAATTAATATGATATTGGTTTAGTTATTTGGGTTCTGGAGCTGGTTATTTTTGGGTATTTGAGGTGATTTTCAAAGATTCTCATTATTAATATCATATATTCCTCAGGTCATTAATTTCCAATATTGAGGCAATGAGTCTTTAGATAGATGTTTCCTAGGACTTATCTTTATTGAAAAGTGATATTTTTGGGATGATATAACTTTTTTACACTATTACCTTGATTACGGTGTCATTAAGGTCATATATTGGAAATTTTAAGGGCAAAAGCATTCGATAGTTTCAATTTTTATTCTGATTGAGGGGTATTTTTTATAATGGAATAAAAATTAATTTAGGTTATTGAGTTTACATTATAAGTTATTTTTTAATTAGTTTTGTGGTTTTATGTTTGAATTGGGTATTTCTGGTACCGACAATGGGTTTCCACGTATATTTTACAATTAGAGGTTACACTTGGTACCTGGTGGGAGTTAAATAGTTATCGTTGGACTTCTAAGAGTCATGGGTATCCTAAGAGTGAAACCAGGGGCCCCATAGACCTATAAAATGTACTTGATAAACTTTATGTATATATATAATGTGAGTATTTTTGGTCAATTAACCCATAATGATCATTTTCCCCCTTTCTCCCTTAATCCCGCTCTTATCTAACCACATAGGAGGCCCCATTGAAAAGTGGTATTGTGCATGCTGAAATATCATTTATATGTTTATGTGATTGATGCATTTTTGGGCTTCATGTAGTCCATGTGTTGATTTTACCATTATTGGTGATAATTTCATTTGAGTTAGAGCGTGTTGTTAAGTGAAAAAATGGTTGGTTGGAATGAGATGTTATGTTGGATGAATTCATCGATCCGGGTTAAGTAAATAATCCCTCGCACTGTGGGGTCAAATAGTTTTTCTAGAAGCTAATCGACTCAAGTAATATTTTCATTTGTTTCAATATTTATAATAAAATATTATCTATTTAATATATAAAATTGTTGATTTATCATTGTTTAATTAAATCAAAAAGTGCAGGGAACTAAACATTCCGAATAGAAGTGTGTTTGGATGTTCATAAAAAATATTATAGGTGTTTTGTTAATGATCTTGCTATAGAATTTGGGGAATGAATTCATTTTTCATTATAATATCTTATTATCAGTTGTCACTATGTTAATATATACTGATCCTAATATGATTGATATTTGATTTATATGTAAAAATTGATAAACTATGGGAAGAAATTCCAACATAGTCTTACTCAGTATCCCAATATGACCTAGTTGGTAAAGTGCTTTGGAAGGAGCATCCTGGTCGAGTGTGTGGGATAGGTTTGGGACCCTTACCATCTGAGGTCTTTAGCATGCCATCAAGGATTGAAGCTACATCTACTTATGGTTGTAGTTTAGATGCTCAGAGATATTATGTTTCTATGAAAAACACAATTCAAAAAGAAGGGGATTAGATTTCCACTTTTCAGAAAGCATTGGTCAATTTATATCAGAAGTTGACTGGATCTGTCCCTGGTGATATTGCATTAATGACGGGTGGTGAGAAGGTAAATCACACAACATAAAAGCCGTTTATTTTGAAAGCATTTATTGGTTTTAAGATTAAATATAAATATAAAAAAAAATTAATTTTCAATATAGTTGTCTTACAGGTGTCGATAGTAGGAATTAGATATGGAGGTGGAGAGGGTTACAAGCATTGTTCATCATCAGACAGTGATTAGTTGACTTGTTGATATGTTGAACATATGTATGGAAATAGAGAGTTTGATGATGTATCATATATCTTGTATCATGGATCATGGATCATGTATCATGTATCATGTATCATGTATCATCTGTCATCTATCATGTATCATGTATCATTTATCATTTATCTTGTATCATGTATCATGTATCATTCATCATGTATCCAATATCATGCATTATGTATCATGTATCATGTATCATGTATCATGTATCATTTATCATGTATCGTGTATCATGTATCATGTATCATGTATCATGTATCATGTATCATGTATCGTGTATCATGTATCCTGTATCATGTATCATGTATCATGTATCATGTATCATGTATCATGTATCATGTATCATGTATCATGTATCATGTATCATGTATCATGTATCATGTATCATGTATCATGTAACATTTATCATGTATCATGTATCATGTATCATGTATCATGTATCATGTATCATGTATCATGTATCATGTATCATGTATCATGTATCATGTGTCATGTATCATGTATCATGTGTCATGTGTCATGTTTCATGTATCATGTATCATGTATCATGTATCATGTATCATGTATCATGTATCATGTATCATGTATCATTTATCATTTATCTTGTATCATGTATCATGTATCATGTATCATGTATCATGTATCATGTATCATGTATCATGTTTGGCATAGAGTAGTCACCTAAAATTTTCATGACCTAACATTTTCATGATTCCCGATGTTTGATAAAGGCATTGTAATTTGATATGTCTTGATAATTTAGTATGGTAGTGACTCTAGAATTAGCGAAGTATGAAGTTGGTGGAGTTTGAAGTATCTTATGTTCCATATGGAAGATGAATATATTTAATATTTTAATTTGAGTTAGGTTAGGATGTGTATATTATTATTTTGTACTAACTACTATTTTGTTTATTTGATTCATTTTATTCATGTTGGAGACACAAACCCATAGTTGTGTCATTCAGATATAGGGCCCATAAATGTTGGGTCGACCATTAACCAAATTCGAAAAATGGGAATGATAACTTGTCACAAGAGATGTTATACGGTGTGTTCCCTATATGGTAGGAGAGTCTATTTTGGCCATGCACCATCTCTATAGGGGAAAATAATACTTGGAGGATGATGGAGATCCAAATTGGGAGCTACACCAATATGTGCATTACCACATTGAGTGATCCTCTATATAAGATAGATGATTTTGTAATCATCCTATTATCAAATATCATATATATATATATATATAACCACAATAAATTTTAAATTTTAATGGTCAATTCTGAGTTGTGGTACTCCCACTCTCATAATTTCTTATTTATGAAAGACCTCAAGGTCCTAATTGTGCTCCCAACACATTTAATATGTTAATTAGGAGGATATAATCCATGATCCTTAATTTTATTGAAATGTTTGATATCCAATGGACCAATATCACACTGTTCACACTATATTTTCCTTTAAAAGACTCAGAAAACATTAGAATTCACATGTCTCAACCGACCATATCCCTAAAGTGGTTCCTCACTAACCACATAATACTTTTATAAATAACTCATATTGAACAACTTTTGGTAGATTATTTATCAAGAACACTCAACTTTAATAGTCGACATATCTAAATCCATATTCTAACACCATTTATCCAATGTACCTCAATATCACTTTGAACAAGCTCACCACTACTTTTTACCAAATTATGATGAGGTATCTTGATCTTACCAAATAATAATCGTTTATACCAACATTCCAAGAAAACATTCTAGAGAATTCCCTATCCAACACACCTATATAATAAAAAAGGTATCCCAGTCCTAATTCCTATAATTGAGCTTCTTCAAAGTATGTATTTGAACCATTGCCTGGAATTCACCATGGAATACAATAGAACCCAAACCCATTTATCAAGAAACTCAAAAACTAAATCATCCATCCAATGACTAGTCCATCACTCACATGAGGATTTTCATCCAATATTTAACATTTGTAATCCATGTCGTAATGATTTATATAAATCAATCCATGTGTAAACTCCCATGGGTTCCTTCCATTCAAAAAAATGGAATTGTTTTTAATTATTTGTCTTGGTATATAGACGCTATCCTAACATACTTAGGATGGTGTTAATATAATTAGAATGACTTAATCTATAATAGAAGTACACCATGGTGCTAAAACTTACCCATTTCTAGTCCAAAAATAAAAACATCCTGATATTTTTTTTAAAAATTATATTCATAGGCCGATTTAGATATTTTGATACATGCTCCATATAAACATGTTATACTTGCCTTGAACCAAACCTTGATACCACATCACTCGATGATGTGAGACTATGTCCAACAATGGGTCAACCACCTTAGCGCACCCTAAACCCCTCAATGTACTTATATGGTATATCTTTAAAGGGTTACACCCCAAACATTTCACATAATATTTAACATGATACATAGATGAAAGGCTCATATACCCTTCAAAATTTGGTCAATAAAGCATCAATTAATCCACTACAGACTTACTTGTTTAAGATATTCTCATCTTAATAGCTTGTGTTTTAATTAAGGTTTTGATCACACAGCCTTAGACCCTAATGATACCATGTTATTTCATGCATAACAAAATAATTCAACAATTTATCTCATCATTCATCAATGGTTGGGTAATCAACTAACCACCTTTCCATCACGTTGCCGTGAATTCGTAGACACACTACTGACAGGTAGAACTCGTGGATCTTATATTTATCTAAAGAACGAATATATCATCAAGAATTTGTATAAACTGGAAACTATTTTTTAAAAGTAATCATCATGTTTGAGATATGAAATATTGGTCATACCAACTCATCGACTTCAAGAAGTCATTCTGACAACATCCAATTGGTCCATTACAGTTGTGTCCCTCTACATGAAAGGATATAGGTTCAAAAATAGTCATCATTCCCCCACAATAGGAATTTCTTGGGAAACGATTTTTTGAAATAAAAAACTTTCCATGTCACATGCTTCATCCACTACTGAATGTGGTTCCAAAACTAGGATAAAAAACGTATATTAATCATCAACCTGAATTGAAAAATGCCATCCTCTTAAGGGTGAAATAGAATAGGTTATCTCATAGATGCATGCATGATTCTCTTACTGAGTCATGTTTAAGCGCCTCATATGTATCAAATATAAATTCCAAATTAAAACTAATCAGTAGTGTTATCAGACCCAATTCATTTTACAATGTTATCCCGAGCACTGGGAAAACCATCCTTATTAAGATGGCTCAGGGATACATCTTATAGGTTAGTGATATATAGATTGAAGGCTCACAACTCAGATGTTGGTTCTATATAGTTTCAATACATAGATTTAGATCTGTGAAATATTGATAGATTGTTGAGATGTTATGGTTTAGATTATTCTGTTATATGTTCTCTGTACATGGTTTTTTAAGAAACATTGTTAGATTATTGACTATTGAACATTGTTAGATGGTTTAGATTATTCTATTTTATATTATATGCACATTGTTTTTTTTTCAAAGTACTGGTACTAGAGTTTTAGAATCTACTACCTTTTTTACTTTTATATATACATTTAGCGCTAGTTTAAATCACCGCTAACGAAGTTGACTATATTTCACAGTATTTTAAACCACCTTATAGTTTGATATTCTCTTATCGTAGTTGATTAAAACCACTGCTCAATAAATGTGAGTTACTTTGTAGTGGTTTATGTAGTTGTTTATTGGTGGTTTAAATGTAAAAAATGAAAAAAAAAATATTAATTTTAGTTTAAATTGCAGCTAAATATGCCATTTTTTCACATGAAACAGCCGCTAAAACCACCAAAACCACCGCTAAATATGTTTAATATGATACTTCCCAAAAACTACCACTAAAATAATGAAACTGTCGCTTGTTGGATGTCAAAACCCAATTTAGAAGCGGTATTATGAAACCATTACAGAAAAATATGGTAGTGGTTTAAACTATAACCATATTAAAAAACATCCACAATGAGGTGCTTTTATTGTAGTGTAACCCTTTTGATAATTACCATCATATCAATGTTTTTTACTCTTTTAATGTCTATAATTATCCAATAAAATAAAAATGGATCCATAAATATACAATTGTTGATATTTAAACCATATCCCATTAACTTTACTGAAGATAGGATTTTTATAAATTTTAAATCATTAATTTAAATAATTTTATTATAAAATATAGTTAATGTCATTTTTGAAACTATTCACTTACATTGACTTTAAAGTAATAAATATAGTTATAAAATTAAATTATAATCCTTTAAAAGATCTATAATATGTTATATTTATCTAAAAATTTTGGAACACGATATATCATCCAAATTTTATTACTTTAAACATTTTAAAAATATTTTATTTTAATTTTATATTAACTGGATATATACTCTGTTGGAATTGCGTAAGCATTTAAGGTGATTATTAAATCACAAAAAATTAAAAAAAATTATCATGATAAAAAATAAATTTATATAAAAAATAAACATTTATAATTGAAATTGTAAAATATTTATCCTTATGTAAAAAAATTTAAAGATATTAAAGTCAAGAGAGTGGCATTTATGTTTTATTTTGTTATTTAAAAAATATAATTATCATAATAAGATAAAAATGGTACTGAGATGATATATATTAAATAAATGAATTTAAATGGAAAAAATAAACTCATTCAATAGGATAACGAAAAGTTTTATTGAAATTTTAAATCCATATCACAAAGTTTTAACCCAATTTTTCCTGTTTTACCCATAACAAGGTGCCAAATATTTACAAAGGTTAGAATACATAATGACCAAAAATAAAAGGGACCAATTTAAGAATATAAACCACCTAATTATAAATTTGTAAACATTTTTTTATGATTCAATTCACAAAAGTTTTAGAATTTAATTTAAAATTAATCATTCAAAACACAATGAAAAGTTGTTTTCTAGAAAAAAAATTCAACTACAAATGTTTTTATACAAAAATACAACATAAAAGTAACTGAAACTACATTAATTTTATAATTATTAATATAAATGAACGAAATTTAATTTTAAAATCATTTAAAACAAAATGGTCGTTTTTAAATACTTCAAATAAAAATATATTTTTCCATAAAAATTAGTATTTTTCAATGTTCATTGAAAAATCAACATTTTCATAAATTTATCAAAAAATACACAAAGATGATTATAAAAAGATAATTTAAGAAATTTTTTACATTTTATCAAATAAATTTTTTAAAAGATTCATAAATTAATAATATTATTTATTCATGAAGAGCTATAAAAACCATTTTTGTGGAAAAATGTATTTTTTAAGCATATATTGACTTTAATAAAAATATAATTGATTTATCTGATAACTTTGTAGTTTTTTTAATTTTTTTATACCTATTCATTATTCTAATTTAATGGTTATATTATTACTATTACATTAAATAATAATATGTTAATAGTATATCATGGTTCACTTAAAGTATGGTTTTGTGTGTTAAGCAATCAATCAAGCATAATACTCTAAATTTTTGGGGCATTATAATCTACACCCTTAAATAAACTTCAAAATAAACAATTATACCAAATATAAATGGTTAAATATTTCAAAATACCTTTTCTATAATTCTATATTGAATACAGGGATAATAAAAATTCTTTTGAAAAGGGGAAGTGAGAAAAATAAAAATTAACTAATGTGATAGAGAATTTGGTTCTCATATAATGAGAACATTAGGGGGAAGTTAAAATATAGACTTGGAGGATAAAAAATGTCTAAGGACTAATAGATTGTGATAGGGAATATAATTATGAGAAATTTAATCACCACAAAACCATGAATCAGTGAGGGTTTAAAAGACCATCAACTCATCAGAAATGAAGGTAAAAGAATTATATTTTTATTTCAATACCATTTTTCAATATAATTTTATGAATTATATTATAATTCATTAATACAATAAAAATACGAAAAATAAAGACTATTTCAAAATAAAACATATATATATAACAAAAAAATTTACAACTCGTTAATGGATGCTCATATTAATAGAAACTACTGGATAATCAGATTCCTACTAAGATTCTTGATTTATAATTAATTACTCAAAGTGTTTAGGGGGTTATTTAATATCACTAAAAATGAAAAAATAGTTCATAGATCAGGAATCAAACAAATCATGATTATATGATAAAATTACTTATTATCACAACTTAAAGTGATTCAGCATTGGGTGTTGTAATTTAAAATGCATGAACTTTTCCCCTTATCCTTTCAAAGGTAAATTCAATTTTTTCTTGGGAAATTCATTTTAATAATGCCCCATCACCTTACAGTTAAATTTTTTTATATTGGTGGCCTCTCTCTTACTCTAAAACTCACATTCTTAATGACCTTTCACTCTATACTTGGAATAAAATCCCTTTCCCTTCAAGCAAGTACCAGAGTATTTCTTTCCATAATTATTTTGTGTGGAAAGTTCCATCCTTCCCTTATTTTTCATTTCTTCATTCATTTTTTATTGGTTCTCATTATTCATCTTATTATATATATTTCCTTTAAAAATATATGAATTGGATAATTATATCTCCATCCTGTTGGTACTTGATACCATAACATCATATGAGGAAACCGTCTGAAAGACTAATGCCCTTCAGTGGCTAAGCTTAGTCCCATAAAATAAATGGTCAATATTAGTTTTGAAATTGTATATATAGTACATAAAAAGTCTTTCTAATATTACATATTTTCCTCATAATTAACATCAATTTATTCTTCATTCTATATTATATTTCATAATTCCATTTCGATATTAGATATTTTCTCATGAGAAAATTATTTTTTGAAGAATATATCTCTAACGTATTCCATTCTATTATTTTTATATCCTCTCCCAAATTTTAATTTTGAATCAATTACCATAATTGATTAGTCTTTATGTTAAAAATAAACCAGTGGAATAACCTTCTCCCTTTCACTAATTATCAAAGCCAGAAATATCTTTTCTTGGTACATGACCGACTATTTTTCTAGCAAT
The DNA here is from genome assembly GCA_963277665.1 of Viscum album. Taxonomy (NCBI): domain Eukaryota; kingdom Viridiplantae; phylum Streptophyta; class Magnoliopsida; order Santalales; family Viscaceae; genus Viscum; species Viscum album. Next base: position 1,535,271,963 of record OY728142.1, on the reverse strand, counting down.
GTATTTTTAGTTCTATTAATGGATTTAGGATTTTCTTTCACGTAGTGGTATAACAATGAATGAATTATTATATTAAGAAATAGGGTATTACATATAGGAAATTTTATTGGTCAGAACCTGATTCATCTACCCTAATACAGTCATAATCAACTCCACACTAATATAATTCTTGTTAACATTTTAATGATGGAATTCCCTTCATTGATTATGGGGGTATACATGTTTTATATTCCTTCTACTAGGTTCCATTTCGAAAAAATAGTATACAATATATTATATAATGACATTATGAACCATAATGTATAATTTCAAAACTAGTGAAAAACATAACATAAATTAAAAAATTACGCACAATTAATCTCAAAATCATAATCGCAGTTTCTTGGGAATTGTTCTTAGATCATGAAATTATTTTCAAATAATTAATAGTGGTTTGTAAATAATATGTGAATTAACCTAATCATATCCCTGAGAGTGTCAAACTAGGTGAATTTTAAGGGTACATTCAGAGTGCACTAGAATGATGAACAATATATATTTGGCCAAATATTGGTGGGGTTATTACTCATAGATACATATTTGGTAACAATGAATCCAAATACAGTATCCAGATAAGTATTTATTTCTAGGAAAATCATTTAATAAATATCTTAAAAACATTAGGTTGTTATTCTGTACATAGATTTATCCTCAAACTCAATCATAGAGTTATGTTCCCTAAGCTAGATTTTCTTAAATCTTGTTCACAAGGTTTCTACTAAACTTTATATTATAACAAATTTAACACCCAGAATCTGATATTCCGGAGCTAGTGGTTACCTTAACATATTCATGCTAGATACAAGAAATCACATCCCAAGGTACCGAATAGTTTATTAATCATTAGATACTAGATATATAAATGAATGTAGCATTACATCTAAAAACATAAAATACAAAAAAATCAGAACATCATTATAATCATAAGCACGTCCTTGTATGTCATTCATAGAATACTTCTCGACATCCTAGGGAATGTAAACATAAGATAGTGGTTAGATAAAATTCTCATTAAGGGAATATTTGTAAAAAATATATCAAATTATCCCAGACTTGACATATATAGACATTACATCACTGTTTCGAAATACATAAAACATTACAAAAACAAGCTCCCAAATACCATGTTAGTTTAGTGCCTTTGGAAACATGGAAACATAAAAACTGAAACATAAATGAGATAAAATTTCTCTCACTAGGTTCTCAAAGTCTATAACCCCTCTTAGACATATCATACATGAAATATATCTTCAAAATCATGAAAAGGAAACATAAAAATGGGTGATCACATATACTTAGTATGGGTAAACAAAGGAGACATGTAAGCATAAACATGAGCGTAGGGTTCTGAGAACATGATCAAAAAATTATAAGATCATACCCTACATATTATGGATCATAAACATGAATCATGGAATAAATATTGGTAGTTCATAATAAATGAATCTTAGTAAAATAAAGAACATAATCCATAAAATCCTAACATAGGAATAAAACATGGAATTATAGAAAACACATAAGCATATAATATAATTACCATAGTAGTCAAGGCATTGTTTCCAATTCCATCTTAGTAGTATGGGTTCACTCCCACACCATATTCGTATTCACAGTACACTCCCATGGATATCTTAGTAGCGTGAGTTCACTCCTCATACCATCTTGGTGGTCATGGTTCACTATCATGGTCATATTATTAGTCAAGATTCACTCCCAAGACTAAATCAGCATATCTCATGAGATATAAATCATTACCCAATGCATTGTAAGGATATATAAGTCTAAACTATCTCATAATGAAATAATACATACATTTTACCAAATATCATTAAAAATAATATCATAACCCGTGAAATGAAATAGTTATAGTAAAATTGTGATCATATCATAACCTGTAAAAAATGATACAGGTTTCATAATCATTTTATCAAAATCACAACCTATGAGAATATATGGGTTTAAAATCCATATAACCATTGAAAAGAAGTGTGTTTCATAAATATCATTCCATCAAAACATAATCCATTCATATAAATAATATGAATGGAAACATTTAATCATTTCCTCACAAAGGCATGAGTAACACCAATAGATATCATCATAGAAGAGAAATAATTTTTAAAGATACTTTAAAAATATTTATTGAGGAAAATATCATTTCAAGATTGAAAAAACATTTTAAAACATAACACATATTTGAAAACCTTTTTCTTGGAGAATATATACAAAATATTGAAATAATTTTGAACACCATTTTGTTTGAAAACTTATAAAAGAGTCATGAAAACATTTTGAAATCTATTTTCCTTTAAAACATATAAAAGAATCTTGATAAAATTTTTAAAACAATTTTCCTTGAAAATTTATAAAATAACCAGATAAAAAATTTGAAAACCATTTTCCTTGAAAAATTACAAAAAAATCTTGAAAACATTTTGAACACCATTTTCCTTGAATACTTATAAATAAATATTAAAAACAATTTGAAAACAATTTTCCTTAAAAACTTATAAAATAATACTGAAAATAAAATTTGAAACCAATTTTCCTTCAAGACTTAAAAAAACATGAAAATAATTTTTAAACATAAAAAATCTTAAAACCTTTTTATAAAACATGGTTTTTAACGAACATAAATTTTCAACCGAAAAGTGATATAAAGTTGGGATTTCATAAAAACACTTTATTAACAATATTATGAACCAAAAATTATAAAAATGGTACCAATACATGAATACATCATAAATTACCATAGGATAAGAAACATAATGAGAGTCATTAAGATATAGAACATAATATTTATTCAAAAGAGGTATAATCATTAATAATCTCAAAAATCAATGGAATGTTTTAATAAAATATTAACACATGGTAACATAGGATACTAATATCCATGAAAAAAAACTAAATTAAATAAATCTTAAAATATCATGTAAATAATGAGATTATTCTTTTCAAACAAACCTCTAAAAAGAATGTAGGCACAAAACAAAACTTCTTCCTCAAGGAAGTAAAATTGAGAAACAACTATCTTACCGATTTGGTAAATTTTGAAACATAAACCCCATGAAAAAAATCTCATAGAATGGAAATCAAAATATCGATAATAATAATAATAATCATCATCATATATTACATTCATTTTAAGTGTATACACAACACAAAATAAAATATTTGTGATCATTGAAATTGTCTCATAGATATAAAAAGTGAGGTGAAATTATCTTAGTTTTTCTCTTGAATCCCTTCATACTCATACAATATTCCAATATATTTAATGTAAGTTTATTATAAATATTTTAAAAAATAATATTATTAAACATAAAATCATATATTGTTTGATTATGACCAAATATTACTCTATTGTTAATAATTTTATGTTAAGGTTTCACTTTGGGTAATATCTGCTTTGTTCTTCACATTTTTCATACTTTGTTTTATCTTTGGACCTTATACTTATGTAATTATTTCAAGAATTTAAACCATGATATTAATATCATTTAAATTCAGTATATTTGAATTATAATAATCTATGTGATATAGATGTATGAAATGGAATACATTGTTCATGGCGATGGTAAGTTGTACGTATGCATGAGCGTTGCTTCTGTTTCATTTTTGTATTGGATAAAAGAGGGTAACTTACATATAATTATATATTTGTATATATCATTATTATATTTTAATTAATATTATATATATCATATAATTTTACTAAAAACATTATTAATTCATTTCATGTTGAGTGTGAACGAATCACATCGTTTTGAGGGGGCGGTAGTCCACACTTCCTCAAACGAAATTATGATGTTTACAAAGAACAAAAAATATAATTATATGTTCTATAAAATAATTAAGTAAGATTAAATACATTATAAATATCATATAAACTATATATAAGCAATTTTCTATCATAATTCCCACCTTGAGAGGAAGTAAAAGAAAAAATAACAATCATTTCTTCGTGAGGTGGTAGTTCTTTTTACACATAAATAGTATATTCATTACCCATTAGATAGAAGTGTGTGTGATTTTAGGTCAAAAAATTATCATAAAAATATTATTATATTTGTGATACTGGTGTTATATTATAAACATGTAATGAGATGGGTTGAGGTAGTGTAGAAAAAAAAGGAACTTGAGGAAGGATGTTACCTTTTCTTTCAGTAACTCCTTTTCATTATCTACAAATGGCTTCCATGGATCACTTTCTTACCAAAGGGATGGTTCAAGGAGGAAAGTAGAAATTTTGGGAATTATATTTTGATTACATTGTCTTAACCAAAGTGTGTTGAAAGCTGTAATGAAGTGGGAGAGTTCTTTCCCTTTCATAGTTGAAGTGGAGTGGAACTGATGTAAATACCAAAAGGTATTCATTAATGGGTGGTATACCTTACAAAATGTGCCTCAAAAATGGAAAAATAATGGATTAAATTGGAACCATGGTCTATAAAAACCTCCAATACAAAAAAATATATTTCCATTGTTATTATTTTCGTCGTTAATTACTATGTTTCCCTAATTTTATCATTTTAGTTTTTATTAAAGACACTAGTTTTACAACCTATGAAGTTTAACAATTAAGAAATAATAAAAGTGATATTTTATTGAAAATATAGAGAAAATTAATTATAAATATTATTCCTAACTTACAATATAAAAATCTCATGTGTTTTGGAAATCTATATATCTTCTAAAGTTGGCTTTTTTCTGCTACCGTGTCACCTCCATATGTATCCACGACACCCCAACACCATCTCCTCCCTCAAAAAGTTTAGCGCCTCTCCGGATGAATCCAAACCCGCTGCTGCTACCCCTCCACAACTCATACGGTGTCTTCCTCCAGATTCATCTCTACCACCACGAGAACCCTCTCCACCTCCAGTCGTCCATCTATGGATGCTCCACCTTAGGTTTCTCCACACCCGCCTACATCGTATCACTTGGAATGTGTCCTGGGATTCTCCTAGGTTTCGTAGTTTCCCTGGTGTCCTCACGGCGTCAGAGTTCCGCAGGTGTCCTCCTTCATTGGGGGTTTCTTATTCTTTGATTTGAAATCCTTGGTGAATCATAGGCATTCTCTCCATCCTCAAATCAGCTTTTCATCCCTCCGATGTCGATCCGCATCTACGACACCCCCTCTCAGATCTGGAACTGATCTTTGGATATCGGAGACCACAACGAAGATCGTATCCTCCTGGTTCCTAGGTTTTGAATCCATATCTGGTTCCAAGGACCCGTGATTCCGGATAATGAACTCAGACGACCGGGAAGCAGATTGCTGCTTAGTCTCTATCTTCATCCCTTCGATGCGGTGGGTTACCTGGTTCAGCGGAGGCCTCACTTTAGAGTCAACTCTCCGGCTCTGCAATTGACGGGCCATGAAATAAAAGTTTCATGATTACTACTGTGAAGATCTGAGCGTGAAGCCCTGAACGCATTCCGCAATTGACTGGCCGTGAAAGACAAGTCATGAGATTCCGGCCACGAAGCTCCGGTCTTGAAGCCCTGATTGCAAAGCGGAGGGTGAGTCGAGAAGCTTCTGCCACGAAGCCAGATCACGAAGAGCATTTACCATAATTAATTTGATGAGTTCTAGTCGTTCTTGGATCTTCAGTTAAATAGGGTATAATATTTTAACATTTTCATTTGTGATTCGTAGCCACTAGAATGGGGGGTATTATCTTGTATTACTGGTTCTGAGATCCCATCATCTACAGATGTCTTTGACAGTGCTCTCTCTAACTTCAGCATACCCTCTTATTCCTTCTAAATGCAGCATTCTTCTATTGTTGGCACTCTGTATTTGTTTTCTCATTATTTCTCATAACTTATTTTCCTTTTAGTTTACCTTTGGCTGTTGTTTATTTCAATAACCACCACTATTTATAGCTAAAACATTTTTTATTGAATGCATCTGCATCACATCTATTCACATATGTTCTATATGAGCTATTTTCTGGTGATGTTTACATATGTTCTATTGACATCTGTTCACATATGTTTCATACAATTTGGATCAGTTTCCAATATAATGAACACAATTTATTTGTCCAACATAGGAACGATTTTGATTTCTCTGACTCTTTCTAATTCATTACTTCATATAAAATAATCCTATTATTTTATTTCTTCTTCATTTAGATCTGCGAAGGGGTTGAGGATGGAGTTCTTCCCAAGTATGATGGTGGCTAATAAATATTGTTTTAAATGACTAGATTTGTTCATATATTCTTATATGAAAGCATAGTGGTTGTAGGATATAACTTTTTTTTACATCCATATTCTTGATATAATGATATTCTATTCCATATTCAATATGGATAAATAGATATCGTTTTCATCTCAAATGATTTCTAGAAGTTGAAATTGTCTTTTAGATCCCATAGGGGATGAGAGTATGTTCTTATGGGAGATTATGATGTGAAGGCAGGTAGATCAGGACACAACATCATTAATATTGGAGTAATTATAATTCATGTGGAATGTAAGGCTATTTCCATGGATCCTGTCACAATTATATATTCTTCCCCCCCAAGAGCTACGAATATCTTCGACAGTGCTCTCTCTACCTTTAGCATACCCTCTTCTTCCTTCGAAATGCATCATTCATCCATGGTAAGCACTCTGTATTTGTTTTCTCATTGTTTCTCATATCTTATTTTCATTTCAGTTTCTCTTTGGCTACGGTTTATTTCAGTAACCACTAATGTTTATAGCTAAACCATTTTTTATTGAATGCATCTGCATCACATCTGTTCACATAAGTTCTATATGAGATGTTTTCTGGTGATGTTTACATATATTCTATTCACATATGTTCACATATGTTCCGTAAAATTTGGATCAGTTTCCAATATAATGTACATAGTTTATTTGACCATCGTATGTACGATTTTGATTCCTCGGACTCTTTCTAATTCATTACTTCATATAACTGAATCCTATTATTTTATTTCTTTTTCATTTATATCTGGGAAGGGGTTGATCATGGAGTTCTTACTAGGTATGATGGTGGCTAATAAATATCTTTATATATACTAAAACAAGCTTTTTCTGGTTGACTTGTCCACTCCACATACAACCACGTCGCAGCAACACATTTCTCCACAATTCATTCCCCCATTCACCACCCCTCCCTCCCTCGATTTTCCTTCCTGAAACCCTAGGGTTTCTGACTACCTCTTATTCGGCTACCACCATCCCCGTCTCCGCTCCCGCCTCCAGAAGTTCGTCATCATAAAATGCCCTTCAACTCCCCGTTTCTGGAACTCCTGGATCCTCATGTCCTTCTCTGCCTACTCCCCCTCTATGGAACTCATCATCTCCTTGCCTCTATCTCCGTTCACAACAATCCATCACCTCAACTCCAGAACTCCATCACCTCTGATCCATGTCCCCATTCACCTTTACCTCCTCCGTCTACTAGCACATTCAGTTTACCACTAAGAACCTACTCCGTTCCTAAATCTACTTCACCATCAACCGCCGAAGATGACCTCCAACAACCTCTTTGCGAACCCCTTTACCATCACAAAAAAAATCAAAAATTAAACAGATCTACATCTCTATAACTGGTATATTCTTATAATTTTGTATAAATTTTCACCCTTATAATTCATTTTGTTCCTAGATCAATGTGTGACAGCTTTGTTGGAGATATACTTAGTCTGTAGATGCATTCTACAGTTTTCCGGTTATAACAAAGGTTCAGGTTGTTTTTGTCACCATAGGTTCTTGATATTACCCTGCTCAATTTTCTAGGTATAATAAAGGTTCATTTTTTTACCTACATTGCGACATTGAAGCATATACTAGAATAAGTATTATGTTATATATCAATGTTTGGATGTGTTAAATACTGACTGTTACATAAAACAATTCAGATTTACCAAACTATGATCATCTTCAACTTCATTTTATTTTATTTCAAGTCGAATGTTTTTAGGTCTATGTTTTGAATTAGGTTTATTAACCATCACAGTGCAACAGTACTGCGATTGAACATTTATTATAAGCGGCTGAATGTTTATACCTACAGAATTATGATGGACATTTATTGTAAGCGGCATATAAGGCAGTGTGAAATTGACCATGCACAATCTTTTGAGATTTTGAAATAGTTGGAAAGCACTATCATGAAACCTACTATAGTAACATATGATATATATATATTTATGGTATTTACGGTGCTGTACATACTAGACATTACTGACTATTGTGTGTGTTCTTAGATTTAATAACCACTATTTTCTGACAACTATTTCAATATTTTGAAACTACTATATAGTCTTTATCTCCTGAATTTGTTTGTTGTTTTAGATTATTCTCAACTGCTAAAATTTAGTCTTTTTTCTATATATAGGTAACCAATGGATAACTATAGGGATTGGCATCAAATAGGTGAAAAAAATTTCATATGTTCTGCCTATTATGGGATCATTGTAGGAAAATGTATCTATAACTGGTATGTTCTTATAATTTCGTATAAATTTTCACCCTTATAATTCATTTTTTCCCATATCTATGTGTGACAGCTTTTTTGGTGATATACTTAGTCCGTCGATGCATTCTACAATTTTCCAGGTATAACAAAGGTTCAGGTTTTTTTCGTCACCATAGGTTCTTGATATTACCCTACTTAATTTTCTAGGTATAACAAAGGTTTAGTTTTTTAACCTACATTGTGACATTGAATCATATATTAGAATAATATTTATGTTATATATCAATGTTTGGGGGTGTTAAATACTGACTGTTACAAAAAACAATTCAGATTTACCAAACTATGATCATCTTCAACATCATTCTATTTTAGTTCTGGTCGAATCTTTTCATGTCTATGTTTTGAATTTGGTTTACTAACTGTCACAGTGAAATAGTACTGCGATTGAACATTTATTGTAATTAGGTGAATTTTTATACCTACATCAGTATGTTGAACATTTATTATAAGCAGCATCTAAGGCAGTGTGAAATTGATAATGCACAAGCTTTTGAGATTTTGAAATAATTGGAAAGCAGTGTCATGAAAACTACTATAGTAACATATGATATATATATTTATGGTCTTTACGGTGCAAGACATACTAGGCATTACTGACTATTGTGTGTGTTCTTAGATCTAATAACAACTATTTTTTTACAACTATTTCAATATTTTGAAACTACTATATAGTCTTTATCTCCTGATTTTTTTTGTTGTTTTAGATTAATCTCAACTGCTGAAATTTATTCTTTTTTCTATCTATAGGTAACCAATGGATCACTATAGGTTTTGGCATCAAATATGTGAAAAAATTTCATATGTTCTGCCTGTTATGGGTATATTGCAAGAAAATGTATCAATAACTTGTATGCTGTTATAATTTCGTATAAATTTTCACCCTTATAATTCATTTTGTTTCCAGATCTGTGTGTGACAGCTTCGTTAGTGATATACTTAGTCCGTAGATGCATTCTACAATTTTCTGGGTGTAACAATGGATCATGTTTTTTTCGTCAACATAGGTTCTTGATATTACCCTGCTCAATTTTCTGGGTATAACATAGGTTCGATTTTTTGACCTAAATTGCGACATTGAGGCATATATTATAATAATTTTTATGTTATATATCAATGTTTGGGGGTGTTAAATACTGACTGTTACATAAAAAAATTTAGATTTACCAAACTATGATCATCTTCAACTTCTTTTTATTATAGTTCTGGTCTAATATTTTCAGGTCAATGTTTTGAATTTGGTTTATCAACCAGCACATTGAAACAGTACAGCGATTGAACATTTATTGTATGAGGCTGAATGTTTATACCTACAGCAGTATGATGAACATTTATTTTAAGCGGCATCTAAGGCAATGTGAAATTGATCATGCAAAAGCTTTTGAGATTTTTAAATAATTAGAAAGCAATGTCATGAAACCTACTATAGTAACATATGATATATATATTTATGGTCTTTACGGTGCTGGAAATACTAGACAGTACTGACTATTGTGTCTGTTCTTAGATCTAATAACCACTTTTTTTACCACTATTTCAATGTTTTGAAACTACTATATAGTCATTATCTCCTGAATTTGTTTGTTGTTTTAGATTATTCTCAACTGCTGAAATTTTGTCTTTTTTCTATCTATAGGTAACCAATGGATCACAATAAGGATTTGCATCAAATAGGAGAAAAAAATTTCATATTTTTTTCTGTTATGGGCATACTTCAGGAAAATATATCTATAACAATTCTTAGAAGTCCCAATAAATTTCAAGAAAATGAAAACTTCTGGACCCTTTTAATTTGTGTTTCTTTCCCAATGATTAGAATTCCTTATAATTACATTCCATTTTGTAAGACCAAATTGACTGAACCTACCAGATTAGTTATAGCATTCAACCTGAGATCTCTACACCAGCTTGCACAGTCCCACAAACATGAGAGCTGCATAAGTCCAGGAATTGTCTCTCTATCTCTATGGTTCTATTTTAGTTGATATAAAAACCTGCATATGAGCTTAGAGAAAAACTCATTCACGTAATTATTCAATTTCATTATACTTTATGTATTTTGATATAACATACAATATTAAATTTATTTGACTATCTTACATCTAGACCAATGAATCAAAAAAATATTTGAATTTTAGAATACTATTCAACTTTCAGTTGTAACATTTGACATATCTCCTTTAATTTTTTTATTTTGGTTCATCATGTTTCATTTTTTTTACATATGACTATCCACTGTATACAATAGAAGTCACAGACCCTATATTTATTAACTACCATAGGGATCCACAACGATGTCAACCCAACATCCAAAATGTGGAATTCACTATAGAAATGAATCAAGCGACTAATATCAGCCTTTTTATAACAAGGATGTGTAGCCTTTTTCTAAGCAGGATTTGGATGACACTCTCTCTAAGAGACAGACTAAAAAACTATTAACAGAATATTCTGTTTGAGAAAAAAACAAACTTATTTTCTAAATTAAAGCCTTTTCTGTTATATAATTTAGAAAACAGATTTATAAATTTCCTTTCAATAATTTTATGTATATTATTCTTTTTATTTATTTACATTAATCTTATTCTCATTCTGCACTACTTTTATTTGTGTTGTCAATGAGTAATTATGTTGATCATATCAGTGAAATAGATGAGAAATGTAAATTCAATCAGCCTTCAACCCTTCAATCCATCACAGGTAGAGGTTGACCTATATTTGCGGTTCCTAAAGGTAAGTGACTGATTACCAAAGAAATATGAAATTATGTGTAAATGCATATTATAATTTTTGATTTTTTTGTGCTATAATGTAGTCTTACTTGATATTTTCCCGTTTTTGGGTTTTTGATGTGTTAATTTTATTGATTTCAGAAAATGAGTTCGCATTGAAGAACAAGTTTTTGGATGGTAATGTGAGGGTTCAGTTGAAGCTTGTACCTGTAAACCCTTCACTACTTCGTATGTAAGCCTATCCAATTTCCCAAACTGATTTTCCGTTTGATATTTTCATCTCTCAATATGATGGATTTAATAATGTTCATTTTTGGGAAACTAGGATGACTCTTTACATTGTTGTTTGAATTAATGACAGTGACTGTTATCTTTTATTGTATTCTTTTCATTGTTGGTTGAAGATAATGGTAACACAAATTCAAGGTAATTTTCCAGATATCTTTTTCTATTAATTCAAACTTAAATTTTTTATCTTACGTTACATACTAAGTTATGTGACGTATAGTAATTATGTTTTTAAGGAGGAGCGACATCAACAATGACTAATTATTGTGGCTAAAGGATTCAATGTATTCTAGAAGGTATGTTTGTTTTTCTTTTTTTCTTCCTTTATATATATATATATTCTCATTCTCATTCCATTTCATCTTAATGTTGATTTATGTGATTATTTAACGGTTCCATTTTAGTTTGGGAAGTAATTTGATTTTGACAACTCTATGTCTAGATTTATGTTTAACTTAGTCATTGTTTTTTGTTTTCAAATTACCATTTTACTTCTCCTTTCTCTTTGGGATCCCAGTATGATGAATGCTAAATTTAACTCATGTATATCATTTTGCAGTTGGAAAGTGATTCTATTTGTGGGGAGAATTCTCAAGCCCATGTGTTGTAGGAATATTATCCACTTTCAGGGAATACTTTAATATTGTGCTTACAAAGCCAAATTTAGAGCCCTCTTATGTTTTAGTAATCACTCTTCTTAAGTTTTACTTAAATTTTGTGCAAACTACATCGATTTTATATATACAAGCTACGGTCAGGGCCTTCCAAATTCATTTTGTTCCTGTGCATTCTAAATATGCTGTAACAGTTCACTGGGAATTACATGAATCCAGACCTCCCATTTTAGGTAGCCAATATCAATATGAATTGAGGGTGTGGATATGAGAGTTAACATCTCAATTTGTACATCCATATTTTTTATAGTACACAATAATGGTCTATTTATCATTTCCTTTTTTCATTCCTTTTCCCATTCCATTTCTTTCATCTTAATGAATCTTGAAGGTTTTTTGTTATATAATCGACAATGTTGAATGATGCATGTTGTTGCTTTGAAGAGTTGGAAGATCCCTAAATATAAAAGGGAACAAAGCCATCGCAAGGGCCATACCTTTTCTTTCTTTCTTTATGTATTCCTTTATATAATAATCCAGGATCCCTACAGTGAATGTTATCTAGAGTCTTGGGACATGTCATGGTCCATGACTGGTTCTTGTGTTGACCCATGGGGGCATGAAATTATTGGGGTCTATTGAACCCAACATTATGTATCAGCTTAAGGGACTAATACTCAAATGTTGAATCATATCATGAAAACTTCTTAAATAACCTATGATAGGTGATTCTGTACAAGTGTTTCAGATTTCTTATTGGAAAAAGTGTTTTTCTGCAACTTATTTAAGTGTTTTTTTCTAAATGTCTAGGGTTGAAGTGTTTTATTTGTAATAGAAAAAACATCATCTATTTTTTCGAATTGATCTCAAGTAGTATGTATTATTAGGATTTTTTGTTATCACATTTGAAAAATTCTTTTTCTCACTTGAAATCCTTTTTTGGGTTTCATTTTGTTTATAGGATACCTGAAGAATTCATCCAAATGCTTTTTCCATGCAGTTTTCCTATGGTATTGGCTCATCGATGTAAGAATTGGAATATATTCAACCCCTTTATCTATAGCACAAGTTATGGGTTTGTATACTCTGTTCAATTTAAGAACAGTATCAAATCATGTTTCCTTTTTGATGTTACTTATCTATTTGTTGGCATGTATTGATATTTCTATTATCACGTTGAAATTGTTTTCTATATCGTTACAACTTTTTAACATCTAACACACCAATCTTTAGGTATTCTGTAAATTCTACTCACTTCCACATATATCTCTAAAATGGTGATCATTTGCACGCTGTATTTTAATCATCCTTTTGGAACCATGAATATTTTGTTTAAGGACATTCTCATGTAAGGCAAAATATTAATGTGTATATAATAGAATGATTTAAATTTCTATTTCATATAATAATTTTTATTTGAATCTACAAATGGGTGTTGTATATCCTATGGTTGCTGGTTTTCATTGCAGGACTCAAAAGGCAAATTTCAACTTTTATTTTGGTTTCTAATTTATTCTTTTATGTTAACATTCATTTTTTTGATTCTATAAATTCAGGTATTCTTATTTTAAACATTTTTTTCTCTGCTGAAAAATATTCCAGGAATTTTGAAGTTGGATATTTGTACAGTGACGTAATTGATCTGTGATAGTAATACTTATGCTATGTGTTTTGAAATTTAAATGTCCATTTGAATGTTCTTTTCATATCCAATGGAATATTATGCAGTTTATACTAATTTTGTATAATAATTCTTTCATGTTCTTTTCATAATATCTCAGTGACATTAATACTTATGTTATTTCATTCATGTTTTTTTTCAATGTAATTATCTAATTACTGTCCATTTTTTCTTTTTATTCATGTATTTGAAGTTGGATACTTATAAATTCAGGTATTCTTATTTTAATCATTCTTTCATGTTCTTTTCCTTTTATATTCTCCTATATGTTTTCTAGGTTTTCAAATAATTTTATTTTCCTTCTATATTCTCCTATATATTTTTCTCATATTCTCCATCATTTATTTCTATGGTTTATTTTTTATAGTGATGGTGTAATTATGTTTTCCTTATATATTCTCATATATTTTTCAATTTGTTTTCAATATTCTCTTATATATTCTTCTATTTTATTTTATGTTACTTATTTTCTTATATTTTCAATTCTCTGTGTTTTGTCCAATTATAGTTCAATATTAATTATCACTATTATTTTTCAATCTATTTAATATTCATGTTCTTTATTAAATTTGAAATATAGTTTTGTCTTCTTGAAATTAATCATTGCACATATTGTCGTTCGAATGCACAAGTAATTACTAGTTAATTTTAAAACAAGCGCATGTAACGTGCAAAAAACACTAATTAAACCAAGACTGTGCTAAAAATGTTTTTATATTATATAAGTCACAATGTTAATTATAAAAGATAAATTAGTCCATTAATAACCAATATTAACTATTTATTGACACTTAAAAATCACTTGGAGTAATATAATATTTTTATTAATTGTAAATCATTTAACAAAATATTATTTATTGCAAAATAACATTAATGTCAATTTTGACATTATTTATTTAATTACAATTTTAAAATAATAAAATAATATTTTAAATCAACTATATTAATTAAAAAGCTTTTTATAATGATATATTAATCTAAAAAAATATTCAAGGATACTAATTCAACCAATTTACTTCACTTTTAATATTTATAGTATCATTTATTTTAGTTAATTATTAAATAAATAATCACTATGTTGGTGTTTCTTAAAAATTTTATGTAACTAAATAATCTCTTAAAATTACTGATAAGTCATTATGAAAAAAGTAAGTCATTTATTTTTCAAAATGATATTTTTAACTGATAATATTTAGTCATTTTCATATCCCAATGTTTTATAAATTTTCATGGTAAGAAAAGTTGCCTTTTTTCCTTTTTCATTAGCTAACCTTTTATTTGAGTAAATTCCATTTAATAATATCACAATTACCCATAAAATTATATCTAATAGGTTATATTTTCTAATTATTAGTATCCAATGTCCTTTGTAAAATTTTCTAGATCCTTTTGGTCTTTAGGATTAGGTTTTAGTCCCTTATTAATCTTAATTTTACCAAAATCACTATAATTAATTTTAATCACTTTCATTATATTTTTGTCAAAAACTAAATAGATATTATTAGACCAAAAATATTTTACTGATTATAAAATTTTATTTATATTTTTTAAAATTCAAGTCACAAAAGTGGGAAAATTATGTTTAACGCTAATCCTACATACGTCATACGAAAGTCAGTTTTTAGAGTAAAAACATTCAAAATATTAATAAGAGTTTGTATCAAATTTAAATATAAAAATAATTTCAACGAACTTAATTGGATTAATATATTTATAATTGATCTATTTTTTATTTATAAACTAATTTAAAATATAATTTAACATTCTTAATTTTTTAAACAAAGAAGAAGTTTTTAATTAAAATTCATTATTTTTATCTATTCATCAAAAAACTAAAGTTTCTAAGAAAAAATCACAAAAACTCACCATAATATATTTTTGAAATTATGAATTAAAAAATATGTTTATTTTTTCAAAAAAAAATATACAAGTTTCAAAAATTTAGTTTTAAAAATATGTGGTCCATTAAAAGTCAGTAAAACTCGGTCTTATTTGTACTGTAAGCTAACTTAGTGATACGTGTACCACAATATAATATAAGTGTTCCATTTAGAAAATTTTTAACATGATCCGAAAAAAATGTATTGTTTATTTAATAGGACAGAATATCAAATAGATCAAATTAATTCAAAAAAATAATTCACAAAATCTTAGGTTGTTACATTCTACCCCACTTAAAATGAATTTTACCCTCGAAATTCATATGGGTTATTAAATGTTTAATACTTGAAAGTTACATTCACATAAACCCACATCATACAAATGAAAATTAAAACATACTTTAATAAATAATTTTTGAACCATAATAGTTACCCATATTAACACATAGATAGGCTACCACAAATGAGAGCATTGGTGGAAAGTGAAAACATGGACATATAAGTGAAATCGAACTATCAAGTTATGGAGAAGTGTGATAGAGAACCCGGTCAAGATAATGTTAGCAATCACAACGCCATAAAAATTCAATTATCTAAGGGGCCATTTAAATCGTTGGAAGATAAGGTGATAGGATATCCTTTTCGGTTTCAATATCATTTCCCTAAGGTTGAATAATTTTTATGAGAAGTTATACTTGGTTTCATTCCCTTTAATATGTAAAATCTCACCCCTCGGTCATCTCTTACCCAATTACCACTTCACCTATTTTTTCAAAAAGGATGGTTAATTATTCATTCCTAGGGCATAGGAAGATCGTGAGATCCATTATAATTCATCCCATATTTCTTTAGTTATCATTTGCACAAAGTTATTAGAGAATGTTATCTAATATCCATAAATCTTAATGTGGTGTGATACTACTTTAATCTCATAAAATTTATCCAAAGTTTGACATAAACATTCCATAAATGGTTATCCATATAACTCTTTTTAAAGATGAATATCCAAAGCATTATAAATAAGGTCATGAAATCATCTCAACATTAATCATCTATATATAATAAAGTTGCTTTTGGTTGAGACATTCCAATCATTTTAATACCCTAATCATGGATCCTTTTTTAACAAGGTAATAACCTTAATTACCATAAACCCTTTTTCGAAACATGCATACTTCCTTATTCCAAATATTACTAGATATATTCCCTATATCCAAGAAGTTTTATACTTTATCTATTATAACATAGACTAATTTTTCAACAAATATTTTACCAATTCTAAGGTGATCAGTACCACCCAATATATCATTATCCAAACATAATTATGCCAACATTAGGAATAAATTAAGGGTTACCTTACCTTAATTAAAATATCACCTTTCAATGAAATTCATTTTTACCTCACCAACACCTTTCAGCATATCATTTTCAATATTTAGTTAAAAATATTTACTGATTATAATTATATATTTCCTGAATCATATTACATAATCTTTGAATTCAAAAAAAATATACACTTTAATATTACAACTTTATTCTAAAACAATTACTCAAGATTCATCAACTTATTCTTTAATACCACTTTTCTAGAATATAAAATATGAATCATGTATTATTTTTTCTCAACCTCAATAAAATCATGATTATTATGGTTAATGTAAACAATACTTGAAGAACATCACATACATTTCACAATTCATTTGTGCACTATTTATCGTCATAAGTATAACAAATATTCATACCAACTTCTTGACTCTCATTATGAGATTTACACTTGGGAAATTAGTTTTCACAATTCTTATACTTTCCCTATCTGAAACATTCAATTTTAACCATGTTCCTTCTAGTTCTCCTCATTAACTTAAACCAGAAATAAGAGAGTTAAAAACACATATCATGAAAAAATACTTCTATGATTTCTAAGTCATGAATCCTACTTTTAAACCAATGAAACCTTTGTTTTATCCTGTGTTATTCATAGTCATGTTCTATTCAAATTCAATACGATGGTTCATAAAGAGTTTGTGAATTTCTAAATCATATCCCCAGACAGTATCAAACTAGGTGAGCAGTAAGGCTCATTGTCATGTACTGAGTTACATCGAGTCAAGCCCAACACACCATGTAGGAGTTGTTAATCATAGGTATATCTCTTCCAGAACCAAATCCACTTGTAGTATCCATATAAGGATGTATTTATAGGAAACCACTCACTCTCTCCTATTGGTATATCTATGTCAGAACCACGCCCACTTATAGTATCTAGACAGGGATGTATTTCTAGTTTCCAAATATTAAATAAAACTTTTCTCTGATACAAACTATATAAACCCATTCTTTACATACATATACATTTAATTACATTTTTTAATACTTAAAACATTATAAAAATTGATTCCCAAAGAAAGTATTAATTTAGTTCCTTTGGAAACATGGAAACATAAACACTGGAACATAAGAGAGATATATTATCTCCTAGTAGGTACTCCAAGTATACATCCCCTCATAGACATATCATACATGAAATATATATTCATAACCTGAGGAAGGAACCATAGAAATGGGTGATCTCATATGCTCAGTAAGGGTAAACAAGGGAGACATGTAAGCATAAACCTGAGCATTGGGTTATGAGAATGTGATCAAAACATTATAAGATCATACCATGCATATCAAAGATCATAAACATTAATAATTTCATAAATCTTAGTTGATAATAAGGCATTAATCATAAGTAAATTAAGAACATAAACCCTGAAAGAACAATAAAGGAATAAAAAATGGAATTATAGAAAAAAGATAATCATTTGATATGATTTCCATAGAAGTCGAGGCATCGCTACCATGCCAATGAGCTTATACCCAAGTGGTATAGGCTCCTTATTGGCATCCAAAAAACCCAAGATCCAATCTGGGTAGGGATGAATTTCCGGCTACTGTAGTAGTGGTGGAACTGTTGCGACAATTGTACTGTAGCAGGTACTATAACAGTTCGGGTTCTGTAGCAATACTATTCACTGAGGGGTCCTTTGGGCCAAAAAAGGGCTTTAAAGCCTTGTATTCAAGCCACATGGCCTTGGTACTTCAGGATATGTAATGGTTCTCCCTCTACCCATTCATAAAGAGGACTTTTCTTTAAATAAGAAATTTAGGCTTTCATACTAACCTTAAAAAAATCATCGCTACCAATTCCATATTAGTAGTATGGGTTAAATCCATGAACCATCTTGGTAGTCATGGTTCACTTTCATGGAAATAATAGTAGTATGATTTCACCACTCATACCATCTTGGAAGTCATAGTTTACTCCCATGGCCATCTTAATACTCAAGGATCACTCCCAAGATCATATTAGTCTATCTCAAGATATATAAATCTTTACCCAATGCATTTTAAGGAGATAAAGGTCCCACCAATATAATAATGAAATAATACATACATGTTCAAAAATATCATTAAAAATAATATCATAACCCATGAAATTAAATCTGTATAATAAACATGTAATCATACAAAAACTATTATAAAATGATATGGGATTCATAATCATTTCATTAAAATCATAACTCATTAGATTAAATGGGTTTCAAAGGCATATAACCGATGAAAAGAAGTGGGTTTCATAAACATAATACCATCATAACATAAACCATTCAGAGAAATAATATGAATTGAAACATTGAATCATTTCCCGATAAATTCATGAGTAAAACCAAAGGAAGTCATCTTATATGGGTAATAATTTTGAAATATCTTTTAAAAGCATTTCTTGCGGAAAATACCCTTTTTGCCTTCAAAACACTTTTTAAAACATAATACATTTTTGAAAACCATTTTCTTTTTAAACATATAAAAGAATCTTGAAAACATTTGTAACACTATTTTCTAAGAAATATTATAAAATAATCTTGATTTCATTTTTAAAACCATTTTCCTTAAAATCTTAAATAAGAAGCTTGAAAGCATTTGGAAACCCATTTTCCTTAAAAACTTATAAAATAATCATGAAAAAAAAAATTAAACATTTTACATGAAAATGTATAAAATATTATTGGAAACATTTTAAAAACTATTTCTCTTGAAAACATATAAAATGATCTTAACAACATTTTTCCACCATTTTCTTTGAAAACATTTAAATAAATCTTGAAAACATTTTGTAAACCATTTTACCTAAAAAAATATTCTTGAAAAAAATTTAAAGCAAATTTCTCTGAAAAAAATATAAAATAATATGTGATGCATTTTAAAAACTTTTTGAACATAAAACAATTTTTATGCCATTTTTGAAAACACAGTTTTGAAGGAACACGAAATTTTGACTGAAAAGAGAGGTAAGGTTGGGATTTATTAAAAACATATTCTAAACTATATTGTGTACCAAAGAGTGGTAAATTGGTAACAATACATGAAGATATCATAAATAAATATAGGAGATTAAAATTCAGGGGTTCTTAACATATGGATCATAATATTTCATCAAAGTAAGCATAATCATTAACAATATCGAAAAGTGAAGAGATTGTTTCAATAAAATCATAACACTTTGTTACTGGGATTAATATTTTTAATGTACGATAAATAAATTAAATTTAACATAAAATATAATGAAAATAATTATATTTACCATTTCAGATTCTCCTCGAAAAATAATGTCGGTACATAACAAAACATGTGCCTCAAAGAATGAAAATTAAGACAAAACTATCTTATCAATTTGGTAACTTTTTAAACATAAACCCATTGAAAGTAGGATCATAGAATGGATATTTAAATACCCATAATTTTTATAATATGAATTATATAATACATTAATGTTCATTATATGCACCATGGAAAAGAAAATAGTGGTGAACATGGAATGTGTCTCACAAGTATAAAAAGTGAGATGAAATTCCCTTACCTTATGTCTTGACTCTATTAGTACTCATACAAGATTCATATATAATTAATGTTGGGTTTTTATAAATATTTTTCAAAATAATATCCATACATATAATACCATATATTTTTTATTTTGAACTTATATTACCCTCTTGTTAGCAATTCTTGTTATGGTTCCACTTCAGGTAATTTTTTCTTTGTTCTTCGCATGTGCCTTAATTTGTTATATATTTTTCCCTTATCATTATATCATGATTTAAATATATTGAATAATGATATAAATATCATTTATATTCTGTATATATTATTTTTAATAATATATAGTATATAGATATATGAAATGTAATACACATTTCATGAAGTTGATAGCTCGTACGTACGCATGGATGTTGTTTCCATTTCATTATCGTATTGGAAAAAAGAGAGTAAATGAAATATATTTATATATATTTATATATATCATTATTCCAGTAGAATAATTATATAATATATATCACATATGTTCACTAAACCCATTCTTAATACATTCCATCTAGAGTGTGAATGAATCACATCGCTTTGAGGGGGCGGTAGTACACACTTCCTCAAACGAAATTATTGTATTTATACAAGAATTAAAGTATAAATATATATGTTTTAGAATAATTAAAAAAGATTAAAGATATTATAAATATCATATATACAATATATAAACAATTTTACCATCATATTTCCCACCATGATAAGTGGTAATGTAAAAATGAGCAATCATCATTTCGTGAGGTGGTAATTCTCCGTACACATAAACAATATGTTTGTTACACATTATATGGAAGTGGGACTGAGTATATGTACAAAATGTAGAATTAAATAATCTTATTATATTTGGGATAGTGTTTTTTTGTATAATAATTGAATAAGGTGAGTTGAGTTGTTGAAGAAAAAAATAAAATAAAGGACCTTAAGGGAGGATGTTACCTCTTCTTTGGGTAACTCATTTTTTTTCACTAAAGGGATTATTTGTATTTATTTCTGTCAAAATGGAGGATTCATGAAGAAATATAGGGATGTTGGAAAGTTTTTTGGAAGATCGTGTCTGAACTTAAGTGGTTTGAGAGGTGTGAGGAAGTAGAATAGTGATTTCCTTTTTATAGTTGAAGGGTAGTGGCACTCTTGTAAACACCAAAAGATATTCATTAATGGGAGGTATATGATACCTAATATTCCCCAAAAATTTAAAACTAAGGGATAAAAGTAGAATAATGGTTGATAAAAACCTCTAACACACAAAAATATATTCATTTTAATATATTGTTTCATTAACATCTAAGTTTCCCCAATTTTATCATTTTGTTTTTTATTAAAGACATTAGTTTTCTAACCAATGTAGTTTAACAATTAAGACTAAATTAAAGTGAGATTTTTATAAAATATATATGTAAACATAATTATAAATATTATACCTAATTTAAAATATAAAAATATCATGCTTTATGGAAATTAATTTAAAAATAGATGCATTTTATGTGCGAAAACAATACATAAAGTTCGATCATGCTAATTTTTTTTTCAATCTACGGGTCACTATGTTAATTATAAAAGCAAAATTTGTCAATTAATAGAAAATATTTAATATTTATTAACACATAAAAATAGCTTGTAAGAATATAGGATTTTTATTAATTTTAAATAATTTAATAAAATATCATTTATTGTAATATAACATTAATGTCAATTTTGAAATGATTTATTTAATTTTAATTTTTAGATATCAAAAACATATTGGAATTAAAATTTATTAATCTCACAGATTTATATCATGAGAAATTCATCTAAAAATATTCAATGATAATAATTCAACCAATTTACTTCACTTTTAATATTTATAGTATCATTAATTTTATATAATAATAATCTAAATAAACACTATGTTTGTTTTTCTTAAGAATTTTATGTAACTAGGTAATCTCTAAAAAATATTTACAAGTAATTTTTATAAATATAACTAATTATTTTTCAAATGATATGTGTAATTAAAAATATGTTGTTTTTTCCATATCCCAAATTTTAATAAATGTTAATGGTATGGAAAGATCCTTTTTTGTCTATTTCATTACTTATCCATTTATATAGGGAAGATCCATTTAATAATATTAAAATAACCCATAAAATTTGAACCAATATGGGATATGGTCTAATTATTGGCATCCAATGTCCTTTGGATAATTTTCCAGGTCATTTTGGTCGTTAAGATTAAGTTTTAGTCCCTTAGTAAGTTTTATTTTTCCATAATCATCGTAATTAATTTTAATCACTTTCACTAATCCTTTTGGTAAAAAATAAATTGATATTATTAGACCAAAAATACTGTTATTATTACCATAGTTTCTGTACTTTTTTCTAAATTCAAATTATAGAAGTGTGAAAATGATGTTTAATGCAAATCTTCTAAACATGGGGAGAAAGTAAGTTTTTAATGAAAAAACATTTAAAAGTTCAATATGTGTTTATATATAATTTCAATATAAAAATGTTTTCGACGAAATTCATTGTATTAATATAAATATAATTTATCTATTTTTTATTTTGAAACCAATTTAATATATAATTTATCATTAACAATTATTTAAACGATGAGGTGATTTTTAGCTAAAATACAGTATTTATCACTATTCCTCATAAAATTTAGTTTATTTAGAAAATTATGTTTCTCATAAAAAAATAATAATTTAATCTAATATAGAAAATATGAATTAAAAAACTGTGTTCATTTTTACAAATAAACTTCATAACCGTGTCAAAAATCAGTTTGAAAAATATGTGTGCCATTAAAAGACTGTAAAACTCGGACTTGTGTGTACTATAAGATAACTTAATGTTACATGTCTAATAAGATAATCTATGTGTTTCAGGTATGAAAATATTAATAAATTTCAAAATAAAATTATTGTATCATAAATATATAAAAAATATCAAAAAGATTAAATTAACTTGAAAAAATATATTTGATAAAATCTCGAGGTGCAGCACATAGAATACGCAAAACAGGAAAATTAATATGAGATAGAAAATAAAAAATATTAAAAATAACAGATATAATAAAAGGGGAATAAATCAATATTAAAATAATAACATAAATAATCCAATGTATAAAAATAACTAGTTTTATAATGATATAATTCTTAATGGTGGAAATTATTATCTTTCTAACAAGGCCTTATGATAATGAAACATAAGTAAACAGGAAAGGAATATGCCAAATACCCAAAATATTTTGTCTCATAATACCTAATGATGCATTAAGGGGATATAATATGCCTTTAATTTCACATAATTTGCCAAATTCATTCATCAAATGAAAGGGGTGAAACATAATCAACATAAACATTCTTATTGAAAGACTAGCATATTAGTTGTTCATATTTTCTACAATCAATAATTATATCATAATTATAATCCATAAATAGTAATATGGAGTATGGTATCATAATTTTATATTCCCATTAATGTATAATATTCACCAATTAATGTTCACATAGATAAAAATACTTTAATATGATCATCAGAAGATTTCTTGAGGAAAATACCCTTTTGATTTTTAAATCACATATATTAAAATCTAAAAATTTCCAAAATATTATGTGAAAAAATTTCCATGAAAATAATATTAGAATATTGTCAATTATTCTTTGAATAATTGAGAGTTCATGAAAAAGGTAAATTATGTTCATGTTGTGTGCATTGAAATAATGATTATTTTAACAGCTTTGGTAAAAATTTAAAAAGTAGCTCATTCATAAAATGACATCAATATTATCTTTAACAGATTTATAAAAATAAAAAAATTGTTAAAAAATTATTTTAATAAATAATTTTATAATATTGAAAACATTCTTGAAAATATTTTAAAGAAAATATGGTCATTAAAGAAAAATATTCTTGTCCAAATAGAAAAAAAGTCAGTTTTCCATAACCACATTATTTCAGACTCATGAGTACATAAGGATGGGACAATGAAATGAAAACATAGAATATTTGTCATGACCCGTCCTCAGGGCCCGTGCCGTGACTACCCCAAGCCCGCCTTCCATAGGCCAGGGGCTAGCGACTAGCACCAACGCGTAAATCCCGGTAAAGGGAAGACATTGCCTTTGTAAAGTAAACAAGCACCACAGAGTAAGAAAGCGGAAAAAAGTAAACACTAAGTAAAAACTGGTACAATAGTAAGTGCGGAAAAGTAAAGGGGCCAGAATACAAACCCAAACTGAATGTAAAGTACAACTCGAAAGAGAAAACAACAACTGAAAAGTAAAGCCGCAACGTCGAGTCGTCCACTGGAAATCCCACCTGAAGGGTGGGTACAGATAGCGCCACTGCTCCTCGAGTCCCGCCGTCCGCTCCGAGTACGTCCCGCCCAGTGGTCCACCTCCAGGTACCATCCTGCACCGCAAGCCTCCGCCACGATCAGCGTTGTCCGTCGTCTGTAACCAACACAACGTAGTGCGGGCATAACCCGTGCAGGGGTGAGTATAAGCTACTCAGTTGGGACCCCGAGACCCCCGAAGGTCTCCCAAAGTCCACAAAGGATAATCCACAAAGGAAAGATACAATCACGAAGTAACAACTGACACTGCTTAGGTATATTCCCATACATATACCTAAGTCATCAATTCCAATACGCTCCAACCTCCGAGCTCAAGTACAACCCAGTCCACATAGGATAGCAAACGTAAATCCACACAGGATAGCACAACACAATCCACACAGGAAAGTAAAACAGGATTCATCTCACATAGGTATACTTCTTCAAAAGATGATAGGGATGATCACTGATCCATATAAGTCGTCGGACCCACAAAGGATCGATAGGTACTAACCCCTGCGAAGAATCACATAGGATCGGTAGAAAAACTAACCCCCGCAATGACCCACACAGGATCGGACCCACACAGGATCTGTAGGCGCTGGCTCACACAGAACCAATGAGTGCTGACCCACACAGGATCAGACCCACAGAGGATCGGTAGCACTAATCCACATAGGATCGCTGAGTGTTGTAGTCGTCGCCGTCGAATCCACTCAGGATCTATGTAAAGTCGTCGTCGTCACAGTAGCAGTCGCAGCCAGCTCTAGGGCTCCCGCACACAGCAAGCTCACTCGGGAGGGTCCGCTCCATGAGCAGAGAGGCTGATACATCAACTGACACATAGTCCAGATTTGATGTATCCAAAAATTCTGTATCGTCAACAGGAACTCAACGTCGCAGACGGCGCGTCAATCGGACGCCCGGTCTGAGAGTTATTGGCCTTTTCGTCCCAGGGGCCCGGTTGGTTTTTAGGGCAAAACCAACCCGACCGTACTCCACCTGCGTCCAAACCTCGGGCAGAGTAAGCCAAAAGATCCGTCTCACTTATAGGAAATCAACAAAGTCAACAACACATCATTCAGACATCCGGAGCATAAGATATGAGCGTTTTCGCTCCGAGGGCCCGGTTGGTTTCGGGTACGAACCAACCCGGCCGAACTCAAAGTATTCCGAAACCTTCTGTGCGATATACCGAAACGACCGTCTCGATTCAAAGATCGCATCGCAACTGGCGGTGTATCAATCAGAGGTCTGTAGCCCAAGTTATGGGAAAAAGACCGAAGACGGACCGAAAACAGGGGTTTCGGGCCCAGACCGACCCGGCCCGAGACCCCCCAGTCGGCCCG
The DNA here is from genome assembly GCA_963277665.1 of Viscum album. Taxonomy (NCBI): domain Eukaryota; kingdom Viridiplantae; phylum Streptophyta; class Magnoliopsida; order Santalales; family Viscaceae; genus Viscum; species Viscum album. Next base: position 1,535,245,651 of record OY728142.1, on the reverse strand, counting down.
AACCGGGTCGACCCCCCCCCCCCCCCCGGGTCCGGGTCGGCCTGGCGGACCGGCCTGGCGGACCGGCCCGGCTGGGCACAGCGCACCCAGTGCGCTGTCCAGCTCGGCCACTGGCCGAGCCATTTCGGCAAGGGGGGGGGCGCCTGCCCCCCTGGTGAAACCGCGGCCCCCAAATTAAGGAAGCTGTTTTGCATAGCTGCCCGGGGGAATTAATTCCCCTGGCTCCCCTTTGTCTGGCCAGCCCGCACCAGCTGGCCGGTTCTGCCGACAAGGACCGGCGACGGTCGTTCCTTTCCTCCATCGCCGACACCGGCGGCCCAGAACCGGTCGCGGCTTGATTCGTCCAGCGCGGTGCGACGGCACCGCACCCCCTTCTCCGCAGCCCCGCTCCGGCTGTGGAATCTTTGGTTTTCTTCGACGCGGCGTGATGGCGTCGCGTCCTTGATCAACTTCATGGCACGGCGCGACGACGTCGTGTATTACTTGTCGTGTGATTCTCGCGTGGTGCGACGGCACCACGCCATTCTATTCCATCCACAAGGAATCAAACAAGGATAAAGGAGGAGGGTCGGCCGTGTTTGTGCGGTCTGTCCCTCACTCGTTAATTGTTATCATTTAGTCATTTATCGATGAAGAACGACAAACTAGAATTCATGAACGGAAAATAATTAAACAAAATAAACCCCTACCTTGATAAAAGAGATGACGAACATCGGCGTCGCGAAACGAGGATTCGAAGACATTGACAGAGATTTCGTCGTGGAAAACCGTCGCGAAAAGAGATGTTGCGGGAGAAAAACGTCATGTAAGAAGACGTCGCGTCGTGGGTCGGTGTCGCGGAAGACGGTCTCCGAGGGCTCGGCGCTCCACGTCGGAGATCGTTCGTTCTTCGTGTTCTTCGTTAAAGAAGAAGTCGTTCTTCCCAAAATCTCTCAACGACAAAACTCTAACAACAAAATAAAATAAGCTCCTTTTTTATTTTATTAACACAACAAGCCTTTTGAAATTCAAGGGTTTGAATTTCAAAAACTTACACTAAACTCACAACATTAAATCCATAAGTTTGATAAACTTAAGTTGACCACATTAATGGTGAGTTGAGGGGGGGTTAGTGGATATGAAGGGGTGGGGTTCGTGTGGGCCCCACCACCCTCATAACCTCACAAGGGAGGTTGGGTGGTTACCCAACTTCCATCTAAAGGATTAAACACTTAGAGTAAAAATAAAAATTGTAGAATAATTATAAAATAAACTTCCACAATTTTTATCATCAACTCTCGTGAAAATGCAACTCCAGAACAGGTGTTCCTAAGAAAAAACTGGCGCTACGGTTCCATTGGTGCCCTTGGAATTCGATTCCGAGCACCGGTTCAAAAGTTAGAAATTCCCGCTCGTTCGTTCACTGAACGTACCCGAGCTAAACTTCGGATAGAAATTCCGGGCACACCAGGCCTCGGAATCAAGTGCCGTCTGAAACTGCGTTCTTGTAAAATCCCAAACAAAATTAAGAAAAAATTTCCCTTGAATTTTATGGGTCTTTACATTACTCCAACCTCAGGTATTTACGTCCCTGTAAAGATACATCGAAAACTAGGGAAACAAATGAGGGTACTGAGCACGCATCTGAGCCTCCCACTCCCAAGTGCTCTCATGGAGGTTCCTGTGCTGCCATCTGATGCGCACTAGAGGAATGGACTATCCACGTAGGACCCGCTCCTGTCGATCCTCGATCTCCACTGGGACCTCCACGAAATTCGCCCCATAATCAATGTCAAGCTCCCCATGGTCAATGATGTGCGTCGGGTCGTGCATGTATCTCCTCAGCTGAGATACGTGGAAGACGTCGTGCACCCGGTGCAACTGAGGTGGTAGAGCCAGACGATACGCCACCTTTCCAATCCTGCTAAGGACCTGGAATGGTCCGATGAAGTGTGGAGACAACTTGCCGCCTCAGTCAAATCTCTGTAATCCACGTCGAGGTGAGACACGCAAGAAGACGTGGTCGCTATCCTCGAACTCTAGTGGCCTCTGCCTCCTGTCACCATATGACTTCTGCCGGCTCTGAGCTTTCCTCATCCACTCCTGAATGACCTGGACCTTCTCTGTCCTGGACCAGACCATCTCTGTTCCCAAAAGTGCTGACTCCCCAGGGTCTGTCCAGCACAAAGGAGATCTACAAGGTCTGTCGTACAATGCCTCGTATGGTGTCATCCCGATGGTGGAGTGGTAGTTGTTGTTGTACGCGAACTCCACCAAGGGTAGGTGGTCCTCCCAGCTGCGACCAAAGTCTATGAAAGATGCGCGGAGCATGTCCTCGAGAGTCTGAATGGTCCTCTCCGTCTGACCATCTGTCTGAGGGTGAAATTTTGTGCTCAGACGTAGTCATGTCCCGAACGCCTCCTGCAACCCCTTCCAAAACCGGGAACTAAAGCGAGCATCTCGATCGTAGATGATAGATGATGGCACACCGCGAAGCCGTACAATCTCCTGAATGTAAAGTCATCCCAAGCTCTCCACTGATCCCTGCTCTCTAATGGGTAGAAAGTGCACCGACTTGGTGAGTCGGTCGAAAATCACCCAGATGGAGTCGTGACCTCTGGAAGTGCGTGGAAGTCCAGTCACGAAGTCCATAGATATCCTGTCCCACTTCCACTCTGGGACCTCTAAGGGATGTACCAAGCCTTCTAGTACCTGATGCTCTGTATTCACCTGCTGGCAGGTGAGGCATCGTGAAACGAACTCTGCCATAGCCTTCTTCATGCCCGGCCACCAGTGTTGTCGTCTAAGGTCCTGTTACATCTTCACCACTCCAGGATGAACTGCCAAAGGAGAAGTATGAAACTCTCTCAGCACCTCCTCTCGTAAAGCGACTGGTACCAAGGTACATCCTCTAAAAAGGATGTCATGCTCTACTCCAAAGGAGAAACCATCAGGTGCCTGTCCTGAGGATATCTGTGCACGCCGCGTCTCACAGTCAGCGTCCCCACGCTGTGCCTCTCTGACCCGCTGCAGTAGTGGAGGAGTGACTATGAGAGACTGGAGGAAGGATGCTCCATCTCTATCCATGAAGGATATCTGCAAAGAGGCTAGCTTCTCTATCGCCTCCTCAAGTAGCTTAATGCCCGTCCTCCTACTGAGAGCATCGACTACCACGTTCCCCTTTCCATGAGTATAGACTATCTCAAATTCATAGTCCTGGAGGAACTCGAGCCATCGTCGTTGTCTCAGATTCAGATCCTTCTGAGATCAGATGTATATGAGACTCTGATGGTCAGAAAAGACTGTAAAGCGCTCGCCCATCAGATACTGTCGCCATGTCTTCAAAGTGAATACCACTGCTGCTAACTCCAGGTCATGGGTAGCGTAGTTTTGCTCATGCGGCCTCAACTGACGTGATCCACAGGCGATCACTGCCGGATCCTGCATTAGGACACATCTGAGTTCGGTTCCTGATGCATCGCAGTATACTACGTACCCTACTCCCTCCTCAGGAAACCTCAAGATAGGTGTGCTGGTCAATCTCTGTCTCAGCTTTTGGAAGCTCTGATAACATCTGTCTGACCACACAATGGGTTTCCCCTTCTTCGTCAAAGCTGAGAGTGGTGTCGCAACTCTGGAGAAGTCTGGCACAAATCTCCGATAGTATCCAACTAGTCCAAAGAAACTATGTAACTCCATCACGCTTCTGGTGGCTCCCAAGCTAGCACTACCTCGATCTTCACAGGATCAACTGAAACTCCCGCCTCAGAGATGACGTGTCCCAAGAAGTGGACCTCACGTATCCAGAACTGGAACTTTGAGAGCATTCCATAAAGTTAGTGCTCTCGGAGTGTGTCTAGTATAACCTGTAAGTTGTAGGCGTGCTCCTCCTCAGTTGTTGAGTAAATCAAAATATCGTCGATGAAGACCACGACAAATCGATCGAGGTATGGCTGAAAGATCCTGTTCATGAGAGCCATGAACACTGCTGGAGCATTGGTTACACTGAATGGCACAACCAAAAACTCATTGTGACCATACTGACACTTGAAGGCCATCTTCTGTACGTCATCGTCCCGAACTCTGAGCTGATGATAGCCTGACCTGAGGTCTATCTTTGAGAAGCACCGTGCTCCCTTGAGCTAATCAAAAAGGTCATCAATCCTCGGTAGCGGATACTTGTTCCTCACTGTCACCTGGTTCAGGCGACGATAGTCAACACAAAGTCACAAGCTCTCGTCCGCCTTCTTGGCAAACAATATCGGAGAAGCCCAGGGTAAAACACTGGGTCGGATGAACCCCCTGCCCTGCAAGTCCTCCAACTGTACCCACAACTCTCGAAGCTCGGCGTGGGCTATCCGATATGCTGTAGTCGATATCGGGGCTGTCCCGGGGTACAGGTCAATATAAAGTTCTACCTCTCTGCGAGGAGGTAGCCCTGGAATGTCGTCTAGAAAGACATACACATACTGATCCACTACTGTAGGAAAACCAAGACTCCACACGTCAACTACTCCTAGGATGAGGCTAGCCAACTGATGAGTGATGTGTTGTCCTCTCCTCTGTGGAAGTCCATCCTGTGCTGCGAAGGCTCCCTTCTCGACGGTGAAGGTGAACCTGCTCCCGTCAGTGCGTACACATCACACCTTGCGCCTAATACATTCAATCTGTGCATGGACCGTAGACAACCAATCCATGCCCAAGATGACATCGTAAGGCCTCGACGCTGCTACAAGAAGATCCCAGCTGAAGCTCTCGCCTCCTAGAGTAAGCTCACACTACCGGAACCAGTGCGTAATCGTCGAGTCTGCTCTCGTAGGAGTCTCTAGCCGTAAGGATCGAGCCAACGACTCTGTTGGAATCTCCGAGCTCCGAACAAGGGCAGTGGCTATGAAAGAGTGACTTGCTCCTGTGTCTATAAGTACTGCAGCAAGGGTGGAATAGACACAGATAGTACCTCGAATCATCTCGGGTGTGCCATGGTCGTAGGCCTCTACTGCCTGGAGCTGTGCTTGTCTCTGCCCGCCAACTCCCTGTGGTCAGGGTGGACCTCCTGGTGGTGGTGGTGGTGGTAGAGCCTCAAAGCGTCGCCCACCACCTGCTGCTCGGCCAGCTCCTCTGCCTCATCCGCCTGCTCCCTGCGGACCACCACGGTTGACCCTCTGCCTCTACCTCGGTGGTCCATCAACCGTCTGCTGCTCCTCGGCACGACAGGTCAGGCAGTCAGCAGCCATGTGACCCTGCCCGCCGCACGAGTAGCACTGCCTGCCTCTCGAAAAATATGCTTCGTGCTGTGTGCCCCGCACTGCTGATCCAGTGTCCTGAGGTCGTCTGCCTGAGGGTATGGTCTTCCTGGACACATGTGTCATCCGTCGACTGCCTGCTGCAGAAGACTCTGATATGTGCCGCCTTGCGGTGGGTCTCGGCGCTGGTGTAGACTCAGCAAGAAAGCTCTTGGTCAAAAGGGCTCGCTCCAGTACTCCTGTCTGAGTCGGAATGCTGAGGGAGATCAGCAATTCCCTGATCTCGTGTCTCAATCCCTGATCAAAGGTCCGGGCCCAGAAGAATGGGTCTTGTACCATGTCTGTCGAGTAGCGTGATCGATCAGTAAATCTCGCCGAGTACTGGGCGACCGTCATGCTGCCCTGCCGCAGCTGAAGAAGATCCTGGATGTGCACCGCACGGAGGGTGGCTGGGACAAACTCCGAGCAGAAGAGGCTCTCAAATTCCGTCCAGAGAAGAGATGCCTCATTGTGCACCTGGAGCATCAAGCTCCACCATCTGACTGTTGCTGCATGCAGTAGGCTCGCTGCGAGGATCACCATGAGGTCTGCTAGGGTCCTCACTAACCTGAAAACTCTCACCACTGCCTCCATCCAGTCCTCGGCTGCCTGGGGGTCCGTCTCCCCACGGAACCTGGGCGGTCGCTGGCACTGGAACTCATGCAGTGCACTGAGGCGACGTGCATCGTCAGCGGCTGGTGCTGGAAGCATCGGTGGCTCAGCGGGTAGAGCTACCGTCGGTGCCACTACTGATAAAGGGACCTGCACCGAGGCCCCATCGCTCGGTGGGCTGTCGTCACGTTCAACACTCAGAACCCTAGCTGGCTGCCGTCGTGGGGCCATCCTGAAAAGGGAACAGGTGCGCCACGGTCAGAATAGTATACCTGGTGAGCTGATATAAAGTAATCACAAAGAAAACATGATACACACAAGCAATCAATGTTTTCATCCATTAAGTCAGAAATCAGAAGTCAGGGTCCTGTTGTACGAATACGTCAGCTGCCGCACCAACACTGGACTCCCTGGACTGATAACCACACTCAATATGCTAAACACTATTGCTTCACATAGAAAATATCAGAGTCCCAAGTTCTGCGGTAGAACCGAACTCCTCTGATACCAATTTTTCATGACCCGTCCTTGGGGCCCGTGCCATGACTACCCCAAGCCCGCCTTCCATAGGCCAGGGGCTGGCGACTAGCACCAAGGCGTAAATCCCGGTAAAGGGAAGGCATTACCTTTGTAAAGTAAACAAGCACCGTAGAGTAAGCAAGCGGAAAAAAGTAAACACTATGTAAAAACTGGTACAATAGTAAGTGCGGAAAAGTAAAGGGGCCAGAATACAAACCCAAACTGAAAGTAACGTACAACTCGAAAGAGAAAACAACAGCTGAAAGGTAATGCTGCAACGTCGAGTCGTCCACTGGAAATCCCACCTGAAGGGTGGGTACAAATAGCTCCACTGCTCCTCGGGTCCCGCCATCCGCTCCGAGTACGTCCCGCCCAGTGGACCACCTCCAGGTACCGTCCTGCTTTGCAAGCCTCCACCACGATCAGCGATGTCCGTCGTATGCAACCAACACAATGTAGTGCGGGCATATCCCGTGCAGGGGTGAGTATAAGCTACTCAGTAGGGACCCCGAGACCCCCGAAGGTCTCCCAAAGTCCACAAAGGATAATCCACAAAGGAAATATACAATCCCGAAGTAACAACCGATACTGATTAGGTATATTCCCATACATATACCTAAGTCATCAATTTCAATACGCTCCAACCTCCGAGCCCAAGTACAACCCAGTCCACACAGGATAGCAAACGTAAATCCACACAGGATAGCACAACACAATCCACACAAGAAAGTAAAACAGGATTCAGCTCGCACAGGTATACTTCGTCGAAAGACGATAGAGATGATCATTGATCCATCTAAGTCGTCGGACCCACAAAGGATCCATAGGTACTAACCCCCGCAAAGACCCACAGAGGATCGGTAGGAAACTAACCCCCGCAATGACCCACACAGGATCGGAACCACACAGGATCTGTAGGCGCTGGCTCACACAGAACTGCTAAGCGCTGACCCACACAGGATCGAACCCACACATGATCGGTAGCACTGATCCACATATGATCACTGAGTGCTGTAGTCGTCGCCGTCGAATCCACTGAGGATCTTTGTACACTCGTCGTCTTCACAGTAGCAGTCGCAGTCAGCTCTAGGGTTCCCGCACACAGCAAGCTCGCTCAGGAGGGTCCGCTCCACGAGACGAGAGGCTGATACATCAACTGACACATAGTCCAGAGTTGATGTATCCAAGAATTCTGTATCGTCAACAGGAACTCAACGTCGCAGACGGCGCGTCAATCGGACGCCCGGTCTGAGAGTTATTGGCTTTTTCGTCCCAGGGTCCCGGTTGGTTTTTAGGGGAAAACCAACCCGACCATACTCCACCTACATCCAAACCTTCGGCGGAGTAAGCCAAAAGATCCGTCTCACTTAGCGGAAACCAACAAATTCGACGGCACGTCATTCAGACGTCCAGAGCTTCTGATATGAGCGTTTCCGCTCCGAGGGCCCGGTTGGTTTCGGGTTCGAACCAACCCGGCTGAACTCAAAGTATTCAGAAACCTTGAGTGCGATATACCGAAACGATGGTCTCGATTCAAGGAACGCATCGCAACTGACGATGCGTCGATCGGAGGTCCGTATCCCATGTTATGGTCAAAAGACCGAAAACGGTCCGAAAATGGGGGTTTCGGGCCCGGACCGACCCGGCCCGAGACCCCCCGGTCGGCCCAGCGCGGTGCGGCCCGGCCCGGTTGGGCGCGGCCCGGCGTGGCGCGGCCCGGCCTAGGCACGGCCCGGCCCGGCTGGGCACTGCGCGCTGAGCCATTTTGGCAAAGGGGGGGGGGGGGGGGGGGCGCCTGCCCCCCTGGTGAAACCGGGCCCCCCCAATTAAGGGTCCGTTTTTCATAGCCGGCCGGGGGAATTAATTCGCCCGGCTCCCCTTTGTCCGACCGGCCCACACCGGCCGACCGTTTTTGCCGACAAGGACCGACGACGGCCGGTCCTTTCCTCCATTGCCGACACCGGCGGCCCGGAACCGGCCGCCGGTCACCCTGCTCCACCGTGTCCCAGAACCGGCCGTGACTTGATTCGTCCGGCGCGGTGCGACGGCACCGCGCCCCCTCCGCCGCGGCCCCGCTCCGGCAACGGCGTCTTCAGTTTTCATCGATGCTGCGCGACGGTGTCGCGTATTACTTGTTGTGTGATTCTCGTGTGGTGCGACGGCACCACGCCATTCCGTTCCATCCACAAGGAATCAAACAAGGATAAAGGAGGAGGGTCGGCCGTTTTTGTGCGGTCTGGCCCCCTCTCGTTAATTGTTATCATTTATTCATTTATCCATGAAGAACGACAATCTAGAATTCCTGAACGGAAAATAATTAAACAAAATAAACCCCTACTTTGATAAAAGAGATGACGAACGTCGGCGTCACGAAATGAGGATTCGGAGATGTTGATGGAGATTTTGTCACGGAAAACCATCGCGAAAAGAGATGTTGCAGGAGAAAAACGTCGTGGAAGAAGACGTCGCGTCGACGGTCGGTGTCGCGGAAGACGGTCTCCGAGGGCTCGGCGCTCCACGTCGGAGATCGTTCATTCTTCGTGTTCTTCGTCAAAGAAGAAGACGTTCTTCCCAAAATCACTCAACGACAAAACTCTAACAACAAAATAAAATAAGATCCTTTATTATTTTATTAACACAAAAAGCCTTTTGAAATTCAAGGGTTTGAATTTCAAAAACATACACTAAACTCACAACATTAAATCCATAAGTTTGATAAACGTAAGTTAACCACATTAATGGTGAGTTGAGGGGGGGGGGTAGAGGATATGAAGGGGTGGGATTCGTGTGGGCCCCACCACCCTCTTAACCTCCCAAGGGAGGTTGGGTGGTTACCCAACTTCCATCCAAAGGATTAAACACTTAGAGTAAAAATAAAAATTGTAGAATAATTATAAAATAAACTTCCACAATTTTTATCATCAACTCTCGTGAAAACGCAACTCCGGAACAGGTGTTCCTAAGAAAAAACTAGTGCTACGGTTCCATTGGTGCCCTCGGAATTCGATTCCGAGCACCAGTTCAAAAGATAGAAATTCCCGCTCGTTCTTTCACTGAACGTACCCAAGCTAAACTTCGGATAGAAATTCTGGGCACACCGGGCCTCGGAATCAAGTGCCGTCTGAAACTGCGTTCTTGTAAAATCCCAAAGAAAATTAAGAAAAAATTTCCCTTGAATTTTACGAGTCTTTACAATATTAACAAATAAATATAAGAGAATAAAATTTATTTTTTATAATATATAAATATCATATAACTATTCTAATGGAAACCTAAACAAAAACAATCCTTAATAAGGATGATATTGTAAAATAAGCCCTTAACTTAAGATCGACTTTATTTAAAATCAATCTATCCTTCTGTATAATAAATTTAAATTTATTATAATTATTTAAAAAAATAATTTACATTCATATAATATCATATATTATACCTTTATAACATTTAAAACACTATTTATTAATAAAATTTTTTTAAGATCATTGTTTTTAAGTGATAACTAATTCATTTTTCATTGAAGTTTTGGTTCTGTGATTCGGGTACCTCTACATTGACCATGGTTCCATAATATACAGAATATTAAAAATGATATAAATATTATATATTATTAATTATATATATATTCATATATAAAATTTATATATATAAAAATTAATTACAACATTCATGGAGACGGTAGGTTGTACCTATGCATGAACAATTTTTTGGTTTCTTTACAAATTCATTGCAAGAAAGGTAAAAAATAATTCACCATTAAATAATAAAAATAATATCATAAATAAAATATATATTCTATAAATAAATCATTATAACTTTGTATGAAAATTGTTTATGAAAAATGAATTACTCCTCTGCGTAGAAATGATAAGGCGTACAAACACACGATCGATGTTCTCACATTCTGTGGGATAGAAATAAGATGGGTAATGGTTTTTAAATCATCATAAGAAAAAAAAATTATATATAAAATGCTAAATTATTTAATCTATAATTTATACAATGGATTCAGAGGAGGTAAAATAATGAAAAATTGAAAATTCTAATTTCAGAGTAATACCTCATCATTGGGAAACCTCTTATGGATTACACATTAGGTCTTAAAAGGATCATATTTTGGAAAGAGAAAAAGTTATATGATGTGGATAAGGAATAAATTAATGCATTATTTAATATATTTTCTATGATAAGAGGTTCAATATATATGACGAAGAGAGGAGAAGTGGTGCCCTTTTATAAGTGATGGGAGGGGCACTCTTGTAATTACTCAAAGTATTAAATCAATATAAAATAATTTTTATAATAAAGTGACTCCAAATTGACATATTTATAATAAAGTATGATTAAATTTCAAAATAAACTCAAACAATAAAATTTTTAGAAGTATATTTTACTTTTTTAACCATTATATCTTAATTTTAACCCCTCATTAACCATTTTGGCAATTACCACAATATTAATTTTTTTAACTCTTTTGGGCTCAAGAATGTTATGGTAAAAAATAAATTTGACAAATAAGTGGACTATTATTTATATTTTAAACCATATAAAATTAAAATTAACAAATATTTTATTTTTATTCATTATAAATCATTTAATTAAATATTGTATTTTATAAAATATCATTAATTTATTTTTTAGAACTATTTATTTACTTTAACTTTAATGTCATCAATATTGTTATATAAATTTAATATAAACCATTAAAAATCCCTAATATTTTATGTTTATCTAAAAAACTCATTTAACAAAATAATTCATCAAAATTTTATTACTTTTAAATTTTTTTAAATTATTTATTTTATTTTTTAATTAATTGAATTAATAATATATTTGCATTATGTAAGAATTTAAATTGCTTATTCAATCACTAAAAATTAAGAAAAAAAATTACCATGATAAAAAATTTAATTTATTTATAAAATAAACATTTATAATCTTACTTATCAAATTTTATATTTATATAAAAAATTAGAGATATTAAATTTAAGAGAGTGACATTTGGTATTTATTATTTTCTTTAAATAATATAAAGGTTACAAATCTATTAAAATGGAACTAAGTGGTCATATATTTGATAAACATATGTACATATAAAAACTCCAATAATCCAATATCCAAAATAAAATAAATTCTAGTGAACTAAATTATATATTTAATAATATAAATTAACTAAATTTACTTTTAAAACCATTTAAAATAAAATTTCACTTTGTAAATTCTATAAACAAAAATACAATTTTAAATAAAAATCTAAAATTTCCAATATTCATCAAAAAATCAACCATTTCAAAATTATTAAAAATTCACTCTCAGATAATAATGACATAATGAATTGAAAAATTAATTTCATTTTATTCAACAAATATCCTAATTGTTTTATAAATTAATTATATTATTTATTCACGAAAGTAAATAAAAAAAATTGGGTAAAAATGTATTCTTAAAAAATATAAATACTGTACTAAAAATATAATTTATTTATATAAAATTGTAAAAAAAATAAAAAAAATATTAATATAAATTCTTCCAATTTTATAGATAGGTGAAAACCATTATATTAAATATTAATATTTTAATAATATATCACGGTTCACATAAAGCTCGGTGTTGCATGTTAAGAAGGTTATTTAGATGTTTATTCTTACTTTTGAGGGTGTTATAAAAACCATATATTAATCTATGCAAACAAATAGGATCCCTAAATACTGTAAAAATGGGTATTGAATATAATTGTTATATTTTCTATTATGAGTGTATCACTATAATTCATGAATGTGAAGAAGCCAGGAAGTGGATTGAAGAGAATACTCATGCATTGGAGGATGTAATTGTTTTCAAGTATTCTCAAATAATGTTTAATTGTCACACCCTAGCTCCCTAGTACCCGAAGACGATGCCATATAAAGGATCAAATTCGATTCAGGCTTTGAGAAACAAGCTACTTTTGAAATACATCTTTAGTAAAAACTAATACCTGAAAATTTTTAATAAAAAACGTTGGGTGAGAATCTGAATGCCCAGTAAGAGGTTTAAAAATAACATACTATACACCAAAATAAATTTCTAAAATATGCTTTAACCCAATTCATTAAAAAATATTTTTAAATAAAAGCTATATCATATGTAACAAGTCTTAATAAAAGTGATTAACTAAAAACATGCTAACAGAATTACAAGGATACATGATTCGAAAATAGAAATGCTTTATAGGAGTAATGAATAAAAGAAAATCTAAACATTTATGACATAAGAATATGTAAGAAAAAATTAAACATCTAAGAGTAATGAATAATCAGAGTTTTGCGTCAAGGCAATAACATCAATTTCATACATCGAGTACTAAATCACTGAGTGCAAAATATATTACATGCCATAAAAATTTACTTTTATGAAACTCATAAGTACTGGCTCTTAACCATTGATATTATACTAGTAGAATATCCATTTTGTTAATTAATTATCATATATATAATGAGGTAATGTATAATGATGGACTTTAATTTCTATGTCAAGGCCTCGTTCCAAGACCTAGGGGCTAACTGTAACTAGACCCCAACCCGGAGAGCCTCTGTAACCGGACTCCATCCTGGAGAGCCTCTATAACTGGACTCCAACCCGGAGGGTCTACTGTAACTAGACCCCATCCCAGAGGGCTTACTTTTACTGGTACCCAACCCGAAACATACTAGTCCAATACATTCGTCATATATTTAATAAGGCCATGTATCCAAAGTGTCCCATATGACATTGAATACCTAATTCCAGTTATTTTATTTGGGGTGTCTCATACCACTCTAAATAATTAAATTCTTAATTCATTATTATAAATGATAAATAATAAAGAGTTTGATTTATCACATAAATTAATAACATTACAACTGCTTCCATAAAATTCCTATGCATTACATTTCATGGTTATAACATCAGATATGTATTATTCATGTTCAAATATTACGATGATAAATGGAAATTACATTGGGCTAAATAATAATATACTTGTTATTATTTAAGTAATACATTTCCCAACATCATGCATAAAAAAGTAAAAATTCTTTATGGATGTGATATTAATTTAAAACACTCCAGTAATGAATGGATGGGGTTACCACATAATATGATAGTTCTTTAATTTTCAAAATCCGTGAATTATGGAAATGATTATTAATAGTTTAAAATGATTAATTTTAAATTAAGATAGATGTCATTTGTACACAAGCATGCACTGATAAACAATCATGTATTATTAAATGGCCATTCCCTATGTTGCATAGCATATGGAGTGTAATATTCATTCTATGAGAAATTAATTAAGCATATCAACAACATACATTAACCACTGATGTTTGTTTTAAGCCAATTTAATTCGAGTTATGGTTAAATCTTATGGGTGAATACATATAACCATATGTATATATACATTAATTATGTATATATCACGCCCTTACTTTATGTATTCTGAAAACTAAAGTCATATATATATATTAACATCTTAAAAGAAATTTAATTTGATTAATATTAACAAACCCTTAGCATCATAAAAGTAATTCATATTTTAAGCAAATGAAATCCCTTGAGAGAACTAGAAAATTAAAGAGTATAAATAAATAAATAAATTTTCCTTACATAATTTGAAAATTAACACTTGGTATAATTGAAAACTGGTTGGATTAAAACTCTATGGGTGTATGTGTAATAAATATGCCAATCTATTTGAACCCAAAACTTTATTCACATCCATGTCTTTATTTAAATATTGTAATTCATCATTAATAACATAAAATAAAAATAGATTGAATTATGTTTGTATGTCTGAATATACACTAAGTGTATAATAGAAAATAATTATAAATAAAAACAATCTTTAACTTATGTAAAAATAATATAATAAGTTATATATGTGTTTGTATATATACACACACATATAACAACGGTAATCTGATCCAATCACACCCTCACAAACCATAATGTTTAGCTATATATACTTAAAATTTAAAACCATTATCATTTTAAAAAAATACATGTTATATAGAAAGATACGGTTTTATATATATATAAATAGACACGTATAACATTTTATAACAACGTGGTTTAAGAAGAAAAATTAAAACCCTTTGAACACATATATTTTGAAATCATAACCCATTTTGGGAAAATAATATGTTATAATGAATATATAGATTCATATGAACATTTATACACAAGTATATATATGTATACCTTTGTAAAAAAAATAGAAAACAAAATTGATTAAATTAATTAAACCCTTACAAAATATACAAATAATGAAAAATATTAAAATGTAACCCTTACATCCATTGTACCACCTGAACCCGAAAACCTGAAGACCCAGGTTTATCACAGAAGAACTTTTAAACTACCGAAAACTTATAAACATACATTAAGAGAATATGTAAGTATATACTCTCAACAAAACAGGACAAGGAAAATTTAAAACCCTTACAAACATAAGGTCGTAAAATAAATAAATAGTCGAGGCAAAGTATAATGAACCATTAGAAAATATACATTTATTGAAAAATATTAAAACATAAACCTTACACAAATAACCAACAACATGAAAATAATTAACTACTTGAAACAAAATACTTCTTGAATTCAAAATAAATATAAGTCCTTTAAAAAAATTTCCCTTAGTAAAATGACTCCATGCATTTTATAGTTCTTTATTAATTTTAAAACTCATGTTTTTTAGTAAAAAATAACTCTGGACATATGGTTTTATGAAAAAAATAGGTTTGTGCATACGAAAACATATATATATTTATATGTATATATGTATATATGTATAAGGCGTGTGGAAGTGGTATGTAAATAAGTTTGCAAGGGGTATTTATGCTTCAGGTCTACTAATTCTTATAAACTCAAAAAATCCTGAAGCTCTATTCCAGGTAAAGAGGAGTTCAAAGTTAACTTCAATGTGATGTATATTTATATAAAAAGTGTATATAAACATAAAAGTTAAAACCCTAACAAGAAAGAAAAATATAAATCCCCTGCCTTAACTTTAGGAGGAAGAGGGGCTTGGGGGAGTTAGCTGATACTCATGGAATATTGATGGAGGTTTGAGAGGAAGAAGTCCGGATAGTTTAAGGGTAAAAATTTCCCATTTCCACTTTCAAATAAGGATTTTTATAATAAAAATATCCACTATATAAACAGTGAAACAAAACAAGCTTGTTGTGCATGCTCAGGAACAAAAATCAAATGGACAGAAATAATATAGAAAGACTTCAACAGGATCAACCCAAAGTCAAATGCAGACAAACATAAGCATGCCTTGCAAGCTATGTGAGTTGATGAAGAATAAAAAATAGAATATATAAATCCAATAATCAAAACATTATTACGGAGATTGTTTCAAACATTGAAATATTACATAAAAACATCAATAGAATTCCTACACATGGACTGACAAAACTAAGAATATGAAAAAATGAAAAACATAAATCTAAAAGAGATTTGGAGGGAAGAAATACCCTGCTAGGTCAAGAAAAACAAATCCATCACCACCCAGAATACATATAGAAGCTTCGGTCGGACCCGCAACTGAGCTCGGCGTCGGCCAACGCGGATCCCTCGCGACGTACTGGAACCCTAAACTGTGACTCATCCCGACACAGAAGACCCTTGAAGACCAGGTGGAGGCATACCTCACCGGCACTCGGTCTGATCGTCCCAAACCACTACCCGGCTCAACTCCGGCCCTGACCTGACCTCACAGACCCGCACAAATCCACCACTCGGACATCACCATAGGGTCTTGCCTCCCGCTTCTTGAACCTGATGGCGCCCCATGGATTAACTGGCCTCCTGCTCGACGGTCGCAATGTTGGACCCTACTGAAACCCAAACGCGGCCTTTACCCGAAGCACGACGCACCCCCACTCCCGAGCGAGGTCTCCCTTCCTTCACGGATCTCACGGCATTCTACCCCTTTTATCCAAAAATTGAACTATTATATTTTTATAATAATTATATATATATATTATTATTACTATTTCATTATATTTTATATTCTTACTATCATATATTATATTATCACTAATTTACGAAGTCAAAATTTGTATAAAATTAATATTCCATTATAATCATTTTATCATTACTTTTTAAAAAGTAATTATTTTATTATTATTATTATTGAAATCATATATATTTTATATTATATACATATAACATTATAAATTAAATTAATTATTTAAAATGTATTAAATTGAAAATAATTGTTTTAATTGGTTACAAAATATTTGTAAAAATATTAATATTACACACATATATATTATTTAAAGTAACAATGATATTTTATTAAAATATCAATCATATATGTGAAATTTTAATCATTCTATTAAAAATGGTTATATTATTAATTAGACAAAATCCAAGATGTTAGTAATGTTATTAAATATTAATATAATAAAATTTATAATATGTATACAACATATTTTCAAAAATATATAAAACTCAAGTAATTATTCATATAATAGATTCAATATTAGTTTTCATAAGAAATGGTGTTAAAATATTTCAATGCAATAATTATCAATTTCATGTATAAAATTATAGTATTATTTTTATATAATTAGAATTCAAATCATGTTTACATATGCGTGTGTCTATATATATATATATATATCATATTTGGAAAAAAGCAAGTTAGTTGTATTATTATAGATATTATTTAAAACATTCTATTAAATAATTATTCGATAAGAATAAATTATGTTTAACAATAGTAGTTATTTTTTATTCTTTAAACAATGTGTGATAATATTTACTTTGAAGTTTTTACTTTGTTCAGATAACAAAATAAAACCACAACATTACCATTACACGATAAACATGTTTTTGGGGTGTTACATTATTTCCCCCTTCGAATAATTGCGTCCTCGCAATTCTAAAATATTTTTACACAAAAAACATCAACACCAGACACACGTAACTCCCATGGACCCTTTATCGGGAACACCACCGATGGTAGGGTGCTAACGACCTCAGGTGGATTCCTAAGGTAGTATTCAGTTGCTCGATTTCCTTGGCCTAGCGACACTGTGAACAGCTGGGGTCATACCTGTTCCTAAAGCACTTGGCCTTCCATAGATAGGCATGAGAAGTATGGAGGTTGGAAAGATCATACTGGACTAAATCCTTATAAGTCTCACGCACCACGTTGTTCTTAAAAATATTAATGTCGTAGAGTTCTTCGTACATACTAAAACTAAGGACCTGGAATGGGTATGTCGCTCGATGATCCCCATCCAAAGCAGCTTTTAAAAATTTACCTACTGCTTGGTAGTTATCAACCAAAGTGAAACACATAAAAAGATCTTCACGAAACTTCACTCTTCACCTATATTCTGAAAATTGTGAAATTGTTATACGGTAATAGACAATATTTCTTCCTTGGTAAAGATGGAGAATGTTTGGGCGGTTCGACACCCGATGGAGTTGTTTACAAGTCAGACGTAAGTTGGCATAGGGTTGGTACTCCTCAGAGAACCTCTTGAAAATTATAGTCTCTAACAGTTCGGTAGGAAGAGATAAAACATTGGTTGGTGAACTCATGTATTCTGTCTGAAACTTTTTAAGAAGTCAGCCTTCAGTATGGAAATTCTAGTTTAAGTAGAGTCATTTTTTTAAAATGTAGATACCCAAAGAGTGACGTACATGTAAATTACATTACCTTTGAGGAATAATTAATACATGACAAAACCAGATGCCCAACGCCCGTATTAGTTTACTGTCTTTAGAAACTCAGAACGTAATATTCTAATCATGGTGAAAGATCTTCAACATCTCTCATAAAGATATTCCCCCTTTGGTTCCCTTACCTAAACCCATTCATTATATACTGGGGAAAAAGAAAACATAAAAAATGTGAGCTCAAATTCTCAGTAAGGGTATAGATAACATAAAACAATCCATAAACATTTGAATGCAAAAACTTGAACATAAAATCTAAACATCAAAATCTTGACCAAATACATAAATCATGGAAGTACGTAAGGCATATATCATAACGGAACATCATTCATGATAAAATAGCATGGGAATTAAACATTTAATTGTGTAAAACCAGTAAGCACATGATATGATTTCCAAATTAGCCAAGGAATAGCTTCCAAGACCATCTTAGTGGACAAAGTCCCTTTCTGAATCGAGTTCACTCCTCGTTTCAGTCCTATTTCACTAAACCGGATTAACTTACCGTTCCAGAAATGTCTATCTCATGAGATATAAATCTTTAACCAATGCATTAGAGGGAGATATAGGTCCCACCCATCTCATACTGAAATCATTCTTACTTATTCCACAAAATAAACATAAATCAATCATTATAAACTAAAGAATAAAATGGGTTTCATAAACATCATCCCATATTAACGTAATCCATATAAAACAAATGGATATCATTTCATTATAAGAAGAATAAAACTATTTAAATAATAAAGACATTATTCTTGAAACATAATCATAATGTCATCTTAGATGGAAAATAGTTTTGACAAAACACATGAAATGAATTCTTGAGGATAATATCCTTTCTTCTACAAAATCATTTTATTTTCTCAAAATTCCATGAAATTTTAAAATAAATGGATTTTGTTTAAATTAATCATGATATATTATACTTTAATCTTCATTAAAATAAGGAGTTATGAAACCGTAAAAATCTATTCACGTCGTATAAGTTAAAAAAACATTCTCCTCGTACTTTTAACGGAAAACTCAAAAAGTACCATATATGGTAAAAAAAGAAATATTCCTTCCATAACACAAAGTAAAAGTGAAAAAGGGGTAATCATGAATTTAAAAATACATGGAAGAATATTAAACACTTTATGAAAAAACATTTTTATGGACATGGATGAAAAATATAACATCAGTAAATACTTACATATAAGCAATCTCGGATAAAAATTGAGATTGCAAAATTATCCCTTTCTTTAGGTCCTGATATTCATTGTACGTATTAGAACCTCATTTATAATGATTTAAATAATTTTATTTACTTATTAAAGAATCATATTCATTTTTATTCTATCATACATGGTTCACTTATGTCTTTATATTACCTGTTCTTTTGTAAATTCCATGTTAAAGCAGTGTTTTGGGTAAAATCGTTTAATTTATCGTACGTGTTTCGACATGTTGTTCTTGATATTGTTACTTATATCAATATTTAATTAATTCCAGAATGTAAAAAATGATTTATATGTAATATATATTTAGTATATAAATATATATGATAGATTGATAAATGGAATGAAATACACCGTTCATGGAGACGGTAGGTCGTGCGTACGCATGAATGTTGTTTTTGTTTCCTTATTGAATTAAATGGAATTAAGTAAATGAAACATATATGTACATAAATTCAGTATCTTTATTATGTAATATATTTCATGATTATTTATTTTATATACTTTATAATCATACTTGATGGTTAATCAGGGAAAATTAATCGCATCGCGTTCGTGGAGACGGTAGTCCGTACGTACGCACGAGCGATGATATCATTCCCATGATCATGGAATTGTATTGAAGTGTTTGTATAATGTTTCATAATCAATATCACTTTACAATAATAATATATAGTTATTTATTACACCATTATACCCATCCAAGTAAGGTGGGGGTGGAAAACAGATTATACCACGGCGTGGAGATGGTATTCCGTACGTACGCACGCGTAGTGATTTCGTTTTCCGTAGGATGGATAGAAGATGAAATTGGGTTGTTTCATATTTATAATAAAATATCATTATATGATTGATAATTATTCTATTAATTTATGATGAAACAAATAAAGAAGAATAAGTAGAAGAAGAAATAAATCGGAAAGAATCGGTAAAGGATATTACCTCTTCTTTGACGCGCCTCTTCTTAGCCTCATTTTAAGGAACTAGGGTTGGTCTTTTGAGGAGACCAGAACCTCTATACTTTTTATAGGGAAGATGATAATGGAAATGGGTAGGGTTTTTTCGGGCTTCAAGGCTCAAAATGGTGTGAAGAGAAGAGGGAAGAATGCCCTTTTTATAAGGGAGGAGAGGGGTACCTTTGAAAAAACATAAAATATTATTTTATAATAAAGTCATATTCGGTTTATAATAGCTCCAAATTTATTTATTTCGAATTTAAGGTGATTATGAGTCGAAATAATCTCAAAAAATATGTTTTAGACAAGTTTAGGTTACTATTTTAACCTTATCATTTAGATTTAACTCTAAGTTAAATAATTTATCTTTTACCGTGTCTTCTTGTTTTCTTACACTATATGGTTAATAAACTTACTATAAAAAGACAAACGAACCCCAAGTGGTTAATTAATAATTTATATATCCTTATCTAAGTCATTTGGACGAACCTTATATTTTTAGGAATAAAATAACAATTATTTATATAATATTTCTTTTAAAAACTATTTTATATCAATTTTGATACTATTTGGTACTTGATTTTTGTGAAACTTATAACATCAAGATTAGTTATGAAAATGTTAATTAAATAAATACTAACATGTCATATTAACCATGAAAATTAGTTTAATTCATAAAAAGTCTAAAATTACATTTATTTGGGTATTTATAACATCAATTATGTTAATATTTCATTAATAGGGTAATTATTTAATCATCGTTGTTTCATAAATATATTAATTTATTTAATGTCTAAAAATTAAAAATAAAATACAATTATTTAGGAAATATTTTTATCTTTATAATTAATATTTATAGTTAAATTTATCTTATGTATAACCCTATATTAAAAATGTTTTAGTTATTAAACTTTGATTTTAACTATTTTAATTCTTCTTTAAATAAAATAGTAATAAATGTCCCAATCTAATCCAAGTGGACCTAAAGGGTAATATTTTATCCCTAAGGTTGTTTTTGGTAGAAATACACTTATCAAATAGAATTAAGACATGTGTTAGGGTAATAATAATATCATTTTACCCTTAATTACCCTATTTACTTTTAACAGTGGTAAATAAAAGTAAAAAGTTATTATTCACCAAAAATTATTTTTATCTTATTGAACCACATATTACATATTGATATTAACCATGTCTCTCAGATTTTCTAAATTCCACTCACAAAAGTGGTAAAAGTATGTTTTATGTAAATTTATAAACTCTCCTAGGAGGTGGGTAAAAGACGGTGAAAAGTTCAATAAAATTTTTATATGTCTAAAATTATTAGAAAATGACTCCAAAAAATTACATTTAACTTATATATGTATTATGTATCAATTTTGGCTTATAATAAATTTAAATAAAATAAATAATTATTTAAATAAAAAGTCAGTTACTAAATAGTAACCCAATTTTTTCACTATTCATAAAAAATTGAATGTTTTCATAAAAATACCAAAAATTCAACCTAGGATAATTTTAATATTCCGAATCCAAAAATCAAGTCCATTTTTGAAAGATAAAATTTATAAACTTTCAAAAATTGGGTATTACTATTCATAACGGCTAGTTCATAATAATATTATAATAATATATCGTTTAGTGAAACTTGGTATTGCGTACTACACACGATATCGAAGAAGGTCTTGATTATGTGTAATGCAAGCCAAGTCATGGCTGCGTGTAGTGAACGCAGCGTTTGGTGTTGCGTATAATATAATCAAAACTTATTTCATTTATACATTAAACAAAATCTATACTTAATGTCGTGTAAAATAATTTTCACAAAATGAACTTGAAATTGTGTGTAACACGAGCCAAGAATAGTGTTGCGTATACTGCAAGCTAATATGGTGGTGCGTATAGTACAAGCTAATCTTGGTGTAGTGTATATTAGAGGACATCAAAGAAATTCTTAATAACATATCTCATAAAATCTTGGGGTGTACATTCTACCCCCATTAAAATGAATTTCGCCCTCAAAATTCTTCGGGGTTATAAATCGTTTACTACTTGAAAGTTTCATTCATAAAAACCCACATCGTAAAAAGGAATACTAAATCATCATTTTAAAAAGGAAAGTTAGACACAAAACGGATACCCAAAGTAACTCATCACTTGTGTTCCCACATAAGAGTATATAGGTGAAAGTATGGATATGGAACTGAAATCTAACCGTCATGTTCTGATGGAGAGTGGTAGAGAACATGGCTATGAAAAATCCAACAATAGCAAAGCTGTAAATTTTTGATGATCTAAGGTACCATCTGATTTTTTCAGATATGATAGTACAAGGACAACATTTTTGGTTTTGAAGATCATTTCCCTAACATTTATGAACTTTTACATAAGGAGAAATACTTACTTGATTTCAGTGTAATATCATCATTGGTCATTCCATGAACAATTTCCACTTCATCTCTATTTAAAGTAATGAAGCTGAATTTTTCATTCATGAAGTGTCAGCAGATCATGTGATATAATGATAAGTCATCCCATCTGTTTCTATCACAAAAAGGTTTGCATAAGTTATTAAATATACATAAGTCCATCTATGGTGAGATTAATCGTATATGATTCCAACAATGGACTTATACTTCATCTATCATACCTCTTAATAAAATAAAACTAGTTCCTACTAACCAGGGACTTCCTGTAGGCCAGTGGGAGGTGATAAATGCTTGTCGCACTTTGTTTGTGGGTTCGATTCCCACAGCCTTGTCTGACGCGACGGGTTGTCACTCGTCCTATGGGTTGTCCTTTTTCTAAAACTATACTATTATAACATTCCATAAATAATATCGAAAAACAAGTTCTATCCTTAAATAATACTATCTTATGTCCAAAATAATCCATTCCAATCTTTAGGATTATCCAAAATACATTTTTCCAATCTCATTGTATAATGAAATTGATTACGAGAGAGGTCATATACCAAGCATGTGAATACCATCATTTTTCTATCATATATCATAAGATATATCTTGTTGGTCATATTACAAACATGGAAATACCTTAATCATGTATTATTTGGAAACATGAATTACCATAAAACCTTAGTGAAAACATGAATGCTGTCAAAAGTTAACTCATTCCACATACAAAAATCCCCAAATTTCTATATACTCAAACCATGATATCACTTTGTCCTTATATTAGTCATGATATCATGAATACTATCAAAATTTCATTTTCTCTTTATCCCTTCATTATGCGCATATCATCTTCTTTCCAAAAATATCTGAATAACCGTTCATGGTTACCAGTACCATTCAACATATACTTTCAAATAATTTATGAAAAACAATAGTGTAACAATCCTTAGATGTTTCTTTATTCCATAGTACCATTAAATTACCTATACAACATAACTCTTGATAAACATACAATCATTCCACTACCTTCTTAAACCATTGACCAAGATTAAATACTTCTTTCATATCATATATCATTTGTAGTCTCCTCATCATCATCCACATAAATACTACCCATATGACCATGCTGATTCTCTTCATGAGATTTTCCCTTAGGGAATTGGTTTGCATAATTCCCATACATTCCACATTTAAAACATCTAATCATTGTTGATGTCGTAGCAATAACATTATCCTTCTCCATGGTGTTAACTGACCATTTTCCTTTTCACTTACTGGATTTGTGTCCTTATTTTCCTCACCCAAAGTATCTTCCAGTTCCTTTGAAACATTATCCTTGATGCCTCGTCCCAGATGATTTACATGAGAGGAATTTAACTTTATTTCCTCTATGATCATCATGAAACTCCATCTTTCTCTTATTAGCTGAGCCAGGAAGCTTACCAAAGTTGAGATTATTGATCATATTATGAGATTGCTGATTAGGCATAATAATGTTTTTTGGACTTCCAAATCCCATTTTATTTGGTTCCTCATGAAGAATATCATTCTGTTGTCCATCATATCCTCCATTATCGTTAATCTTCATGTTTCCAGCCATTTTCCAAAACCCAAAAAAGAATAGTGTGAGAGGAAAAAATAATGCTAGTGAAAACAACATAATAAAGGTGGAGTACCATCAATATCTAACGTCTTAAGTTAAATTCTAGGATCATTACCATAATTCTAGGAATATAACCTGTACGTATACTTATCCTTAGGGACATCCCTAGACATACCTTAAAAATATATCTAGTAATTTCACTAAAGTTTTCGCATCCTATTTTCCAAAGGTTAACTAAACCTTCCCTCTGATACCAACTGTAGAGACCCAAAGCTTGACATACATGGAAATTACATTATTTTTTCGGAATACTTAATACATTAAAAAAAACAGATGCCCAAAGACCGTATTAGTTTAGTGTCTTTGGAAACTTGTATCGTAATATTCTAATCATGGTGAAAGATCTTCAATATCTCCCATAAAGATCTTCCCCCATTGGTTTCCTTACCTAAAACCATTATTTATATCCTGGGAAAAAGAAAACATAAAAAGGGTGAGCTCAAATTCTCTGTAAGGGTGTAGATAACATAATACAATCCATAAAAATTTGAATGAAAAAAACGTGAACATAAAATATAAACATCAAAATCTTGAGCAAAGACATAAATCATGGATGTACGTAAGGAATATATCATAACGGAAAATTATTCATGATAAAATATCATGGGAATAAAACATGTAATTGTGGAAAACCATTAATCACATGATATGATTTCCATATTATCCAAGGCATTGCTGCCAAGACCATCTTAGTGGACAAAGTCCCTTTCTGAATCGAGTTCACTCCTTGTTTTAGTCCTGTATCACTGAACCGGATTAACTTACCATTCCAGCCATGTCTATCTCATGAGATATAAATCTATACCCAATGAATTAGAGGGAGATATAGGTCCCACCCATATCATACTGAAATCATTATTACTTATGCCACAAAATAAACATAAATCATTCATCATAACCCAAAGAATAAAATGGGTTTCATAAACATCATCACATCTTAACGTAATCCATATAAAACAAATGGATATAATTTCATCATAATAAGAATCAAACCATGTAAATAATAAATACATTATACTTGAAACATAATCATAATGTCATATTAGATGGAAAATAGTTTTGACAAAACACATGAAATGAATTCTTGATGATAATATCCTTTCTTCAACAAAATCATTTTATTTTCTCAAAATGCCATGAAATTTTAAAAGAAATGGATTTTTTTTAAATTAATATGGAAATATTGTACAATAAGCTTCAGGAAAATAAGGAGTTATGAAACCGTAAAAATACATTCACGCCGTATAAGTTAAGAAAAACATTCTCCTCGTAATTTTAACGGAAAAGTCAAAAAGTGCCACATATGGTAAACAAAAAAAGATTTCTTCCATAACACAAAGTAAAAGAAAAAAAGGGGTAATCATGACATTAAACATACATGGAAGAATATTAAACACTTTATGAAAAACATTTTTATGGATATGGATGAAAAATATAACCCCAGTAAATACTTATGTATAAGAAATCTCGAATAAAAATTGAGATTGCAAAATTATCCCTTACCTTTGGTCTGGATATGCTTCATACGTATCCGAAACTTCTATATAATGATTTAAATAATTTCATTGACTTATAAAAGAATCATATTCATTGTTATTATATCATACATGGTTCACTTATGTCTTTATATTACCCGTTCTTTTGTAAATTCCATGTTAAAGCAGCATTTTGGGTAAAATCGTTTCATTTATCATACGTGTTTCGACATGTTGTTCATTATATTGTTAAT
The DNA here is from genome assembly GCA_963277665.1 of Viscum album. NCBI lineage: Eukaryota > Viridiplantae > Streptophyta > Magnoliopsida > Santalales > Viscaceae > Viscum > Viscum album. The sequence continues at coordinate 1,535,219,559 of OY728142.1, read as the reverse complement.
TATATCATGATTTAATTAATTCTAGAATGTAAAACATGATTTATATGTAATATATATTCAGTATATAAATATATATGATAGATTTATAAATGGAATGAAATACACCGTTCATGGAGACGGTAGGTCGTGCGTATGCATGAATGCTATTTTCGTTTCCTTGTTAAATTAAATGGAATTAAGTAAATTAAACATATATGTACATAAATCCAGTATCATTATTATGCAATATATTTCATGATTATTTATTATATATACTTTATAATCATACTTGAATGGTTAATCATGGAAAATAAATCTCATCGCGTTTGTGGAGACGGTAGTCTGTACGTACGCATGAGCGATGATATCATTCCCTTGATCATGGAATTGTATTGAAGTGTTTTTATAATATTTCAGAATCCATATCACTTAAAAATAACCATATATAGTTATTTATTTACACCATTATACCCATCCAATTAACGTGGTGGTGGAAAACAGATTACACCACGGCGTGGAGACGGTATTCCGTACGTACGCACGCGCGGTGATTTCGTTTTCCATAGGATGGATAGAAGATGAAATTGGGTGGTTTAATATTTATAATAACATATAAATATATTAGTGATAATGATTATATTAATTTATGATGAAAAAAACAAAGAAGAATAAGTAGAAGAAGAATTAAATTGGAAAGAATCGGTAAAGGATATTACCTCTTCTTTGACGCGCCTCTTCTTAACCTTCTTTTAAGGCACTAAGGATGGTCTTTTGAGGAGACCAGAACCTCAATAATGTATCTAGGTAAGATTATAAGGGAAATGGTAAGGGTTTAGCCGAGATTCAAGGCTCAAAATGGTGTGAAGAGAAGAGGGAAGGGGTGCCCTTTTTATAAGGTAGGAGAGGGGCACATTTGGAAAAACTTAAAATATTATTTTATAATAAAGACATATTTGGATTATAATAGCTCCAAATTGATTTATTTCAAAGATAAAGTGGGGATTAGTCTAAATACTCTCAAACAATAGGTTTTAGACAATTTTAGGTTACTATTTTAACCTTATCATTTAGATTTAACTCTAAGTTAAATAATTTAACTTTTATCGTGTCTTCTTGTTTTCTTACACTATATGGTTAATAAACATACTATAAAAATACAAAAGAACCCCAAGTGGTTTATTATTAATTTATATATCTTTATCTAAGTCATTTGGCCGAACCTTAGATTTTTAGGAATAAAATAACAATTAATAATATAATATTTGTTTTAAAAACTATTTAATGTCAACTTTGACACTATTTGGTACTAGATTTTTTTGAAAATCTTAACAACATGATTAGTTAGAAAAAAGTTAATTAAATAAATAATAACATGTCATATTAACCAATAAAATTAGTTTATTTCATAAAAAGTCTAAAATTACATTTATTTGGGTATTTATAACCTCAATTATGTTAATATTTCATTAATAAGTCAATTACTGCATCATCGTTGTGTCATAAATAAATTAAATTATTTAATGTCTAAAAATTATAAATAAAATACCATTATGTATCAAATATTGTTATCTTTGTAATGAATATTTATAGTAGAATTTATATTATGTATAACCCTATATTAAAAATGTTTTAGTTATTAATCTTTGATTTTAACTATTTTAATTCTTCTTTAAATAAAAAATAATAATAAATGTCCTAATCTAATCCAAGTGGACCTAAAAGGTAATATTTTATCCCTATGGTAGTTTTTTGTCGAACTACACTTATCTAATAGAATTGGTACATGTGTTAGGGTAATAATAATATCATTTTTACCATTAATTACCCTATTAACTTTTAACTGTGGTAAATAAAAGTAAAAAAACTTACTATTCACCAAAAATTATTTTTAACTTATTGAACCACATTTTACTTCTTGATATTAACCGTGTCTCTTCGATTTTCTAAATTTCACTCACATAAGTGGTAAAATTTAGTTTTATGTAAATTTACAAACTCTCCTAGGAGGTAGGTAAAAGAAGGTGAAAAGTTCAATAAAATTTTTATATGTCTAAAATTATTATAAAATGACTCTAATGAATTAAATTGAAATTATATAGGTATTATGTATCAATTTTAGCCTAAAATAAATTTAAATAAAATAAATATTTATTTAAATAAAAAGTCCATTTTTAAATAGTAACCCAATGTTTTCACTATTCATCTAAAATTGAAAATTTTCAAAAAAATACAAAAAAGTCATCCTAGGATAATTTTGATATTCTGAATCCAAAAATGAAGTCCATTTTGAAAGATAAAATTTATAAAATTTAAAAAAGTGGGTATTACTATTCATAACGGCTAGTTCATAATAATATTGTAATAATATCTCGTTTAGTGAAACTTGGTATTACGTACTACACACGCTATCGAAGAAGGTCTCGATTGCGTGTAATGTAAGCCAAGTTAGGGATTTGTGTAGTGAATGCTCTGTTTGGCGTTTCGTATAATATAATCAAAACTTATTTTATTTATACATTAAACAAAATCTATACTTAATGTTGTGTAAAATAATTTCCACGAAACAAATTTGAAATTGTGTGTAACACGAGCCAAGAATAGTGTTGCGTATAATGCAAGCTAATATAGTGTTGCGTATAGTACAAGCTAATATTGGTGTAGTGTATAATAGAAGATATCAAAGAAATTAAAAATAATATATCTCATAAAATCTCTGGGTGTTACATAAAAGCATATCAAAATAGAGTATACAACATCATTCATTTAGACATGATTTATAAAACTCAAGAAATTACATAATCTCTTTCTCTCTATAACAAAACACTAGTATGGATTTCTTAACGTCCTCCAAGATGACTCCTCGTAGATTCCACCGATGTTTGGTATTTCCCCAGTTCTCAGACAAGCAGATCACCAAAGTGGTTATAAATTCTTCTATCTCCTTGGTCCAGATGCAACATGTGAATCTTGGATCAACCGTGTGTGGACATCTAGAATTCATATTCATAGAAACATGGCGGGTATCAATTTGAGTGACATCGGTATGAACTTGATGCCGATAATTCAAACAAGTAGTCTCATTTTTAAGGGCTTCAAAGTCCATAACATGACCATGGAGACTATAGGAAAAAATATGACATAGATATGCTGCCCGGAGGTCACCCCCTTGTACAGCCTCCTCAAAGTCCTCAAGAGAAAAAGAAATTATTTTCTAGGTTAAAACATTTAAACATACCCTCAAAGTATTTCCCTTGTCATACATAGAATGGGAATTGTGCGCTCATCATGAGGTAATAGACAAAACCCACACTTTGGTGAAGTTGGAGTGCACTAAGAGAGTTGGATACACGGTAGAGGGTTTTTCATGATAAATAAATATTTTCAAAAGCCTCATAGTTTTCTACACATGATTTTCTCACTATGGCCTCTAATACTTTTGTTGGAAGAGAAAAAAGACAAGTACCCTTGTTTTCCATCTGAAAATTAAGAAAACATTATTCTTATTATTGCTTAAGTGAATTTTTCATTATTCAGTTCTAGTTTTTCAGAGTTATCTAAACTGAATCCACTGATACCTGCTATCACACCCCAGCTCCTGAGTACTCAGAGCCGGTGCCATACAGAGGATCGAATTTGGTTCAGGCTCTGTGAAACCAGCTACTTCTGAAATACTTCTTTAGTAAAAATCGATACCTAAAAATTTTTCATCAAAAACATTGGGTGAGAATATGAATGGCCAGTAAAGGGATTAAAAATAACATTATATACCCCAACATAAATTTTTAAAATATCATTTAAACCATTTTATAAAACAATCTTCTCAATGAAAATCAATAACATATATAACAAGTCTTAATAAAAGTGATTAACTAAAAACATGCAAATAAAATTACAAGGATACATGATTCGAAAATAGGAATGATTAATAGGAGTAATGAATAAAAAAAATATCTAAACATTTATGACATAAGAATGTGTAGGCACAAACTAAACAGCTAAGAGTAATGAATAATCAGATTTGCGCATAATGTTAATAACTTCAATTTCATACACCGAGTACTAAATCACTGAGTGATAAACATTTTTCATGCCATAAACATTTACTTTTTTGATACTCATATGTACTGGCTCTTTACCATGGATATTCTACTTGTCGAATATCCGTTTGGATAATTAAATATAATACACATAATGAGGGAATGTATAATTCTGGACTTTAATTTCTGTGTCAAGGCCTGGTACCAAGACCAAGGGGCTAACTGTAACCGGACCCCAACCCAGAGAGCCTCTGTAACTGAACTCCATCCCAGAGAGCCTCTACCAGACTCCAAACTAGAGGTTTTGCTATAACCGGACCCCAACCCAGAGGGCTTACTTTTACCGGTCCCCAACCCGGAACATACTAGTCCAATACATCCCTCATATGTTTAATAATGCCATGTATCCAAAGTGTCCCATACCACTTTGAATACCCAATTCCATGTCTTTTATATGGGGTGTCCCATACCACTTCTAATAATTAAATTTTTAATTCATTATTATAAGTGATAAATAAAATATAGTTTGATTTATCACATTAATTAATAACATTACAACTTCTTCCATAAACATTCAATGCATTACATTGCGCGTTTATAACATCAGATAGGTATTATTCTTGTTCAAATAATGTGTTGATAAATGGAAATGACATTGGGCTAAATCATAATATCCTAGTTATTATTTATAAAATAATTTTCCCAATGTCATGCATAAAAAATTACAAATTATTTGTGCATGTGATATTAATTTAAAACACACCAGTAATGAATGGATGGAGTTACCACATAAAATGATAGTTCCTTAATTTTCAAAATCCTTGATTTATGGAAATGAATATTTATTGTTTTAAATGAATAATTTTAAATTAAGATAGATGTCATTTTTACACAAGCAAGAGCTGATAAACGATCATGTCTTATTAAATGGTCATGCCTTATATCGCATAGCTTATGTAGTGCAACATTCGTTCTATAAGTAATTAATTAAGCATATCAACAACATACTTTAACCACTGAAGTCCGTTTTAGGACAATTTAATTCAAGTTATGGTTAAAGCTTATGGGTGCATACATATAACCATATATATATACATAAAATATCTATATGTCGCAACCTTACTTTATATATTCTAAAAACTAAAGTCATATATATATATATACATCTTAAAATAAATGTAATTTGATTAATATTAATAAACCCTTAGCATCATAAAATTAATTAATATTTTAAGCAAATGAAATCTCATGTGAGAACTAGAAAATTAGAAAGTATAAATAAATAAATAAATTTCCCTTACGTCATTTTCAAATTAACACTTGTTAGAATTAAAAATAGGGTGGACTAAAACTCTATGGGTGTATGTGTAATAAATATGCCAATCCCTTTGAACAAAAAATGTTATTCACATCCATGTATTTATTTAAGGATTTTAATTCATCTTTAATAACATATATTAAAAATATATTGAATAATGTGTTTCTGAATATACACTATGTGTATAACAGAAAATAATTATAAATTAAAAGAACCCTTATCTTATTTACACATAAAATATTTATATATATTTTTGTGTATATATATACATATAAAAACTGTAATTTTATCAAATTACACCCTCACAAACCGTAATATTTAAAGATAAATACTTAAAATTTCAAACCATTGTCATTTTAAAAAACATTCTAGGTTATATAGATAGATACGGTTTCTTATATATATATATACACGTATAACATTTTATAACAACATGGTTTAAGAAGAACAATTAAAACCCTTTCAACACATATATTTTAAAATGATAACCCATTTCATGAAAATAATATGTTATAATGAATATATAGATTCATATAAACATTTATACACAAGTATATATGTGTATACCTTTGTAAACAAAAATATACAACAAAATTGATTAAATTAATTAAACCCTTAAAATATATACATTTAATGAAAAATATTAAAACATAACCCTTACATCCATTATACCACCTGAACCTGAAAACCCAAAGACCTAGGTTCAGCATAGAAGAACTTTTAAACTACCAAAAAGTTATAAACATACATTAGGAGAATATTTAAGTATATACTCTCAAATAAACAAGAAAAGGAAAATTTAAAACCCTTACAAACATAAGGTCTTAAAATAAATAAACATTCGAGGAAACGTATAATGAACTCTTACAAAATATACATTTAATGAAAAATATTAAAACATAAACCATACACAAATAACCAACAGCTTGAAAAAATTAACTGCTTGAATTCAAAATAAATATAAATCCTTTAAAAATACTAATTTTCCCCTTACTAAAATGACTCCATGCATTTTATAGTTCTTTATTAATTTTGAATCTCATGTTTTTTAGTAAAACTTAACTCCGGACATATTGTTTTGTGAAAAACTATAGGGTTGTGCATATTCAAATATATATATTTATATATAGATATATAAGGCATGTGTAAGTGGTATTTAAATAAGTCTTCATGGGTTATATATGCTTTAGCTCCACTAATTCTCTATAAACTCGAAAAATATTGAAGCTATATTTCAGGTAAAGAGGGGTTCAAACTTAACCACAATGTGATGTATATTTATATAACAAGTGTATATAAACATACATGTAATTCCACAACCCCAGAATCCCAGATTCGTGCATTATTGCGTATCATTGACATGATTACAAAAGATCTTTTCTCGAAAGACCGATTAGTTTAGTAGCCTTTGAAGTACTAGATACATTCATAAGGTTTACATTACATCATAAAATAGAAAACTACAACAACACTGTTTCCATGGAAAAACATTGAGATCTCATAGACTATCCCTACAGGTTAGTCATAATATAAATATTCGCATCCTGGGAAAAATAAAACATAGAATGGGGTGAGCATAGATGCTCAGTAAGGATAACAATATAGAAGAAACTGTGATAAATAAGCATAAACATTTAAGGCAATGTATAAGAATAAAACAAAAAACATTTAAACATGAACTTCAGCATAATATAACAAATATAAAAACAAAATAATTCCATTTACTTATTCACATTGATATTCTACTAGTCTAATAATCACATGCAATATAAATAGCCAATTTCATAATGATGGAATGCATAATGCCATACTTTCATAACCACATAGTCAAGGACTTATTCCAATACTACAAATAAGATTTTGTCAAGGCCTTGTGCCAAGACACTAGTTTGTCCCATGAGACCTACCGATTCATCGAGGAGCTATAGCGGGCTCCACCCGTCAATTAATAAGTCCAATGCATTCCTCATATAAAAAGGATTAAACATAACACAAACATTCGTATTAAAAATAGTATAGTAAATGTAAATACTTTAATCATAAACTAGGAATGTTATAAAAATAACACATCCATATTCAAACATAGCACAAAACCTTCCATATAGTATGGAAGATTTGTATCATAATAATTCAACTTCAAACAAGTTTAAAATTCATTAATGGATGTTGACATAGATGAAAATTATTTGTAAAACTCTTTGAGAGAAATATAACTTTTTCAAAAAAACATTTAAAAGACACAAAATTTATAATGGACAAAATTTAAAGAAATTTTTGAATCAAAGTGTCCCATACCACCTTGAAACTTTTGAAAGGAATTAACATTTTAAAAACATTCATGTCCAGATAAATTATTCCTTAAAAACTATTTTGAAAACATAGACATTAATAAGAATGATTTACAAGAATAAATATTTAAAACATATAAAATTATGTTTTAGTAAAAATTACCTTAAATATAATCCCTTTGAAAACTCTTTTATGAAACATTGACATGTATAATAAATATGTCCCAGTAGATACTTATATAAAAATATGCTCTGATAATAAAGAGATTGTGAAATTAACCCTTACCTCATTGTAATCAATCAAGTCATATGAACAATAGTCAATAACAACCAAATGAATCACAAAATATCATGAATATAAATATAATCATGATAATATATATCAAATTTCCATACACAATACACCACAAGCAATAAATAAGTGGTTAACAATGGAAATCTCATGGAATTAAAAGTGCGATAAGAAACCCCTTACTTTTTACTTTCCTTTAGTCGAGGGTATGTTTAACCTCCTTTATGAAGACTGCAGTATGTTATTAAATTATTCCAGAACCATATAAATAATTATTATATAATACATGACTCATTTATGACTTTATACTATCCAATTAATAATAATTTCCATGTAAAATTAACATTTCAGGTAATAATCGCTTTCTTTATCGTACGTTTTTTAACTTTTTTTTATGATTGTATCACTTAGATCATGATTAAAATACCTCCAGAATATAAAAAATCATATATATTTAGAATATAAATATGTATAATAGACATATATATGAAATGGAAAACACCGTTTGTGGAGACGGTAGACCGTACGTATGCGTAAACGTTGTTTCCGTTTTCAAATCATTTTGAACGGAACTAAGTGAATAAGATATATGTAAGTAAATATATATATATTCATTTCTCCAGTAGAATTATTATGTCATATATTACATACTTATTAATGATATATATATTTTATAATCATCATTGAATAGTGAATGTGGAAATGAATCTAATAGCGCCGTGGAGACAATAATCCGTACGTACGCATGAGCGACAATATCATTATATTGATATTAGAATAATATATAATTGGATGGTATATAATATATAAAAAATAATTATCATGTTATTTTTATTATTTAAATCAATTACACATCATTATTATACCCATCCAAATAATAATGTATTTAAAAACAATTACACCACGACGTGGAGACGGTAAGCCATACGTACGCACGTATGGTGACATGTCATTAAAAGGGTGGATAGAATAATTAATATAGTTGTACCATATTTATAATAACATCACAGTATATAGAATATATTGGAGTTATTATTTTATAATGGAAACAACAAAGAAAGAGTATGTGGAAGAATAAAGGAACATGAAAGAGGTGATGAAATATTTACCTCTTCTTCGGGTTCTTCTTTTTTATTTGATCAAAAGGGCTCCTTAGGTAAGATTTATGACTAAATTAAGGCCTCTAAGATGAAGGGATAATAGTTTATAGGGTATTTGGTCAGGGTTTGGCCGAACCAAATGGTTTTGGAGGTGTTAATATTAGGGAAGGGGAAGTTCTCTTTTATAAGAGGGGTGAGGGGCACCATAGGAAAAGCCAGAAATATTATTTTATAATAAAATAATTTTAGGTTCCTAATGGATCAAAAAAGAATTATTTAAATTAAAAGATGGGGATGGGTCTAAAAATACTCAACCAATAGGTTTTATACGGGTTTGGGTCACTATATGAACCTTATCGTTTAGATTTAACTCTTACTTAAATAGTTTGACATTTACCATGTCTCTTTGTTTTTTTATATTATATGGTTAATAAACTTACTATATACTTATAAGAGAACCATAAGTGGTTAATTAATGAAATTTATAATATTATTTGAGTCCTTTTGCAGAACCTTATATTTTTAGGAATATAATATCAATTAATAATATAATATTTGTTTTAAAAACTCTTTTATGTCAATTTTGACACTATTTTCTATTCTATTTTTGTTAAATTTATAAAAGCATTATTAAGTCAAAAAAAATAATTAAATAAATACTAACATGTAAAATTAACATATTAAATTCATTTATGGAATAAAAACTTTAATATTGTATTTATTTTAACATCTATAATACAATTTAATTGATTGTTTCATTGAAAACGATAATAATGCATCATCATTGTGTTATAAATAAATATATTTATTTTATTATTAAAAATTAAAAATAAAATATCCTGAGGTATGAAATCTTTTTATCTTTCTAATGATATTTTATAGTCTAATTTATCAATTATATAACCTCATATAAAAATTGTTTTACTAAAAGATATTTTCTTTTGTTATTTTTGTCTTTACTTTAAATTATTTAATATATAATTTCATTATCACTTCCATGTGGCTCCATGGGGTCCCAAAATCAACCCAAAGATGCCAAGGGTCGGACATGTATCATTAAATAGGGTTATGAAATGTTTTAGGGTAATTTAATATTATTATAATATTGTTTTTTTCCTTATTTACTAAATTTACCTCTTTAACCACGGTAAATAAAATATTTTCTGAAGTAAATATTCCTAATGTATAAAAATAAAAGTTACCTATTTACCCAATTTGGACCTCCTGATTCCAGATATGGAATCAATTTTTCTAAAATCAAAACACTGAAGTGGAATAAATTAATTTAAAATTAATTCTCATTGTGAAAACAAAAAATGTATTTTTAAGAAATAATAACTATCAAAAGATTGATACTTTATTATGTCCAGTTTAAATTTGAAATTACATACAATGAACAAAATTTTATTAAATGGTAAACATATTATATAATTATACTTAAAACACACTCAATAGTATAATTTATCACTATAAATTATTTTGATTAAAAAGATGCTTTTAATTAAAATTTATCAATTTTCACTATTCATCAAAATATGAAAGTTATCAGAAAAGTTCCAAAAGTTTATCCAAACTAAATTTTTATGTCCTTATTATATAAAAAATTAATTTCATTAAATTGAATATATAACATTGTCAAATATTGGTTTTAAAAAGGGATCTATATTAAAAGGTGGTAAAATTGCATTTTTTTTAAAAATACTTATTTTATCTGAAAATAAAATGAATTTGTTCTTAAATTATGTCTAAGAAAATAATAATATGGATTTTAAATTATAAGGATTATATAAAGTTTAAAATTTAGTTAATACTATTCATAACTGCTTTTTAATGGCTAGTTTGGTAAGTTGTGGTGCGCTTTAACTCGGTGTTGTGTGTAGTGCAAGTTATTGAATTACATTGAAAAAATAACTTACTTTGAAATATTGGGGTGTTAAATTCTTCCTTCCTTTAATAAATTTAATCCTCAAAATTTGAAATTGTTCTTCTAAAATAAAAGTTTGAAAGTAGAAAATACATTTTTGGGAAAACCCACATCAGAAATTGGGGTAACAAAATTTAGTCATAATAAAAGGAAAAGGGGAATGAAAAATCCATCGCAAAATTATGATCTCGATTAGGAGAACATTGGTGGATATTAGAGACACATAATTGGAGGATAACGTAAATATTTATAGGAAGTGATTGAGGTCATTGGTCACAAAAATTGTAGAATTGAGGGCCTCAAACCCATCAACCTATGATGATTTAAAATATCATCAGTTCTGCAAAAAATAATGTATTAGGATAACACATTTTTAGTTCTAAGATCCCTCACCTAAAGTTTAAGACTTAATTTCTTCGTAGAATAAGAGAAGTAAATAATATACTTGACAGGTATATTTCTATCCATTAACTAATTTCTACAATAAACTCATCAATCACTCAAAAAGATAATAGAACATAAAAAAATATTTTATTTATCCTATTTGTATAGGGTTCCCAAAAAAATGAATTATAATTCACTTACCAGACCTTTTTAAAAAACGACATTATTCAATCCAGGACATCACGTGGGCTAGTGGTAGGTGATACACCCTTGTCTCCCTTCAGTTGTGGGTTCAAGTCTCACACCCTTTCCGGACACGATGGGTTGTCGCCCCACCTTCGGGTTGTCCTTTCTATGGAAATCCAAAAATAATCTCAAACTAGAAGTATCTAAAATACTTCTATCAAAACTCACAATACAAAATTTATAAGGAAGGTAAACACAATTAAGATCCTTTTTTCTATGTAATAACATGTGAACACCTTCATAATTTATTCTTTTAAAACACTACAACATCCTAAATTTCCATAAAACCTTATTGATTACATTCATTATCCCTTATTCTTTATAGAATACTGGATATACTCCTTCTATCCAATAATGTTGTAAATTCCAATAATGATGGAATATACAAATCATTAATCAGTTTCAAGGAAGTCAAAAATATCCAATATAATTTATCCAAATCAACCATCTCTTATTCCAAAATCACTACCTCATTATTAGAACCATATTATGGATTATCTTTATCTCAATCTTATATTTTCCAAAAATTTAACCTGCTATTGAGTCACTTTTCTTGGTTCCACACAATCTCATGTCCTTAATGAAATAGTACTGCAGTATAATCCTTATATACTCTAAAATTCTTATAACATGTACATCATTAATACAATACATAAATGAAAAAATACTTCAATAACAACGTAAGAAATCTAATCATTCCTCTTAATATTCTGTAGTATCATAACTTTATTATTATCCAATAGCAGCATTTGGGGTGTACTCTAATGATTTAGACATTGATTCACGTAGTGTCCCAACTCCTTGCAGATGAAGCAGTGTACATTTGAAACTTTTTTCTTACCCTTACAATCACATACTTGGTGTCCTTTTTCTCCACACTTATACCAGACTCCCATTCTCTTCAAGCATTTACCAAGGTGATTCTTTCCACAGTTATCAAATATCATAAAGTCATTCTTTTCCCTCTTCCCATTATCCATCTTTCTCTCTTCCATCCTTTTCTTCTCTTGCTTCCCTTCAAATCCATAGGACTCAGAAAACTCTTTACTTATCTTATTAACACATGATATTATTTATTCATATGTTGAGAATACATGGGAGACTATTTCACTTCTAATTGTTGGTTTAATACTATGAAATATATGACCATTCTTACTCTTTGGATCGTACGTATTGATGGAGTTCACATTCCTTCTACTAGGCGCCATTTCTAAACAATGACATAAACTAGATTGGATTATGAATCAAAATACATAATTCCAAACATGTAAAATACTTAACATAAATTGAACAGTTTTTGGATATAATATATAATCATAAAAATGTTTTCTTTTAGGAAGTATATACTCATAAACCCTTCATAATGGTTTGTAAAGAAAATGAGAATTATCATAAGCATATCCGTCAGGAGTGTCGTAACCAAGAGTGCAGCAAGGCCCATTGTTGTGCACTAGTTACTATTCGAGTCTAGATCAAAGCAGTGTTTTTGGGTTTTACCCCTAAGTACATTTGTTCCAGAGCCACATCTACATGATCATATCCAGACAGGGATGTATTGATTGGAAAACTCAAAAAATCTCTACAATATGAAAATTCTAGGAAGTTCTTCTATATTAATCCTCAAAGTCTATCTTAAGGTAATGTGCTCTAATTAGTGTTTATCTAAATCTAGTTTCTAAGGTTTGTACTAAACTTCCTCTGATACCAAATATAATTCCTCGACCCCAAGAATCCCAGAGTTGGTGCATTATTACGTATCATTATCATGATCACAAAAAATCAAGTCTCGAAAGACCGTTTAGTTTAGTAGCCTTGGAAGTACAAGATACATCCATAAGGTTTACATTACATCATAAAATGAAAAACTACAACAACATTGTTTCCATGGACAACACTGAGATCCTAAAGACTATCCCTGCAGGTCAGTCATAATATACTTCTTCGCATCCTGGAAAAAATAAAACATATAAAGGGGTGAGCTCAGATAATTAGTAAGGATAACAATATAGCAGAAACTTTCATAAATAAGCCTAAACATTGAAGGCAATGTATAAGACTAAAACAAAATCCTTTTAAACTTGAACTTCATCATAATATGGAAAAGATAAAATCAAAATAATGCCATTTAATTTTTCACATTGATATTCTACTAGTCGAATAATCACATATAATATCAACAGACACTTTCATAATGATGGAATGCATAATGCCAGACTTTCATAACTGGAGAGTCAAGGCTTGTTGAGGATTTGTGCCAAGACACTAGTTTTTCTCACGAGACCTAACGATGCATCGATGGGCTATAGCGGGCTCCACCCTTCATATACTATTTCCATTACATTCTTCATGTGAAAAGGTTTAAACATAACACAAACATTTGTATTAAAACAAGCATACAAAATGTCAATACTTTAACCATAAACCATGAATGGTATAAAAATTACACATCCAATGTAAAACATAGTAAAAAACCTTCAATACAGTATGGAAGATTTGTATTATAATGAGTCAACTTTAAACAAGTTTAAAATCCATCAATGGATGTTGACATAGAAGAAAATTATTTATAAAAATCTTAGATAGAAATATAACTTTTTCATAAAAACATTTAAAAGTCACACAATTTATAAAGGAAGACATTTAAAGACATTTTTTAATCAAATTTCCCATACTAATTTGACGTTTTTGAAAGGAATTGACATTTTAAAAACATTCATGTCCATATAAATAAATCCTTAAAAACTATTTTGAAAACATGGACATTAATGAAAATTATTTTGAAGAATAAATATTTAAAACATTTAAATGATGTTCTAGTAATAAGTCCTATAAAAATAATCCCTTTGATAAATCTTTTATGAGACATGAACATGGATAATAAATATGTCCCAATAGATACTTTCATAAAAACAACCTCGGATAATAAAGAGAATGTGAAATTAACCCTTACCTTGTTGTAATCAATCGAGTCATATGAAAAATAGTCAATAACCACCAAATGAATCACAGAATATCATTAATATAAATAGAATCATGATAATATATATCAAATGGAAGTACACAATAAACCACAAGCAATAAATAAGTGGTGAACAATGGAAATCTCATGGAATTAAAAGTGAGATAAGAAACCTCTTACTTTGTACTTTCCTTTAGTCAAGGGTACATTTAACCTCCTGTATAAAGACCATAGTTTGTTATTAAATTATTTGAGAACCATATCAATATTTATGACTCATACATTATTCATTTATGACTTTTTACTACCCAATTAATAATAATTTCCATGTAAAATTAACATTTCAGGTAATAATCGCTTTCTTTATCGTACGTGTTTAAAATTATATTTCTTGATGGTATCACTTGGATCATGATTTAAATACTTCTAGAATGTAAAACATCATATATATTTAGAATATAAATATGTATAATAGATATATATATGAAATGTAAAACACCATTTATGGAGACGGTATACCGTATGTATGTATAAACATTGTTTCCGTTTTCATATCGTATTGAACGGAACTAAGTGAATAAGATATATGTAAGTACATATATATATATATATTCATATCTCCAATAGAATTATTATGTCATATATTACATACTTATTATTGATATATATATATATTTTATAATCATCATTGAATGGTGAACGTGGAAATTAATCTCATCGCGTCGTGGAGACGGTAATCCGTACGTACGCACGAGCAGTAATATCATTATATTGATATTAGAATAATATATAATTGGATGTTATATCATATATAAAGAATTATTATAATGTTATATTTATTATTTAAATCAATTAAACATCATTATTATAACCATCCAATTAATAATGTATTGAATAACAATTACACCACGACGTGGAGACGGTAAGTCGTACGTATGCACGTATGGTGACATGTCATTCAAAGGATGGATAGAATAATGAATATGGTTGTACCATATTTATAATAACATTACAGTATATATAATATACTGAAGTTATTATTTTATAATGGAAACAACAAAGAAAGTGGAAGTGGAAGAAGAAAGGAACTTGAAAGAGGTGATGATATATTTACCTCTTCTTCGGGTTCTTCCTTTTGATTTGATCAAAATGACATATTAAGTTGGCTTTATGACTAAAGTATGGCCTCTAGGATGAAGGGAGGAAGTTTAGAGGGTATTTGGGTAGGGTTTGGCTGATCTAAATGGTTTTGCAGGTGTGAATTTGAGAGAAGGGTATGTTCCCTTTTATAAGAGGGGTGAGGGGCACCTTAGGAGAAGATAGAAATATTATTTTATAATAAAATAATTTTCGGTTTCTAATGTCTCCTAAATAAATTATTTAAAGTATAAGTTGTGTATGGTTCTAAAAACACTCAACCAATAGGTTTTAGACAGTTTTGTATCTCTATATTAACCTTATCTTTTAGATTTATCTCTTAGTTATATAGTTTGACATTTATCAGGTCTCTTTGTATTTTTATATTATATGGTTAATAAAAATAATATATAATTCCCAGGGAACCAAAAGTGGTTCATTAATGAAATAGAAAATATTATTTAAGACCATTTTCTAAACCTTAGATTTTTATGAATAGAATATCAATTAATAATATAATATTTGTTTTAAAAACCCTTTTATGTCAATTTTGACACTATTTTTTATTTTGGTTTTGTTAAATTTCTAACAGCATTATTACTTCAAAAAATTATTTAATAAATCCCAATATGTCACATTATCCTATAGAATTAGTGTATGGCATCAAAACTTTCAAATTATATTTATTTTAACATTTATAATAACATTTATTTGATTCATTCATTAATTAGGAAAATACTGCATCATCATTGTGTCATAAATAAATATAATTATTTTATGTCTAAAAATTATAAATAAAATATCATGAGGTAGAAAATATTTTCATATTCCTAATGATTAATTATAGTTGAATAGATAAATTATATAACCTCATATAAACTTTTTTTACTAAAATATATTTTCTTTTGTTATTTTTGTCTTGACTTTAAATTACTTAATATATAATATCATTATCACTTCCAAGTGGCTCCATGGGGTCCCAAAATAGACCCAAATATGACCATGGACGGAAATGTATCAGAAAATAGGGTAAGGACATGTATTAAGGTAATTTAATATTATTATAATATCATTTTTTAACCTTATTTACTGGATTTACCCCTTTAACCAAGGTAAATAAAATATTTACTAAAGTAAATATTCCTAATTTCTAAAAATAAAAGTTACCTATTTACACAATTTGGATATCCTGATTCCAAATATGGAATAAATTTTTCTAAATTAAAAATATAAAAGTGGTAGAAATTAATTTTAAATTAATTCATGTTGTCAAAACAAAAAGCGTGTTTTTACGAAATAATAACTATCAAAAGATTAACACTTGCTTATGTCGGGTTTAAATGTGGAATTATGTACAATGAACAAAATTGGATTAAATAGTAATAATATAATCTAATTATACATAAAATCCACTCAATAGTATAATTTATCACTATAAAATATTTTGACTAAAAAGGTGTTTTTAATTAAAATTTAGCAATTTTCACTATTCATCAAAATATGAAATTTATCAGAAAAGTACCAAAAATTTATCCAAACTAAATTTTTATGTCCTTATTATAAATAATAATTTATTTTCATTTAATTGAATATCTAACATTTTCAAATATTGGTTTTAAAAAGGGTTCTCTATTAAAAGTTGGTAAAATTGCATTTTAAAAAAATATTTATTTTATCTGAAAAAAATGAATTTGTTATTACATTATGTATAATAAACTCATAATATAGATTCTAAAATTATAATGATAATATAAAGTTTAAAATTTAGTTAATAATATTCATAACTGCTTTTGAACTGCTAGTTTGGTAAGTTGTGGTGTGCTTTAACTCGGTGTTGCGTGTAGTGCAAGTTATTGAATTACTTTGAAGAAATAATGTACTATGAAATATTGGGGTGTTACAATACAAATTAAAACTCAACAAGAAAGAAAAATATAAATCTCCTACCTTAGATTGAGGAGGAAGAGGCGCTTGGGAGAGTTAGATGATACTTGTGGAAGATTGTTGGAGGTTTGAGAGGAAGAATTATGGAGAGGGTAAGGGTGAAAAGTTCCCATTTGCACTTTCAAATAAGGATTTTTATAATAAAAAACCCACTATATAAACAGTGGCACAAACAAAGATTGATGTACAAGCTTAGAAAAAAAATCAAATGGATAGAAATAATATAGAAAGACTTCAACAGGATAAACCCAAAGTCAAATGCGGACAAACATAAGTGTGCCTTGCAGGATGTTTGAGTTGATGCAGAATTGAAAATAGAATATATAAATCTTATAATCAATTTTTTTTAAAGAGATTGTTTCAAACACTGATAGATTACATAAAAAACATCAATATAATTCCTACCCATGGACTGACAAAACAAAGAATAGAAAAAAATACAAAAATTAAATCTAAAAGAGATTCGGAGGGAAGACCTACCCTACTAGGTCTGAAAAAATAAAGCCATCACCACCAAGAATACCTATAGTAGCTTCGATCGGACCTGCAACCGAGCTCGGCGTCAGCTAGTGCGACTCCCTCGTGGCGTACCAGAACCCTAAACTACGGCTCATCCCGACGTAGAAGACCCTTGAAGACCAGGCTGAGGTGTACCTTGTCGGCGCTCGGTCTATTCGTCCTAGACCACCACCCTGCTCGACTCCATCCCTGACGCGATGTCGTAGACCTGCCTGACTCCACCACTCAGACACCACCGTAGGGCTGCACCTCCCCCTTCTTGAACCTAACGATGCCTCATAGATGAACTGGCATTTTTCTTGATGACCGCAGTGCTGGACCCTGCTGAAACCCTAACATGGCATTTACCCAAAGCACGACGCACCCCTACTTTCGAGAGCGGCTCCCTTCCTTCACGGATCTCAGAGGATTTCCCCCCTTTTTGTCCAACAATAAAACTATTATGTTATTTTAATATTGTTATATTTATATTATTATTACTATTAAATTATATTTTATATTCTTATTACCATGTATTATATTATCACTAATTTAAAAATTCAAAAGTTGTATAAAACTAATATTCAATTAAAATCATTTTTTCATTACTTTTTAGAAAGTATTGATTTTTTTATTATTATTAAACTCATATATATTTCATATTACATACATATAACGTTATAAATTAAATTCATAATTTAAAATGTATTAAATTGAAAATAATTGTTATAATTGGTTGAAAAATATTAGTAAAAATGTTAATATTACACAAATATATATTATTTAAAGTAACAATAATTTTTTCTTAAAAGATCATTCATATATGTGAAATTTTAATCATTCTATTAAAAATGGTTATATTATTTATTATACAAAATCCAATATGTTAATAATGTTATTAAACTATAATATAATCAAAATATATAATAATTATACATAAAAGTTTCAAAAATATATAAAACTCATGTAATTATTCATATAATATATTTAATATTAGTTCGCATAAGAGATGGCATTAAAATATTTTAATGCAATAATTCTCAATGTCATATATAAAATTATAGTATTACTTTATATAATTATAACTCAAATCTTGTTTGCATATGCATGTATATATATATATATATATCATATTTGGAAAACAAGAAAATTAGTTATATTATTATAGTTGTTATTTAAAACATTCTATTAAATAATTATTCAGTAGGAATAAATTATGTTTAACAATAATATTTATTTTTTATTCTTTAAACAAAGTGCGATAATATTTACATTGAAGTTTGTACTTTGTTCGGATAACAAAATAAATCCTCATTATTACCATTACATGAGAAACAAGTTTTTGAGGTGTTACATTAATGTATAGAAGATTAAATTGATTGGAAATTTAAAAAAAATAAGAATCCAATGCATTAATACTAAGTTTATGATATTATGAAAACATGTAAATAAAAACTAAATTCAATGGAGGATGATAAAAATATTTTCTATATTAAATGCTTGAATATATTTTTAAAATAATTAAATTAGAAAAGAACTCAATATGAGTCTTCAAAATATGATAAAAGGAATATTGTTATCCCATTCAATTTTAATGAATATTCATGAAAAAAAAGACTTATATAGTGTAAAAAATTCAACATATCATCTAAATATCTTTCTATATAAACAATAAAGAAAAAGGATTCATCCGACTCTAAATACAATGTTTATACTTATCCTAGTTTTGAATATATTTCATTTATAAACTCAAAATATATAAAAATATGGATAAGTAAAACTATTGAGGTTTTCTCTAATAAATAAATTACGGTCTTAATAATGAGAATAATTTTTTGTTCCCTAAAAGAATCATATTTAGTGGATAAAAAAATACAATAATAACCTAAAAATAAATCCATATAGGCTTTTCTTCATATCAAGAAAACAATGTTTGGATGGACTGATTGGAATTATAATAGGTTTGCCAACATGGTATCTAATTTTTATAAAAATGGGTCAAACCATGGAAGGAATGGATAGCCTAGTTCAAGGGGGTATGTATTGGTTAAATAAAATTATAAAGTTTAAAGGTAAAATATTTTTTACCTTTAACATATTTTAATGACTTGATAAATTATTTTTATGTTGAATCAAAAGCTGTCATAAAAGTGAAATATTCTGATCAAAGTCAGTGAAGAATGTTTCCAAATAAAATAAAAATGGAAGACCAAAAAAGATGAAAACAAAAATATAGTATACCTTGGGATTGTTTTAGAATAATGAATCTAATATAAACATGTCCATGAAGTCAATGGAAAAATATTTAAGTCATCCTTGGATTATAAATTAAAAAAAATGATACTCAAGGATGACTCAAGGAGTTAAAGAATAGAAATAAATAAAGAATAACCAGTTTCATCTATTTAAAAAAAAGGACATATGATTGACTCTTTTAATACATCCATGTAAGTAAAAATGATTAAGAAAAGATGAATAAAAATAAAAAATTAGTCCAAAATGAAATTAAAACGATTGACTTAGTGATGAACTCTCTTGAGATCCCATATTGAAGAACTAAGAAGGCTTGTCATATTTCCAATGAATGTATGACCATTTGTGTAACTCCCCAACCCTAGTTACCCAGAGTCGGTGCATTATTACATAACATTGTCATGATCACAAGATATCAAGTCTCGAAAGACCGATTAGTTTAGTATTATTGGAATTACTATATACATGCATAAGTTTTACATTACATCATGAAATAAAGAAAAGAAACATTGTGTCCCCTTAGAACACACTCATATTCTTTGGCCTATCTCTACAGGTTGATCATAACATATTTCTTCAAATTCCGGTAAAAAGAAAATATAAGAAAGGGGTGATCTCAGATGCTCAGTAGGGATAACAATATAGCGGAAACTGTCATAAATATGCATAAACATTTAAGGCAATGTATATGACTAAAACACAAGAATTTTAAAAATAAAATTCAGTATAATATGGAAAAGATAAATCAAATAATTACATATACATATTCACATGGATATTATACTAGTCGAATAATCACATGTAATATCAATATCTATTTTCATATTGATGGGTTGCATAATTCCGGACATTATAATCATATAGTCAAGGCCTCGTGCCAAGAATAAAAATAAGATTTTGTCAAGGCCTTGTTCCAAGACACTATTTTGTCTCATGAGACCTACTGATGCATCGAGAAGCTATAGCAGGCTACACCTTTAACTTACTAAGTTCAATGCATTTCTCATATGAAAAGGTTGAAACATAATCTAAACATTCGTATTAAAAATAGCATACAAAATGTTAATATTTTAAAAAAACCATGAATGGTATGGAAATAGCACATCCACATCCAAACATAACTCATTAAATACAATATAGAAGATTTTATTATAATAAATCAATTTCAATCAAGAATAATTAAGGATATTGGTGTAGATGAATATAATCAATAAATATATTTCAGAGAAATATCCCCTTTTTCTTGAAAACATTTAAAAGTCTCACTATTTATCAAGAAGCTGTTAAAATATATTTTTGAATCAAAGTGCCTCATACTACTTTGAAAATTTTAAATGGAATTTTAATTTTAAAACATTAATTTCCATATAAATAAATCCTTAACACCGTTTTTTAAAATATGGACATTAATGAGAAATATTTAGAAGAATAAAATTTTAAATCATTTAAAATGATATTTTAGTTAAAGAGTTCCTAACCAAATGAGTGAAATTTGAACTCCAATAATTGAGGAATAAAATTAATTAAAATATTATTATATCATTAGAATAAATGGATTCATGATATAATATGTTAATGGATAGTATATACACCATATAAAAGTTCATTGGCACATAACAACAATTAAGTCTAAATGGAATGTAAATTGATATGAAATCCCTTATAAAGACCATATTATTAGATTAAGGATAAATAAATGACATAATTATGTGTGATAGATAAAAATAAACTCACTATGACTTGATATTTAGTGTAAATAAATCAGAGGACATTCACACAAATTCTTCTTAAAAAACCAATGACTTGGATGTTGAATTCAATGAATGGAAATTGAGTTAAGATTGCCCCTATCAAGTTCATATCAATGACTTGATAATTTATAAATGGAGTGATTATGTGTATCAAAATTATATCCCCACAAATGTTAGTATAAATTACTACATAAATAAATAAATAGTGATTTCATACATAATATTGGAGTAAAATAATCAATAAAGTATATGTAAAACCCAATGACTGACAATTGAAATTATAAATTACCTTACCTATTTGATAGATTATGAAACATACAGCACATTTAAAAAGGATCACTATATTAAGATGTAAATACCCATAAATTAAATTATATTACACAAATAATACAATCATAGGCAGTATATACACCACACAAAAGGAAATGGTGGCAAATATAGCATGAATCTCATGGGAATAAAAAGTGAGATGAAAACCCCTTAGCTTGTACGTTTCCTTAGTATAAGGTAGTTTAACCTCATATATAATAGTGAAATCATATTTATTAAATTATAAAAGAACCACATACATAAATTTGATATCATATATGATCTTCTAATATTGCTTTGTTATTGATATTTTAGTAGTATCATTGTTTTGGGTGTTAACTGATCTATTTTCCTTTATTTGTTTTGTTACGTATGTCATTTTTGTTATTGATAGATGTATTTGATTCATATACATAATTATATTAAGTTCTTAAAAATTATTTTTAATCAACAAATGAAAATTATTCTTGAATGGTTAAGATGGGGAATGAAATCTCATCGTGTCATGGAGACGGCATGTCGTACGTACTCACGAGCAACAATATCATTCTATTCGTGGTGAAATCGTATGTAATTGGATGGAAAATTATATATTAATTATCATTAACCTGTTATATTTTTTATTTATATTATTTATAATCATTATTATCCCCATCCAAATAATGAAGTGTTGAATAAAAAACCACACCACGACGTAGAGACGGGTAGTCGTACGTATGCACGTGTGGTGACTTTATCATTCATAGGACAAATATAATAATGAATATGGTTATACCATATTTATAATAACATCACAATATGTATAAGGTACTAGATTTATTATTTTGGTATGGAAACAACAATGAAATATGAAGTATAAGAAGAAAATAACTTTGAAAGAGGTTATGAAATTATTACCTCTGCTTCGGGTGCTTCCAGTTTATTTGATCAAAAGGGCTCCCTAGGTTGGATTTATGATCAATGTAAGACCTATAGGATCAATATAGGGAAGTTGGGGGAATATTTGATCAGGTTTTGGATAAACCAAATGGCTTTGGAGGTGTCTTTTTGAAGTAAGGGATGTACCCTTTTATAAGAGTGGTGAGGGTCACTTTAGGAAAAGTTTAAAATATTATTTTATTATAAAACCATTTTCGGATTATAATGGCTCCAAATGGATTTATTTCGAGTATAAGGTGGTTATGGGTCTAAATACTCTCAACCAATATTTTTTAGACAATTTTAGGTCACCATATTAACCTTATCATTTAGATTTAATTCATAGTTAAATAGTTTAACTTTTACCATATCTTCTTGTGTTTTTATATTACATGGTTAATAAACATACTATAAAATGCCAAGAGAACATCAAGTGGTTCATTAATGACATAGATATCATTATATAAGTCCTTTTTCGGAACGTTATATTTTTAGGAATATTATATCATTTCATAATATAGTATTTATTTTAAATACTCATTTATGTCAACTTTGACACTATTTAGTATTTGGTTTTTGTGAAAGTAAAAAAAACTTTTTTATTTCAAAAAAAATAAATTAAATCAACCCTAGCATGTCATATTAACCTATAAAATTCTTGTAATGCATAAAAAGTCTAAATTTACAATTATTTTGATATTTATAATATCAATTATTTTAATCCTCCATTAATAAGGTAATTATTGCATCATCATTGTGTCATAAATAAATTTAATTATTTAATTTCTAAAAACTATAAATAAAATACCATGATGTGGGAAATATTTTTATCTTGGTAATAAATATATATAGTTGAATTTTTCTTATATATATGCCTATATAAAAAATGGTTTAGTTATTAAACATTGAATTTGACAATTTTTACTCTTCTTTAAATAAAATAATAATAAATGTCATAAACTAATCTAAGTGGATCAAAAGGATCATATATTATTCCTACGGTTTATTTTGGTCGAAATAAACTTATCCAATATAATTATAATAAGTGTGACGGTAATTTTAATATCATTTTTACCTTTAATTACCTTATTTTCTTTTAACCGTGGTAAATAAAATTCAAAAGTTACTATTCACAAAAAAAATTATTTTCATCCTATTGAACCACATTTTACTTACTAATGTTAACTGTGTGTCTCAGATTATTGATATTCAATTCATAGATGCTGTAAAATTATATTTTATGGAAATTTTCAAATATTCCTAGAAGGTGAGTAAAAGACGGTAAAAAGTTCAATAAAATTTTATATATCTACTCTTATTATAAAAAGAATTCAATGAATTAAATTGGACTAATATAGATATTATGTATATATTTTGGATTTAAAATAAAATTAAATAAAAAATAATTATTTAAATAAAAGGTCGACTTTAAATAATAATGTAGTGTTTTCACTATTCATCAAAAATAGAAAGTTTTTAGAAAAATACAAAAAATTCACCGAAAGATAATTTTGATATTTCAAATTCAAAAATTATGTCTTTTTTACCAAATTTAACACAATGAAGTTGTATTATTTAATTTAAAAAATATTCTCGTTGTGAAAACCACAAAGCAGGTTTTTTAAAAGTAAAAACTAACAAAATATTAAAATGTGTTTATGTCCAATTTAAATGTAAAATTATTTCTAATGACCAACATTGAATTAAATGATAAAAATATAATCTAATTATACTTTAAAATCATTCAAATGTATAATTTAACACTATAAATTATTTTTAATAAAAAGTTTTTTTCAATTAAAGTTTAGTATTTTTCACTATTTATCAGAATATAATAGTTATCAGAAAAGAACCAAAAATTTATCCAAACTAAAGTTTATGTCCTGCTTACAAATAAGAGGAATATTTTATCAAATTAAATTTATAAAAGTTTAAAATATAGGATTTAAAAATGGTTCTCTAACAAAAGTTGGTATAATTGCATTTTTTGAAAAATACTTCTTTTATATAAAAAAATGAATTTGTTTTTATATAATGTCTACGAAACAAATAATATGGATGTTAAGATTATATGGAGTATAAAAAATTTGAAATACAGTTAATACTATTCATTACTGTTTTTTGAACGGCTAGTTTGGTAAGTCATGGTGCACTCGAACTCAGTGTTGCATGTAGTGCAAGATATTGAATTACATTAATGAAAATAACTTACTATGAAATCTTGGGGTGTTACATTCATCCCCCCTTTTGAAGTTTCATCCTCACAATTTTAAAATTGGTCTTGGTAACTTCATTGAGAGTCCCACTTCGGAAAAAGTCTCAATAAAATAATCACTTTAAAAGAAATAAAGAGAATTAAAAAGGTCACCCGAGATAACCCATACTAGGATTGCATGTAGGAAAACATGGATATAGAAGATAAACTAACTGTCAAGTTCTGATGGAGAGTGATAGAAAACTTGATCAAGAGAAAGTTAACAACAAGAAAACCACAAACTTGTAATGGGTTAAATGGTCATTAGTTTCCCAATAGGAAAAGTAAACGGACAAATGTTTTTGTTTTAAGCTCCATTTCATAAAGTTGGGGAATTTTTTAATGAGATTGACTAAGAATATAAAGAGTTATACTTACTTTTTAAGTATAGTTTCATCCTTTAATAAATTTCTTCCAAAAACTCATATTTTCTCCAAATGATGAGTATTCAAGATTACTTAGTCACACCTGAAGCGCTGGAATCAACTTCTTGAGAATCACAAAATACAAAAACTATAAACTATATATTTCCTTTTTACTTAGATATTAACCAAAAAAAATGGTTAGTACAAGATCAGATGATCCCCAAAATGGATAATCCTTTATAGAAAGAAATACTAATATTAATTTCCCAAATTAAACAAACAAACACATAAGTTCAATAAAGACCATTCAATAAACAATTGTTCTTTAAATCCTTCAATATAATCCAAACATATATTAATACCCAAAACTCAGAAGAATTTAATCACATAGTATTTCATAGTAAATCTTAAAATTGATCTCCAAACTACTCGTAAATTCTATTATAGAAGTGTAATTAACCAAATCACATATTCTCTATGATAGGTTAATCATTTCGATTAATATCCTGAATCTATATAAAAAACATAGATTCTTACAAAATAAAAAAATCAACCATTACTTCTCAAATTAAATCCCATAGTATTCTATTTTCCTTAGGCATGTAGTGTTCCCAACAGAGGGAACGTTTTCCAAAATAACATTTATCACTTAATCACTAAATCATTTTCCTATAAAAAGGATATCCATTTTATAAAACATAATATTCCAAATCAACTTATTATTGATAAGTAAAATCATTAAAATAATAATAATTAGTCACACTAAATAGGGACATCACATACTCCAGTGGTAGGTGATAAATCCCAATCACACTTTGGTTATGGTTTCGATTCCTGCATCTTTGCCCGATGTGACGAGTTGTTACACGATCTGCATATTGTCCTTTTTCAAAATCTATATTTTGTAAAATTCCCAAATTAGATAAATTCTTCAAAATAACAATAACACAATTTAACCACAAATGTTATCTCATACTTCACATATTCATACCAAAAATTAATAAACTATAATTGCCTCAAAGTCAAGGATCATATAATCCCAAATGGTTCTTTATAACTATATCCACAAAAGGAAAGATAATTCTTCCTCAAATAGAATTTTTACATAACAAACTATATGGATACACATAAAAGAGAAAAGTTTTCCAATGTAATCCCATCAACAAAGAGAATTAATGCTTTTAAACATTTCACTATCCATTTATTTCCACATAGGTTCTTCCTTGACCTAGTGGTTATCATATAGAATAGGGAATTAACTTGGTTAATGAATAGGTCACCAAAATTTATGGCAAATTACTATAAATGAATTATTTAGAACATTTTTATGTTATTCCATAGTAATCATCATTTATCATCGAAAAATATTTACTTAATATCTTTATTTCCCACACATAAAGAATTTATTTATTCTATTAAGACACTTTCTTGGGTGTCTCCTTCCACATTTTTGTCCTGATGGAAATTGAGATTTCTTTTTTCCATGGTCTCCACTACTAGAGCTCTTATCATTCTCCGTATTTCTCTTCTTTGTTGAGTTGGGGAGTTGGTTAATGTATATATATTTTATCATATTTTTGGAAACTTTCTTTTTCATTAAACACGATATTTATTATGACTATCAAAATTACCTTTAGTTTTTCATTTCCACCATCATTCCAACCTTGTACATCATGTTCAATATTACTATGACTTACTTGAAATCCATCCATTGACTAAAACCAGAAAGCATAGTGTGAGTAAAAATAGTAATGAAATCATTTAGAGAATATAATGACACCTTACTTTTAATCTAAAACACCCTAGGATTAACCCATATTATTTATTCCCATATTATTTTAAAATCCTTCAAATCAGATTGTAAAGAAAATTTGAATTATCCTAAGAATATTTCATGGGAGTGTCATAACCAAGAGTACAGCAAGGTTCGTTGTTGTGCACCAGTTCTCATTCGAGTCTAGCTCAAAGCGGTGTTCTTGGGTTTACCCCTAGGTACATCTATGCTAGAGCCACCTCTACCTGATCATATCCAAACAAGGATGTATTTCTTAGAAAACGTAAATAATATTTAGATTACCAAATTTTTTTGATGTTCTTATATACTAATCCTAAAATTCTTTCTTAGGGTAGTGTTTTCTAATCTGAGTTTTTCTAAATCTAGCTTCCAAGGCTTATACTAAACTTCCTCAGATACCAAATATAATGCCCCGACCCTAGTAACCCAGAGTTGGTGCATTATTACATACCATTATCATGATCACAAGAGATCATGTCTTGAAATACCAATTAGTTTAGTAGCCTTTGATGTACTAGATACATACATAATTTTTACATTACATCATGAAATAAAGAAAAAAACATTGTTTCACCTTTGAAAACACTCATATCCTTTGGCTCATCCCTGTAGGTTAATCATAATATACTTCTTCACATCCTGGGAAAAAGAAAACATAAGAAAGGGGTGAGCTCAAATGCTCAGTAGGGATAATAATATAGTAGAAACAAGCATAAGTAAGGAGAGACATTTAAGAAAATGTATAAGACTAAAACACAAGCTTTTAAAACATAAAAATCAGTATAATATGGAAAATATAAATCAAATAATTATATTCACTTATTCACATGGATATTTTTCTAGTCAAATAATAACATGTAATATCAATGGATAATTTCATAATGATTTAATGCATATTTCCAGACATCATAACCATATAGTCAAGGCCTCACGCCAAGACTAAAAATAAGAGTTTTTCAAGGACCTGTGCCAATACACTAGTTTATATCAAGAGATCAATTGATGCATCAATGAGCTATAGCGGGCTCCACTAATCACTTTCTAAGTTCAATCCATTCCTCATAAGAAAAGTTTGAATCATAATATAAACATTAATATGAAAACTACCATACGAAATGTTAATATTTTAACCACAAACATGAATGGTATAAAAATAGCACATCCACAATAAAACATAACTAATTAAATACAATATGGAAGATTGTATTATAATAAATAAACCTCAGTTAAGAATAATAAAAGATATTGACATATATGAAAATAATCAGTAAAACTATTTGAGATAAATATCCCCTTTTTCTTGACAAGATTTAAAAGTCTCACTATTTATCAAGAAGCTGTTAAAAATTGATTTTTGAATCAAAGTATCACATACTACATTGAAACTTTTAAAAGAAATTATAATTTCAAAACATTAATTTTCATATATATAAATACTAAAATCTATTTTTAAAACATGGACATTAATGTCAATGATTTAGAAGAATAAATATTTAAAACATTTAAAACCATATTTTAGTTAAAGAGTTCCTAAGAAAATGAGAGATGCTTGAATACAAATAATAGATGAATAAATTTATTCAAAACATTATAATATAATGATAATAAAGGGATTGATGATATAATTTGTCAATTGACAGTATATACACCATATAAATGTGAATTGGATCATAATAACAAAGAAGTCTCAATGGAATATAAATTGAGATGAAATCCCTTATAAAGACTGTATACTTAGATTAAGGATAAATAAATGACATAATTATGTGGGACAAATAAAAATACACTCAATATGATTTTATATTTAGTGGAAATAAATCATAGTAAATTCACACATACTCTTGTTAAAACAAAACCAATGACATGGATGTTTAACTCAATGAATGGAAATTTAGTTAAGATTACCCTTATCAAGTTCATATAAATGAATTAAAAACTTATCAATGGAGTGATTATGTCTATAAAAATAATATCCCCAAAAAGGGGAGTGTATATTAATAAATAAATAAATAAATAAATAGTGATTCCACATATAATCTTGGAGTAAAATAATCAATGAAGTATATGTAAACCCAATGAGTGGAAATTGAAATTAAGAATTATGTTACCGATTTGATAACATAGGAAAAATACACCCCCTGAAAGAAGGATAAAACGATGAATATGTAAATACCCATCACATAAAGTATATTATGTAAATAATTCAATCATGAGTAGTATATACACTACACAAAAGAAAATAGTGGAAAATATTGCATGAATCTCTTGGGAATAAAAAGTGAGATGAAAACCACTTACCTTGTACTTTTCCTTAGTATAGGGTAGGTTAACCTCCTATATAATGGTGAAATAATTTTTATTAAAATATAAAATAACCACTTACATAAATATGATATCAAATATGATCTTCTAATATTTTTTTGTTAATGATATTTCCGTGGAATCATTGTTTTGGGTCTTAACTGATCTATTTTCCTTTATTTGTTTTGATACACAAGTCATTTTTGTTATGGATAGGATGTATTTGATTCATATAAAAATGATATTAAGTTAATAAAAATAATTTTTAATCCTCAAATGAAAATTATTCTTGAATGGTTACGATTGGAAACGAAATATCATTGCGTCTTGGAGACGGTAATCCTTACGTACGTACGAGAGACAATATCATTCTATTGGTGGTGAAATCGTATATGATTGGATTTTATATTATATATAAAGAATTATTAAACAGTTATATTTATTATTTAAATTATTTATACTCATTATTATACCCATCTAAATAATGAAGTGTTGAATAACAAACTACACCACGACGTGGAGATGGTAAGTCATACGTACGCACATATGGTGACTATGTAATTAATAGGATGGATAGAATAATGAATATATTTTTACCATATTTATAATAACATAAAATTATGTATAAGGTACTAGAGTTATTATTTTGGTATGGAAACAACCATGAAAGAGGAAGTGGAAGAAGAAAAGGACTTTGAAATAGGTGATGAAATTATTACCGTATCTTCGGGTGCTTCCTTTTGATTTAATCAAAAGGGGTCCATAGGATGAATTTATGATATAATTAAGGCCTCTAGGTTCAAGTTATAGTATTTGTTAGGATATTTGAGCAGGTTTTGTCCGATCCAAATGGATTTGGAGGTGTGATTTTGAGAGAAGGGGAACTACCCTTTTATAAGAGAGGTGAGGGTCACTTTAGGAGAAGCTTCAAATATTATTTTATTAAAAAATATTTTTCTGGTTATAATGGCTAAAAATGGATTTATTTAGAGGATAATGTGGGTATGGGTCTAAATACTCTCAACAAATAGTCTTTGGACAAGTTTAGGTCACCATATTAACCTTATATTTTAGATTTAATTCTTAGTTAAATAGTTTAACTTTTACCATGTCTTCTTGTATTTTTATATTACATGGTTAATAAACATTCTATAAAATTACAAGAGAACCTCAAGTGGTTCATTAATGACATAGATATCATTATATAATTAAGTTTACTGAAACTTATATTTGTAGGAATATTATATCATTTAATAATATAGTATTTGTTTTAAATACTTATTTATGTCAACTTTGACAGTATTTGGTATTTGGTTTTTGTGAAAGTCAAAAAAACATGATTATTTCGAAAAAAATAAATTAAATCAACCCTAAAATTTCTCATTAACCTGTAAAATTCTTGTAATAAATCAGAATTCTAAATTTACAATTATTTGTATATTTATAATATCAATTATTTTAATCTTTCATTAATAAGGTAATTAGTGCATCATCATTATGTCATAAATAAATTTAAATATTTAATAATTAAGAATTATAAATAAAATACCAAGATCTATGAAATTTTATTATATTTCTAATTAATATTTATAGTTGAATTTATATTATGTATAACCTTATATTAAAAATCATTCAATTATTAAACTTTGAATTTAACACTTTTAACTCTTATTTAAATAAAATAATAATAATTTTCATAATCTAATCCAAGTGAATAAAAATATAATATTTTATTCCTAATGTTGATTTTTTACTAAACAAACTTGTCCAATAGAAATAGGACATGTTTTAGGGTAATTATAATATCATTTTTACCTTTAATTAACCTATTTACTTTTAACTGAGGTAAATAAAATTTAAAATTTACTATTGAAAAAAAAATTATTTTTATACTATTTAACCAAATTTTACTTATTTATGTCAACCAAATCTCTCGGATTTTTGAAATTCAATTCACAGAAGTGGTAAAATTATGTTTTATGTAAATCTGCAAATGTTCCTAAAAGGAGAGTAAAAGACGGTAAAAAGATCAATAACATTTTATATATCTAATATTTTTATAAAATGACTTCAATGAATAATATTGTGCTAATATAGGTATTATATATCTATTTTTACTTTAAAATATATTTAAATTAAAAATAATAATTTAAATAAAAAGTGGGCTTTAAATAATAATGTAGTTTTTTTCACTATTCATCAAAAATTTAATGTTTTTAGAAAAATACCAAAAAGTCGCCCAAAACTAATTTTTATATTCAAAATTCATAGATTATTTCTATTTTACCTAATTAAAAACATAGAATTTTTATTAATTAATTTAAATAAATATTCTCGTTGTCAAAAATAGAAAGCGGGTTTTTGAGAAGTAAAAACTATTAAAAGATTGATAGGTGTTTATGTCAAATTTAAATGTAAATTTACTTCCAATAACCAAAATTCGATTAAATGATAAAAATATAATATAATTATACTTTTAAATCATTCAAATTTATAATTTAACACTATAAGTTATTTTGATTAAAAATGTTTCTTTCAATTAATGTTTAGTATTTTTCACTATTAATCAAAATATGAAAGTTATCCGAAAAGAACCAAAAATTTATCCAAACTAAATATTTATATACCAATTCTATAGAATAAGTTTATTTTGTCAAATTTAATATATAAAAGTGTCAAATATTGGATTTAAAAAGGGTTCACCACTAAAAGGCGGTAAAATTTCCTTTTTTGAAAAATACTTCTTTTATATGAAAAATTGAATTTTTTCATATATTATGTCTAAGAAACACATAATATGGATGTTAATATTATATGGAGTATAAAAAAATCAAAATTCATTTAATACTATTCATAGCCATTTTTTTAACGACTAGTTTGATAAGTCGTGGTGTGCTCGAACTCGGTGTTGCATGTAGCGCAAGATATTGAATTACTTTAAAGAAAATAACTGAATATGAAATCTTGGTGTGTTATAATTTTTAAAGATTATTTTTAATTGGTGAGTAAATTAGAATATGTATAAGAATAAGGGGTTTTATAAAAAATATTATAGTTCCATGTTAATATATAAAATAATTTCATATGTGGTTTTCAATAAATGAAAACACAAAACTTCTTGAGAAACCTTTTAGGAGGTATAAACAAACTCTAAATAATTAAAATGATTTTATAATAATTATACTAATTAAATAATTAATCTTAATGAATATTAATATTAATCCAATTTATCATTGTTCCATTGTATAATATTAAAACAATAAATTTCCACACAACAAGGATGTTTAAAAGAGAAAATTATCGATTATGTCAAAGAATATAATCTTGAAAAACAAGAGACCTAGTATGAAGAGTTATTCTAAAATTAGAGCTATAATAGAAATAGAAAACTGGTTGAAAAGAATATATCAGCCTAGTTAGTCACATAGATGAGAAAGAGGTTCCACTTTATTCCATGATTCTTTGTGTTGTATTTTTCATGCCTATTATTCAGGTAATTGAAGGTGAATTTGGTTCTCAAGATGAGATCCAAAGAATAAATGTAATCTATAAAAACTAGATAGAAACTGAAGTGCATAATTTTTTAATAACTATTCCATACTTTATGAAAGATTGAATTGTTCTATCCCATTACACTCTCAGCATTATACATCTTGAAATCTATCCAAGGAAGATATATATCATGATTAAGATGATTTGTACTTCCACCATTAGGGGGTGAAATGTGAATAATATTTTCATTAATTTGGCGTTTTTATTATTTCATGAAAATATGGACACTCAATAAAGTTCATTGTTTTTATCATTAAAATATATAATAATTAATAGTATATCATCCTTGGTAAAAAAATGAGATCCCAACATTAAGGCATAAAAATTATGGATTTTTAATCAATGACTTGAATAAAAAATGTTGAGAAATATTGAAGGCTAATTTCTAAATATGAAAACTTGCTACCTATAATTGAATGTTTTTAACCTGTGTATTTAAGTGAGTGTAGGAACTTAGGTCAGAATTAAAATGAGAAATAGATCTATCAGATTAAATTTGTTGGTTTAATACTGTAATTATTTAAGCATTCTTTGTATGATAAATGATAATTATTTTTATGAGTTAGTATCAAATGGTATCACATTATATTTTTAATGGATATCTTTTTTTCCTAAATTAAACCTGTATATTTTCTATATCGAGCATGTATGACATAGGCTTTGAGTACGATGATAGATGGAAAATTTCTTAAGATTGAAATAGTATCATTCTCTCTAAAGTCACTTAGTGTTTATTTTTAATGTGGGGGATAAAAGAAAATAATGGATGTTAATGGGAAAAAGGGTGGAGAAGAAAAGATAATGACTGATAAAGAGAATTATTAAAAATATAGACATACTATTTTCTTGCATTGGAATTTATAAAAAATACAAAGGGATAGATTTTTTATCCCTTTTTTGTATTATATTTCTTTAAAAAAGTTTTATGATGTCATTATGTTGTTGATCTGGGCTTGGAAGTAGTTTAATGTTCATGATCCCATTAATTATAAGAAGAAATGATTGTAAGTTGGTTATTCTTCCAATTCTTATTGATAAGGAAGCTAGAGTTCCCAAGTCATGTGTATGAATTACTTGAATATTATAAATGATATTTTCATATTCATATTACATTTGAAGAGTTTCATATATATTTTTGGAATTAATTAAATGAATATGATGCGTCCATTGGATTATTATATTGATGATTTATTCGCATGGAATGGAAATTTGAGGTCATTGTCATTTGATATAAGTATAAAAATTAATTTAAGTTAGTTGTGGATGGTTGATTCGAAATTCAATAATAATTTATCTAGAAGGAGTGTTTTTCATCACATGGTATTTCAAAAATGGATCGGATACTCTTACGTAGTATTAATTTACCATTACGAAGTGCCTTATTTGTTTTGAGAGAAAAATATATAGTCTAAGATAGCCATGAAATAAAACTCAACTAAATGGTTAAGGGAGAATTATCAATAGAATTAAAATTTGAGAATATATTTTGAATTGTTAATATATTTCATGTCAATAACATAGAGAAAATAAATGGTGCAACTAAAGAGAAAAACATACGAGGTGGAATGATGACTTCTTATCCCTTTAGATCCATAAGGGATTTGTAAATCCCTTTAAAGAGAGCCCATTATTATTAATTATCATAAATATAGGTAAACATTATATGTTTTACTTTGGGATAGAAACAATATTCATTACTTATAAAAACCCAAGTTTCATACTGGTTAATCAATATTGTTGTGTTTCATCTTAACCCTCGGCCCACATAGGGTTTCTACATGAAATATTTTCATTCCAAAGTGTTTATTTGTTCATGTTGAGACCATGATGAAGATTTTATGCACCATGTTTGACCATGACAATCTTGTTCGATGAACGAGATAATTTCACCATGGTAATTTATGAGAAATTCCACATGATTGGAGCTTCAAGTTGAGGTTACAATGAGATATTCATGCATTCAAATGCATGATGTCCTGGAATTTATTATCTATACATGCTACAAATCATTCATGGAGAAACTGTGTATAAAACACTAGGTATAAATGTGATGATTCTACACAGAGCATTCAAATATCAAAATACCATGATGATAATGGTGATCATTCATGGTACAATAAGAAATGAGTTTTGATTTTGAAGGGAGATAATTACTTTGAGTAGGAACCCATGAATAATTCCATATAAATAAAATCTTGGTTTTATAGATTTATTATCGTAAATTATTTATAAAACTCATTCAATTCAAAATAATGTGTGTATGAGTCCTTTTTATGACTATGTAAGAATTACTAAAGAATCTTCATATGTGTCAACTATATAGGGATGTTCATAATGATCATCCTACATTTTATTATGGATAATAGAAATATACAAAAGGATCAACATGAAAAATCATAATAAATATATATATTTGAGAGGATTTATTGTTTAAGACATTTTTTGTGTTGTGATGAATTTTGCACACTTTAAATTCTTGATAAAGAAAAAGGAAACAAACCCACGATTATTCGAATGATATGTAGAATTCAAGGTATAGTTATAAAGATAATAACTGTTCATATGTGTGTAGATATTTATGATAGGTTGAAGATGAGTCTTTAGTTATATCAATAAAAAATAACCTTACTGTGGTAAAAGATTAATGATCTTGAGTTTTAAAGGATGATATTTTTGAAATCATTTTAATATTACAAATTACGGAAACTAGTGTCCTAGATAATCGGAGAATAGAATGATTGAAATTATGGGTAATAGTATGTAGTAGTGATATAAAAGTAAGAATGAGTAGAAAGAGTGTTGTTTTTTTGACTTTGGCTATTAAACACATACCACAAGTCAAAATAAAAGAATAAGTGATACTAATACAACATCTATTATATATCCAGTGTATTGAAAAATGTAATAAAGTTCCAATAAAGCTCCTGTTCACTAAAAGAAAATAATAAGTAGATCCAATGAAACTATTAAAGATATGATCATTATATATTTAACACAATGAATAATTAAAGTGATCTTGATTATGAATCCTTTGATTACATTCAAGCCAATAAGTTGAGTTATCAAGAAAGAATTTTTTTCACATGTCATGGGATTTTGAAGGTTTTCAAGTTTGTCCACTTGATAGCTGTGATTGAGGAAGAAGATAATTCATTCCATTCAAGAGACACACAAATAGTTTTTTTGTCAACTTCAATTAATTACAAGACATACCATATATCCAAATAATATATTTTTTGGAAATATTAATTTTATTGGTCCAAGTCTATACACATTAGTGATTTTTTTTGATAATAATATTGAAGTTGTGCATGTGGGATAATAACCATGACATGTTGAATATGTAGTCATATATCTTGTTGAATAATATCATATGTTGGTGTAATGTTGTGTACTTTCCATTTTATAATTTATGCATACCAACCAAAGGAGAAATTAGTTAAAATAGAAATATATATTCATTCACTGAATATGTGATGAGGTGAAATGTTGAAAATTGATTAAATTTGTTTAAAAGTGCCAACATTGATTAACCCTAGCCCCCCTTGGGTTAAGGATATCCCTATGTGATTTTAACTCTAAAAACCATTCAATAGTTATTATTCCAAATCCAAAATCCAAATTATTCATTACCATAAAATAAAAACTATAATGCTAAAGAATTAGCCTCAAACTTGTCAATTTCATTGGAATAAATGTGGATGTGGATGAGTAAACTAAAATCATCTAGAAGTTCATGCCCCAACAGTGATTATTGAGTATTATTAACTAACTAGGTAGAACAACACACAAATTCTACAAAAAAATCCTTTGGAAAACCAATGTTATTCCTAACACTTCTTTCTTTCACAAATAATATATTGTGTATCCTCTCTATGGTCCAATTTTTTTCAAATTAACTAGAATGGTCATCTAAATTATTATGAATTTTACATTAATAACCTTCTAAACTATTTTATTCAATATTCCCCACCATTTTCAAACCTAAAACATTTTACTTTTCTTTTGATATCATTTTCAACGATGGATATCCAATAGAAAAAGGTTCTAAATACTTCGTACTTCTTCTTAATAAAGATCACCCACTGTAACGAACCGTATTTTAATTAATGTAAATTCCATTTTTATAATAACATTAGGAAACACAATGCTACGTCATGCTTAAATGAACTACTAAACACTATGTGATCTTTATAGACTATCCCTTAATCATAATTTTTCAACTTTTGAGATTTTAATTTTGAAAATATGACATACACAGTTATGATCATTAAGATATTTCGATTCTGATAGGACAAACTTATTGTTTTGTGAATAGTAACTTACCCATATGAATAGTAATGTTACACTTATGAATAGTATTATGACCCTTATGAATAGTAAATCTAACAATTGAATAGTAACCTTTCTAGTGAAAGTATAAATAAAATTTATCCATGCTATATGTGATAATATTATATAATTATATCATAGTATAAGTAAATAAATATTTTAAAAATTATTAATTATCGTTATTTTTATAATTCATAAATATTTAATTATAATTTTATGATCAATTTCATAATTTAAAAGAAAATTTTTTTTCATAAAATGTATTCATAAAATAATAATTTGTTTTCTTATGATTTTAATATTACTTTATTAGACCTTAAGCAATTTTTCAAAGTGTTACAAAATGAGTTATAATTTTAAAATCTGTATTTTAAAAGTAAATGATGATTTTAATTAAAAATTAAATTACCAATATTAATAAAATTATATTCATAAAATTGAGTTCATTTTTTAATTTTAAATGTCGAAAAATGGCTTGGGTGAATATTTTGGATTTTTCTGAATTACATGCATTTTTGGTGAACAGTAAAATACAAAAATTTACGATATATGCTAAAAACCTGAATTTATGAGTCATGATTGATTAATGTATGATTTAGTTTACTATTGTTTCAAACTCACATGCACTAATTACTTTATTTAGTTATTATAATCCTTAATGTCTCTTGCCTTGAAAAAAATAATAAACTTACGATTAAAATGATAAGAAAACACCCCTCTCACCCACTATAAATACCACCCCCACACCCTCTTCTCTTCACACCACTCAAACATTAATCCTTGACAATATTCTTACTAATACTCTTCCCTAGTCCCTCCCCCAAATCTATGAGATCTGGATCTCATCAAAATACCAAGACTAGGTGCCTTGAGGAGGATCTTAAGAGGAGAATTCAAGCGGTAAATTATCTATCATTTCATTTAATTTCCTCTCAATTTCAATTTATTTTCTTATTATATCCTCACCTACCTTTATCCAAATGGATTTATACCTAAAATACATTAAATATACTATAATTATATCATTTTAATTGAATATACAAGATTAAACTCCACCCTTTCTCTCTTTTATCTTAAAAATGAAATCGTCGTCCGTGATGTGTCAATTTACTGACATTGTGGGCGATGCACATTCATTTTCTGTAAACATATTAAAAGATGTAAATATAATAATTAAATGGATTCAAAAGATTTTAAATTTTATGTTATAAAATTTTTTTTTCTTTGGTAATAACATAAAATCATAATACTAAATGATAAAACAAAATGAGTTTTTCGTGTTCGAAAAACAGACAAAATTAACCTAAAACAATCATCATTGACTTTTATCTAACAAATCATCATCATGTAATATAATAAAATACATTGTAAAATAATTTAATCTTATAGAGTATCATTAATAATATATAATTAAAATTATGTAAATTCATCCTCATTTTAAACAAACTTCCATCCATGTATACAAACGAACCGATTATGAAAACCAATAAAATGAATTCTCCTGAACGATGATATTAAACTTTATAACTCATCCAAAGTCCCATAAAAAATAATAAAACCATAATGATTAATATTCATGTATAAAAGTTTATTTAATTTTTAATTAATAAACATAATTTTATAATAAAGGATATTAATGTGAAGGATGTCTTCGGAAAATATGTAAGGGGAATTCTCAAACCCAACTCTCTTTTTTTGGGTTTTCCCTTTTTCACCAAATTTTTAGTAATTATATTCATTAAATATCATTTCATCATAATTTTATTACATTTTATGGGATATAAATGATTTATACTTGATTTTATGGAAAACAAAATGTTTTCTAAAAGAACTATTCTTTAAAAAAATACACCTTTTACTTCTTGAGATTGTTTCTTCTTTACTCATGGTCAATTATTTAAGTATGTTATTCCATCTTTCATTTAGAAACCCAAATTTTATTAATGTATGATTATGATATGAAACCCATTCCTTTCCATGGGTTATTTATGTTCATGATTTATATATTTTCTATGTGGTATGCATGATAATGTAAATGTTATGATGTGATGGGTGCACTCAATATTATATAGCTCAATGCAAATGTTAGGATATAACGGTTGTGACAAAAATTATATAGCACTACAGTGAGTTGGGTAATGTGAAGAACCTGATGAGTAACGTGAAATATTAACAACATGATGCTAGATTTTTTCGCAAATAAGTGAGGTAGTAGACCACTAAGACATGGTGTTTCATTTTTATACATTGCCACATTACAAGTCTTTTCTTAGTTCTACCTCTCAATATTATGATCATGTTCCTATGTGTTGTTGATAAGGATTATTCTCACCCTGTGTTATATTATCTCATGTACTTTTCTATCATCTTACTGGTCTTTTTTATCACCCATTTTTTATGGTTGTTGTCCAGAGACTACATGTACTAAGGAGAACACAGGGGACAATCAAAATATAGAGAAGAAGGAATTAAATAAATATTTATGTTTTATGTTTTGAATTTTATGTATAGTCCTAGTTTTCAAAATAAACTTAACCTTGGGATCCTCATTGTTTAATTTTTTTATGTTATTTATCATTAAAATGATGTAATAGTAATGTAAGAATAATCGTGTTTGCTAAAGTTGGTATTAGATAATGATTTAGATAGTTTGGGAATTAGGATTAAATAACAATAGTAAAAACCATTATTATGAGACTAAGTATAAGTGATCACCCAAGAATATTTGTTTAAAAAATGATAAACATAGGGATCCCAAACAATATACCTTTATACTTCATTGAAAAAAGGAATAATTTATATATTAATGACTTGTTGACTTATGTTTTGTTCTAACCATTTTTATTTTAGAAAATGGTGGGAACTAGGAGAACCATGCCAAAAACCCATGCAAGGGACAATTTAGTAATTTCCCGAATGACATCCCCAATGCTTTGGGAGGTGGAGTGAAAACTTTCATGGAGATTCTTACCTAGATGTTTCATGTTATGAACAATAACCTAAATAATTTCTAACATCTTCCTTCACTTAAGAGGGAGAAACTGGATATTGAGTGTTTTATGTGAAAAAAACCATCAACATTATATGGATCTTCTGATCCACTAGTCATAAAATAATGGTCAACTCCATAGAGAATATCTTTTTTGTACTTCATTGTTCTGAGACAGAGAAGGTGACCCTGACTGTTTATCGTCTAGATAGAGAGGCCGAGCAATGGTGGGCATTGATTAAGAACACCAAGCTGAGGGAAAACAATTCAATTGATGGAGTGGGAAGACTTCAAGATAATGGTTCTTAATATGTATTTATTTCAAACACTTGAAACTAATATGGAGAGAAAATTCATAAAGCTGAAGTAAACAGATGGAGAATTTGTCACGACCTACGAAGAAAATTTCAAAAGTCTTTCATGGTATGCTTCGGGTATTTTTATAAAAAATGATAGAAAAATTGATAGATTCATTAGTGGTTTAAAACCAAACCTTTGAAAGGATCTTGCAATTCAATACATTGGGAGTTATGACTAATTGTTTTGATGTGCTCTCAAAGTGGAGATGATGTTTGGATAATATTCTCATGGCTATGGTGATATGAAATGAAATATTGAGTTTCAAGATGGTGGATATAATGAGCAAGGTGGAAAGAAAACTCAACCACACACATGTCGAAAATGTGGGAATAAGCATCATGGGAACTTCCTTAAAGTGATAGGTAAATTGTTCAAGTGTGGGAGGAAAGGCCACCAAACTCATGAATTTATAAAATATATGAGGAACC
Source organism: Viscum album (assembly GCA_963277665.1). NCBI lineage: Eukaryota > Viridiplantae > Streptophyta > Magnoliopsida > Santalales > Viscaceae > Viscum > Viscum album. Next base: position 1,535,177,846 of record OY728142.1, on the reverse strand, counting down.
AAGATAATCTGGTGGAGGAAATGAGAGCACCACCCATGGTCCAATGCTGCAATTATAGGGAGCAAATCTACAATGAAAGTCCTTGCACTAAACATCAATTTATTGAGGGTAATCAGGTTCATCATCCACTCAAGACAAAAGAGAAAGGGAAGTCATGTACCATCACTACTGTAAAAGTGGAGCAAGAAAATGAATTCATACAAGGTACACTTCCTATTCATTCAATAATGTGAAAAGTCTTATTTGATTATGGTTCTATGCATTCCTTTATATCTTCCATGTTTTCTATAAATATTTAATCGAATCCCCGAAACCCTAAAGTATATGTCTACGTAAAAACACCTAGTTGTGATATCATATTAACCTAAGTGTTGGACTCTTATCCTATTAGATTATGTGGGAATATTCTTCCAACAAATATTAGGATACTTCTCTTAGTGTAATTTGATTATATAATGTGGATGGATTGGATCTCTTTATATAGAGCACAAATAAACTGTTAGGAAAATGAAATATCTTCTAAAATTCAAAACCATTCCATACTTCTCTATAAATTCAAGGAAGATCATGAATCTCCTTTGAAAAATACATAAAAGGTGTGGGTGTTGATTCTCTATGAAGAATCATACCTCGCTCAAATGGTTATGTCAAATGAAGGTATAAACCTAGGGAAAATTCCCATCATTAGGGAATATCGTGATGTATTTCATAAAGAGTTACCTGAAATACCCTCGGATCATGAGGTGGAGTTTTCAATTGAACTCACTCTCAGAGATACTCCTCTCTCAAAGTGTCCCTATAGGATGGATCCTATCGAACTAGATGAGTTAAAGAAGTAGTTTCAAGAACATTTTAACAAAGGGTTCATATAACCTAGTTCATCACCCTGCAGTGTGCAAATTATATTTCTCAAAAATAAGGATGGATCAATGTGGTTGTGTATTGATTATCGAGAACTCAACAATATCACCATAAAGAACATGTATCATCTTTTGAGGATTGAAAACATGCTTGATCAGTCGAAAGGAGCAGGGTACTTCTCAAAGGTGGATCTTTATTCTAGATATCATCACCTAAAGGTGAAGAAGGAAGATATTCAGAAGGCGGCCTTCCATAAAAGTTATGCGAACTATGATTTTTTTATGCCCTTTGGACTTACTAATTCCCCTGAAATATTCAAGGAATTTATGAATAAAGTCTTTAGACATTTTCTCGACAAGTTGGTGGTAGTTTTTATCAATTACATTATAATATACTTCAAGATGAAGGATGAACATTAATAACATCTAAGGATTGTGTTGGTGACCTTAAGGATGGATAATTTGTATTCCAATTTAAACAATTGTGACTTTTTGATGCAGTAAGTAAAATTTTTGGGACATGTTATCAAAAGTGAGTGAATTTTTGTGGACCCTTCCAAAAAAAGGTGATTGACGAATGGCCCAGATCCTCTAGTGTTAGAGAAATCCATATTTTTCATTGATTGGTAGGGTATTATTGATGTTTTGTGAGAAATTTCTCATGAATTTCAAGCCTCCTAACTATGTTAATAAGGAAAGGGGTAAAGTATGTATAAACTGATGAATGTGAGGAAAGCTTCAAGGAGCTAAAGAGAATGCTTATCACTACACTTGTAATCACATTACCAAAAAGTTGAGAATATTTTGTGATATATTGTGATGCTTCCAAGAAAATATTGGGTTTTTTACTCATGAAAAATGATAATGTGATAGCCTATGCCTCACAGCACTTAAAGATCCATGAGGATAACTACCCGCCGCATTATCTGATGGTAGAAGTTGTGATTTTTTCCTTGAAAATATGGCAGAACTACCTCTATAGGGAGAAGTGTGACATATATACCAATCACAAGAGCCTAAATTATATATTCATATAAATAGATCTTAACATTAATCAAAGTAAATGGTTAGAGATAATCAAAGACTATGATTACTCTATTCACTATCATATTGGAAAAGAGGACAAGGTAACTTCTACTCTTAGAAAAAAGAACATTCTTTTCTATCCATGTTGTGGATTGATAAAGAATATATCTTCTTTGACATGAAAATGATGGATTTGGAAATCCTAACAATAAGGAATACATCCTACCTTTCCAAAATTATTGTCTAACCATATATCTATGTGATGATTAAGGAGGCCCAAAGGGATGATCTGAAGTTTCAAAGAAGGGTGAATGTAGTAAATGAAGGGAAGCTGCAAGAGTTCCATATCGATGATGATGGTGTTATTCGGTGTGGAACAAGTCTCTATTTTTCTTCATCACCTCGGATAAATAAGAATCTATTAGAAAATGCACATAGCTCAACTTTCTATATTCTTCCTCGGAGTAACAAGATGTACTGTGATCTCCAAGAACACTTCTGGTGGGAAAACATGAAGATGGAGATTGTGGAATATATATAAAGGTGCTTAATATGTCAGAAAGTTAAAGTACAGTGAAAAAATTCCAAAGGGATGATGAAACCATTTCCTATACCCATTTGGAAATGGCAGAATGTCCCCATGGACATTGTCATGGGTCTCCCGAAAAAAAAAATCCAACAATAATAATTCGATATGGGTTGTGGTGGACCGACCCACCAAGACTTCCAACATTATCGATATATAGAAAGATCACACTCTTAAAAAACTTACAAAGATATATGTGAATGAATTGGTGAGATTGCATGGGTGTCTACTCTTGATTGTCTCTGATCATGACCTCAGGTTCATGTCTAAATTATAGAGGAGTATTCAGTATGCCTTGAGTACTAAATTGAATTTCAGCATGGCCTATCACCCCCGAACTGATGGATAATCTGAAAGGAATATTTAGACGATCAAAGATATTCTAAGATCATACTCTTTAGAATTCAAAGGAGGATGGGATAAGAATATCCCATTAGTTGTGTTCTCATACAATAATAGCTTCCACTTGAGTATTCATATGGCTCTATATAAATCTTTTTATGGAAAGTGATGTAGAATTCCAACCTGTTAGGATGAAGTTGGTGAAAGAAATAGACTTGGACCTTATCATTTAGAAAAGATGAAAGAAATTGTTCAATCTATCCAGTAACATATCAAAGATACTCAGATTCGGAAAAAGAGATATGCTGACAACCATCGAAGAGACTTGGAGTTCGACATTGGAGATAAAGTCATCTTTCGAATATATCCATAGAAGAGTGTAATACAGTTTGGGAAGAAAGGGAAACTAATACCAAGTTACATTAGAACCTATGAGATCCTTGATCGCATAAGAGATGTGACATATCGTCTTGAATTTCCATCGAATGTGGCTCAAGTTCAAGATGTGTTCCACATATCACTCTTGAGAAAGTACATATCAGATCCCTCACATATACTGAACTCAAAGGTAGTATAACTGGAAGATGATCACTTTTATAAGGAGCATCCCAAAAGGAATCTTGATTGGAGAGATAAGGTTCTACACAACAAGAAACACTACTTGTCAAAGTGTTATGGAGGAACCATAATAATGAATAAGCAACTTGGGAAACAGAGGAGGTGATTAAGGATAAGAACCCTCACATTTTTTTGTAAAACCAAATTTTGAGGGTGAAATTTTAAAAAGGGGGAAGAATTAAATGACCTAAAGTTTTATCAAGGAAAATTCCCTTCTTATTATCACATTAGGAAACATAATGCCACATCAGGCTTAAATGAACTACTAAATACTATATGACCTTTATAGACTAGTTGTTAAACATAATTGTTCCACTTCTATGATATTAATTTTGAAAATTTTTCATACAAGTTTGCAATAAATAAGATATTTGGTGTCTTATAGGACAAACTAAATTTTTGATGAATAGTAACATACCCTTATAAAGAGTAATGTTACCCTTATGAATAGTAATATGACCCTTATGAATAGTAAATAAGAAAAGTGAATAGTGGCCTTACTGATGAAATTATAAATAAAATTTATCCATCTTATAAGGGACAATATGATATTATTATATCATATTATAGGTAAATAAATATTTTAAAATTATTAATTAAGTATCGGTATTTTTATAAGACCTAAATATTTAATTAAAATTTTATGATCAATTTAATAATTTAAACGAAAAATTTATTTTCATAAAATGTATTCATAAATTAATATTTTAGTATGATTATTTAAGATAATTTTATGAGACATTAAGTAATTTTTCAAAGTGTTATAAAATCAGTTATAAACTCAAAATCTTCATTTTCCAAGTAAATAATGATTTTAATTAAAAATTAAATTACTCATATTTAGAAAATTATCTTCAGAAACTGGAGTTCATTTTTTTAATTCTAAATTTTCAAAAATGGTAATGGTTATTTTTGGGAATGTTTCGGAAATACTTGAATTTTTATGAATAGTAAAATATGATAATTTACGATTAATGTTAAAACCGGAATTTTTTAGTAATTTTTTAGTCATGGATGATGTAAGTGACCATTAGTTTGAACTCACGTACACTAATTTCTTTATTTATTCACAATTATCCTCATTGTTTCTTGTTTTGATAAAAATAATAAACTAATGATTAAAATAGTAAGAAAATGCTTCTCTCCTCCACTATAAATACAACCCCTCACACTACTCTAGATTTGATCCTTGCCTATATTTTACCTAATACTCTTCCCTAGTCCCTACCCAATATCCAGGATCTCTTGGTCTCATCAAATGACCAAGCCTAGGTTCCTTGAGGAGGATCTCAAGAGGGGAATTCAAGAGGTAAATCCTCTCTCTTTTTTAAATTTCCTTTTAATTCCATTTTCTTTTCTTATTCTATCCTCACATTACATTATCAAAATGGAATGATAACTCCATAAAATTACATATACTATAATCATATCATGTTAATCAAAGATCCATCATTAAACTCATTTTTCTCTCTCTTTTATCTTAAAAATGAAATTTTCACCTATGATGTGTCAATTTAGCAACATTGTGGGCGATGTCCTTTAATTTTACATAAAAATATTCAAGGCTATAAAGAATAACATTAAATGGTTTTAAAAATATTGAAAATTTTTTTATAACATTTTTTATGTTCTGTAATTAACATATACTCATAATACTAAATGATAAAATAAACCAAGCTTGTTGTGTTTAAAAAACTGCCAAAATTAAACTAAAATGATAATCATTGACTTTTACCTTAAAACCCATCCTAATGTTATATAAAAAATCCACTATAATATCATTTATTATTCTACAGTATCATTAATAACATATAATAACGATTTTTTATATTCATTCCCATTTTAAATGAACTTCCATTCATGTATACAAAAGAACCGATTATGAAACCGAAGAAAATGAATGCTCTTGAACAATGATATTAAACTCTATAACTCATACAAAGGCCCATAAAAGAACATAATAAAACCATAATGATTCATATTCATGTATTAATGGATATTAAATGGTTATATAATTAATATAATGTGATTATATAGGATATTAATGTGAAGGAATCTTTCGGAAAAAAGGTAAGGGTAATTCTCAAACCCAACTCTCTTTATTTCGGTTTTCCCTCTTTCACTCCATTTTCAGTAATAATATAACATAAATATAATTAATTCATAATTATATTACCTTTTATTGGATATAAATGTTTTTTACTTGAGTTTATGATAAACACAATTTTATCCAATAGAATTATTATTTCAATAAAACACATTTTACTTCTTGAGATTGTTTCTTCTTCACTCATGGTTGATGATTCAAGTAATTTATTCCCTATTTCATTTGGGAACCCAATGTTTATGAGTGTATTATTATCTAATGAATCTCATTACTTCCCATGGGTTATTTATTTTCATGATTGATATATGTTCTATATGGCATGCATGATAATGTAAATGTTATGATGTGACGGGTGGTCTTGGAATTATATAGCGCAATGTAAATGTTATGATGTGATAGGTGAACTTATAATTCTATAACACTCCAATTAATTGGGTAATTTGAAGAAAATCATGAGTAAAGTGAAATATTCATGAAAATTATACTATCATTGTTCACAACTATGTGCGGAAGTTGATCACTAAGACATGATGTTTCATTTTTATGCATGACCACATTCTAAGTAACTTCTTAATGCTTTCTCTCATGATTATGATCATATGCCTATGTTATGTAGATAATGATTTTTATCACCCAATTTTATATTGTTTCATGTACAAATAAAACCACTTATCTGGATTTTAAATCACCACGTTTTGATTTATATCATCAAAAGGCTACATGTATTAATGAGTACATAAGGGACAATCAGAAGATAGGGAAGAATGAATTAAAGAAATGTTTAGGTTTTATGTTGTAAAAGTTATTTATGGTCCTAGATTTTCCATGAAACTAAAACTTTTGATCCTCATTGTGTAATGTTTTTATGTTTATTATCATTAAAATGATATAATAGTAAAGTAATAAAAATAAGTGTCGATATACCCACACCATCCATGGTGTGTCATTGATAAAGGTAACTAGTATAGTGAGCCACTATGAGAATGAAATGAAGTTGTCCCACATATGTATTTATGAAATCACTTTAACTTTTAGACCATGGGCATAAAACCATAAATTTTTAATGAAACATTCTATTACTTCCCAAAGAGGAATTCTTCAAAAAACAATGATTAAAACAAAGAAATGAAAATAAGAACACATGTATTTTATATGGTTTGATGTTTTTCCCTAATGCACAGAGGGGGATGATAAAAAAAGTATTATTTATGAAATAAATGATAATTACAATGTTTATAATTTAGTATGCATCACAATGACTCCCTGATAAAAATATAGTATAAGGAATCATATACCACTTGTTTCAATACCTTTTAATCTACAAAAAGATCATTCCCATGTTGGTCTGATTTTTATTGGAACCCTTCATTCGGTCCGAAGATTCCACTTGCCTCAACATACCTTATTGGTGAATTGTAAATGATTTGAGAAACTCTATAATATTTGTATTATGTATCATTATTAATACCCTTACATAACTCATTTTCCAAGAAACTGCAACAGAAAAAACCTTACTTAGCTTCAAAATGAATACTTATATATATATAGAAACACTTGTGAAAGTCCTTTGTGTATTTTCACTTAAAAATTCGTGCTTATCAAGGTATCTTTTAATTTACTATTTCTGACTGAAAACATTAGGTTTTCTATTATCTTGACATCCATCCATTGGTCACTATAACTCCACTATCTCCCTTCTAGTTTTAAAAATTATACTTCTGTAACTGCTCCTTAAATTACTTCCAATTACATAACGAGAAAATGGTTATCATATTGTTAAACCTTGTAGTAATGGCATCATGTATTAATAACATGGTACACCTAAATTTAAGTGGTTTCAAAACCATATGTGGTTATAAAAAGTGTACACCAACTGTAAAATTTGTAATCCATGTGAAACAACATGTCTCATGGGAATCCAATGCGAGTGGTTTAATTAATTCAAGTATGGACCCACACTTTAATGTACTGGAATTATCGAAAGGTATAGAGCATTTAGTTTTTAAACATTCCTTACAATAGCCCTAATATAAATTCCTAATAAAGATTTATACCTATTGGGCATGCCCGAGGCTCATGTGAATCCCAAATCCATGAAAATCCAAGAGGAAGACTGGGCCATACTGTTAGAGGAAGTTCTTCCACCTAGCCCGCATGATTTCCTTAAAACATATGGTAGTAGACGGTGGGAAACTGTAAGCCACACGATTTTTCAATAACCATGTAGGCTAGGTTTTATGGTCATACAATCGATTCTAGGTCTTGGATAGTGAGTTACCACACGATTTGTGCACGGTTAATAAAACTGTGTGGTAGCATGTGCAATGTGTCTCAGAGAAGCAGAACCATGTGCACGGTTAGTGCATGGTTAGGCCAACTGTGCATTCAAACAATGTATAGTGAAAATGGGGGTGAAATACCTATATAACTCTTAATGAAGTGTTTTCACCCCTTTTCTTCCTCCCTACCCTCACCCACATGGGATTTTTGTCTCCTCCAAGCACAAGAGATCCTCTCCTCTCATCCTTTAGGGTATTAAAGTTTCTCCCCCATTATTGATCAGTGTACTTAATATTCATAATTTATGGACTTATCTCAGTAATCTATACCAAATTTAATCCTTGATTTCTAAGTTTGTCCAACCTTTATTACTCTATCTCAATTCAATGATTTTTTCCCTTTTGGGGGGGGGGGTTTAATAAATCTTAGGATTTCTCCCGTTTAAGATGGAATCAAAGGTTATAGTAAGGATTGTGTAGTACTAAGACTACAAGGTAGGGTGTCTATGCTTTTTCATGCATGTTCTGTGTATTTTTAGGTGTTGTGCCGATGTGACGCTTGCCGAACCATTCATTGATTATTCATTACAGCATATTAAATTGAGTTCCTTCCCTTTCCAAGTCCGTTGTGACTTTAGATTATGGTGATTCCCATTCATAGGGTATTCATATTAAATTTATCCAACCCTTTGGGTGTGTCCTCCTATAAGGTCCCGTATGCCTATGATTCACCTTGAGATCCACCTTGGGTGTGCATGGTTCCCCATGAGTGATGCCTTAAAATTGATAAATGAGTTTGGATGAGTAATGGATCATGATTTAGATCCCTTATAAATGTTCTTAACCACTTTTTAATGAATTAACCCTTTTTTAAATACTATATTCCTTATATATAATTGCCCATGAAATTATGGAAAACATTTTTTATGTCATATTTTATTGCTTTCATTTATTTTATGAAAAGTGCTTATCCTCTATGACATGTTCTTTGAACTTTAATTGGTGCTATAATTTAATGGCATGAAATGAAATGATATGCTTGACCAAGATAGATAGCTTGGGATTTTGACATGTCAATAATGGCATGTGATTATATACATCTAAATTCTATGTGCTTAAATATTATGCCTTATTTTAATAGCTTTATTATATGATATGCTTGTTTCTTATGCCTCATTACCATGATTTCTAAAATGTAATTCCTTGTGCCATACCATTTAAATAGTTCCATTCTGTTTGAAATAAATTAATTGCCTGAATAGATTGTTATCTTTGGAATGAGATGTTTAGTTTATGGATTACAATTATAAATTTCCTTCAATGATATATGCCTTGATTGTTATGGATCACATGATAGGGGCTGGGAGAGAACATGGGCTCCGTATTAAGCACTCGTGGATGGACTTATAATGCTATATGGGTTACAACCCGACACACTGGGAGAGATGCTTTGGATTTCCAAGAAAGGCCTGTCCAAGTGGTTTATAATACTCTTATGTGATACTAGTTCCCTAGGAGAGAAACCCTGGATGGAACCATTATTAAGATGGATACACCATAAAATAGGTGACACACGGACCCCTATGTGTGATGCCTGGGATGTACTCAGAATAACCATGCCTCGAGTGATACTTGGGATCCCTTTGGATCACCTTGGATAGACTTTTTGGTATTGTATTATATCATTTTTTTCCTATAGTGACACTTGGTATTCTTTTAGATCACTTGCGATAGGATCGTGACACCACCTCTAGATTTGACTAAATTGATTGATTCTTTGACCATATTTGATGCATCTTTATTATAATTTATTATGATATTTCTTGTGAACATTTTATGTTTCTTTCTTTATTATTATATGTTCTGTAATGACATAGATATGAAACCCCAATGTAGATCATAAGCATGGGTGTTTGATTTAGTTATTTTCCTTGTTAACTTTGACACATGTTATGTGTATAATGACTTGTATAGGTACCGTATTAAAACTTTTAGCATAGTCTGAAGCAAAATGGTATGGGATGGTTGTTCAATTAGGAAGCCAAACCAATGTGTAAATTTTTATTTATGCAACTATTATCTTTCTATCAGACCTGGAACACTGCCTTTATTTACATATTGAACTGGAAAGGTTTAGACACTATGGGTGTTGGCCTAATAATATTTATATATCACACCCTAATCGGGTGTTGTTTTGTACCTGAGTAGACTCTATTATTTCATGTATATATAAAGAGAAGTTTGATTATTCAAATTTTTGATTTTTGTGCTGCTTTAGTATAGAGATTTGGCAATATAGGACTGAGTCTATGCTCGAGATGCTGTAGTGGTAGCTTTTTTCTCTTTTGTAGTTTTTGATAGAATATACTATATGCTTATACCCATGTTCCCCTTCACTTCTATTTTGTATAGACTCACAACCTGAAATTATCATCATTTTTTTATTAAGTATTATTAGTTAGTTTTTAGGTGTTACTTATTGCTTGACTTTTTTTTCACTTCTATTGTTATATGCTTATCTATATTCTTCCACTATTTATCGTAATTTTTTTCATTTTTATTACACTAATGTATGATAAAATAGTCACTCTACTAACACACACTAGTCCCTAACTTCTAGTCAAAAGCCTCTAGCATTTGGGGAGATGATCTTGAGGCCATGTAGGCCACCGTCTGAGGGGGACTTTTGGAGTGGCACCCAGGGCATGACGCTACAAAGTGGTATTAGAGGGATTTTGCCTTTTTTTACTATTTGGGATTAAATAAGAGAATAAGACATTAGGAATTGGATATGACCCTATTATTGGACATAGTTAACCCATGTATAGGGGAAACCCAAAATTTCCTCGGTTGGGAATTGTAGTTTTTGATTATTCCATTTATGGTGGATATGACTTCATCATTGGGTGAATCACTTAATTTGTTATGTTATTGATATTGGTATGATTGGAAAGATGATTCCTATTACTATATCCTGATGATATGAGGGTGTTTCATTACATGAATCATATTATACACTATTGGAAATAAAATGTCATGAATTATGCCATGTCATGTTTGATTTCCAGTGTGAATTTTCCTACTTTCATGTGATTTCTTATAATGACATGTAGTACCTATTTTATTATAAAGATAGATGCATAGAAAAATATAAAAGAAATTATTTGTTTTGGTTTGGGTTAAGTGGATGAAACTTCCAACTCGTGAGGTTTATGGTCCTTTGTGAATTGTAATGGTCATCCACCTAATTCATCCAAACTGTAAGGGTATTTCAATCATTAAATGAATTAAAATTTAAACCACTGTTAAAATGAAACGGTCTTGATATGATAAATGTGAGACCTTTAATTTACCTTGGAAGTGGTATTAGGATATGTTTATAGTGATCCTTATGAGATCTTTCCTTTCTATCTAGACCCAAACCATGGAGCAGGCTATAAGTATTAGAATGATCAGGGAGGATTTATAGCTTTCCTTCCCTGCTTCTTTTCTTATCTTCTTATCATATCTATTATAAATATTTACTGAGGCATGAGTTTGGAAATTGTAGAGATATTCCACCATGAATTACTCAAGTTTAAAGCTATGATAGTGTTAATGGTAACACTCCGTAGGTGGTGGGTCGTGATCCACCCGTGATACTACCTATAGTGCCACTGAGGCACCTCTTGTTAACCTTCCTCTAGGTTTCGGTTCACATTTCATGGATAATTTCCTAAGGTTTATGTATTCTTTTCATGTCTTTTCCCTTCCTTCTCCAACTATGACAGATCTTACATAGGAATTTATATAGTAGAATCCTTCCACTTTCTCAAGGGATGGAATACTACTGACTACAGAGTCATGGTTAGAGGTGATGGTTTCTATCTTAGACTATCTTGAGATAGCTCTTGGGTGTAGGTTCAATCTTACTACCTATATTCTTTAAATATCCTCCAATCGTTGGTGGGATATCATTTCTCAGTCATAGAGTCACTAAGATATGATCTGAAAGGACTTCCAGATGACCTTATTTGTTTACTTATTTCCACAAACATTGAGAGTGGATCAAGCATTAGAGTTAATGCATCTTTAGCAAGGCTCCATGTCAATTCTTGAGTATTCTTATCATTTTACTAAGATTTAGTGTTTCAATAAATATCTAATTGGTGATAAATAGAATACATCAAGGTGTTTTGAGGTTGGGATTGGTTATGTTTTCTATTCACTCGTGAATGTATTTTAGTTGACTACCATTACAGTGATAATAAACTGGGCCCTTATTTCGAAATTAAATTTCATAGAAACTAGTTCAATGATCCAGTGCATTTTAGTTCTGATACAGGTTGATGGTTATTTAGGAATTAGAATGTAGTGATTTGAGGGTGCATGTGGGGGCGGTTCTAGAGAGGTGACATATACCAACAGTTCTTCAGTATGTCACCAGTTTGGAAAGCTAGGTCATAAAAATCCCCAATGCATGAGGAACCTGATGGAATGTCAAACTTGTGGCAGGATGGGTCACCTACAATGCTTCTTCTGGTCTATTTGTCCAGTATCTAGTGGCATAGAATCTGTACCAACACCTCTCTCAGGTATAGGATCTAGGAATCCATGTCAGGATGGTATTTGGTCTTCGACTGGCCGATCAAGCTGAGGCAATAATGGTCATGACCATGGCTCTCGAGGGCCAAATCTTCAATGTCAGCTGGGTGAATATACTCAGGCTAGTAATGTTTCATCTTAGGACCACAATTTAGGCTATATGAATGCAGTGCTACCAGCGCTAGAGGAGCTGGGTCCAAGTCCATATATTGTTATACTTACTATTCTAGTGACTTGTACTATAGTTTATCCCCTTTTGATATAGGTGCATCACACTCTTTCAAATAAATTATTGTGTAGTGTGACTTAGTCTAGATTTACAGTAATGTTTGTGGCGTTATGTCTCTCAACACTTATCTAGGGGTTAGAACAGATGGAATATGAAGGTTTCTTGAGTTCCCCCTTGATATTGGTGGGTATTGTTTCTTCTATAATTTCTTCATCCTCAAGATGACTGGATTTGACGTCATTCTTGGTATGGACTGGATTGTACATTATCATTTCCAAGTGGATTTCTATCATCACTGAGTGTCTTTTAAATTTCTTGATGGAAATATGTGTGTACACAAGGGTGAATGGGATATCCAGGTAGATCGATTTGGACCCAAGTGAGTTGGAGTTGGCAAAGTGAGAGCTCAGTTAGCAAGTCTCTTTATGAGTGATTACAGGATACAGTTAGTAGACTTCCTCCCTATTTTGGATCATTTTAGGGATGTCTTCCCTAATTATTTCTATATCAGACCTCCTAATATAGAGGTTGAGTTCACCATAGAGCTAGTTCTAGGTGTAGCACTAGTGTCCATTCCTCCGTATATAATGAAACCTACATAGTTCCAAGAACTCAAAAAATCTGCTTGAATATCTTGAGGATAAGGGTTTTATTTGACCCAACACATCACCATGGGTCTCACTTAACCTTTTCACTAGGAAGAAAGATAGTGCCCTTAGATTGTATTTGGATTATAGGCGGTTAAATTAGAATACAACGAGTAACCATTATCTATTGCCTCATATCGATGACAAATTTGACTAAATATGAGGATCAACGGTTTTCTCCACAGTTTATATGAGGTCGCAAAATCATTAGGTTCATGTGAGACCATTGGATATATCACATACAACATTTTGGAGAAGGTATTTCTTATATGATTACTTGGTTATTCCATTCAATCAGATGAACATACTGGTAGTCTTTTGGTATTCGTTGAATTGGGTTTTCCACAAGTAGTTGGATTTATTTATGGTAGTATTCTAAGACTAAATCTTGGTGTACTCAAATTCTAGACATGACCATCAACCATCTTGATATCATGTTGAGCACACTAAGAGAGCACCAAATATATGTTAAGATCAGTAAATTCCACTATTGGATCAGAAAGGTTCACTTCTTGGGTCATATGATATCATAGGCATGAATATTTTTTGACCCAAAGAATTTTAGATTCATGGTATTTTGGGAGCATTTCAATTATTTTTTGATATATGCAGCTTCTTAGGGATTTATGGATATTACAAGTGGTTTATATAGGTCTTCTCCCACATAGTAGGGAATCTTACGGCCCTGACTAAGAAGGGTGTGCATTTCTATTAGTCTGAATCTTGTTCTAAGGACTTTCATGAGTTAAATGGAAGAATCACTTCAACTCTGATTCTAATTATTCCTTAGCTAGGGAGATGTTATATGGTCTACTGTGATGTTTTAGGAATCAAACATGGTGTCATTATGATGTAATATGATCGATTCATAGCATACAGATCTCACCAGTTGAGGCCTCATGAGATGAACTATCTAAAAAACAATCTCAAGCTAGTCTTCATGGTTTATGACCTATTCTATTGGAAACATTATCTATTGGAATAGTTATTATTTCCCTACACAGATCACATAAGCGTAAAATATATCTCTACTCAAAAAGAGTTGAATTTGAGCAAGTGTAGGTGGTTGTAAAAGCTAAAATTATATTATTTTGATCTTGTTTATACCCCTGGTAAGCAAAACTCCATGTTTTATTCTTTGATATGGAAAAATCATACTCAAGACATTCAGGTGGCCCGTAGTGACTGGAAGATGAAGGGTACGTTTTCTTAGTTTCATATGGATGTTCAAGAACATCATAGGAAACCGGTTTTAGCAACATTTGTAGTGATTTCTTCTTTTCTAGAATGGTTTCAAATGTAACAGTTATTAGATTCCAAGGTCCTTGTTCTGAGGGAAATCATCATAGTAGAAAAACCACATCCTATTTGGGTTGTCGATATCAGTGAGACCCTAATCTACCAAGGTCGTGTATGGGTGTATTTGGATATACGGGAAGAGATGGTGAGGGAATCCCAGGCCTCTATTTGGGAAGATCATCTTGGGCTTACCAAGATGTATCAAGATATATATTTTCAGTACTGGTGGCCAGGTATGAATAATTAGTTAGTTGGTTTCATCACTCAGTGCTCCACCTATCAGCAAGTGAAGACAGAGCATTGGCGACCTACTAGACTTCTAGAACCTCTCTCCATTCCTTAGTAGAAATGGAATGACATTGTTATAGATTCTATGATTGATTTCTGAGATCTCCCCAATCCAGAGATGTGGACTGTATGATCATTAATAGGTTGAACAATGTTACACACTTCATACTGATCTAGGATTCCTACTCTGTTGATTAGTTATGTAGAATTTACATCTGATAGATAGTGCGACCTCATGGTGTAACCCATTATATCATTTAGGACTGATATTATGGGTTTATTTTTCAGTTTTGGAATGGGTTACAAAAGGAACTGGGTTCATAGGTACTCATGGGTACTGCATGTTACCCTGAAAAGAGTAGACAGTCCAAGAAGACGATTCGGGGGTTAGAGAATATGCTACGAGCTTGTATCAGTGATTTTGGAGGTTATTGGGAAAATAATATTCCTATGGTTTATGTTTTCTATTATAAATTCTTTCATTAAACTATTCATATGGATCTGTATGATTCTCTATATGGTAGACCATGTCTTTTACCTCTGTGCTAGATAGAGGCAGTGAAGGAAGCTCTACTATGTCCTCATCATTAGTACGAGACTTTAGAACATGTCTAGCTAATTCAGAAGTGTATGGATACAGGTCAATCAACAATGAATTCTTATATCGAGCTTCCACAAAAACCTCTATAATTTGAGGTGGGACATTAGGTGTTTTTGTGTGTATCACCTTGTTTGAGACATAAAAGAATCAGGAGATATGGGAAGTTATGTCTGAGATATGTCTGGCCTTTTGGGATAGTCGAGTGAGTTGGGCAGGTAGCCTATCGGTTAATATTACCTCATAGATATGATTCCAAGAAATACATCTTCCACATATCTCATCTATAACATTATCATCCAAACTTGTCTCATTTATTTGATCCTAACGATATAAATCTGGAGACAGATGCATCCTATGAGGATCATCCAATTCATCTTGTTGATCACATCAAGAAGGTTCTCTATGGAAAATTAGTTCCTTTATTTTGGGTGCACTGGGATCATAAATGTTTTAAGGAGTATATCTAGGATAAATAATCTATTGTTCAAGGGTAGTGACCAAAACTCTATTCAAATGATGTCGTACCACCCTCAAAAGTTAAACTTGTGGATTAGTTATTTTAAGGAGGGGATTTTATAATGTCCCAAATTTATCCAAAGCTATTGGATGTTTAATATTTTGGTCTAAATTCTTAATAAAAACCCTAATATCAATTCCCAATAAATATTTGGAGGTCTTGGGTGTGTTTGGGGCTCTTTTGTAGCCCAGAATCTCAAAATGGTGGAGGGAAATTGGGCCGTGTGGTTAGAGGAAACCATGACACCCAGCCCACATGGTTTCCCTAAACCGTGCAATAGCATAAAATGGGAACCTATAATTCACATGGTAAGATGAAACTATACCATCCAACCCACACAGTTTCTTTATACCTTTTGGTAGCAGAAAATGGGAACTTGTAGTCCATACATTTGGATCTCTCATCCGTTATATATTTTTATGTTCGACATTTATGAAATTTTGATAAACCCTTATATTATTTCTTATATATAACAAATTTATTTACAAATGATTATATTTTATTATATCATATTACAATTGGATATAATATTTCCTTAAATTATAATCGAAGACATAAATCTTATTATTTTTTAGAAGTAACTCTTTCAAAAGATCAGTCAATTTAGTGAAACTTCCATCACTCCAAACATTTCTTTCTTTTAAGTACACCAAACTTAGTATTACTGGTAAGACTATAAATTTGATATTGAAAAAAATTATGGGTTTTTAGAATTTTCATATAATGATTCAACACTTTCTTTTTTTCCATGGTTTCAATTCTTATATCATTGCTTTATTCTTCTAGATAATCACCCATATCATACTAAATATCTTCATCAATGATAGATCTTGTTTTTTTATTTCACCATGCCAGATCTAGTGTGGATAACCATGATAAAAACCATATAAAATTAGATAGTTATTGATTTCTCTAGACCTTATCTATCATATATTCAAATATTTCAGGCATGTATAGAAAAACACAAATATGTTTTCAAGATCTCGTTAAGAAAATTCCAATAAATCAATAACCCCTTTCTCATATTAATCTTTATTCATCATGAATTTATCCTTTTACAATCTATTAAGTACCTAAAAGTAACAAAAAAAATTATAAATATATTTAAAAAATCAATATTTAAATGTATGGATAAATAGAAAATTTCAATATATATAAACATATAAATTTAAAAAGTATATAAATTTAAAATGATATATTGAAATTATATATACACGTATAAAAAATATAAAAAAACAAATTAAAAAGCAACCAAATGACCATTTATTCATAAAAATTTATAAAAAATAAACATTAATAAATTAAATAAATTAATGAAATATAATAAATGAAGTAATCATTTATTTATAAACATGTAATCAAAAAAACACTCAACAAACCATTTATTCCTAAAAAATAAATCAAAATAAACATTTATACAATATGAACATTACTAAAATAAATAAATGAATACAATATAAAAAATGAATTAAAAATTTGTTTCAATAATAATAAATAAATAAAATTTAAAAGTCAAATTAATTTAATAAATATTCTAAAAAATAAAATAAACATTTAAGAGATAAAAAATTTAGATGCATATAGTATATCTTGGATGAATATATGGAAAAAAATAGTAAATAAACATTTTAATTCACATAATTAAGTGATATAATGGTTAATAATAAATAAATAAATAAAATTATAAAATCATGAACATATAAAAATTTCATAAATATATAAAATTAAAAAAAACTCTCAAAATTAAATATATGTAGATATTATATTGGGGATGAATGGATTAAAAATGGAAATATAAAAACAACATATTGAATTCAATTAAGCGAGATCATGTTTGAAAAATAAAATTAGTGACAGTGATGGTGGAACATAGAGGATATAAGTGGAATGAACCTGAGGTTAGTGAAATATGGAAAAGGCAAGTGGGAGGATAAGGAAAGAGGTTTAAAATAACTGAATATGGGGATGAAATTATGTGAAAAAGGAATCCGAATGAACAATGTATATAGAGGGGGTTTGAGACTCAAAAAACTTAGGGTTTAGAAATTTGGACCACTAACCAGCAGTTGTGAAGAAAATAAGGTCAAATGTGTTTTAATTTATTTAAAAGGTAAAAAATGTTTGTTATACTAATAATCGATGTTAAAACCCAAAATAATGGGATTTTCAAATAAATTTCTAATAATTGAAATTAGATCCCCAACATGAAATCCACTTTTTAGACTAGTGTCACATTCATTTTGAAATACCATTTCAAAGCCCTTTCCTCAAATCTACGCACATCCTTTTAAATTCCAATTTTAATAAAAATACTTTTTGAAATCGCATTTTAAAAAGTAAACCATTTATTCTTTAAACACACTCATTCCCCTATAAAATCCATAAAGAGGGCCACCGACACTCATTCGACCAAGGTTGCACCATTGAACAATTAATCTATAAATATGGTACATGTTGAATATTAATCTAATGTGATATCATTCAATTATTTTTGTGAGATCACACAAAGCATGAAAAATTATGAAAATAATATTAATGGTAGAACCCAATAATATATTTATCAAATGAGTGAAAGAATAAATAAATTCAAGAACACTTACCTCAACTAGTGATCCATAAATCCATATGAAGTTTAATTTTATCAATCGTTAAATGTCCTTTAAAACTTCTATTTTTTGTAATTTATATATCTTATGGTTAAAATTTAAAAGAATAAACTAAATTTATACCCTTACCCAAGGAATGGGGTCTATGTAAATGTGAAATCATTATACCCTTGTTTAGGGTGGTTTTTTTGAGTTTTGTAAGGTTGAATATTTATTGACATGAGTTTTTAAAGGGTTGGGTAGGGTTTCAATAGGATACATAAGGGTAAGACATTATTTTGTAACCGTATATAAAGGTACCCCTTGTTTATATGGGTTGTGTAAGGGTAAGTTTGGAGTCTTATAAGGGTACCTAGGTGATATGTAAGGTAACTAGGAGTTGTATAAGGTTGGTTTATCCACTGTATAATGGTAGACCTATGTTTCTAAACTTTTTGTTAGGGTCACCTATATATTTTTTAAGGGTAACCCCTTGTTCCTAAAGGTTTCATAAGGTTTACATGACGTTGTGTGAGGGTAATTCTAGCATCCTGTAATGGAAATTTTGAATTTTCAATGGTTGTGTAAGTGTAATCCAGGTCTTCATAAAGGTATATTTGGGATGTTTTACTTTCATAAGGGTATGGATTATTAACCTTAAATGAAACATAGGATATGGTTAAGGGAAATATAATTTTTCTCTTACAAGGTCTCATTTTTATGGAAATTTCATTTAAAACCTCCCTTTCACTCCTTTTTTCGAGTTTGATTTTGTAACATGTTTTTTACTATTTCAAAAGTATTAAATTATGGGAATAAATTCTTTGACTTATTTTAGGATCATAAATAATATTATGGGGGAACAAAAAAACTATATAATTAAGAAATTATTAAAAGAAAAAAACATATGATGAATTTAATTTGTGGATCTTAATTATGTGAACATGTACATATAATTATTTCTTAAGAATTTTATAACCTTGTTAACCTTATTTATTGGGTGATCCGTCAAAGTCCATAAAGCATGAAAATTATTTTGTTCAAGTTTGGTGAAACCATTTATGAACAATACATGTTCTTTATTCGGTTTCTAGGTGTGGTAGAACCTCAACCTCTCTCGTCTATTCTTGGGTGAAACATTTCAAAAGAAAAAACCATGTAAGACTTCCATAAAATCATTACATATTCAGTTTTTGAATTATCTTTCCAATTCCTTATGAAAAATATTAACGATTAAATAAAATTATAATAACCATGAATTATGGAAATGAATACTGTTAATTGTTCTTATATATCTCATATTTTTTTATATATGTAAATTTATTATCATATATGGAATCATATATTTTTCTATGGAAGAAATTTTCAATACATGATTTTTATTAAATAAATAATTTATAAATTATCTAGGAGATAGAATCTATTATCACATGTGGTGATTTATTTATTTTGTAAAAAAAATAATAGAATCGGTTTTATGAATCCTTGGAGAGTGGTTTGAGCTGATAAAATCATGTACTTTATTCAAGTGAAAATTCTTTGACAAACCTTAGTGATGAAATCCACAATCCTGAGGTAGTAATTTATTTAACTTTTAGAGCTCTTATTTTCACATGCTTCATTGGTATAATTCTTATGTAGGAATACCTTTTTTATAGTGATTTATTATGATCACAGGTGGGTGTGTGTGTGTTTGTAGCATGCGTATAGCGGCCCTACTTTTTCTTACATTACTAATAAATTTTTTTAAAGATAAATAAAATAATAGTGTTGCATATAGAGGATCAAATGGTTTAGGGTATTGGTAAAATTAAGCTCATACATAACTTTTAAATAATAAAACACAAACATTATTTGTAAGTGTTCAAATACCACACATAGTTGGGAACAAATCTAGAATCATGCTCACACATAACATATGTGCATAATCGTTACATCATCATTGTGAAAAAATATATTATAATTTTCACTCATATTTCATAGTATCTCATTATATAGATCGTATTACCCAATTCATTAGAGCGCTATATAATTTCTATATTACCTAAAACGTCATAATATTCTCATAATCATGCATGCCACATAAAACACATAACAGTCGTATTTAGAAAATAACCCCTAGAAAAGAATGGGTTTAATAAGAATTTTATAATGAATAAATTTATGAATAATATTTTGGGTTTCCGAATGAAAATGTAAAAGAACATACTTGGTATAAGAATCATCTAACTTGACTGAAGAAGAAACAATCTCAAGGGAGTCGAGATGTGTTTTGGAAAGTATAGGTCTTCTGAAAAATCATTAAATTTGTCATAAAACCAAGTTGTAAACATGTATATCCTAAAAAATAAAATTGAATAATAATGAAATAATATTTAAGGAAAATTAAATTAATATCCTCACTGAATTTTTTGAGAAAGAGGGAAAACCAAAGGAAATGGAGTTGGGATTGAGAATTTACTTACCTTAATTCCTCTTTAATTTGATCTCTTTTATGTCTCATAAATAATAGACTTATTTTTTAAAAAAATAAATCCAAAATTTAATTATATAAATTTTATAAAAATATTTTTCAATTATAATCATTTTATTACAATTCATAATTTATTTTGATGAAATTGAAGCGTTTTGATATCATGTTTAACTTAAAAATTACCCATTTTTCTATGATTTCTATATTTTATTAAATTTAATTTATAAATTATTCTATATAATTCTATAATTATAGAATAAATGAAATTAAATATATTTTTATATTATATATAATTCATACTGATTGTCCATAAAGGTGGTTGTAATAATTGTTTTGACAATGTCTCTCTAGGTGGTTAACCGAACTTTAATGGGACGTTGTCGATAGAGCTGGAAAAGGAAAATATGACATTTATATTTTCCATAAATATGAAAAATAAAGTAGGCTAACATCATTAATATAATTTTAACTTAATTTATAATCAATTTTTATTATATGGTTTTTAATGTAAAAGGGTAAAAAAGAATAAAGAGAAGAAGAAAATAGGTAAGAGTTATTAGAGACTTACTTCTTCGTCAGTGTAGCTTCTCTTGTATGACACTATAAATACTTGGTGATTGTGGTTGGATTTCTTCATAACATTCCTACGTATTTTAAGAGGATTAAGAGGGTTTATTCTGGTAGTGGTTGGGATTTGGAACGGATGGGTGGAGTGGTTTTCCAAGTGGATGGAGATGATTTATTTATACTTGGGGAGAGGGGTATTTTAAGAATAATATATTAAATAAAATAATATATCAAAGTTAAAACATGTAATAGTTAATTTTTTAAATTATAAATCATATATTAAAATAATATAATGAGTTTAATACTTTTAAATCTTCTTTATAATTCTAATTCATTGTTTTATTAAAAATTATAATGGAATGTAAGAAAACATATTATTTTAAAGAATCACTTTTGACTTTAGGTTCTAGAATGTTCTTTTTAGGTTTGGAAATTGAGTTTATTATATTTTAATGAACCATTCATTAATTTAAAAATATAATGGAAGAATATAAATTTCAAAAAAGGGTTATTTAAACATTATGTCACGAATGATATAATTTGAGTAACATCAGTTTTATGAAAAAAATAATTTTTTCCATTCACCTAAAAATTGAAATATTTCAAAAAATTACCAAAAAAATTAAACCTTGGATAATTTCGACATTATTTTTTCAAAAATAATATTCATGTTGTCAAAAATAAATTTATAAACTAGGTAATTTAATTTTTTAATTTAAAAATAATAATTTTAAAAATATAATTCACAAAAAAATTTATTAGAGATGTACTTATATTTTATTTGAGTTTCTTAATCATGGTTTTAATTTTTTTATTTAAAAAATTTATACTTAAGTAAATTAATCATGATAAGTACTTTTTATTACAATTTTTTATTTTAGGTAAAAATATTATTTCAATGGTCATGTTTATTTTCCTAGTTGTTACATTAATATTCTAACGGTCACATTCCTATTCCAAGGGTCACATTACATCATATTTATACTACTCTATTATTTAACTCAATATTCATCTCAATTAATGTAAATGTTCTACATTTCTATTTCTTATAATGTTTCTTGGTTTACAAATATCTTTCTTCTTCTCAATTTTTTTGTAGTAGGGAGATGATTCTAGTAGATTTGGGTGGTCTCTGTTTTTCTTATTTTAGCTTTTATATTTTATATTTCGTATACAGTTATAATATAAATAATTTTAGTTGATTTCATTACTGATTAATTTAATTTAATTTTATAATTAATCAAATTATTTGTTAGTTTCTCTATATTTTGTATTTTTATAGCATAATACAACACACATTTATTCATGAAACAAATTTTTCTAAAAAAATAGGTCATTAAATCCTTCTCCCTATAGAAATTTCTTCCCCAAAATTTCCAATCATATTAACTATTGATAATAGGTAAGGTGACTTCTATTTCACTATTTACTTTGGTTCCCAATTCAGCTATTAAAACTTATAGTTCATCCACAATGCTTTTACAAGCTGATTCGTCTTGTTATGCATAACTTTATCTCTATTGCCCAATTTTTTCACGGGTTACTCTTCATATGAGATTCCATTAGCCAGTTTTACCACCTTTGGTTTTAGTACATGTGAGGGATCATTTATGTACTTCCTCAAGAGTGATGTGTGGAGTGCATCATGAACATCATCTATACTTGGTGTAAATGCAAGCTGATAGACCACTGCTCTTCTTTGATAAAGGATCGCTAATGGGCCAATGTAGCTTAGGCTAAGGTTCCATTTCTTTCTAGAAAACATGACTCTCTTCTATGGTGATATTCAAAGGACTAATTGTTCTCCAATGTCTAATTCTATTTCACTTCGATGGTTGTTATCATAGCTATTTTTTCAAATTTGAGAATCTTTTATATGTTATTGGATGGAATGAACTGTCATGAACTAACCCAATTCAGGGATTGAGCCACAAATACCCCATGCTCACCTCCATAAGACAGGGGTTGGAAACAAGCATTGATGGTACAACTAACTCGAGGAGGACTTTTCCAAAGAAAATATACACAAACATATCCAACATGATGCAAAATTTTATAGGGATAGTATAAAAAATGAAACTTCTATAAAGTAAATTAAAGATGCATGAACATATAGACAATACAATGGTTCGGTAGGCAATACTAAAAATTAAAGGGGAAAAAATAAACACCCAAACCATAAATTGGCCCTAACCTAAAGATAACTGGAAAAGAGTATCGGTCAATAGATCCCAACTTCTGTACCCAACTATGACCATCGTACATAGCCCACACAGCCTATAACCCTACACTCCTCAGTAGTCACAATCAACATGTCTTCTATCTACAAAAGACATGAAACATGTTGGGAAATCCCATGCATGGGTGAGTATATACATACCTAGTATAATACCCCAAAATGGTGAAGGGGGGTTGGTAAGAGATACAACTTAAGAGGAGAAGTAAATGGAACAAGGCATAGTAAAAGAGAGATGAAAGAGTGAATCTCAACCTAACAAGAGTGTGAAAGTAGGAACTTACACACATAAGGAGCTTGAGATGGTGAGGATATGAACTCCTCATCGAGTATTTTCTACCTATATCAATAGAGTAAACCCATCCAACCATGAGAAACTTGACACAGAAATCACATGGCCTACCCCGCGTGTCTTTGCCATCCCCGAAAGTAGGGTAACCATGACCCAAGGTGTGGGTTCTTCAATAGGATAGATATATATAAATTCTCAGTAAAATAATCTCAAACAAGAGAGTAAGGGGATCTCCATCTCATGTCTCATCTTGAGAAAGTGAGTATCCATAAATTCTAAGTAAAACCATCTACAACGCTCAGTACCTCATCATATCATCCCAGAAGGCCCATGTTAAAAGGGAAACAATCACCATGCCTCGATACTATCAACTTTGGGTTGCACTAAATGTACCACACGGTTTTAGGTTGAATCACAAGGACGTGTATTGGTGGGTAAAGTTCCCCTATTTCTTCTGAGTCCTTAGGTAAATCAAACCATGCCTTGCCACTATGCTTACACAGTCAAGGGTCTACTCTAAATCATTGGGTACTATGCTACCTAGCCCTACTGATGGTTCATCCTAGAATCTGATCATCGGGTACTACACTACCCAGCCCTAGGGGTCATCCTGATATCTGCTCATTGCGGACTATGCTATCGAGCCCTGGTGAGGAGTCATCCCGGTATCTGAACCTTGGGACTACTCTACCCAACCCTACTAAGGGGTAAGCTCAGTATCTGATCGTTGTGGACTATGATACCCATCCCTACTAAGGGGTAATCCTTGTATCTTCTTTGGTAATCCAGACTAATCATTTTCTTCATCTGGTGTAATCTCTGTGCATGCCAAGCCTAGATTGTTTGCATCATATCTCAAATGACACTTCTGATGGAACTATTCTGTTCTACGTGGCAAAAAAACTTAGGATAGGACTCCTGCATCCCGAAATCTGAGTTCCAACAAAGGATATATAAAGGATTGAAGATTGATTAGATGATCTCAACAAGTGCATGACATGTGAGGGGGGACACACAGTGTGTGGCCTTTCTTCACTACATGGTTTTGTCTTTAGTCAGACACGAGTCATATCCAATATAGAAGTGCATGTCATGTGGGTGGGCTACACGACATGTTCTAATTATCTAAGTACTGGGTTGTGTCTATTGGTTGTGTCTTTCTAATCGGACATTATGACTGTGTACTTCGGTACATGGTATGTAGGTCCACATAAGATGTTTCTTTTGTGTCCAAGCCATGTATGTGTGCTCAGCACATAGCATGTTCCCAGCCATTCTCCTTCACACGTCCCACCTCACATAGATATTTGGTGCATGGAATTTCAAGGAGAGTACACACTGTACCATCCTTACCTCTTCTGAAATACTAGAATTTCAGTTGAGGGAGGATAAACACCATGTGTTCTTCATTGAACACGGTGTGTGGTTGGTATTTTCGCCTGAAATATAATACTTACATGAATATTTTTCCATGATCCAATTATGCTCTATCTGAGGCCAAGTTCACCTTATTTCACTCTAAAATCATCAGATATGGTTGAAGAATTTGGGATTTCTTCACTGTTCATCCCGATTTGGCCCCGTCTGAAACTGAGGGTTTGGTCAGATCTTCTGAGCACCATCACAACTTTGATTCTCATAAAATCTTTATGGGACCTTTTTATTGTACATCCTGATGAAATTATATTTCCAAATTCATTCTGAGCTAGAAATTCTATCATTTTTTGTAAAATCTACCTCATTCCAAGCATCTGGTCAATCTTGGGGTGACCAGTAATCATCGAATCGTGATCCATGGGGATTCCATGGTGATGAACGTGAATAAAATAGAGGTAATGGCACAAAAAACCAATTTGTTAATCATCACTAGACAAGATTTTTTGGATGGTGAATAGGGAATGTGGATTAGAACATGTGATAAACAATATAAATCTGGTGCATAGGCTCATGCATAATTTGAAAATAAGTGCTCAGGTTGAAGAACAAGTTGACAACGAGATCAAATTTTAATCCATGGTGTGAAAATGTTGAAGACGATTTCCACCTAGATTGGATCATTCATCATTGATGAATAACGTTTTCATTGAAAAATGAGTAGGATCTATTAAGTTCATCGTGTATTGATCCGTCTAGAATCAAGGATTCATCTATGTTTGTTCTATGTTGTTCATCAATAGGAAGGACAGGGGAGGCTTGGTGGTTGTTGTTATTGGCAAAATTGCATTATGAGGGAATTATTATATAATAATAATTTATAAAAATAAATTATTTTTAATTATTTTTAATTAATTTATCATCTAAATTAATTAAATCACTTAAATTGGTTCTCCAACGAGCAAGAGATCCAAACGTCCTGCACCGACTCATTTTATGTTGCGCCTATGGGAAAAAGCATGTTCCAGACCCAACCATGGTTTCATATTTTTGGTTCAATCAGCCACTTAAGATTTATTTCATTTTCTTTAATTAACCACACACACGTAATACAAAATATATTTAATATTTTATAAAATTAATCCAGGAAGACCGGGCCTCGAAATTGCACGTCGTCTTAGAACCTGGCTCTATAATATTATTTAGAAATATTTCAAAGTCATGTTAGAAAAAAACACAAGTCATTACATCATTCCATCCTTCAATATTTTTTTCCCCAAAAAAAACTAATCAAACAACATAGGATATTAAGCCTGCATCTAGCCCTCCATCTCCCAGAAACTCTCCTGCATGTTTCAATGCTGCCATAAGATGTGAACCAGGGGGATGGATTATCCTTGTAGGTTTATCTCTTATCAGTCCTCGATTTCCACTAAGTTATCTATAAAGGTTCCTATATCCTTGATGTCTAACTCGCCCCATTTAATTAAGTGCATTAGTTCATGCATGTATCTCTTTAGATGCAACATGTGGAAGACATCATGCACCCACTCCAACTTTGGGGTTAAGGCAAGGTGGTACTAAACCTCACTGATCCTCTGCATGATCTCAAATGGCCCGATGAACCTAGGGGATATCTTATTACCTTGGTCGAACAATCACATTCCATGGAGTGGGGAGACTCTCAATAATACATGGTCTCCCTACTCAAACTCCAATGTTCTAGGATGGTGATCTGCATAGGGCTTCTATATACTCTGGGTTATCTTCATCCATTAACGGATGACCTATACCTTCTCCTTCGTCGACTTCACCTACTCTAGGCCCACAATAAATGAATCTACAACCTCTATATAAACAAGGGTGACCTACATGGTCTCCCATATAGGGCTTAAAAAGGTTCCATGTTTATGGTGGAGTTGTATCTGTTGTTGTTCGCAAACTCATACAAAGGCATGTGGTCCTCCAAGCTATGGATGAAATCCAAGATGCAATCTCTCAGCATATCCTCTAGAACCTAGATTGTGTTCTTGATCGTCATATATTTCTGGGGGTGAAAGGTTGTACTCATCCATAGTTGGGTCCTGAATGCCTCTTGTAGGCCTCTTGACAATCGTGATGTAAAATGATTGTCACGATCAGAGATAATCGCTGATGGTACCCTGTGAAAGAGGATGATATCTCACATGTACAACTATCACAAAATCTCCACCAAACTCTACTCCCTGATAGCAAGGATGTTTGCTGAATTTTTTATTTAATCTACTATCACCCAGATGGAATCATGGATCTTTTCTGTGCACGGAATCCCGGTGATTAATTCCATAGATATGATGATCTATTTCTTCTCTAAAACATCAACCACCTACAAAAAAACATCTAGAACATGGTGCTCTTACTTCACCTACTGATAGGTAAGGCACCATGAGATGAAATTATCTATACTCTATCTCATGTCGGACCACTAAAACTACTACTGAAGATCTGTGTACATATTACCCACACTGGGATGTACATATAAGGGGGATGTATGGAACTCACACAATGAAACCAGAACTACTGTTCTCCCCTGGAATAGGTTATCATGATTACCTCCTTTATAATATTCATCGGGTACATTTCTTGTGGATATCTGATTGTGCAGAACCTCACAGTCAATGTTTCCCAACTGAAAATCCTTCACACGCTCATGGAGTGTAAGAATCAACACCATCGACTAAAAGAAAATTGTACCCTCCTGCTCCATTAGGGTCAGTTGTAGCGAAGCTAACTGCTCTAAAGCTTCCTGAACAAGGTGAGCCTAGGACACCCTACTAATGGAATATACAGCAACATTTCCATTCCCTAGAGTATATAATTTCTCTAAGTCTTAGTCCTTTGGGATGTCCAGCCAGCGTTGTTGTCTCAGGTTCATGTATCTCTTAGTGAAAACAAACCTGAGAATCTACTGGTCTGAGCAAACCAAAAAGTGTTCTCCTATGATGTAGTACCACCATATCCTCAAAGCGTAACCCAATAATTCTAGCTACAGATCATGAATCAGATAATTCCTCTCATGTGGTCTCAACTGCCTCGACCCATATGTGATGACCTCATGTCGCTGCATTAGTACGCAACTGAGACGGGCTTCCGATGCATCAAAATAAACCATGAACTAGAATCCTTCCTCTGTTAGCCTTAAAACTGGAGTTCTAGTTGGCCTATGACTCAACTCCTCAATGATTTTTTTCACTTATCATACCAATTAAACAACCATCTTGTCCACGATAAAGCAGTCAATGGGGCTGCGATTCTGGAGAAGGCTGCCACAAATCTCCGGTAGTACCTCATCAAGCCAAGAAATATCCACTCCTCTGACATGTTCTTTGCATGACTCCCAATAAAGCACTGATTTTACAATCACTGGGACCATGGCTTAACCCTGATCAGAAATGAATTTCCCTAGAATGTGAACATTCTGTATCCTGAACTAGAATTTTGAGAGATTTCCATAAATTTAGTGCTCTCGATGTAAATCAAGGACCCTCCGTAGGTGGTCTGATATATCCTCCTCTATCACATTATAGATGAGTACGTCATCAATAAAGATGATGAAAAAATGGTCCAGGTATGGCATGATGATTTGGTTCATCAAATCCATAAAAACTGCAAGGTCATTCTTCAGGTCGAAGGGCATCAATAAGAACTTGTAGTGCCCATAGTGACATCAAAATGCCATCTTTGGAATATCACCCTCACAGACCTATATTTGGTGGTATCCAGACCTGATATTGATCATAGAGAACCATATTACACCCCTAAAATAATAAAATAGGTCTTCAATCCTCATAAATTGGTAATTGTTCTTTAACGTTGTCTGGTTCAAGTGAAGATAATCCATAAAAAGCTGTAAGCTCCCATCTTCCATCTTCACCCAAAAAAATAGAGGCCGCTTAGGGGGACACATTGGGTTTGATGAAAAAAATATCACAAAGGTCCTCTAACTATAAACCTTGCTTCTGGATATTATAGGGTGCCATCTGATATGCAGTAGAAGATATTGGGGCAGTCCCTAGCTGCAACTCGATGAAAAACTCTAACCCCCGCCTTGATGGTAGTCCCAGAATGTCTTAAGTAAATTTGTCCATGTAATACTATACCAATAAGGAACTAAAAATATCCTAAGAGTCTACTTCACCAAGGTTCATACACTCTAGCTGATGGGTAATGGGTTGTAATCCCTTTCTCACAGCACCCACATGTCCTGCGACGAGGTCTCCCTCACTAGAAAAATAAAGCCTCATCCCCTCAGTGTGTAGGCATCTGACTAACCTG
This sequence comes from Viscum album, assembly GCA_963277665.1. Taxonomy (NCBI): domain Eukaryota; kingdom Viridiplantae; phylum Streptophyta; class Magnoliopsida; order Santalales; family Viscaceae; genus Viscum; species Viscum album. Next base: position 1,535,148,022 of record OY728142.1, on the reverse strand, counting down.
CTGTGACATTCAATTTGGGCTCAAAACAAGGAAATAAAATACAAGCACATGAAGATTTCATAGGGTTTCATCGTGATGACCAATAGTTCCTATATGAACCCATCTCTTTCAAGTGAAAACTCTAACTTCTAGTTGATAAAGGATATGGAGGAAGTGTTCCCTGTAGGAACCTCCAGTCATAGATGTTGTGATAGTGTCTCTAATAGAAGCTCCAACTCCCATACAAAGAGTCTAGATATAAAATAATGGATATCCCCTAGGTATAATAATAGTGATGTAAGAGTAGAGTAAACACAGACCATACCTCGAATCATCTTGTGTGCCATTGGGTCGTAGGCATCAATAGCATGCAGTTTTCCATGGCCTCGACTGCTAGCTCCCTGAGCCTGATGTGGTATGTTTGGTGGTTGTGGGAGATCCTTATCTCACCATACCCCACCTAAATCTCCCCACACTCCCCATATAGCTCCACCTCCATGGGGACCGCCCTGTCCCCGCCTGGGAGATCCCTGGTCATGATGTTGCCTCTTCCATGGCAGTCCATCTGATGCTTACCTGGGATGTTCAGCATGCCTGGTCAGGTAGTATTATGCCATGTGACCCCACCCATCACAAGCATAGAATCATCCCTCTCCAGGTTTCCCAAGTGATCTATGCTTCCCCTCAACTGGGTGACCATGCCACTGATTCTGATCATGAAAGACCTCTAGTCCTTGACTGCTACTGAAGATGACTCAACCCTATCACACCTGCTATCATCTCCAACCAATTTTCATCGCACTTCCATAAATATATCCATCAAGAGTTCCCAATACATCACCATGTCATAGGTGGGGATTCACAAGGGCACTATTTTAGCTTTTATCTCTCTATGGAGTCCCTTCTAGAACTTTCGTGCTTGGAAGTAGTTGCCTCTGATCCTATTGAGGGAGTAGCGTGTATGGTCAGTGAACCTCACCGCATACTATGCTAAATCATCCCACTCTACTAGAGCTCTATAATCTATTGAATCTGGATGAAGCACAAGTAGGAGGGGTAGTACTCCTCATGAAAGAGTTTTTGAAATTCATCCCACGTGAGTTTTGCCTCATCACACATCTAGGTAACCAAGATCCCCCATCACCAACTACTCCAGGAAAAAGGATGGCTGCCAAACCCACCCTCTCATCCATTGGGTCTCATATAATTATAATCATGTTGACCACCGACTCTATATAATCCTTTGCCGCATAAGGATATGGCTTGTTGTGGAACCATAGTAGTCGCACTAACTAAAACTTGAGAAGTGTGCTCTGCCTGTGAAAATCCTCACCTTATCCTGTTGGGACCAACTACTACCCAATAGGTGGAGGTGATGATACAGATCCACCAGGAGGAAGGGAATCACATGATGGGTCCTGAACTAAGGCCTCATCAATCATATGGTCATCATCATGATCTAGAACTAGTATTCGGGATGGATGTCATCACAGAGGCATCCTGGAAATGGTCAAAGAGTACCTCAGTTAGGTGATCACATATATATCAAAAATATAATGGGGATATGATTCAAGAATGATAGTCAAATACTTGATCCTATATGATTCATGTATCAGTGTTCCCCATAACATATGTCTCAGGGATATCAGTCAACAAGCAGGTAATCAGGGTTATGGTGAATGGTAAGTCAACCACCCAAACCATCACTGGACTCCCTGGCCTGAGAGCCTCTCTCGAGAAATGTCAACATTATTTCTCTAAATACCAACCAATTTCTTTTTAGGTAATTTCTAAATAACATCCCAATTATTGAACCACCTTTGATACCACTTTATCATGACTAGACCCAAGTAGGGGCTCGAGCTGCAACTACCCCAAGACCGCCTCTATAGGCCAAGGGTTGACAACAAGAATCGAAGGCCCAACTAACTTGAGGAGGATTTTTCTAAGAAAATGTACAACCACAGGAAGCCAACTCGATGAAAAATTCTAGAGGGAAAGTAGAAAAAGATTCAAATGTTGTAAAGTAAATTAAACATGAATGAACATCTAGACAGTACAAAGGTATAGTATCCAATACTGAAAAGTGAAGGGGAAAAAACACACCAATACCAGAAATCATTCCCAACCTAAAGAAAACTATAAAAGAGTGTCTATTGAGAGAAACTACCTCCTATTTCCCATATATGACTATCATACATGGTCTATGCAGCCTATAACCCTATGCTCATTAGTAGTCATGATTGACCTATCCTCCGACAAAAAAAGATATGACACCTATTGGGAAAATCCCATGTAGGGGTGAGTTTATACACAACTAGTAGAATGCCCCCAAAATTTGAAGGGGGCAGTAAGAGATACAACTAACAAGGAGTATTAAATGGAACAAAGTATAGTAAAAGATAGCTGAAATATTGAAACTCAACCCATAATGAGTGTGAAATTAGGCTCATCCAAAAGTAAGGAGATCAATATAGTGAGGAGATAAACTCCTTATCGAGTCTTCACTACCTATATCCAGATATTAGAATCGTCTAACCATGATAAACTAGACATGGAAATAAAACGACATACCTCGCATTTCATTGTCTCACCCGAAAGGAGGGTAACCATAAACCAAGGAGTGGGTGCTTAAACAAGATAGATATATATATATATATATATATATATATATATATATATATTTGTGTCTGTGTGTGTGATTAGTAAAACAATCCCAAATGAGATAGTAAGGGGATCTCCATCTCACAGCTCAGCCTAAAAAAGTGAGTATCCATCAGTTCTAAGTAAAACCATCTGCAATGTCTAGTACCTCATCATATATTCCTAGGAGACCCAAGTTAAATGGGGCTTAAATCCCCGAACCTCAATATTATCCTCTTTAGGCGGAACTAAGTCACCCACACGGTTTTAGGTCATTTCATAAAGACCCATATTAATGGGGAAATTGCCCCTCTTTCTTGTGAGTTCTTAGGTAAGTCAAACCATGAATTTCCACTATGCCTACATAGTCGAGGGTATGCTCTAAATCATGAGGGACTACGCTACCCAGCCAGCTGGGGGTCATCTCGGTATATTCATTTCAAGGACTATGCTAACTAGCCCTACTGAGGGGTAAAGCTAGTATCTTCTCTTTAGGGACAACACTACCTAATCCTGCTAAGGGGTCAGCCTGGTATCTCCTCTGGTAAGTCAGTCTGATCAATTCAATCATTCATTGTCGTCTCTGTACATGCCAAACTCGAAACATACACATCATATCTAAAAATCCTCTTTTGAGGGAACAAACACGTTCTACATGAAAAAAAAATTAGGATAGGAATCATGAAGCCAAAAATCTGAGTTCGAACAAATGAGATGCGAAGGATTGAAGATTTCTCAGCTGAGCTCTATAAGTACACAGTGTGTGATGGGGCCTACACAGTGTGCGACCTTTATTTACTACCAAGTCATGTCTTGGGTTGGACATGAGTCGTGTCCCATTTAGTATCAAACACAATGAAGGTGAGATGCATGTCATGGTCCATTTATCCGGGGATCGGGCCGTGTCTTCTTGTCGTGTTCGTGTACTCAGACTTTGTGCCCAAAAACTATGGTACACGGCATGTTGGTCCACACGGGATGTGGTCCATGTATCTATGCCATGTCTTTGTTATCAGCACAAAGCATATTAGTGGTTGTGTCTCCTCCACATGGCTCACCTTACATGGAGAGGTGATACATGGCGTGTCAAGGGTAGTACATGTTGCGCCATTATTATCTCTTCCCAACCCCTAGTGTCACCGCTAAGGGAGGATACACACTGTCTTCTCTTTGTTGAACATAGCCTATAGTTGGGATTTTCACCAAAAAGTTAATATTTCCATGAATCTTCATCTGTGCTCCAAATATTCTACATCTAGGGTCAATGTCACCTAATTTATCTCTAAAATAACTAGATTTTGCTGAATAACTTGAGATTTCTTTATCGTTCATCATGATTCGTCCATGTCCGAAACCGATAGTTTGGACGGATCTTTCAAGCACCATCGCATCTTCGATTCTCATCAGATCTATATGGAACCTTTTTATTGTTCATACTCATTTCATTCAATTTCCATATTCATTCCTTGCTCTCAATTATGTCATATTTTGGAAAATATACATCATTTTGGGAATCTGATTGAGCTCGGAGGGCCCAACAATCATCGAATTGGGATCTATGGGGATTCAATTGTGGTAAAAGTGAAGAAAAGAGATGGAAAGGCACCAGAAACCAATGTTTTAATAATCACAGGATAGTCATTTTGGCTTGTGATTGAGAATAGGGAATCAAGATTAGAACATGTGATAAATAATGTGAATCAGGTGCATAGGCTCATAATGAGTTTGAAAAATAGTGTTAAAGTTGAAGAAAAATTGACAACATGATCAAATTTTAATCCATGGTGTGAAAATGTGGAATATGAGTCCTACCTGGATTGGATTTTTTATTATTGATGAATAACATGTTCATCGATGAAGGAGGAGGATCTGTTGCATTCGTTGTGTCTTAATGCATCTAGAATCAGGGATTCATCGACATTCATTCTTTTTTGTTTGTCAACGGGAAGGATAGGAGAGGTGAGGGGGTTATCATAGTCAAAAAAACTTGCTTTTTATGGAATAACTCTAAAATTATAATTTATAACCCTCAATTAGGTTTAATCATTTTTAATTAATTAATCATATTAATTAATTAAATAACTTAAAATGCTTCGACAATGAGTGAGAGATCTGAACATCCTATGCCGACTCATTTTATGTCGTTCCTAGGGAAAAAACCACATTCCACACCCAACTGTGGTCTCAGATTTCCCATATGATCAACCACTTGTTATTTATCAAATTTTATTAAATTATACAAGTGTTCATAACAAAAAAATAAATTTACTATTTTTATAAAATTAATTCTAGGAACACTGGGCCTTGTAATTACACATTTTCTTAGTGACTAGCTCTAGAAAAATATATTGAAATATTTAAAAGTATTATTAAGAAAAAATTGGGTCTCTACATGAACCATCACTATCATCTATTTCACAAGATGAATTCCAACTAGCTTTTTTCCCCAAATCCATCTCAACGTGTTTGAGTTCTATATATATTCTCATATAGATAATGATATAGATACATTTGAATATTCAAGTGGAATATATTGTTATATGAGAACTCAACCAATGGGAGATGTTGATCCAATACTCCATTAAATTCCATTGATTAGGCTCTTAGCATGTCATCAAGTTTCTAAATATTTATTTCAGATTTTCCATCATTTTCTGGGTGATAGATCATGCTGAAATTAAATTTATTACTCAAATCATGTTGAATACTTATAAGGAATTTAAAGGTAAACCATGGATCGTGAGTAGAGAAAACTGAATGTTGTACCCCATACAAACTGACCACCTCCTTCATATATATCATACAAAGCTATTCGAGAGAAATATATTCCTAAATAGTGATCAAGGGGGTGGTCTTAGTGATTCAATCCACCATAACATATATTTTATTGTTTCTTTTAAATGTTTTTCGGAGACCAGTAATGAATCCAATTATGAAATTCTATTATATCCATATGGGTATAGGTAATGGTCGCATAATCCCTTTGGACATATATCACTCAGATTTAACTGGCTGATATAATAAACACTATGAGACATATTCTACCATCTCTTTCTTCATGTTATCCAACCATATGTTTTCTTGAAGTTCACGGTACAACATAGTGCTTCTCGAATAGATGGAGAAAGATGATCTATGTTTATTATCAGATAGATACTTCTTTAAATCAGGCAATGAAGGAACACAAATTCTTTCTCAAAACTAAATCACGCTATCATAATCTATATAGAAATCATACATCTTACCTTACATTACTATATTTACCTTATTTGGATGCTCTTAATCATACCTTTTTTCCTCTTTAATCCTCTCTTGAATAGATGGTTGAGAAATAATTTTGGAAAGGTAGGATGTATTCCCTTCCATTATTATTTACATATGAATAAATGTAATATCCATGAAGATATGGTCTTCCTCAATCTAAATCATGGATAGAGTAGTAGGTTATTTTATACTAAGAAAACCAGCTTCCTTATTAGCCATTTTAGAATGATAGTGAATAGAGAAATCAAAGCCCTTGATTAGCTCTAACTATATCCTTTGATGCATGTTGAAATCCTTATATGTGAATATATACTTTAGTCTTTTATGATCAGTATATATTTCACACTTCTCACTGTAGTGGTAGTGCTGCCAAATATTTAGAGTGATGATTACAGATGTAAACTCCAAATCATGCATTGGTTAGTTTTGGTCATGGATATTCATCTATCATGAGGAGTAGGCTATCAATTTATAAATTTTGATGAGAAAAAAACCCAATCCTTTATTTAAATAATCAATATATTTCACAAAAACTTCTCCACTTGTTGGAAGTGTAGGTATGGCTGCAATGACTAGCCTCTTATTAAGATTCATAAGGATTTCTTCAAATTCGTCCATACAGAAATACTTTACGCCTTTCCATGTTACATGAAGGTCTATAATATTTTGATAAATTTCTCACAAAACCTTGATAGTACCCATACAATCCTAGAAAACAATTTATTTCCATAAAATTAATGGGTTTGTTCCATTCCTCAACTGTATTTTTCATTTAATGGTCCATTGAAATTCCCTCACTTGTGATCACATCCCCAAGAATGTGACTTGATGCATCCAGAAGTCACACTTACTGAATATAGCATAAATTTTTTCCTTCCTTAATGTCATAGGCATAGACCTTAAATTCTCTTCATGTTCCTCATTTCTATTATAGTAAATAATAATATCATCAATAAAAAATACAAAAATTTTGTCTTGGTGGTCTATAATGACTATGTTCATCAATTCCATTAAGATTTTAGGGGAATTAGAAATTACTAAGGGAATCAGTATGAACTCATAGTGCATATACCTTGTAAATAAATTAGTCTTATGAATATCTTCCTTCTTCACCATAAATTGATGATATTCAGAATTAATATCCACCTTTGATAAGTACTGAGATCCTCTTAGTTGATCAAAAAATATATAAATCCTTATAAAATGATTCTAATTATTTTTGGTGATCTTATTGAGCTCCTGGTAATCAATTAATAGCCTCATTGATCCATCCTTCTTCTTGAAAAAATCACGTTCACACCCCAAGGTGATGCACTAGGGAGTATGAACCCTTTTTATAAATGCTCTTTCAGCTTCTTATTGAACTCTTTCAGTTCATTCTCAACTATCCTATACGGTAATTGTCAGATAGGGGTATTTCTAGGTATGAGTTCTATTTATAAATCTAACTCATGATCTATAATAAGTTAAAGTAACTCTTCAACAAATAAATAATTTTATTCCCTAACAATGGTAATTTCCTCCAATTTTATACCTTCCTTTGACTCAACCATTTAAGCAAGGTATGATTCTTAACAGGGTATGATCACCCACACCATTGAGGGATTATTTAAAGGAGTATCATGATCTTACATTCATTTATAAAGGATAATTAGATGGTTCAAAATATGAAAATATATTTCTTTTTCCCTATAGTTGATTTGTTCTCTATATATTGAGAGGAAATTCATGCCTAGTATAGAATTAAATTCCACCAAGGGAAGTATTACAAATGAATAAAATCATTGAATTGGAAACAAATGAATCAATATACATTCTTGGGTGAATATTATGTGTACCTTATATGACTTAATTTTCTTACTCCAAATCAATAGTAATGATGGAATAATATTTCCCTTTTTCTGTTGGATTTGGTGTGTTCTCACATTGATTACCCTCAAAGACTCAAGGTTTAGTGCACTATATCACATAGTGAGCTTTGTCCCTAAAATTGAAGCATTGAACCATCAGTGGTGCATTATGAAATCCCCTTTGTTCCTCTGTCATGTTGGATGAATTATTAATGTCTATTTGATATTCCTGAGCTTGGTGTCCTTCTATCCTTAACTTGTATCATTTCCTCATCCCTTTGAGACAATTCCCATGATTCTTCTTCCCACATTTTTTACATGTGAGAAGTTGGATCCTCTTTCATTATTTTCTATTTTACCCACCATCGTGAAACTTCATTATTATATTCTTATCTCCATAACCATGGGATCATTATTTAAACTCCATATCTACTTTTAGAGCCCATCAAACCACCTCCTCATAACTCCCAAAATGTTCAATTACTAGATCCTTTAAACGGTTTTGTTTTAAACCACGATATAATCTAAATATTTCTCTATCATTATTGATAAAAAACTCGAGACGTATCTATAAATCATAACAAATATTTCCTCATAAGTTGTATCATACTCACCCTCCTTTTTCTTTAGCGCAATAAATTATCTCTGCATTTTTTTTAAGAGTCTGAGGGGAATACTTAGTAATAAATATTTTCTTAAAGTCTTCTCACTCCATATATTTCATTTCACCCTTTGGATTGTTGTTATATACCAAAAACAAAAATTGATTGGATTATCCATCTAAATATTAAATTGAATGATTCAACTTATCCTTCTCAAAACAATGGATCATAGAAAGATATTCTCTATTGAGTTATCACATTGTTCCATGATAAGTTGATCATAAGTTCCAATAAACATCATACGTTGTTTCCACATAAATGACTCAATGGATAGTTTAACCATATTGATTAAAGGTGGGAGTTCCATATGATTTACTTTATTCTTTATATCCTATGATAGATGGTTAATCATCACCATAATGTTGTGAACTCCACCTCACATAGAACAAGGGATGTCATCTAGATAATCATTGTATTTTCCCTCACATGGGTTGTTGGAATGGTTCCCCCTGGTTCCCACCATTTTCTAAAATTGAAAAGGTTTGAAAAGATAATTATGTAAATAATGAATAAATGAATTATTCTTTTTTTCAGTTAACTCAAAATTAATCTTTGTGGGATCTTTATGATTATACTTTTTCTAAAAAAAATTATTGGATTTTTACACATACTCAGTCATATACTAAGTGTTTTCACAAATTATTTATAATCCTAATTCCCAAAATTAAAAAACTATGCCTTGATACCAACCATAATGGATTTAATTTTTCTTACATAAATATTAAATAATTTTAAATATAAAAAACATAATAGAATTACATATCCAATATCAAATGATTTAGTGTCCTGGGAAAATTAGAATTACACATAACTTTTACATAATAAAACATAAACATTATTTAATTCCTTATTCTCTAGATTATTAGTGTCTATTGCGTTCTCCTTAGTGAAATTAATCACTTAATGATATGAATCAGTGAAAATAGTGAGATAAAATCCCAGTAAGAGGACAAATAAGAAAACAAATCAATATAACATGGTTGAGCATAATAATCATAATCATAACATAAGAATAGGATCATCATCATAATCATGATAGGAAACATTAGATAAAGGAATGGAATGTGGCACTGCATAAAAAATTAACATCATTTCTTAGTTGTCAAATACCACACATAGTTGTGAACAAAGCTAGCATCATGTTCACACATAACATATGATCATAATCATAACATCATCATTATGAAAAAATAGCATCATGTTCATGCATATATCACATTAACTCATTATATACATCACATTACCCAATTAATTGGAGTGCTATATAATTCTTTTCACACCTATCAAATCATTATATTTACATAATAATGCACTCTATATAAAATGCATAACAATCCAAGTCATAAAATAATGCATGGAAAGGAATGAATTTCATAACAATAAAATAAATAGTACATTCATGAATAATCATTGGGTTTCCAAAAAGAAAAAGGAAAGAAACATAATTTGTATAATAATCATAAAATTTAAGTGAAAAATAAACAATCTCATGGGATTCAATATGTGTTTGGGTAAGAATAGTACTTTGTGGAAAATCAATAAATTTGTCATAAAACCAAGTTGGAAACATGTATATTCTCAAAAAATAAAAGTGAAGAATAATGAAGTGATAGTTGAGGGGAATTAAATATATACCAATACTAAAACTGATGATATATAGGGAAAACCCCAAGAAATGGAGTTGGGTTTGAGAATCCCATTTCCATAATTTCAGCTTAATGTTTTTTAACTTTTCACCTACTGAATAATAAAATTATGTTTATTAAAAAAATGATATTAATGTGAATTATAATAATTTTAATAAAATATTTACAAATTATAATAATTGTATTTTTTTTTAATTTTTTTTTGATGAAATGGAAGCATTTTGATATCTTGTTTTACATAAACATTTCCCATTTTACATTGATTTCCCTATTTTCATAAATGTAATTTATACATCAGTAAAATTAATTCAAAATTCCTATAAAATAGAAAATTAAATATATTTTTTATATAATATTTAATTTATACTTTACATAAATAAATGTGTTTATAATAATAGTTTTAACAATGCCTCTGTAGGTGGTCAACCGACCTTTAGTAGGACATTATCAAAAGTGCGGGAAAGGAAAGTATAACATTTCTATTTGCAATAAATTTGATTATTATAGTTGGTTAAAATAATTAATATAATTTTAAATTACTATATAATAAATTTTATAGTATATTTTTTTGAATGGAATAGGGTAAAAAAAAGAAAAAGAAAAAGAAAAGAGGGAAGAGTTAATAAAGACTTACTCCCTCCTCAGTGTAGCTTCTTTTTTATGACACTATAAATCCTTGGTGATTGGAGTTGGATTTATCTAAAACGTCCCTATGAATTATAAAAGGCTTACTAAGGAGGATATGGTCATATATTTTCCTTTGAAATGGATGAGAGGAGTTTTTTTCCATGGGGAGGGAGAGGGGTTATTGATACTTGAGGAGAGGTGTATTTTTAGAATAAAATATTGAATAAAATAATTTATCAAACATAAAACTTGTAATAGTGAATATTGGATATTATAAATCACATATTAATATAATATATTTATTTTAATACTTTCAATACTTTGTATAATTCAAATTCAATATTTTATTAAAAATGAAAGTGGAAAGAAAGGAAAATTATTATTTTCAAGAACCACTTTTGACTTTAAATTTGGAAAGTTATTTTTACATTTTGAAAATTGAATTTATTGTATTTTATTGAAAATTTCTTGAAATTAAATATAAAATTTCCTAATATATATTTCAAGAAATTATTATGTCACCATTACATCATGAATGATATAATTTTACCTACATCGGTTATCTAAGAAACTGTATTTTTACTATTCTCTTAAAAATTAAGTATTTCATAAAATTTACAAAACAAATAACCCAAAGTTAATTTCAATGCTCTGATTTCAATAATTGTATTAATTTTATAATAATATATTTATAAAATATGTAATCCTCATTTTTAATATAAAAATTATATTTTTTATAAAATACTTTAAAATATAGTTTATTAAAAATGTACTTATATTTTCTTTGAGTTTTTTAATCATGATATTTATTTTTTTAGAATTATAATATTTATACTCACAAAATTAAACATGATAAATATTATTTTTATTAAAATTTAATATTTTAGGTAAAATTATTATTCTAAGATCAGGTTACTATTACAAACAGTTACATTACTCTTCCAACGATCACATTACTATTATAATAGTCACATTACTTCATATATATACTAATATATTATTTCACTCAATATTCAACTCAATTACACTAAAGGTTATATAATTTTATTTTCTATAATGTTTCTTATTTTACTAATATTCTTATTCTTCTCTACATTTTTTGCAGTGGGGGATGATTTTACTAGCTTGGGGGTGATCCATATTTTCCCATTATAGATTTTATATTTTATATTTTTTCATCTTGTTTTAATGTTGGGAATTTTAATTGGATTCCATTTTTATTAATGTAATAGTATTTAGTAATGAAAAAAAATTCTTTTTTGGTTTCTATATATTTTTTATGTGTATAAAATAATACAACACACATCTATTCTGAAATTTTTTTTTACTGAAAACACTAGGTCATTACACTACGAGAGCCGTTATGATATTTGATTTTATGAGTATTGATAGATTAGTCAATTTCCATGTTTGATTATGATCACATGTTTTTATGTGTTGCTATTATATTCTCATGATGATATGTTGTGCTTTCCTTGTATACTCTACCTTGTATATGTGTTACTATGCCTTGGATGTTGTTATTGGTACATGAGATAGGTGGACGGTCATGTGTTACTTATACCTTATAGGGGGAGTGTGTACGTCCTATGAAAATGATGATGTTAGACCTGAGCATAGGGTATGGATGTGATGGTTTGGGGGGGATGAATTTAGAAAGTATGTTAGTTTCATGATGGAATGGGTGCCCGACATAAAGCATAGCTGTAGTACGATGGTCTAGAGGTATGAGCTATAACAGATCTAGGATACATTGGTCTAGGGACCTAATCTAATTCGATGACTTGAGACCACAGAGACATGTGTTATAATCCTATATTATTTTTCTTTCTCACTTTAGACATCCAATTATTATTCTACCAGCATGATGTTGAAGTAGTTATGGCATGGGGTCTGTGGTGGCTTGGTTAGCACATGACTGGTCGGTATGTGTGGTGTGATTGTAATGATTATTAATCATTTATTATTTTTTATGGAATACACATATTTTACATGACCTTGATTGTTAAGGAAACATTAGTGGTGTCCTACCAGGTTTATTATTCACACAATGTATGTCCATTTAGATGCATGTACAGACATCATGTTTAAGAATATGGGTAAAGGAAAGGGGCATGTGGGTGATGGATAATTGTAGGAGCATGGAGATAGTGGTAGACAATTATTTACTCTAGATGAATAAATAGTTTATTTATTAATTTTATCAGCTTCACTTATACCCTGGTTTTTATTTCCACATTGGGAGTCATTATATATTTATTATATGACATGTATTCCATCTTTCGGCTTCCATATATTTATCTGATTATTTATTATATTGGGTTTTATTTATTATTTGTTCAATGAGTCTCACCACTGATATAATTAGACCTTAATTACTAGTTAAAAGCATCTTTCATATGGTGAGGTATAAATGAGGTCATGTGTCACACTAGTTCAGACCTGGTGTTTCAGGTTGAGGTGTTAAAAAATAGTATTAGAGGACAATTTCTTCTTTTCTTTTTGAACTAATCTGGGACATGGTATAAAGGATATAGTTATGTGGGGATTAGGTAGTGGATTTTTCATGTTCATGGATAGACCATGTATAATGGGCCTCTGATTTACCATTGGTCTCATTAATATTATAGTTTTATAATATTTCAGGTGTGTTCATGCATCGTGATTAGGTCCTTAGGTATACATGCCATATTTAAACCTATTATTCTACTTTATAGTAAATCTTTAATTAAATGTATTGAATTGTGCTATATGTTTCGGTCAGATTCTCTATTGTATGATATTTTTTTAACATTGTAGTTATGATATATCTCTGTTGGTATTAATTAGTTAAACAAAGAATACTGTTATGTTATAGTATATATATGATGCTTGTGACTAATGTGCAGGGGTGATACATTGGTTAGTTTGCGGAGGAAAATACCTTGGGTTATGGGTATAATACTTGGTAAACATTTCTATAATCCCTTATACTAGTTAGGATATAAAAATGTATGTTCTAATACCTACCTTTAGGTTAAAGAACATTCCACCTCTTCAAATATTGATGGAAATTATGTTGGTGTGGGATGGGGTTCTCCTGATGCCCTTATTCCACCACGTACTATACAAGAGGTTGTTTTATAGAATACTTCCACACCTTATCTAGTGGTAAATGAAGTAGGACCACTCCATCCATGAGCCCTTCCATTGAGTTCCAAGGTCAACTATTCCCAAGTCTTCTAGATTTAGAGTCCTCTAGAATATTAGGGCACTGGAGGACCGTAGGATGCTAATGACTGGGAGGATATCATTGAGTGTATCGTTGATCTTTTTGAGACACCAATAGATAGGATGGTAAATATGGGAGAGTTCATGCTACTAGGACCCATCAAGAATTGGTGGGGAGCCATGGGATAAATTTTTCGATGTGATGGACTAACTTATAAGGCCTTCAAGGACCTTCTCATTAGGGAATTATTTCTTTATACATTGAATATTGAGTTATCATGGGATTTTATATAAATATAGTAGGATTCCATAATAGTGTCCACCTACTTTGATCATTTTACTAATCTTATACTATTTTCACCTCTTCTAGCTTGTATTGAGGCACATAATACCTAGATGTCTAATATTGGACTTAATCCCAACATCAAACAGCAGTTCTAGAGAATAGACCTAGCATTATACCAAAGGGTTCGGTGGATAGCCTTTTCTATAGATAATATCTTAGAGGAGGGTCGAGTAGTTATTCTTATTCCACTCTTTAGTTCTAATTTATGTATAGAATTTACTATTTTCATGAGTACCACTTCTATTGGTATGGAGGAGAAGGTCATAAATGTATAGTAGAATAGTGGTATCATTGTGGATTAGAGTTCAATTTATTTATTTTCATCTAGTGGTGACGCACAGTGCTTAAAATGTGGGTATATGTGACATTACCATAGATATTACTCAATAACTTGGAGAAATTTATAGGAATTTGGAAATATGGTCCACCTATAGATGTTTTTTCATAGAGCATTGAGGTTGATCTTTCATAAGGAGGGAGGTATAAATGGTCAGGATACTAGGGATCTGGTTATTGTTCTTAGTAGCAGTCTCATATGTTAACTCAGACTAGTCATACTTCTCAATAATGAGATCATAATGTTAAGGAATATCATGTGAATAAAATGAATCAGACTCTAGGTGATGGTGTTGAGGGACCATCTACTATTCTAGGAATGGTTTTTATCACTTCTACTTTATCTACCTCCTTTCTCAACATTGGTTATTTCCATTCTTTCATATCTACACAGTTAGTTTTTGGACTCGACATAATAGTCAATTTATCCTCTAATTTAAATTCCATTGAAAATTCATTAGGAAATAACTGGATTGTTTTTAGTAATTTGTAGAGTTTCATATAGTTATTTCCAATGATGTTCATATGTGGAACTTCAAGATACTAGATATTATTATCTTCAATGTGATTCATGGTATATACATTCTGTCCAACATCTGATATCACGTTTATTTCTATTGAAGATGGGTGTTGTTTAATTCACTGAATGGAGATAGGTTCTTGATAATCATATAATGGTAACTATGATAATGTAGAGTTAGTCTATACTTGAGTCAGCTCAAGATGATCTTGGGATAGATGGTGAACTATTCTCTTTTGATAGGATCAATGGTATCCCCTTGCCTTTTCCTATAGTCTTGGATCTATCTGAAGACATATTTCTAAATGAATTCACATGAATTCCTACTAATATAGGATTTTACTATAAGATATATCTCATGTTGTGTGTTTATCCAATTTCGATGCCCCTTATCGTATGATTCCAATCATGATGAAGAAGATCGGGGTGAATATTTGTGACTTGGGGAGGAAGATATTTATTCGGACAACTACTTCACCTTAGGGTGAACCTTTATGTTTTTCTAAAAGGGTGGATGGTAGTTTTGATTCAACATTGTTTACTAGAAGCTAAACCAGGTGATGGTGAGGAAAATAAATCCATTACCTATGATTGATGACTATTTTGATCATTTATGGGGAGCGTGAAGGTTTTCTAGGATTATTCTTCAATCAGGCTATCAGCAACTATGGGTTAGAGAGCTGGACATACTGAAGACGATGTTTTATAGAATTGATGGGTTATAAAATTACATGGTGATGTTTTTGGTTTGAATAATTCACTGATAGTGCTTATAGCTATCATGAATAAGATCTTCTACCCATACTTGGACTTGTTCTTCTTGGTTTTCATTGATGACATCCTCATCGACTCATCAACACTAGTGTAGTATTCCACCACATATTGAAATATTTATTTATACACTTAGATCACATCATATATACATCAAACTATTGAAGTGAAACTTCTAGATTCATGAGGTGAATTTCTTGGGGTATGTGGTGTTTAAGACAGTAATATCCATGGACCCAGTGATTTCTTAGACACATCCTAAAAACATGTTTGAGATTAGGAGACTTTGGAACTATTACGATATTACTGATGTTTTATCTACTAATTATACTAATTAAAAAAATAATACTAAACTAAAAAATAATGGATTAAGGTTCAAGTGGTTATAATAGTTTGAAGAGGTGTTTCTTGAGCTTAATAAGAAGCTTGACTACAACTCCTATATTGATACTCCCTAATCTAAGGATTGAGTATGCCATGTACTATGATTCATAAGGTATTTGTTTGGTAGAAGTAATAATTAATAGGGAGTAGGTAGTGGCTTAGGTTTCATGTTAAATATATCCCTGTGAGTGGAACGACACTACTCATAACTTGGAATTGAAAGTAGTTGTTCACACTCTGAATTCTTAGTGAAACAATCTCTTCAGTTAGAGGTATTTTGTATACAATAACCACAAGATGATCTATTATTTATTCACATAGAGTGAAATCATCTTTATTTAGGGTTTTGGGTGTATTTTCTATTTTTTATTTGAGAAGGAATATCCACCTGGGAAAGGTAATGTTATAGTAGATTCTCTTAGCTGTAAGACACATGCTTATTAGTAACTTGGTGAGCGGCCTTCTAAGGAAAAGCGGTACCTAAAAAGTTTTTTTGATTACTATAGGATGGATACTTATATGTATTAGGTATTTCATACTTTTTCTCCTTTTGTGATCACATATTATCTTGTAGACTAGGTGAAGGTCGGTCAAGATTCTAACCTAGGGTGCACTGTGATGTTAGAGCATCTAGTCTAAAGTTACCATATACCTGGGTGGTTGGTGTATGGAGACAATGTGATCATGTTATATAGTAGATTAAATTCAATTATTTCATTAGGGAAGATATTATGAAAAACATATATACCTCAATGTGGTTGGTGAATCTTATAGTGGAAAATATATACCATGACTTCAGATTATAATTATAATGTCCATGGATGGAGAGGGACATCGTTGGGTTTGTTTCTTGATATCCTACCTACCAAAGGGAAAATTTAAAGAAAAAGTTTCTATTTGGGTTTCTTTAGCCACTTGTAGTAACTATATGGAAGTGGGGGGATTTCATAATGGAATCTTTGATAAGGTTACCCAGGACCCTGAGGAGTCGTGATGTTGTATGGGTGATTTTTTCTCAACTAACGAAGGTTGATCGCTTCATAGTGTTCTGAGAGTCTCACTGATCGGATTATTTTTAAAATTTGAATTTTTATGATATATTACTCTTACATAGAGTTCCATTGAGAATTATTTCGTATAGGTATGCTTGTTTCATGTTGTTCTTTTGGAAAGGATTTTCGAAATCCCTAGGGACTTAGTTGAGATTTCCATCCGCATACAGATGGATAGTCAAAGAAAAAAAAATTACAATGGAGGATATGATTTGAGCATTCATACTAGACTTTCATGGATCTTAGGATGATCATATATACTTGGTATATTTTACTTACAATAATAAATTCCAGGATTCTTTAGAGAAGTCACCGAGCGAGGCTCTCTATGGATTGTCATGATACTCACTGTTGTGCTGGAATGAAGTGGGTGAGGTAACAGTTGTTGGTCTTAGTCTAGTACAGTAGACCTCAGATAGGGTTTACTTAATTAGTAATTAGATGGTGGTTGCTCAGATTAAGAGGTTGTGTCCATATAAAGACCAGATGAGATGGCATTTGGAGTTCATTATTGGTGACATGGTTTTCTTATAAGTGTCACCTAGGTTGGGGAATTATTATTTCTATACGTAGGAGAAAGTAGTACTAAGGATTATTGGACCCTTAGAAATCTCTAAATGGTTTTGTAAAGTGATGTACCAGATGGACCTTCCTCCTTGTTATTAATTCATGTATGATGTGTTCCATATCTCTCAACTTCATGGGTATATGTTTGATCCTATGCATGCTATAGAATATGTGGATGTTGAGTTTAATCTAGATTCATGTTACAAGGAAAATTTAGTGTATATTATAGACTAGTGTGAGAAATAAGTGTAGGGGTATATGGTTCCACTTTTCTAGATACTATGGAATCATGGACAAATTCTGAAGGAGGCATGGGAGCAAGAGTCTGATGTTTGAACTCAGTGGCCTGAGTTTTTTGAGATAGACTGCTAGAGACACTTCTCAAGGATTAGAAATTGTTTTGGGGGGATAATTATATTGTAATAAATATTTATATGTTCTTTAAACCCACTTTTGTTGATAATTTATAATTATTTTTGGGTAAAATTCAAAAACACAACTAAATTTTTACCCTTATGAAAGGCATAGGGCCTATGTAAATGTAAGTGGCTTTTACCCATACACAATGTGGTTTTGGGAGTTTTTTAAGGGTAACACTTTATTTACATAATCTTTCTAAGGGTATGGTGGGGTTTTAATAAGATTCATAATGGTAAGCCTCTATTTCCAAAGGGTGTGTAATGGTTTCTCCTTGATTATATGGGTTGCATAAGAGTAAGTTTGGAGTCACATAAGGGTGAATAGGTTCTACAGAAGTGTAAAAAAGATCTTTGTAAGGCTATTTTCCCCATTTTTTAAGGTTATTAATATGTTTTTAAAGGTTACCTAATAGTAACATATGTGCTGCATAAGGGTAACACTTTTTTTCTAAAGTTTGCATAAGGGTAAATTTACGCAACTTAAGGCTAGTTACATAATTAAGTAAGGGTAAGGTGGACTTTTCAAAGGATATATAGGGGTAATAGAGATTTGATTAAATGTAATCTTGGGTTTATGACAAGTTTAGGGGTAAATCATATTATCCTTACATGACCCTAAAATCTTTGTAATGTTAAAACCATGTTACCCTTATGAAATACCCTTTTGTGGGGAAATGTATTTAAGCTATCCTTTTTCCTCTCCTTATTCCTAGTTCAAATCCATAACATGTTTTTGAATGTTTTAAAATCCTAGAATTTTCAAATGAATTATTTGACTCTTCTATGGTTTAATACACAAATTATGAGGGAACTTAAAAACAATTTAATTATGAATTAGTAAAAAACATTAAATAATGGATTCAATTTTTGGTTCTTAATGCTGAGAAACTATACATGTATTTATTTCTTAAAAATAACTAAACATTACTACCCTTCATTTTTTGGTGATATTTTTTATCCCAAGAAACATGAAAATTTACTTCTTCAAGTTTAGTGAAAACTTATGAGAAAAATATGAGTTATGCATATGGTTTCCCAGCATTGAATAACCTCACCCTATTTTCTCTATTCCCAGATTCTTTATTTCAAAAGATAAACCTAGGTAATATTTATGAAGATTATTTTTATAGTCATTTAAAAAATAGATTTTTGAATCCTTCTGAAAAAAAGATAAATATTTTTTTAAATGATAATAACCTAGAATCATCAAAATGAATAATAAGAATTATTCTTATCTATATTGAACTATTATAAAGATAGAAAATTATTATTTTAAGTTGAATCCTAATTTTCTCTGAGGAATAAATAGTTTACGCATTTTTTAGATTAAATTGATAATTTTTAAATTATCTAGGATATAGATTCTTTTATCACGTGAGGTGTTTTATTTCTTTTTCAAATAAATGAATATAATCGATTCTAGGAATCCTTAGTGATTGGTTTGATCTAAATAATACATGGAAATTATTCAATTTATGATTCCTTGATGAAAAATTATGATAACATTGAAAATTTTGAGGTAAGAAGTTCCTTACCTTTTTGGGCTCTCCTTTATACATATTCTCTTGGTATAATTATTATGTTTGCATACCTTGTTTGTCTTTCATAATTATGACTGCATGGGAGTGTGTGTGTTTCCCAAGAGGATGGTTATGATATTTTATTCCATGAGTATTTCTAGAGTAGCATGTATTCATATTTGATTATGATCACTTGTTATAATGTGTTTCTAATATATCCACATGATGATATGATATTATTTCCTTGTATATTCTACCGTGTTATATTTTCTACCAATTATTTGTAGTTTTTATTGGTACATGATACAAGTGGACTCTATTTTATCATTTATCACTTGGTGGGGGAGTCTTCATGGTCTGTGAGGATGTTGAAAATGGACCTGAGCATAGGATAGGGTAATAAAGATCTATAAGATTAACATGGGGTAGTAAATTATGGGAATCATGATATTGGGGAATAACCCATGGAATATATGTGATATAATGGTTTTTAAGCTTGGCCCATGATGGAGTCGAGATATGATGGTTTGAGTTCCAAATCTGACTTGATGAATTGAGAACAATAGAAGAAGTGTAATGATCCTAGTGGCTTGTTCTTTCTCACTTATTACATCCAATGATTATCCTACTAGCATGAATCTGAATCAAGAACAACTAGGGTTTTGTGGCCTGTTGGTTTGTGTGTGAATGCTCAACACATGTGGTTTGATTGATATTCTTGTTACACATTTATTATTACCATGTTATAAACTTCTTATACATTATGTAACGACCAAGAATTATATCAATGGAAATTCCATTCTTATATTTATTTTACATAGTATAAATCACATAACATTACATTAATAATACAATAAAAACTTTATAAATGAATAATTAATTAAATAAGTGGTATTTCAAAAAGTTAAGGAACCTATACCGATGACATAGTAACTTGGCGTTTAAAATAGTAATATACCCTTTATGCATAGTAATCTAGCCAATGAAATAGTAACCTCACCCATAAAAGTATAAATAAAATATATTCATCATATAAATAAAAATATTATATAATTATATCAAAATATAAATAAATAAATGTTTTAGAAATTATTAATTTAGTGTTGATATTTTTATAAAACATAAGTGTTTATTTTAAATTTTATAATTAATATAGTGTTTTAAAAGAAAATTTCTTTCCATAAAATTTATTCATAAATTAAAATTTTGTTAACTTATGATTATAAGATAATTTTATGAGATCATAATTAAATTTTTCAAAGTGTTAAAAATTTAGTTATAGTTTTAAAATTGGTATTTTCCAAGTAAATGATGATTTTAATTAAAAATAAAATTTATCACATTTAGAAAATTATTTTCATAAAATTTAGTTCATTTTTAATTCTACACATCAAAAAATGGGTTGGGTTATTTTTTTGGTTTTTCAAAAAAATTAAATTTTTGGTGAATGGAAAAATATGATAATTTACGATAAGAGATAAATACATGAATTATAGATTCATAGGAGATATATAGATGATGTATGACAAAAATAATAAAATATAATCTATTATTTTAATATTTTTTTGATAATTCTCAATCTATTCATAGTCTTGATGAAAATAATAAACTAACAGATAAAATAATGAGAAAACACCCCTCTCCTTCATCATCATTATGTAAGGTTATAAATAGGAATAAAAAAATACAAAAAGAAGGAACATAGAGGACCACTTCCCCACACTCACACATCCAAATAAGAACCTATGGGGGCCTGAAATGGTGGATCCCTAATGAATCTCCTTTAATAAAGTCAATCCCATTAGGTTTTATACTTCCTACAGAGTGCATAAACACCTTATGCATTCCATTAAAGTCCACTAAGGCCAAGTAGTCTGTAGCCTTATTCCCCTCTCTCCATGTATGTAGAACACGAACTTTATTATTGATTATGATTTTACATTTTAGGATGACATAGAAAATCAACTAAGGATCATCACCATTCTCTTTTAATGAATTGTGGACAATTAACGAGTTTGTTTCAATTTTGGAGATATCCATACCTTATTGCATGCATAGTCTCTTGAAGGGAAGAACATTGGCCCAATCAAGCTGAGAATGCTAAGAAAACTGATCCATTAATATCTTGTGCCACACCTCCTCCACACATGCTCCCATAAACACATGAACCGTCTGTATTGAGTTTTAATCCACCAAAGGGAGGTTGACAGTGTACCCAGTTTCCCTCCCTATTACTGGATGGAAAGACCTCACATGATCCTGTCAAAAAATGATGAAGGTAATGTGACACCCTATAAGACCTCACTTCCTTTCTAAATTCCAATAACATATTTTTTTCCTAGACAATAATTACATGATCTGATACTGCCACTCCCTCATGATTCACTTTGTTCCTCACTTTCTATTCTTTTAATTTATTTTCATGTTCTTTTCTTTTTCATATTTTGTCCTCTCATATCTTCATAAAAAATAAATATTAACTCTATTAACTTACAAATAATATAATTTTATTATGATAATGTAATGATTCATCATCATTTTGTTCCCCTCTCTATTTTTACTAAGAATGAAAACATCACCTGTGATGTGCTAATTTATCACATTCAAGGACAAAAATATTTTCAATTTACATTCCATCCTTCAAAACATCTCATAAAACCATTTTTAAAGTTAAAACAAATTATAATATATTTATTCAATCCTATTTAATGTTCTTTAACCATTATATATACATGATATTAATCAATAAAACAAAAATATTTCATGATGATCAAAAAATGACAAAATAATCTAAAAAGTTATCATTAACATATTATCTAATGACTCATCCTCATCCGAAATTACCAAATGAATTAAATAAACATTTAATATTCCAGATGGTCATTCATAAAATATAACTTCAATTATGGAAAACCATTCTCATTTTACATGATTTTACATAAATGTATAAAAGTAATGGATCATGAAAACTAAGGAATAACAAGTTAGGATATACATTTAATTTTCAATCTTATCCATTTATGTTCAGAGTTTATTTTTACATGAATATTGGATAATTATTCAAGAACACTAATTTCTCTTTATTTTTCTTAGTTAATGGAGGGAAATATAAGAACATATACCCACAAACAATGTGATAGGCAATGTGATGATTTCCCTAATGAAATTCCAAATATGAAAGGAATATGTGCTTAAAACATTATGATAGTACTTACTCGCCTGGCTCAAGTTATGAATAATAACATGAATCATGTGGAAATCCCTCTTCATAATAAAGAAAAATTGGTCGTCAAATCCTTAATGCAGAAAGTGCATCCCATGTTTAGTGGACATTCTTATCCCCGCCTCACAGAATAATATATAAACTCAATTAAGAAGATATTATCTGTCCTCTGGTGCTCAAAGGAAGATAATGTTTTTTTTGGTGGTATATTATTTTTATGGGGAAGCTGATCAGTGGTGGACAATAATCAAGAACACAAATTCCAAAAAGGAAATTTATTCCATGGATTTGGAGGAATTAAAGAAAATATTTTTCAATAATTATTTTCCTTGAACCCTATGTCTCAAGATGGAAATGGAATTCCTTGAGCTGAAGTGGAAGGAAGATGAGTCTATTGGGTAATACAAGGAAAACTTCACAAGCCTTGAAAGATATGCCTCTGTATTTTTCATAAACACTAAAATTAAGGTAGAATTATTATTTAGTGGAATAATGTTGAGTCAATGAAAAGTGTTGGAAATTCAAGACATCGA
Source organism: Viscum album (assembly GCA_963277665.1). Classification (NCBI taxonomy): domain Eukaryota; kingdom Viridiplantae; phylum Streptophyta; class Magnoliopsida; order Santalales; family Viscaceae; genus Viscum; species Viscum album. Next base: position 1,535,124,470 of record OY728142.1, on the reverse strand, counting down.
AAGCTATGAGGAGATTGTTTGTTATTCCCTTAAGGATGAAATGGAGATCAGAGACTCTCAGTGGTCTTGTGGGATGGGTGAATAAAATAAGAAAATGTATTTTAAAATGGTTGGATAAAAAGATAAATCCCATGATGGAAATGGGACTCAACATCGTACGTGTCAAAAGTTTCGAAAGAAGTATCCTAGAAACCGATTAAAGGGAACCAAGAAATGCTTAAAATGATGAAGATATGGGAATATGGCTGATAAATATGAAAGGGATATGAGGAATCTAACTAATGAAAAAGAATAAATGAATGTTTAGATCAATACTCAGCCTTTAGTATAGGGTTTCAACTACAAAGAACATGGTAATTATGAAAAAAAATTTATAATCCAATGGTTTTTGGAGAAAATCAACAAAAACAACCTCTGAGTATGAAATAAAGGTAATATGCTATCACTACTGCTAAGGTGGAACACAAAAATGATTTTGTAATAGGTATGATAGTTATTCGTCTAAGAGTATAGAACATACTATTTTATTCTGGTTCTACACATTCTTTCATATCTTATAAGTTTAGTAGAACTATTAAATCACCACCCCAAAATCTGGATGTTGAGTTATCTATATGATAATAAAATAGAAAATTTATTACATACAAGGTTTATAATTATTCCATGGTTAATTTTTGTGAACTAAACCTCCCAAAAAATCGTTTCATACTCTCTTTGGTAGAGTTTGATATTATGTTAGGCATGGATTTTCTATCTTTATACAATTCTAACAATGACTATCAGGAAAGGGAGATAAATATTCACATAATGAAGAATCCTCCAACTCATTGGATGTTTAGGGAGAAAGATAAATCTTCTTTAAAATCATCATCTGAATTATGGATACTATTTCCTTATAAGAAAGCATATCTAGCTCAAATTCTTGGGACAAATGATAGAATTGTGATCGAAGACATGCCCATTGTGAGTGTTTACACTGATATATTTTCCTAAATAATTTCAAGGTCCTCCTCTTGATTTAGAGGTTGATTTCTCAATTGAACTTATTCTGGTATCTCTACCTATATCAAAGACACCTTATTCAATAGACACTGTCGAGCTACAAGAACTAAATAAACAATTATAGTAGAATTTTTACAGGGGTTTTATATGCCTGATTACTTCACCATAGGGTGCACTAGTCCTCTTCATCAAGAATAATGATCGATAAATGCACCTATAAATTGATTATTGTGAGCTCAAAAAAATAACGATAAAGAAAAATTATCTCTTACCATAGATATACAACTTGTTTGACCAGCTACATGGGTCTAGTTATTTCTCTAAGTTGGACCATCTATTGGGATATCACCAATTAATGATGAGGAAGGAATATATTCCCATGAATTCCCCTTGAACAAGTTATGGACAAAATGAGTTCATAGTGATGCCCTTCTAACTCACTAATGCTCCATAAATTTTCATGACCTTAATGAATAGAGTCTTTAAACATTACGTTACCCAATTATTGGTAGATTTTATTGATGATATTATGATACACTTCAAGATAAAGTCGGAACATGATGGGAATTTGAATATAGTACTAAAAAATTATGAAGGGAGAATAAATATGCAAAGTATAGAAAATGTGAGTTCTAAATGAAGGAAGTATCATTCTTGGGGCATGTAATCACCAGAAAAGGGATATCTATTGACCATTCTAAGACAAAGGCAATCGAAGAGTGGCCCCAGACAACATCTGTAATGGAGATCCATAGTTTCCTTGGACTAGCTGGGTATTAAAGGTTATTTTTGAAGAACTTAACATGATTTTCAAACCCAATAACCATGTTTACTTGGAAAGGAGTGAAGTTTTTCTGGACCAGTGAATGTGAAGGATTCTTTAAAGAGTTAAAAGGGAGTCTTATCACTACACAAATTCTTACATAACCAATAAGTGGAGAACTCTTTTTGGTGTAAAGAGATGCTTCAATGAAGGGATTATTTTTTTGCTGAGGAAAAATGTTAAATTTATAGCCTACGCCTTAAAATCATTGAAAATTCATTGGAAAAAATATCCCAGGTAGGATCTGGAGTTGGCCGTTGTGATCTTTTCCTTGAAAATATAGAAACATTTTTTCAATGGGGAGATGTGTGGGATATATACTGATCATAAGAGTCTCAAATGTATATTCATACAGAATTATCTTAATAATGACCATCAAATATGGAGATTTCTCATCAAGGATTTTGAATTCTCAATCCATTAACATCCTAGTAAGAAAAATAAATTGGTGGATGCTCTAAGTGTAAAGGATCATGCATCTTTATCAAGGATGATAATTGATAAGGATATAATCTTATTATACCTTAAAAGTATGTCTGTTATAATCATTAAATAACATCATAAACCCTTTCTCAAATGATTGATCAACCATCCCCAAGGAGAAAATAAAGGATTCTAAAATAAATTTTGTGTTAATTTAGAAAAAGGTGGAATCTATCAGAAATAGGAAACCCTAAAATATCCAAATGGATGAGGAAGGAGTCATGAGATTTGGGTCACGATTATTTGTACCCTCCAATTTATAAATAAATATATATATTTTGAATAATTCACATAGATAAACCTTATCTATTCACTCATGGAGCACAGAGATGTATTGGGGTCACCGTGAGAACTACTTGTGGGACAATATAAAAAACGATTGCTAAATATACATAAACGTTCATGGTATGTCATCAATTGAAGTTTGAAATTTAAAAGTTTAAATGGATGATGAAACCATTACCTATACCAGCATGGAAGTGGGAAAACATCACCAAGTACTTTGTTATTAGACATACAAATACATGTAAGGGAAAAAATGTTATATGGGTAGTTGTGGATCATCTCAAAAATATATCTCACTTTATTTCAATTCATGAGGACTTATCACTGGATCAATTGGCATGGATATACATCAAATAAGTGGTAAGGTTGCATAGAGTACCTCTATCAATTGTATTTGATCGAGATCTGGTATTTGCCTATAAGTTCTTGAAAAGTATCTAACATGATCTAAACACTAATCTAAGCTTTAGTATGGATTATCATCCTAAAATTTATGTCCAATATGAATTGAATATTCAAACACTGGAAGAAATGTTTAGATCATTTTCTATAGACTTCAAAGGAGGATGGTAAAAACATCTTCCTCTGGTCAAATTCTCTTACCACAATAGTTTTCAATCCAGCATCTAAATAGATCTATATGAATCCCATTATGGTAAAAGTTTTATAACACTGAAATTTTTGGATGAAGTCAGTGAAAGTATGCTACTGGGACCTAAAATGGTCGAAGAAATGGTGGAGAATGTAAAAACCATTCAGTATAACATCAAGGAAGCCCAATGTTGATAAAATATCTATACAAAACAATTTTGGCGATACCTCGAGTTTATGTTTAGAGACATGGTATTCCTCTGTATATCTCCACGGAAGGGGATCATGATATTTGTGATGAAATGAAAGATGATTCTTAGGTACATCAACCCCTTAGAGATGCTTTACCCTGTCAGAGTTGTGGCCTCTCAACAAGTACTTTGACCAACCATTTCTCAATTACATGACATATTTTATTTATCACTCTTGAGGAAGTACATAGTACATCTCTCACATGTATTGAATTCAAAAGTGGTACATTTGGAAAATTATCTCTCTTATGATGAGTAGCCAATGAAGATCTTGGATTGTAGAGATAAAGTTCTAAACAAAAAGATCAATCACCTGGTAAAAGTACTATAGTGGAACCATAAATATGAATAGGAAATATGGAAACCAGAGAATGTGTTGAAAGAGAATTACCCACAAATGTTTTCAACTTTGAACAAAATTTCTAGGGATAAATTTCATAAAGCGGGAAGAATGTAATGACCCAGAATTCTGTCAATGGAAATTTCATTCTTATAATTATTTTATATAGTATAAACCACATAAAATCACATTAATAAAATAATAAAAACTTTACAAATGAATAATTAATGAAATAAGAGGTGTTTCTAGAAGTTATGGAACCTATACTAATGAAATAGTAACAAGTCCTTTGAAATAGTAATATAACCCTTATAAATAATAAATCAACTAATTTAATAGTAACCTCACCCATTAAAGTAGAAATAAAATATATGAATCATATAAATGAAAATATGATATAATTATATCCTAGTATAACTAAATAAATCTTTTATAAATTATCGATTAAGTGTCAATATTTTTATAAAACATAAGTGTTTATTTTCAAGTTCATAATTAATATATTGTTTTAAAATAAAATTTATTTCAATAAAATGTATTCATAAATTAAAATTTTTTAATCTTATTATGATAATATAAATTTATAATACCTAAATTAGTTTTTCAATGTGTTACAAAATTAGTTATTATTTTAAAATTGGTATTTTCCAATTTTCCAAGTAAATGATGATTTTAATTACAATTTAAATTTCTTATCTTTAGAAAATTATTTTCATAAAATGGAGTTCATTATTTAATTCAACATGTTTGAAAATGTTTACGGTGAATTTTTTGGATTTTTCAAAAAAAATGAATTTTTGGTGAATAGTAAAATACGATAATTTAAGATAAAATATAAATACATGAATTATGGAGTCATAGAGGATGTATAGCTAATGTAAGCCTAAAATATCATACTATGCTTCAATATTTTACTATTTATGGTGATAATTATCAAACTATTAATAGTATTGAGGGAAAATAATAAATTGATTAATAAAATAATGACAAAACACCCTTCTTCTCCCCTATAAATAACACCCATCAACACCTCTTATCCTCACACCTCTAATGATTTGATCCTTGTAAAATTTCTGATAAAATATCTTACCAATACTCTCCTTTGTGTCTAGGAGCACTTGGTATCATCAAAATACCAAAACCTTTTCCCTAAGGAGGTTCTCAAGGAGGAGAAATCAAGAGGTAAAATCCTCTTTCTATTCTTTTATTTATTTATTTTTCTTGTTCTTTTATCTCTCTTATTTTCTCATCCTCTACCATCATCCAAATGGTATGATAACTCCAATAAATTAAATTTACTATAATTTTATTATGCTAATGTAATAATAAATCATCATTTCGTTCCCTTCTCCTTTTTTACTAAAAGTGAAAACATCATCTATGATATGTTAATTTATCACATTCAAGGATGACAAAGTTTTCAATTTTCATTTAATCCTACAAGACTACTCATAAAACCATTTTTATGGTTAAAAATATTATAATATATTTATTAAATCCGATTTAATTTTCTGTATCCATTATATATACATGATATTAATCAATAAAACAAAACTAAATAATGATGATCAAAAAAATTACAAAATAATATAAGCAGTTATCATTAATGTCTCATCTAATGATTCATTGTCCCCAAAAATTACCAAATGACTTATATAAACATTTAATATTATTTCTATTCATTATTAACATTTAACTTTACTTCTTTATAACCATTCTCATTTTACATGATTTTCTATACAAGAAAACAAGTAATCGATCATTGAAACCAAGGAAACAAATGCTCCCAAACGATGAAGTTAAATTTTATGATGCATAAAAAGGGTCATAAATAAAGATAATAAAATTGGAATAAAATAAATACATGTATAAAAGGTTCTGAAATTATTAATTATTTGATTTAATGTGATTATCTAGGATGTTATGATCAAGTGCAGAACTGTTTCGGACATAAGGTAAGGGTTTCTTCCCGAACCCCCTTTTTCCTTCAGGTTACGCTTTATTTATATTTACCCTAATGTAAATATAATTTATTTGTATTTAATTATTATAAATTATATTTATATGTTCCAAAATCATTTATTCATTTCATTTCATTATTCTTTTCATGGATATACATGTTTCAAAAATGTTCTCTTCTCAATTCTTCTCGATAAGTAATCCCAGTTATAGGGAACATCCCAATTGCTTACCCATTTTCAAGTACCATCCATAATATACAGACACAATTATTTTTATAAAATAACTCATTTTATCATGGAAACCTACCTCTTTAATTTCATGTTTTAGGAAAACCAATATTTATTTTTCATTTCAAATGCTCTTTAATATTTTTCTTAAACCGCACTAAAATGTTTCACTTCTAATGACTTGTAAACACTAATTTTACTTGTTTTCACTCAATTTTGACATAACATATCATGATATATGAATAATTTTTATTATTAATGTCCATGTATGATTTAAATCAATTATTTCACATACACCATTATGATATTCCCTTTTTTTATGCCTTGCAACATGATTATGATCTCCAATTATTTCCATGGGTAACCCTTATGCTTGATTATTCATGTGGAAAACATATTAATGAACATGTTATTATGTGTGCACCCAAATAGAACTATAATTAATTGGGTAATGTTTAGTCTCATGATACTTTAAGTTGGGATAGAGAGTGAACCTGACTCCTTTATGGGATATTTTCCTCCATGTCTTTCCAGCATGCCTTGACTTGTATTTATGTCATTTTATATGTTGTTTCCACATTACTATGATGGCATTTTTATATGTTACCATGATATAAATATTGTTATTACTTATTTTTATTCATGTTACATGCCTTTATGTCATCATTATATGCCTTCTAACTCATGTTCTATGTTTTATTCTTTTTCTTATTCCCTCACTCGACATTTTAGCTCATCCCATTTATTCATGTATTCCACAGGTTATACTATGCTGATATAAGTGCTCAATGGAGTTAAGATGTCATTATCAAGATTAAATAAAATATGTTTTTATTTTAGTTTCTTTGTATTTAATTGTTTATCTAATCACCATGAAATTATACTTTGTGATCCATAGATTATAATTTGTTTTTAAATTATTCTTAAAATAAAATAATAATATGTGTTAAAAGGATATGTTCTCTATGCTTTAGAACACTATTTTCAGACTCATTGGTGTTTTTCTATTGGGATTATTACTCACACACTATAAATTCATTTTGATTCACATTCAGACTTTATTTTTAGGGAACCAAATATCGGTAAGGAACTCATAATTGATCGCTAAGCATAGGATCATGGAGCTAGTGGAAGATATATATGGAATTTATATGACTCTTTAGTTCATTTATTAATTTATCTTCCACAATTATACTCTATTTTTTCTTACCACATTAGGATTTGCTATCTATTTATTGTATTACATGTATGAAATCTTTCAATTTCTTAATTTTACTCTATTTATTTATTATATTATTTTATATTTTTATTTTTTCTAGGATATGATATTAAAGTTATAGTCTCTTCAATGATGAACTTAGACCCTTACTGGTATTCTACAACCTCTTGTGTATATGGAGGAATGAGTGAGGTCGTGTGTAACTCCAATTCAAACCTAGTGGTTTAGGCCGGGGTGTTACAACAGGCGTGTACTAACCTCTTCTGATTCCATGGGAGCTTATATCATAAATAAAAAACATAAAAGTAATAAAAAAAATCTCAACTCGGCATAATAGATTCCCTACTCACCTGATGAAATCACGACACAAAAACCAAAAACAATGGGTATGATCAACTCCCAATAAATACTTAAACCCAATCCATATAAAACCATCACATTACATCATTGGATTAATATCTAATTTGAACCAAATTTTTCTAATAACCTAAATAAATATATGGAAAATTTCACATTTTTTTAAACAATTAATGGTGGCATGAATACATCCTCATAGTACCTCGTCTTAAGCCTCTTATAAAATCCAAATAAAGTTGGATTATTTCACCCTAATATAATAAAATTTTCTCTCTCAAACCCTAATACACAAATCAAATTCATAAAAAATCAAGGGAGGATAAAAGTTGGAAAAGGGGAAATATCTTACCAAGAATAGATATGATGAAACCCTGTTGAATAACCTAGATCTAATGGGATATAAGGTAGGGAAAAGGATATCCAAATAGCATTATTTCCCCAACTTCCACATTAATAGAACCAAAGGACCATGATGGTATTCTAAGTAGGACCACATATAAATTTAAAAAATTTACCTTAAAGAATTGTATTACAGCTAGGTCATAGCATAACCAGGATTATCGTTCCATGGAACACCCTCACATAGATAGCTCATAGAACCTTACATCTCATATCATGATCCCAATAGATCATGGCATGAAAAACCCCAAGAATAGGGTGAAACCCACATCCAAACTTCATTACAGTATGACCCACCTAGTGGGATGAATGATTATCCTATGATATAGAATGATTACATGGAGAAGAATTATCATGGTGTGACCCAACTAGGTCATGTAATGAGCTTTTTCACACTAAAAAACTTCATCCAACAACACTTGAGAACTCACTCTAAAGGATCATCCATAGAACAACTACCTCTGCAACATCCCAAAAATAATTTAAAACATGTTTGAAACTATTCTTAGATGCTCTGGGGCCAAAAAATAAAATTCAACATAAGTTACAAAAACCCTTAAAGGCACATGTAATTACAATATTCACATCATAATATTTCACATCCTTGAGAATCCATGGTGGTCCTTCAACCTTAAACCCCATCCTACCACATGCATCAATTCACCACCAACATGTTGTACTTTATCATCAATAATGTAGAATGAATCTTCTATGGAACTCCAACACCAACACATACTATTGAACTAAAGATAAACAGCCCCCCTGTTGAGCTTCCCAAGCTCTGCCCATGACCATTTTCATATCCCTAGAATTGTTTCACTCTACGATATCTATAAATTACTCATATAAGAATTCCAACTCACTACATTTATTTTCATAAAATAACATAGGTGGTCCTCCTATGGCCTACACTACAAAAAAATATGCTCATACAAATTCATTGATGTGTTATCACATCCCTTGATCACGATGCCTTAATTATTAGAAGCATTAAAAAATCATACAAATTCCTACACAAATTTTTAACCAAACATTCAGTGAAATCCCATGGTTGTATCCTTAACCAACCAAATTTTTCATCGTACTCCACCCATGAGTTCTAATGAATCTACAATACATATCTTAATTAGATTTCATGACTTTTACCAACATGAGAGGCATGAACCCATGACATATTTTATTGTCCCTTCAATATGGATATCCATACCATTTCCTCATTGTTTATAAACATTTAGTCTCTACCACCCATGTTATATTTATTATCATACATAATGACTAAATGTTCCCACCTTAGTCGCACTTGATCACCAATACAAATATTTGATCACTAAACCCAAGATAGTGCTCAACCACACCCATCAGTCCCAAAATATTCAAGTGTCAAATTTTGATTTATCCTAAATCCTATGGTTTCCCCCAATATATGGTAATATTACCAATATCCATTTCTATCTAATGGAACTCATAACCATATAAGTCACATACCAAAACTAAAATCTAATGATCCAAATTGAGGACCCATCATCCTCTTGTTTGGATATTCATTACCAATATCAACCATCTATACCACAAGATTGTATCACATGGATCTCTGTGAACAACCATGAAACAGCAATCAAATTCATACTCCAACAATTGATTTTCTCTTGATCAACCACTAACAACCACAAAAAATTATTATACATAATAACCGATTTATTTTACCCAACTTCAAACTAGACCATGTCCAAATCAACCAATATTACTTGGCACTTTCCAAAAAAAACATGGCCTATTATCCCAGAATATAGTTTATGCATCTAGGTCACTCTCAGCATATCACATAAATCCCTAAGAACACCATTTACACACGTACTAATTTCATATATTAGAAACCCACTCAAAACATTTTACACACATAAAAAATAACTTATATTTTAAAAATAGCCCTTGTAATCCAAGGGTTTTCACCGAAAACTGAAATCGCTCATATCCTCAGCCTAACCAATCTCTTTATTGAAAATTAATCCCATTTTGGAACCATTTAATGGTAAATTCCAAGAACTATTTTCCTAATATTTTCTAAAAACCAAAAATTCCCAACAATTTCAAAATCACCCACTCTATGATACATTTAATGTAAACCAATTGATAAAACCATTTCATGCACACCTAATTATACCACATAAAACCTCACTTCCCAAAAATCACTACCCTCTGGAATCTGAACTATCACAGTCAAATTTAATCAAACAAGAACCTCAAATTTATATTTATCTAATCACCCATTATAATATATTCAAAAAAAACAATAATTTTGTTATTATTTTATTCAATTAATAATGGATCACAAAAAATAAACATGTCTAACAACACAAACCATAGTCATGTGTATTATTTCCTATGCATACAATAATCATGATGAATGAAAAAGGTTTCGTTATCCAAACTAATCCATGTGTCTCATAATGAGCCTCATCTTTACCATATCAGGATTCTAATACAAACACCTCACTTATCCAATATTGTATATTCCTAATAATAAGAATCCTCTAGAAACTCGGGTTTCAACTGATATCATGTTGGATAGGCAAAAAAATCAATCATCATTCTGATTTCTGAAAACTTATCTCTACCACTAATGGGACGTTTCCTATCTTATTATATTCTTCTATACTACTTTTAACACCACGATCTATAACAACCAAATAGAACATAGTCAAGGTTCATCAGATGAACTCAAGTGCTCATTGTGTTCCAAAGGATATCGACTAGTAGTGAGGGCCTAAAATAGTCATGGGGAGACTATTCCCTATAAAATAAGGATTGAGGATCATGCATGAATCTAATTAAAGTTCATAATAACCCTTCCCTATAACTGACATAACTAAAATACATGTAGAAACAAATGGATCCATGAGGGACCCCATAGTGTAGAATAGAATGAAGTAAAAATTTATATATGATGCATTAAATCATAACAAAGTAGTAGTAGATAACATGGTATAATGACATACATGTATAATAAACAACATCACACTATCTGATGCATAAGTGTAATAATAAATAAAATTAGACTGGCCTCCATCCCAGCTCCAAAAATCTACCCTACTGAATGACCAGACTCTATAACCTACTAGACTTGTACCATGTTTATAGATCAATTAACTCCCTATTATTGGGATATAACATTAATTTCTACCCATTTACATCGTAACTCATGTCGTGTACATGTGTAGGAGTCATTCTAATGACCTAACATAAAACCCAAATTATATAAAATAATGACTTTTACTATGATCATGTCGATGTGCATGTAAAACATATAAGGTGTACAAGTCATAATAATGAAAAAAACTCACCTAGAAACATAACATGAAATTCATATATAATCACACAATTATTTTCATCATGTGTTAACCAATACACTATAATACATGACCCTACCTTCTTCAGCACTCTATCAAAAGGAATACATCGAGTTCTAAAATCTTAACCCATACATGAAGACTCAATGTAGGTTTCATGTCAATTACCCAAGCTAATTCCTTCATGTAAGGCCATAATTAATATATCCTAACCCATTCCTTCTTTTGAAAGGTCACACTAAAAGTGCTCATCCATCTTCTTCTTATTAAAGTGGGTTCACTAAATAGTTTCCAACACTAATCTTATTACAGAAGCGGGTACACTAAATAGTTCCCAAAAATACTCCTCTTATAGGAGTGGGGATACTAAATAGTGCACAATCATCCTCCTATTATAGAGGTGGGTATTGGAACCAAAGTTGTTCTTTTCTAGAAATTGAGTGTGGTTTGGGTTTGTTGTTAATACTCACATGAATACTAATGGATTATCATAGAGATTACAAGTAAAGGGATCATACAGTTCAATCTAAAAGAATAATTGAAGGTGTTGTCATTTCCCAGTGTTTTCCAAAATTTTGGGGTCCAAAATTTGGATAATGACAAGCATTGAGAATAGTGGTTTTTCTTAAAGGTATCATGAAAATATGAAAAAGGCATGATTTTCACAGATATGGGATTAATGAATTTTTTTAAAAAAAAAAATTAATATTATGATGGTGTGATATGTGGTTACGATAATATGATATTTACAAAAGATATTCTTCTAGAATCAACATTTTATAAATATAGTGAAGGCATAGATTTTGACAATACTGGCTTGAGGATTTAGAATAAATGAAGCATTGAAACCTGAGATGGTGTTACATCACAATTATGAGAATTCGATCATTGTATCAGCATGAAGGTTTGACAGAAGTCTTTGGGAGTGGAGCATTATGGCGGCGTAAAGATATTTGAAAGAGTGCTATGCAGTTACGATGAGCATTGCAAAGGGGGAATTTCTATGGAGCTTTATGAAGGGGAAGTGTCATGAAGAAATTTTTAACCGGTTTGGAAATAATTACAGAATAAGTGGATATCCTCAATTTATCACACTTATAAATAAGTGGCCATACCTCTTCATTCCATGTGAACATTTCAGATAAAATCCAGAATCGCTCTGATTTTGCGAAGCAAGGGGTGCTCTGCAAAACTGGTTTATTATACGAGCTTCAACTTCATGAAAAGACTATTCTATTCTTTATTGAATTCAATGCTTCTAAGTATTGGGTGATACTCAAAGAAGGTACATTCCGCATTGGATCAGTGATCTTTGAGAAGTAAGGATTATTCTGTGAAGGAAGGGTGTTCTGCGAAGGAAATGTGCTACACGACAGAAGGTTGTTTCAAAAGTTATGGGGTGATTTTTGAATTAGTGAGCATTGAGAAGTACTAATCATTATGAAGTAGTGAGTTTTTGAAAGTAGTGATCGTTGTGAAGAAGTGAGATTCATGAAGGAGCTTTGTGAAGGAGCATTGTGATATGTAGTTTTTGAATATTAGTTTTATGTGAGTAGGGTTTCCAGTGTTCATCAACTTAGGTCTGTGATGAAAGCAGTGTCTCGTGCTAAGTCAAGGACAAAGTATTTAATTCCAAATCATTGAATTGACCTTCAAGTCAATAAACTGAGTTTGGATTCTCTCAGAACAGTGTTCTTGGGAGATTTAGCTGAAGTCTTCTGAGGGACATTGTGAGAGATCATTGAATTCTTGTAAAGGTATTGATCTTGGAATAGAGTGATTGTGACTAAACCTTTTTAATCTACAACTAGTAAAGATTAGTGTAATTTGATATGACCAACACACTATCAGTGTATTCTCCTTAGGTGTATCCCTTTGTGTTAAACCAAGTAAAATTGATGTTTCCTATCTTTGCATGCATTTGTCGGGAAGGTTTAATAGGTTCCTACCAATATGGGAACAAGATCCATCAATTTAAAAAAAATTGACTCCTTGATTCACCCCTCACCTCTTAGGGTGTTTTGAGGTCCTTCAATGGGAACACAAAATAGTTCCTAATCCTAACCATATTATAGGAGTGGGCACACTGAATAGTTCCCAACCCTCCCATTATTGGAGTTGGTGAACAAAATAGTTCCCAAACCACATCTTACTGTATGGGTGGGGTCAATGAATATCCAAATCCACACCTTTCATGCATATTATAATTCATCCATCAATATCAATCATCATATAACTACAACACGCATGCTATAACAAATAGGGTGCACGGCCCATTCTAATAGCTCACTCGCTCATCATTAGGTAACTGGTTTCTTGATACCTTACCACAAACATCTCCTCATATATATATCCCTATTTTATAAGATCATATTATAATCATGGTTACACCCATATAAAATTTTGAGCCTCTCAAAATTCTTATCCTGGCTATAAAGGCTTCCTCAAGGGTCTCCCAACCTATCTCTACCCTCTAAGGGGTCAATACCACCTATCTATTCTAATTTTGTACTTTGATACCTATAGAAAAAAAATCAATGGAAACACACTAAATCATAAATCATCACGGAATAATACAATCTACAACCAATCCCAAACAAGGAGCACATCAAGGAAGTCATTTTAAGAAAGAAGGTTGTCCCCCATACAAGTTAAAATGGAACAAAATTACTTAACCAAACCTTCTGTATTCCTTTAAAAACCAACAAATATAAGTTTATTAAATCATTTAGAAAAGGAGTCAAATTCCATATTACCTACACTATCCCTTTGGATAAAATCACATAAAGAAATTATTTATGAATCCGAACTTTTGTTTTGAAATACTGTTTCAAAACACATTGTTGAAAACCCCAATTTTCCATTTAAATTACCATTTGAATAAAACCCATTTTTAAAAGAACATTTTAAAAATGAAATTAATTGATCTTTGAAATCAGCTCACACCACCAATAAATCTATATGGAGGGATAATAGTAATCATTCAATCAATGAACCACCATCAAACCATTCAACAAGATATGTGGTCTATGTGATTGTTAGGTTGATGTGAGTCCATCCCAATATATTGGTGAGATCACACAAAGAAAGAAAAATACAAATAATAATAATAATAATAATAATATCACGTGAACATAAAATTAACAAATGATAAGGAGAATAAAAAAATCATGATCACTTACCTCAACTAGTGATCTATAAATTCATCCTAATCTCATACTGACCTATTTGGAGTCCATGAAAACCCATCTCATTAATTAACACCACCACATTAATATGTAATATAATTTAAAAAATCACAACTTAACATAACTCATGACAAACTCACTTTGTGCCCTCATGACAAAAAACCATGAACAATAGGTTTTTTTCCACTCCTGACCCAAATGTAGACAGAATACACATATAATACATAAAATACATCCTAGAATTTATGGACCAAATATTCCAAAATAAACTTAATAAATTCATGGGCTAACTGTGGTGGATTTTATTTGATACATGTTTTTTATATCTATTTTGGTGATTTAATTGAGTATTTATGTCAAATGTGATTATAATGGAGAATTATTGAATAAATGTTAATTTTTAGTTAAAACTATAATTGTTTCAGGTAAGGGATGAAAATGGGTTTCTTCAGTTCTAATTTGTTGACATAAACTTTGTTTTAATTTTTATACATTTCAAGATCAAATACAATCATAACTATAATTGAAATATTATTTTAATGTGATTTAGAAGGTCTTTTAGATTTTGGAAATTATTATTTTAATATTACATTTTATCACATTAAATATACTTGTTGGAATGATTTTATATTGATATATTAAAGCTTTTAGATTCATGAAAAAATGTATATGTAATCATTTTTTAGAACTTTTAAGTATGTTTTATAAGAATTTTATATTATTCCCATAATACTTCCCATCTCCTATGACTTTGTCATCTCAAACCATATATATTTTCACTTTTCCCAATTTTAGGTTGTGAAGCAGTGGTGTAATACTTTTTCAATAACACATATGATAATTTCAAGAAAATGTTTATATGAATTTATTCCCCATTGGAATAATAAATTTTATAGACATGTAAAACTTCCTAGCCACATACAAATTTTGGCTACACAGGTAAATCGTTTTTCATACTTTCAAAAATCCTGGATACTCATAGACGAGGATTATGGTGGATGAAATTACACATAAACCCTTAATTTACCATTTCCAAGACAAATTAAGTTGGGAGAGTGATTGATATCATTCTCACAAAGCTCATCCTGAAGGGTGCTACTAAATATTTCTAAGGAAGATGGGATAAAGTGAACCAAGCTAGGAATTGAGTGCAGATTCAACCTACTTGAAGCAAAATCTTGACCCATGCGTGAGTAGAAAATCTTTTTATAGGGTTTCATCTCATTTCATAATGTGGAAGAAGATTAAGAGTTACCAACACCATGTGGAGGCCATAGATTCAACCTGTAGAGCTAAATATGAGCTCGATGTTGGGAATTGGTGAATGATTTTATTTTAAAAATAAGAATCTGGATACATTACAGGGGATGGGGATTATTCATTCACTTAATTCATTATATAGAAATAAAATACATATTAGGAGGAGATGATAGGAATATGAAGCTGGAGATAATGTTGATCAAAACTGGTAAGCACCCTTATTTCTTCCTCCCTTTTTCTATGTTTTTTTTATGTTTGAATGATTTATTTCATGAATTTTTTTGTTTATGGTCTGAAAATTTGTAACAAAATTATTTAAGGGTTAATATTGTAATGAATTTAATATTTTCACTATTATTTCTCAACTATTTCGTGTAATTATATATTTTTTATCCTTCACTTTCTACTTATCTTAGAATTCTCTCTGATTATAATACCATATAAATAATTTAGAGAAGAAACATATTTTTAGAAATTAGTATCCATTCATAATTCACTAATAAATCAAAGGATTCAGGTGAGTTTTATTAGGGGGAATTGTAGTGTGATATTCTAGTTCTATTACACAATTTCATTCATCTTGATGATTTCATTACAATGTTCTAAGTACAAATAGTTGATGAAAGTGAACCATTTTCTTTAAGTGATAACTAATGTAATTAATTTGGAAAATATGTTTCTTTTATTATATAATATTGAAACATTATTTTACACTTAATAGGTTGAAATCATTCTTGGAGTGGTTTAATTGAATTTGGTTGATAACTAAGTTAATTTTAGGTTACTCAATCCCATTTTTTAAAACCTTTATCATAATTTTGAATAAATGTAATGTATGAATAGAAATAATTGGTCAATTCAGATGAAACAGATTTCCTTATTCTATACTTTTTAACCTATTTGACATATATTCATGTCGGATATATTTATACACATTAAAAACATTTCACTCTCTTTTCATAATAATTTTATATCAATTTACATTTTCACATTGAAATTTCTCATCTACATTTTTTGTCATTTTTTATATTTGTTTATATTATCATGGATTCAATTTTTTTCCTCTCTTAGGGTTTTACCCAACTCATCACTATCTAGTGAAAATTAGGTTTTATAATAAAATTGATATTATTCAATGAAATGCTATTAAATATTGGAACCATTTCCATCAAAGCCACGTGTGTCCAAGAAAAAAATAAAAAAAGTAAACACAAAATGCTTTTTCAAAAAAAATCTGTAAATATAAAATTTGTCATGTTCTCCATTTTTTTATTTTTATAATAACTTTTAAAATATAATTTATGAATTCATGAAAGATCAACCTAAAAAATCATATCCCATCATACCTAAACAAATACAAATATTTTTTGTTCTTAAAAATAAAAACAAATCTTAAATAGAAAATATTAAGATTTATAGATCTAGGGAACTTAATGAAAATTAAAAAATCCCACCTCAACCTTGGAATCTGGTCGCTGAGAGGAATTTACTTATGGATTTCAAAAAATTTATAGTCTATAGTAAACCATCATGTATATAGGTATACCCTATGTATATGAACTATAAGATGAAATAATCAGACCTCTCCATGCTACTAAACTTTAATGTATTATTCAATGAGGATTCTTTAGAGTTTGTTAGATAATTTTATAGTGTAAACCAAAAATTACCTTTAAATGGAATTGGTGAGGAATATATTAGGTTTAGAGTGTCTCAATTTTTTTTGATAGGATTTTTAGAAGCTACTTCCAACACTTAGACAAATAAAATTTTCAAAACTTGGACCAAGCCTTTGATTAATTTGATTTGAAATTTTATCATAGGAATATGACCATTGAGGTGAGACACAAATTCATTATTTTTATTAAAGAAAAAGGATGAATTTTTCATGATACATGGCATAGATTTAGATATATTCTTAGGTAATTTCCTAGCCACCAAATTTCTCCCCATTTTTAATTAATACATTTTATATTGGTCTCAACCATTACCAAAAAACTATACTAAAACAGTTCTCTGGTGATGATTTTTCATATATAAAAATTGAATATTTAATATAAATTTATATGAAAAATTCTCAAAATTCTAAAAAAAATAATTATATAATAAGAAAAAATAATATGAGTGATTCCAATCCTTAGTATACTAAAATTTTCAATAATAATTTACTTAGACAACAATGAAACCATTGTGTAATTTTTAGGCATACTAAAAACTATTTTCCTAATTTTGATCTACCCATTAAACATGATGAAAGTGACCAATTTCTGTACTTTAGTGGTATAAATAAGGTTATCAAGGACCCATTATATAAAAATTATAATTTTGGAAGTAGAAATTAACCCAGCCTTTCAAAGAAATACAAATGTGGTATAAAAACTTACTGCTCATAGATTCCAACCATAGTCAAGATGGGAATTTTAAATTAAATAAAGATCTATATCTTCCAGTTATAAAGGAGAGTTAATGGTTTTAATTTTGTATATGTCTGTTGAAATTGGTTCCATTAAAATGATATAGATTATAGAATCCAAAATCAGGAATTATAAACTAAAAAAATAACTAGAGATTAAATTTTAGGGAAAAGGAAAAGCTTCCCAGAATAATAAAAATTAATACTAAAAAAAATGTGAATTTTTTTCCATAAATATAATAATAGGATATATCCTAGGTAAGCTAATATAGTATATTTATGTTATCCTAAAAGTAAAAAACTATAATTAAATAAGTATATAAAAGTGGAAAGTAAGGTCCAAACTGAGTTAAAAGATGATTCATCACATGAAAATAAAAAGGAAAAGCGAATAATAAATGGGAATTAAATATGGAAGGGAAGAAAAAAGTTGAGAGTGAGGAAAAAGAGATGTAACAACTTATTTTACAAACTTATGACCCTCACAATCCCTTTCCCCAAAGAGTCAAAAACATGTATGATGAACCTGATTACATGAAATTATATGAAATTTTCTATACCATTAACTTGAACATGTACTTTATCAAACCATAAAACATGATTTCATCATATATTAAATTTTACAAAAGGTTTTTGGCCAATAATATAAAGTTAGATAGAAATGTCCACCATTTTCCTAACTGAGGAGTGTAGTTTTTTTGTACAAAGGAATTTTCAACCAAAAATAAAAAAAATCTAAGACTTTATGAACATTTTAGGGAAGGATGAAGTGGGAATAAAAACTGCTTGTATATCCTAGGATATAGATTCAACGTTTTTCCTTACTCTTTATTTTTTTCCACTGGGTCATGGAGAATTAAAATCTACATCAATATCTCTTTTTTTGGTTGATAGGTATATTACATTATCCATTAGAAGGTTGGATGTATTATTATTAACTTTATGGGAGATTACATTAACCTCGGATTTTATAATCCTAGAAATTTCGGGCTATAAGAAGGTTCCAATCATTCTAGGTAGGCCATTCCCAGCTACGGGTGGTGTTGTTAATGATGTTTTAAAGGAAATATTGACAATTCATGTTGGTGATAATAAAAAAGAGTTTAATGTTTGTAGGACATTAATAGTTGATGATAGAAATAAGATCATTAATATTACTATATAGGTTATTATGGATGACATATATAGTGTTATTGATGGTCATTATGAGAAAATAATTCAAGATTTCATTTATGAATATTATGACACAATATTTTTGAAACATAAAAAACAAAAAAACATAAACATCTATTTTTAATTGTGATAATTATTAATAAAGTAATTAATATAAATCATTTAGTGTTTCAACATAAATAAGTTCGGTAGGTTAAATGTATCTCTCATGCTATTGGGTTTCTCACACAGTCATATTTTTTGAGAAAACCCTTACTCACAAACCAGATATGGATTTTGACCTACAACGAATTCATCCTGAATTCTATGAACCTATTTATGAGTGTTTATCATAAGAATATAAATGTATATTTATCTTGAAAACTATGTAAAATTATAGGTCAGGACATTTTATTATATAACATATCTAATTTCTTAAATTACTCTCATCTTCTATAATATAAACTATAAATAATTATTTAAATCTAGTTTTTGAAAGGTTTACATTTGTGTCAAGTGATGACATTGATAAATATATATTCAATATAAAAATGGATTTATTCAGCTAGGATCCATATATGATTCTTGACATTCAGTCTATTTTAATTTTATTTTTTGAAAATAGTGGTCATGTTATAGCTGGATTTTCACTTCTTCAGAGTGTTTGAAAACCTTTAAGTATAGGGATAGATGTGATAGTATTCCTAATCATTTAAATTAGTTTTATTCATTTTTTAATCCCTTTTGAGAGATGATATTGAGGTTTTTTTAATTTTATTAGATATTTATAGTAGGGTATTTACTTTTATTTTGGGAAATTTATATAAAAATTTTTAAATTGTTGAAGTTAGATATTACTGAGGAAATCTAATTAATTCTTTCTTAGAAAACAATAAATTTTCACCAAATGAAATAATGCCTCTACTTGGTGATTGTGGTTAGATGTTTGGGTAATTTCAAATTTAATTATCTAAGATTAGCACTACATGTGAGGAAAAAAATGATTTTTTAAATTTTTATTATTTAATTCATTTTAAATAAATGTCCCGCACCTTATTTTTGTAAAATACCAATTTCATCCAATAAGGACTACAATTTTATCACTCTTCTATGTTCAACTAATCTATTTCTGGCATGAAGTCTCGCCACCACATTCTCTGAATTTTACATGGTTTCAATTTGTTAATATAAATTTTTTGGTTATAATGATTAAACTATCTTAATCTTGTAATAACCAGAATGGAAATACCAAGAGGGACTTGAAAATTTATAAGGGAGAGATTTTGGGCATGAAAAAAAGTATCAACACCAAGTTTCATAAGAGTAATATTTTCCTTAATATCTTGACTTTTTATTTGCTAAATTTGATTATAAGATCCCTTAATGGTGGTATTAAGATGCTGAGTTATCTTTTACTTGATTTTATGTCCATTCTATACAAAAAAAATTATGTGTAGAAGAGATTTATTATTAAAAAAATGGTTGAATATTATCTAATATTTAATTCTATTAATGTTTCTCTGAATTTATGTTTTCACTGATTGGTGTTATGTTTTCTGTAATCTACATTATTAAAAAATTGATTATAATTAAAACCTTATATAGAACCCTAAAATTTTTTTATTGTATTAATAATTTTTAATCTTTTTTGAAATTATAATTCTTACTAGAATCACTAATTAACATGCTTATCTTATAAAACTTATTGAAAATCCTTTTTTATATAAATAAAAAAGGGATGTACATTCTAAAAATGAACTTGAGAAATGGTTTTAAAATTTTGGAAACATGTTATTTTAAATTTCATTATCACCCATGAACATTTTTTGAAGTGCTATATTTTAAAATATATTTTAACATATACTATTTTAAATTTTATTCAATATTAAAGATCTATTTTGGGGTTAATTTTTATCATTAAGTGTTGGGGAGGGATCTTTAATTGTTTTAAACAGTATTTCATGGAGTTTACATCAGAAACTCCCACTATGTTTTTCAATTTTACTATTTAATTGTTCAAATTTTTGTTCTTGTGGTTGTAAATTTTCCTTAAACATGGTTTTTATGTTTCCTAATTTGAGTGGTTAATAATTTATATTCAACCATGGATTCAATTAATTGATGTATTTTTTATTTCCTCCTGAAAACATTTATTTTGGAAAAAAATTCAAATATTTATAATATTAATTGGATTTAAACTAATTGTCTATATTTAAAATAATAATATTTTTATTCAATTGGGATGAACAGGTAATCCCAATACTAGGTTGATCATGTTATCCTTAAGTTAATACTATTGGATGAGTTAGTTATTCTTCCATATAACTATTAAACTCACTCATCTATTCAATTGTGTCTATTATTCTCTATGTTAATTATGTGGGTAAATTCTCCATGTAGAAAAACATAAATTTAAAAGAAAAAATTAATTCAAAGTAAATATTACTTAAATACTTCCAAATTTTGATACTCAATAATATTTGTAAAACTAGAACCTATATTTTTTCCAAATACTTTTATTTAAGAAGATAAATCATCCTTAATTTCTTAGGAGAGTCCATGGGAGAAAACATATTTCAAAACCACTTCTTGTAAGAATTATAAATCATTCATTTTTAAGAATAATTGTATTTTACTAAATTTAATAAACTAATTGCTTGAGTATGAGAAAAATGAGTTAATTATGGGGTAATTTGATGTTAATTTTATTTGACAAATGTTCTTCACATCTATTTTAGTGAATTAATTATTTTTTTTATCTCAAAATATTATTATAATGGAGAATTGTTGAATATAGATTAATTTATAGTTGAAACTATTATTTTTTCATTTTATGAATGAAAATGTGTTTATTTATAGCTAATTTATTGAAATGATATTTATTTTAATTGTAATATATTTTATAATAAAATAATATTATCAATAGAATTGAAATAATATTTTTAAATGATTTTCAAAGGGTTTTGGATTTTGGAAATTATTGTTTCAATAATTTATGTTTTTATATTAAATAGGATTGTTGGAACACTTTTTAATTTGATATGATGATGTTTCAAAATTCTTAAAAATTGGATAAGTATTGATTCTAGAAATAATTTAAGTTTTATCTATAATACTTTTAAGACATTCCAATAAAAATTCCCATTATGTACGTATTTTCTTGTTAAGTCCCTAAGAATTTTTATTTTTCTTAATTTTAGGTTGGTAAGCAATGGCATAAGAACTTTTCAAGGTAATGTAAGAAATTTTTAAGTGGTGTCTCATATGTCTTTATTTCCTATGGGTATTAGAATTTTTACAGACACATAAAACTTACAAACCTCCTATGACTTTTAGATGACCTCATAAGACATTTTATAATTATATAAATCTTATAGATGCAAAGAATATGAAAACGTAGGCTAAATTTCCTATTCATCCCTTTATTTTACATTTTTAAATCTAATTAATGGGGGAGAGATTGAATCATATGGGAGGATTGAATTTTTTTATGGGTTTAACTTGATTACCAGTTCTAGATGATCAATAGTGACCCAAAACATGTGAAGTCTAATGATTTGACATGCAGAGCTAGTTGTAAGCTCGGTGCTGGGAGTTAGCGTGTGGTTTCACTTTATAAACCAAAACCTAGAGACATTATAGGGGATGTGGATAATTAATTCACTATTTTCAATGGAGGTAAACACGTGATAGAGGAATAAAAGGCTAGAGGAATTTAGAGTTGGATATAGGGTCCATATCAATAGAGAATATCCTATATTTCTTTCTCTCTTTTCATTATTCAGCTCGTTTTCATGATGGATTTCTGGAATGTTTTTCTGGTGGTTAGAGAATGTGTAACTAAATTATTTAGGGGGTTATATTTTGATAGATTAAATAATTTATCTATTATTTCTCATGTATTTTATTAAATTTTACACTTTTCACTTTTATCTTGTACTTGTCACTTATCTATTCATTATCCATAATGATAATTTGACATGGATGTTTTAGAGAAGAAGTTTATTTTTAGTATTGATAATTCATTAATAATTCACCAATAAATATAATTATTGAGGTGGTTTAATTAGGTAAATCATATTTTAATATTTTAGTTCTATTTTCTCAATTTCATCCACCTTGAACATTTTATACAGTATTCTGGGTATTGATCGGTGATGATAGTAGACCCTTTTCCTTGATGTAATAACTGTATTTCTCTATTTGTAAAAGGTTTTTTTTCTTCTATATTATTGAATAATTATTTTTCTTTTATTTAGTTGTAAAATAATTCTTAAAGTGAGTTAATTGAACAAGGATGATAACTATGTGGCAGTGAGGTGACTTAATCTTTTTTTCATAGCCATTGGAATAATTTTTATTAGACATAAAGTGGTAATACAAACACTTAATCAATATAGATCAATATAATTTCTCTAATACATGTTTTCTTCACCTAGGATAAATATTCCTATTGGTATTATTTATTTACATTTATCACCTTTCAATCACTTTTCATTAAAATGTTATATCACTTTCCATTTCCACATTCAAATTTATCAACTTCTTGCATTGTTTTTTGTCATTTATTTATTTTTAAATTGTATTGGATACACATTTTTTCATTATACAAGGTTATACCCTTATCACAACTATCTAGTAGTAAGTAGGGTTTATAAATTGTTTTTTTATATTATTTAGGGACTAACTATTTGAAACATACCATAAGTCAGATGAAAAAAAATATCATGAATTCATCCATTCAGAACATCCAATATGTGTTTTCCATGAAATCTTTATAAAGAGGGATGATTTCACCGTAATTTGGTGAAATATTCTCTCTAATACACTAATCCATGAACTAAAATGATAGAAAATCAATTAAAGAAAATAATGGAATAATGAAAAGATATAACCAATGTTCTATATTAAGAAACCCTATGAAATGATCCAAATTTAAGAGGGGGAATGGAGGAAAAAAGATATCCATAGAAGGATCTCCCCCCTCATCAGTTTGACAAGAATTGAAGAATTTATATGTGGTTCCAAATAAGATCCCCTATGAATTTTGTAAATGGATATTAAAATATAATCCTAAAAACTAGGACATAAAGTGAACATAAGGGTAAAACTATAGTTCACCCTCACTTGGACAAGTTATGGCACGAACCCTATAAAATGTTGCATGAAAAGCCCAGGGAGGAGTGTCCAGCCCCTAGAAATGATCCATACCAGTGTGACCCACCTGTTTCATGGCATGACTACCCCGAGACGAGACATAATTCCTTATTAAAAAATCATCATATTCAATCCACATGTGTCACAGCATGACCCTATACACACTAGATAACATCATTCACCAATTCCTAAGAACTCTCTCTAGGTTCTCTTACAACTTACCACTACCCCAAAAATATCCCAAATATCATTTAAAACATAATAAAAACATGCATCCCTCATTTAAGGTAGAAATATTCAATTTCTCCCTGATTTTCAGTAACCTTTACAATGTGATTTGTGACACCTATCCTACCACCAAGTTTTAGTTTATTAAAAATGTTCATTTATTAAAAGGGATTCACAAGAAAAAAATATCATTTCAAAACCAAAAATCTAATGCAGTTCCAAAACAAATTTTTTTACCAAACTAGTTTATTTTACAAATAAACATTTTCTAAACCACATTTCCAGCTCCACTTTATACAATATAATCGTTTCTTTTAAAAAATTACCATTTCCTTCAGAAAAATCATAAAATAGATTTTACTCCTTTAAAACACCTACATATTCCAATAAAATACTTATAAATTACATCAAGCATGATATAGAAATAGTATACAACCTACTTAGTGGAATAAACCATAAAAATTTCAACCATGTATTAATAAATAAGTAACAAGTAATATACCTAATTGGATAATGAAAAACTGAGTTTGAGTTACATTCTCATGTGTATAATAATTATGGAATATAATATGTACGATCAATAATTCAAATTATCTATCAATTCTACATTACATCACTAAAAAAATGTAGACTGTCAATATTAATAAATCATATATGTGGATGAATTTAATATATTAGATACCTCCTAATAAAGTATTTAGGTATTGATTAATTTATTAGTTTTTATTTATTTAATAAATACTAATAACATATGATGATGATGATGAAGTAAATGAAATTTACATGTCATAGTGTGCCACTAGACCATATAATTCATTAAAAAATGCATGTAATGGCTCCCAAATGAGCAATATAACCTTTATCCCAGGTTTTCCCAAATTACGTTGGAATATAATTAGAATAATACTATACATGTACCTATAAATCCTAGACTGAATACCTAAATATTCAGTAGTAACTAATTTTTCAAATATATTTATGCTTTCTATGCATATTTATAGGTAAATTACTAATTCTTAACTATCTTATTTCCATTTTATAAAATTAAAATTATAAATAATCACAAAAAAATTATCTAACACCACATTGTAACAACCCAGACCCAAATACCAAAAAATATACAAAAATTAGTCTGATACTTAACCAACCGCAATTCTATAATCACTAGGGGTTGGGGAATAACGTTTTGAGTCTCAATGGATATATAAAGAATAATATACATATAATTATTAGATCAAAAAATCATGATCGGTTCCACCCTAGAAATTAGTATACTATTTTATGGAACAACTATATAATAATATACACGTAATAAATAAATTTCAATGTGAATGTATTTAGAAACATATGTTGGACTAAATATAATTATACAATCAAACTCAAATGTCATAAAGAACATACTCAATAAAAAGGTCCATAATATTCTAGATTCCAACCCTTATCCTTAAAAATACGGTCCTTACTCCAACTACACATGGATCCTGGATTCATGAACCTATACCAGCACCGGATTAGCCAACACTTCATACCACAACAACCTTTATACCCATTTATACCTTAAATGTATATAAATTATCTTTATGTCCTTTAGAGTTTCCTTCTAGGATGTGATCATATAAATTCATTCATTATTGAATTTTTATTAAAGATAGAGGAAAAACTACAACAAAGAGGAATTCAACAAGGAAGAAAATAAATAAAACCTAACTAGGGGGACTAAAATAATGGAGACTCAACTAATCCCCCCTAATAAATTTAAAACCCTCAAAATCCAATTTCAAATAACTAAAAAATGTCATGATTACCTTGATCCTCCACCGCCAATGAAGCAAGATAATCAGTCACTTTGTTTCCCTCCTTCCACAAATGAGAAATCTGAATGTTGTTGTTGTTCAAGATAGATTTTCACTTCCTTATAGGGTAGGCTATCGACCAAGGAGCGGGAATTTTACCATGAATTGAATCATGAAGAATTAAGGAATCTGTTTCAACCTGACTGAGAATAATATTTTTATGGCCGCACAAAACATGACCCATCCGCATAGCATTGGCTTCTACTTGAATTGAATTTCCCCTTTCAAAATCTGTATAATATGAAATTAGGACACTCCCCCATGCATCACAAACCACCCCTCCTCCTCGCATATTACCTAGAAAGCAAGAACCTTCAAAATTCAACTTCAAACCTATGTTTGGAGCCATATAATGGACCTAATTCCCTCTTATCACATTAACAGACTTCTAAATCATCGAAACATTCCCCTGCAAGAATCTCAAAGATGGAGCATCATTCAATTTATTTAGACCATTAACCAGATAAATCAGCAGTGATCTCGTCGTCATAACAATAGACCATTCTGTGGCAATAATACCTTCAAACCTGGCCATGTTCCTTTCCCACCAGATACACCAACAACCTGCACTTAATATTATATATCTAGCCATTTTTTCCGATCCCTCACCTTTAATACCATGGAACCATATTTCCATACAAAAATTTTCATCAATACCAATAGAAAAAATACCAGAAAACCCTCCAAATAATCTCCATACTGCTATGTCCCAATGACTCTCAAAGAAAAGGTAATTAGTGTCTTCCTCCCTGTATAACTTGCAACAATGACATTTAGAAGCCAGGTTAATTCCTATCTTCCTCACATTCTCATCTGTAAGAATATCCTGGTTTCTTATTCAACAAACAAGAAAGTTGAATTTAGTAGGAATACATCTACACTATACCTTTTTATTCCAATTATCACGATGCCCTTGAGGAGTTGAAATCTAGTTGAGGTCCTTCAAAAAAAGCCCTTGTATTGGAAGAAGTAAACACACACTTATCCATATCAGAATTTAAAATAATATCATCAAAAGTATCCCTTTGACCCTCATCCAGAATTGCATCAATAAAACTGAGATGTTCACTAGCCTCCTTGAAAGAAATCAAAGGTTCGGGACATCCTGGATAGCCCAAAATTGAACCTTCCAAGTTATTACACCAAAAATATAACTCCCCATTCCCAATAATCCATCTTGAATGTTTCCGAATAATCATAAGAAACTCTTGTATTAAGAACTAGAATGGAGATCTATTTGAAACAAGACTTTCCTCATAACTAGTCCCTTTATAAGACATAATCTTCTCCCACAAAGTTTTCTCCACCACCACTTCTCAAGCAAGTTTTTCATGCATACAATGGATGATATTAGCCAAACATCTCACTCTAATACAACCTTCTTGGAATTTCATTCCATTCAATCCCATGATTCCCAATGGTGTTTCTCCTCAGATAAACCATCCCAAATGAACCCTTCCAAGACTTTATCAATGTAAGAAAAGACTCCCTTAGGGACACAGCTGGCCAAAAGAGCAGGAATAAGAATGGAAGCTAACACACTGTTTATTAGAGTTATCCAACCTCCAAAGGATAAAAAGAAATTTTTCCAGTTCAACACACGATTCACAATCCTGCTCAAAAAATAATTAAAGCCCTGGATTTGAGGATGACCAGGAACAATAGGAGATCCAAGGTATTTCATCGGAAAATAGTCCTTCTGAATATCCTTTCTACTACACAGGGATGAAACTTTCCTATCACCGCACTTATTAAAGATAAAAATAATTCTCTTGGATCATTTAATGACCTGACCACTCCATAAACAATATTTATCCAGGATAGTAGATAAACCACCAACCTTTCTTCCACTAGAATTACAGAAAATTAAAGTATCATCCGCAAACATTAGATGAGAAATCGAAGGTTGATTCATTTTCCTATGATATTGAAGAATACTTCTCGTGGACATCTTTTTGTTAATAAGAAGACTTAAATTATATTTCATAATAATAAACAGAGTTGGAGAAATTGGATCCCCTATTCTAAGACCACAAGAAGACATGAAGATACCATAGGTTCTCACCATGAACGAAACCGCCATCCAAGAAGAGCTAAAACATCTGAAAATGATATCCATAGACCAAGGGGAATGTCTCATACCATTGAGTACCCTATTGATAAATCCCCATTCCATTATGTCATAAGCCTTGTTAATATCAAGATTCAAAGCCATATTTTAACCATGAGTATTGAAAATAATATCCCGAAACATTTCCTGGGCCAAAGACATTGCACCCTGACTGGAACAGCCTTTAACAGAACCATGTTTCTCTAAGGAAACCCACTGAGGCACATAATTGGAATGTCGTCTCTTGACAATACTAGCAAGGATCTTATAAGTGAAATTACACATACTAACTAGCCTATAATAAAGAATAGAAACAAGATTTTTAATTTTAGGGAGTATCACCAAGTAGTAGCCCCCACCACTCTTTGTAAGAAACCACACTGAAAGAAATCTTGAATGGCCATAATGATATTAGATTTTATAATCTCCCAAAACCCCCTATAAACTGAACCAGGAAAACTATCCGGGCCCGAAGCACTTTCCAGATCAAGACCCATCATAGAATCATAAATCTACCTTTCATCTGAAATGGATTCTAACACTGCATTATCAATATCGGACAGCATGTTGGGAATCACCTCAAATAGCTCATAATTGCCTTTAGGATAGCTATTTAGCATATTCAGATTGGGACCTACAAGTAAATTTTCAAAAAAAGAAAAATTCATATTTCCAATCACCTCTATATCATCCGAATAAGACCCATCTTCAAGGAGAATATTAGGTTTAAATAACCTCATCCTTTCTTTAATGCAAGCATGAAAATAGGCTGAGTTTTTATCACCTTCACGAAGCCATTTCACTCGTGAACCTTCCCTTGCAACACATTCCTATTTTAAAACTAGATCAGCTAATAGGTTTTTCTTAGTATACAACACCATATGATTTTCTTCATCCCATGAATCCTTAAGGGCTATCTCCAATCTGTCAACTTCCTATTTTAAAATTTCCACATCCTAGTCCAAAAGAGGAATATTCTTTTCCCAGACCTGAAGTTTATTTTTCAAATGCCTCATCTTATTGTGTAATGAAACCCAAGAATAGCCATGACTATCTTCTCCCCAGCTATCCTTAACCAATTGTTAATACCCATGTACACTATCCCATTTATTACAAAATCTAAACCTCTCAGAACCATCCTGTCTTTGAGGAAAATAAATTATAAGCGGCATATAGTCAAGGATACCACGAAGAAAATGATCCACCTTAGCATTGGGAAACCTTTCAATAGCATGAGCATTCTCCAAACACCTGTCCAGTCGACTCAAGCATCTATAATCACCTTTCTGATTGTTACACCATTTAAAACAATCACCAGAATAACCCATGTCCATAAGCCCTTTTCCCACAATAAAATGAACAAAAATCATGCTATCCATATGAGGAAATATACCCCGACCCTTCTTCTCATATGGTATAGAAATAATATTAAAATCTCCACCCAAAAACCATGGGAATTCCTCTTGATCAAATCAATACAAAAACTTCTATAAAACCTCCTGTATTTTAGAATCACAACTCATATACATAAAGGATATATACATCACCTCCACACCCGTATTGACTTTTACCGTAATATACTGATCACGAGGTTTAATCAAATCCACCATTATTTCCTTCTTCCGAAAAATCCATATATGATAATTATTTGGTTCTGCAAGTAAACTAGTTTGCATTCTGAGTCTATAAGAAAACTCGTTTACTCTCGACATTTTATGCTTGTGCTCTAGAATAGCAGCAATACAAACCTTGTGTTTTTTTATTTCCATGGATAGAAAATCTATCTTCACCCGATCGCCAATACCATGGGGATTCCATATTAGGAATAGAATCATTGTAACGAATTTTTTCGGGATTTGACCCCAGGTGTCTTGGTCACACTAGGATGAGAAGATAAAAACTAATTCATTGACCGTAGATTTTCTCTTCTACATACTCCATTTTCCATGGCCAATGAATATTTCTTAGGAGAATCCGAAAATGACCATCTCCTTCAAAATCTCCCTCCCACCTTGTTTGAAGGAGAGAGGTTTCCATAATTTTTACAAACAATAACAAAAGAAGCACTTTATCTATCATCCTCTAGTTTTTTTTAGATAAAGACCATTCATTATTTTCCGTTAACATTAATTTACATGATTATCTACCTCCACCTGTCACTGTTCCAATTTCATATTTAACTTGGATAACTTCTATTCTGGACAAACACAACACCAGAGGAAAAAAGATGAAACACTGTATCTACCAAAGACTGGTTCTCTGGAAATGGTGCAAAAATTTTCACGCTCGCACTTCGTTGGGCATGGGAGAAAAAATAAAATTTATAACCTACCTACTACTTAGGATAGTGTCAATACAGGTTCGAACCACAGGGAGGCATTATGTTGTGTTTGGTGATTTAAAAAAATAAACTAAAAAACACACACAAGAACAAGAAAACACAGTTGGTGGTGGTGAAGTGGAGAGAGTGAGAATTGGTGTGTGAGGAAATGAGGGTGAGCTGGTGACTGCAAATGGAGTAGACAGAGCAGCAGGGGAAATTGTGGTGAAAACAACCAATAGATGAGTAGGGAGAAAGTCCACTGGCCGATTTTATATTTCTTAGCCTTTTTCATGCACCAAAGTTTTTAAAAAATATGGATCTGACTTTAAGTAACAATCCATATTTGTCGTCTGGTCAATTTGTGATGAAATAGCTCTTACATTCCTTCAACTGTAAAAGTCATTCCATCCAATGGTGATAACAAGTCTGATGTCACTGGACTCAACTTATCATTTGAGTTCAGTGTGTCTCTCTCATTTAGGAATAACTCACTTGTCAATGAGTTCCTAAAATTGAAACAATTTTCATTAAAATTCAATCATGATCGGTTTTTACATGACATTGTTTTTTTGAACATAAATATGTTCCAAGTGAGAGAAAAATGCCAGGAAATTATGCAGTGCCTGAATCAGACTAAACAAAACTAATCAACCAGCTTATTCTTCCCGAAGGAATTTAGTTAGACATAATGATGGGTTTTAATGCCACAATATAATTATGATCAATGAAATTCATATTGAAATAAGTTGTAGAAAAAATAGAGCATAAGGAAAACTAAGATGTTTGAACTCCCTACTAATTCTCCTGAAAGTAATAATTCTTGCGGCTTGATGGTGGGTGCAACGCTGGAGTTCGCTCGATGTCCCGCCATAGGAGGATCCAGACCTATCATACCCTATTTAATATTACCTCTTGGGATATGAGTTCACCATACCAAGGGAAACATGATAACCAACCCAATAAACAAAACTCAATGCGTTTGCATCCATGTTTACGTGAGGGGAAAATTCTTATCTCATGGAAAGGGTACATTGTATACAATAGTTGGGGATTCAACCTATCCTATAGAAAGGAGAAAGAGGTATGCTTATTCGGGGTATCATAACATGTCCCTTGTAATGTACTTCATTAATCAATTTATATCGATATTAAAAATAACATTAGAAAAAATAGTTATATAAATCATCAAGATGAATATATAACGATAAGTATACATACTATCATATATAACATTAACTATAATATTGTCACAACATAACTCGGAGTGAAGTCAATAATTTTAAACATTTTTATAAAAAATCACATAGAGCGTAAAGAATGACATAACAACAACTCAAGGTCTACTAAGATAATCTAAAAGAGGAATTGTGTAAGGAATGGGAAATAACTAGTATAAACTATGGTCTAAGTTATTTTCCAAAACATGTCTTTAGGGATGAGTCATACTTTAATTGAAGTTTGTACTTAACAATATAGTTACTTTTTAATTGAATTTTTACACTTTACTCTCCTACCACATAAAAGGTGTTTACTTGATTTCCATTTAAAAAAATAACCTAATTAATACATAGTATAAAATAATTTTTAGGGAATATGTAGCTAAAATAAATTAAATCATCTGTAATAAACTTGAGTATTAATTAAAAATAATAATTTAAGAGTAATGGTCATTAAATAATTAGGTCACTATTATCAAAACATATTATTATGGTAGGGTCTCTATTTAAAGAAAATATATTATTTTTAAAAAAATGGTTTTATAAAATAATCCCTTGTTAAACTAAAGTGACACATTAAGTTTACCTTGAAATGATATACATAATTATATTATATAAAAAAGAATTTTCAAAAAATTCCTTTAAAAGAGGAATAATTTCCAAGAAACATTTTTATAAAAAGATAATTTTTATTAAATAGAGTTATTTTTATGAAATTAACTTTAATTATTTTCTATTCATAATTCAAAACTATTTATTGTATCAAACAACATGTTATCATTCAATAACTAAAGAAGTTGTATGATTAAACCATTTCTCACCACTTGGCTAACCCAACCTTTATATCTCCATAGATGTAATCACTTAAATAGATGTTAAGTTTATATAATGAATTATAATTCATTAAAGCTATATTATAAATAACTAGTCTTACTCTATAAAATAAAATAAACATTTTAAGAAACTATTATCTATTTTAGACACCTTCTCAAATAATGGAAATTCACATGACATAATAAAAAACCATAGGTATGAACCACCTATTTGGGAACACAATGTCCATAAAGGAATTTATAATCATTCCATGGATAAGTAATGAACTTTAATTTAGATAATAAATAATTCTTTATTTAATTTTAATTTGAAATGATTACACAACAAAGTATGTAAATAAGATAGGAATAGAAATAAAATTTAACCAATTTTAAAAAATTAATTGACTTTCTAAATATTACTCATTCAAATTTAACATTAATAATAATAGTTAATGTCTTTCAAAGAACCAATTTACAAATATCAGTTAAAAAGTTTACTATAATATAAATAATATAACAATACTAAGACATAACTCGAATGAAAACTCAATAAGAATAAGATTTTTTTTAACAAAATAATATTGAAATTCCATTCATTCACTGTTCTAAAAATATAGTTCATACTTTATTATTATTTTAGGAAATAATTTTTGTGCATTTATAAGGATAGAAGGAAAATACACTCGAAGAGTTGAGATCACCTACCATAACCATAAGTGATATTTATCATTTAAAAATATTTAAAAACATACATCAAATTTCACGACAAGCACATAATATTAATAAAAAAATCCATAAAAAATTATCTCAAATAAATTTTAAATAGAACCAAATAATTCCAATACCTAAATAAAACTTAGGATAATAATATCAAAATTCCATTTTCAGACATAAAATAAAAATTTTCTAAGTAAATCAAATTAAAAATATCTAAATTTCACACAAAAATAAGAAAATAATTTGAATAAATCACCTCTATATTAATTTAAATTAAAAAGGTACAATATGAAGGAAAAACCTAACAAGGGATTCATTAAGTAATGAAAGATGAAGCCTCAATAATTGGATGAATTCCACCATGCCTTGGTGGAAATAAATCCTATTCCCAAGCTTAAGAGTTGGGGAATTTACATAGAAAATGCAATAGAGGGAAGAAGAGGATGGAGAAAAATAGTTATGTTGGATTTTGTATAAACTATAATGAATTAACCTTTAATCAAGAAGTAATAAGTACAAGTGAAAGTTTGTTAAGAGTGAGCCTCGTAGGGTATCTCATATGGTTAAGGGAAGGTGGGTTTATGTAGAGGATAAAAAGGACAAAAAGTGATTTTATTTGAAAAGAAAAAAAACCCTATCTACAAAAATATGTTTTGAGGATACTGAGTACCTAAACAAGGTCAATTGGGTACCCAGTGGTGCCACCACCATTTCCAAACTCCTAGGGTAACTAGTACCCCTCCACTGGGTACCTAATACCATCTTTATTTCAAAAATACAAGTGGTGTTACCTTCAAGACCACCCTAACCCCTCGCATCCTATGACACAACAAACTATCCCTAAAACCTCTTAGCATTACACCCCCAAAACCGAGAATTTCAAGACCCAAACCTGAAAGAAAATTATTTCATCAATCAAAACAACAAATTTAATCAATCCATTACTAATATTACTTAATTACTCAATATTACTTGAATCATCCATTTAATTAATTCCTTTAGGACACAGGTCTATAAAATAGAAATGTAGGAAGGAAAATTTTATTATACGAAAACTCTAACAATGATAAATGGTCCACTAATGATCTTATAAAGTCACAGATGAATGATCATAACATATATACCAATTTACGAATAATTCACTCAGTTTAACCATCTAATTGTGGATGAAATATGGTGTTAAGGAATGACTAGGTATTAAGGTCATGTTATAATACCTTTTTCATTCATTATGTAAATTGATTATCATATTCTAACACTATCATCCTCAATACTCTATGATGATTCACCACCTCTGGAAAATAAATTTTCATCAAAAAATTCACGGAGATAAATTTCTCAATCAAAAATAAATGATTTGATTTCATTAATCAATCTATCATAACTAACATTGAATCAAACCTTTTCATAGTATGAGGAAATACCATTATAAAATCCATAGAAATATCCCCCCTCTTCAACTTGTAAATTTATAAAGGATGAAACAAGCCCACTAAAACATGATTTCTATCTTTTATCTACTAGAATACTAGGCATAAAGAAATAAACTCAGAAACTACATTCTTTATCCCAGGTCGCCAAAGTCATATTTTCAAAGAATGATACATCTTTTCAAAGACTTGATTCACAAAAAAATGTATATATTATAAAATTAACCTAAAACTATTTCTTTCATACTCTGAAGAATAAATAACTCCCCATGAAATAATTCTCAATTTTTATCATCCCCAGACCAACTATCCAAATTGTTGCAATTCACAATCTAATATCTCCACACTTCTACCTTAAAATGTCCCAATAAAAACTCTTCTTCCTACCACATGAATATAAATGTCATCATCATCAAATAAATTCATTTTATCGGATCAATCACTTCATAACCAAGCTGGATAGATACCAAAAATTCCATAGCTTTCTATTTATCACCCATCTACCAATCATCCTCTCCATATGAAATCTACCTCAAAGAAGTATCCATCACATTAATCATTATAGGGGTAAAGGTGATATCGAAATCATAATTTTGGAGTATTTATACCAACTCTCTCTAATAAAAATTAAAAACCTTCTAAAAATGGATACATTTCAATCCCTTATGATCTAAATAAACCATGAAGAATTCTCTAAGAAAATAATTCCTTAAAATTTTAATCACAAATACCACAACCACAAGATCCAAATATTTGGAAGGATAATTGATTAATAGGGATGTAACTTCCTAGACCCATAAGTAATGATTTATCTATATTATAATAAAGAACCTAACCCCTGATGGAATGTGTTACAATTAACCTCTTAATGAGTATCCTCATTGGGTAATTAAATAATTGGAGTACTCGTTAAATTCTCCTTAAAAATTTTAAAAGTGTCTTGATTATCATCCATAAAAAAAAATACATTCCCTTTATTAGTAAAAGTTGATAATCGAGTCATAATCCAAGAAAACTAAGATAAAAACCCTCTATAATAACTATATAATCTTGGTAAAATGAATTATTTGGAAACATTTATCAATAGATTCCATGTTATAACCACCTAAAACATATCTAGGCCCATGAAAACACCAGGAATAGAAATGAAATGACCCAAAAAATTAACCACACATTTCTATAATAAATACTTTGACATATTTCCCTAAAACTAATACTCTATAATCATATCTGACACCATACTAAGATGATCATCATGATATTCCTACAAATTTGAATAATGTGAAATGTCATAAAATAATAAAACCACAAAATCATCAAAATATGGTTGAAACACCTTATTTATAAGCCTCTTAAAAATAGCTAGGACATTCATAACCCCAAAAAAGCATTAACACAAACTCATTAACATTGTGATGTTTTATTAGGTATATCCTTAATCATAACCCTCATCTATTAATGTAACACCCCGAGCTTCCACGATACGCTTCTCATTCAATAATGCAATAGCTTGCATTGTACGCAAGTTCGAGTTCTAACACACCGCAACTAATCAAAATAGCCGTTATGAATAGTAATAACCACTTTTTAAAATTATAGAAATTTTATATTTCAAAATGGACTTCATTTTTGTATTCCTAATATTGAAATTAGCCTATGTTGAATTTTTTGTAATTTTCTGAGAACTTCAAAATTTTTATGAATAGTGAAAAATACTTAAAACAACTTTTTTAATCAAAATAATTCATAGTGATAAATTATACTATTGAGTGGTTTTAGAGTATAATTAGAATATATTTTTACCATTTTATCCAATGGTGGTCATTAGAATTAATTTGACATTGAAATTGGACATAAACAATTGTCAATCTTTTGATATAAATTGTTTCTTAAAAACACGCTATTTTTTTGTGACAGCGGGAATTAATTATAAAATTAATTAATGCAACTAATATGTTTGGAATTTTGTAAAATAGACATCATTTTTGAATTCGGAATATCAATTATAGCTTAGGGTGAAATTTTGACCTTATTCTGAAAAACTTCAATTTTTGATGAATAGTGAAACCACTAAGTGGTAGTTAAATAACTAATTTTTCGTTTAAATGAAATATTACCACTTCTGTGATTTGATTTTCAAAAATCCGACATACATGGTTGTCATTAAGAAGTAAAATGTGGTTCAATGGGATAAAAATAATTTTTTGGTGAATAGTAACTTATTAAGTTCTTAATCGCGATTAGTGGTAATTAGGGTAGTTTAAGGTATAAATAATACTTTAATAATATTAAATGACCTAGAAACATGTCCCAACCTCATTGGTTGTGTCATGGCCGACCAAGAAAAGCCATGGCCTAACTTGGGGACCCCATGGATCCACTTTTGTTGGGAAATAACATAAATTACTTTTTATTTAATGTTAAAGTGAAAATGACACTAACATAAATTGTTCTACTAAAACAATTTTTAATTGGGGTTATACAAGTCCAAATTTTGATTATAAATAGTCATTGGAAAGCTAAAAAGATTTCCTACATCATAGTATTTGTTTTATAATTTTTAGACATTAAATAAATTAATGTATTTATGACATAATAATGATGCAGCGATGACATCATTATTTGACGATTTAAATAAAATGAGAAGATAATGCAAAATCCGAGGCTTACACTTGTCCAAAGCCTATTGGATGAAAGTATTTCGAAACCTTATCACCTTAGCCTCGAATTATATAGATGTGGGACCTTTAGAATCCGAAAAGCATTTTGAAATAATGTAACATTTCATTACTTTCCAAAAGTGCCCCTCCTCTCCACTTATAAAAGGCCCCCACCTCTCCCACCTTATTCACACCATCAAGCCATTTGGCTCGGCCAACCTCTGCCCAAATACTCTCCCAACATTCCTTCCTTACTCCTAGAAACCTCACTTTGGGCAGAACTCTTCCCAAGGAAGCCTTTAGCTCAAATCAAAAAGAGTTACCCGATTTTGAGGTAATGTCTTTTCTAATGTTGTTTTGTTTTATTTTTCTTCTCCAACCCCCTAAACTCTTTTTATTCATTTATTTTGTAACAACACCAGTATCCTCAATATACTAGGATGTTGTTATAAGAAGGATTCGAGCTACACTTACACACACCTACATCTAATGGTTAAAGAACATACGGTTTCTGTGGATGGCGAATTTCTGCCTCACGAAACGATGATTGTTCAACACTCATATAACACCTCCAAAGGTGGCCATTAAGATGTCACTATTTTTATATATGATATATAATATGTTTTTGTTTTACTTATGCTTCTGTATTTCTCATTTATGGCATACTTTATGATTTCCATTATGGGTAAAACGCGATAATTTCATTTTAGGAAGTGCGGACTACCGCCCCCTCAAAGTGATTTGAATCGTTAATGCCATGTGTGGGATGTATAAAGGATGGAGTAAATGGTATTATACACTATATTATACTGGAATTATATTATACATTTATATCATTATGATTTCATTCCATTAAATATGAAATTGAAATGAAAGTAGCGTTCATGCGTACGTACTGCTTACCGTCTCCATGAACGGTGCATTTCATTTCTTACCTCTAAATGTTACGTAATATTATAAATGAATGTATATACTGTATATATATGATATATATGATATCTACATCATTAATATAATTCTGGATATAATGGATATTTCACCACATGAACAACTTATAATTATAAGAAGTTTATTGTTGACTCATGTACCAAAGATCGACAAAACGACCGTTATTAACTTAAATAATTACATAATGTTCATAACATTGTAATAAGTGATATAAAAAGGTTAATGAAATTGAAAATGGTTCTTAATAAGGTAGATATTAACTCTAGTTTATTATTCAGGAGGTTAAAGAACAGTTGAGTCAAGTCGGACACAAGGTAAGGGAACTTCTTAACCCAATTTCTATTCTTTGGGTTAATCTCCTACTTTCAAATTATGTCATGATATTATTATGTATTATTTTGTATTTTTTCTTTCATTATGTGTACCTATAGTGAATACACATAATAGATCTATTTTATTTTAAAAATGATCTTTTTAAGGACTTCGTCTCAATCTCCTTTCATTAAGGCATATTTGGTTTTATACACAACTTTATTTTATACGGTGTATAAACCCCTTTGACTTTTACGTTTATTCAAAAGGAATCTTTTTTATACGAAGCGTTTTACTAAACGACAAAAAGGGAATGTTTTTCTTTCCGTACTTATGCGGCGACAATGACTTCTCCGCCGCCGTGACCATTATTTGAGTTTCAGCTTCCTCTACAAGCCATCATTTTTTTTAATGAAAACTAATTAAAAAGTTTTAACTTTCTTTTATTTTGGTATTGAAAATGGTTTTGAAAGTGTTTTTATCAATGTGTTGTATTGATATCTTGTGATTGAAATGTGGAAATGGTATGTTTCCTTTATGCATGTTATGTTATGGTTTATGATATGTTTAAACCTATTCATATGAGGAATGCATTGGACTTAATAAGTGACGGGTGGAGCCCGCTATAGCTCCTCGATGCATCGGCAGGTCTCATGAGACAAACTAGTGTCTTGGCACAAGGCCTTGACAAAATCTTATTTGTGGTCTTGGCACGAGGCCTTGACTACGTGGTTATGATAGTCTGGCATTATGCATTCCATCATTATGAAAGTGGTTATTGATATTGCATGTGATTATTCGACCAGTAGAATATCCATGTGAAGAAGTAAATGGCATTATCTCATTTTACTTTTGCCATATTATGTTGAAGTTCATGTTTAAAAGGCTTTTGTTTTAGTTATACATTGCCTTAAATGTTAATGTTTATTTATGAAAGCTTCTGCATTATTGTTATCCTTACTGAGCATCTGAGCTCACCCCTTTCAATGTTTTAATATTTTCCAGGATGTGAAGAAGTATTTTATGAATGACCTGCAGGGATAGTCGGAAGAGGATATGAGTGTGGACTATGGAGACTTTGTTATTGTAGTTTTTCACTTTTTGATGTAATGAAAGACTTATGAATGTATCTAGTGTTTCCAAGGCTACTAAACTAATCGGTCTTTCGAGACTTGATCCTTTGTGATCATGCCAATGTTACGAAGTAAAGCACCGACTCTGGGTAGCTGGGGTCGGGGCGTTACAGTTGGTATCAGAGGCAGTTTAGTACTAACCTTGGAAGCTAGATTTAGATAAACTCTGATTAGAGCACATAGCCCAAAGATAGACTTTGAGGATTAGTATAGAAGAACTTCCTAGAATTTTAGTATTGTAGAGATGTTGTGAGTTTTCCGAGCAATACATCCCTGTCTGGATACGAGCAGGTAGAGGTGGCTCTGGCACAGATGTACCTAGGGGTAAAACCCGAAAACACCGCTTTGAGCTAGACTCAAACGGGAACTGGTGCACGACAACGGGCCTTGCTGCACTCTTGGTTATGACACTCCCGGGGGATATGCTTAGGATAATTCTCATTTTCTTTACAAACCATTATGTAAGGTTTATGAGTACATACTTCCTCAAAGGAAACATTTCTTTTTATGATTATGGATTATATCCATAAATAGTTCAATTTATGTTAAGTATTATACAAGTATGGAATTATGTATTTTGATTCATAAACTAATCTGGATTATGCCATTGTTTAGAAATGGCGCCTAGTAGAAGGAATGGAAACTGTATCAATGCACGAACTCCGTGTAGGGATTGCCCTCCTGCTCAAGATAATTATTGTGGACCTGGAGATACAACTGGTGCTGATCAACTTATTACCATACTGGGACAACTCACGCAGGTTATGAATAACAACCTTACTCGTATGGAGCACCCTGATTCGCAACGTGGAGGATCAATGCTAGACCGTTTCATGAGGCAACAACCGCCAACCTTCAATGGGAGTACAAATCCTACAGTAGCTGAGCAATGGATAAATTCCTTAGAGAAAATATTCCATGCCTTGGGGAGTAGTGAAAGGGAGAAGGTTGTCATGGCAGTTTACCGCCTCACTGGAGATGCCGATCAGTGGTGGTCACTGATTCAAAACACAAAGGAAGATGATGATGTATCGAATATGGAATGGAGGGAGTTCAAAGAGCTTTTCTTAGAAAAATACTTTCCTCGTGACCATCGAGCAGATATGGAAAGGCAATTTCTGAGTCTGAGGCAGAAGGAGGATGAGAATGTCGCAAAGTATGAGGCTAACTTTACAAGGTTAGCGAGGCATGCTGCCGATTATATACGTAACCCAAGGAGTAAGATTGATCGTTTCTTTGATGGGTTAAAACCATTTCTCCGTCGAGCTTTAGTATCACAATCCTTCTCATCATACGAAGATATAGTCTCATGTGCTATCAAGACAGAAAAGGAATTCTCTAAGTCTTATGACAACAAAGTAAAGCAAGAGAAGAAGAGAACGGTGGAACAAGAGACAGATAAAGGGAAAAAGGGAAAGAAGGATTTTCCATTATGTGATAATTGTGGGAAGAATCACCCTGGTACTTGCCTAAAAGGAATGGGAGTCTGTTATAAATGTGGAGAAAAAGGTCACCAGGCACGTGATTGCAAGGGAAAGAAAGAGGCTGTCAAAGTTGAATGCTACAATTGTAGAGAAATGGGTCATTATGCAAATGAATGTCCTAAGCGTCAAGGAAACTTACCTCAGAAAAGGACAAGGGATCAAGGACAATCTTATGCTATTACTACAGTTGAAGCAGAATAACTAATGTATTGGTGCTTTTGGACTCAAGGATTATATTCTGGTTATAAGAATAATGTAATATATATATATGGATTGTACTGCATTACTTTTTAATTTCAGTAAGGTTTTAATATGATTAAGGTAATCATATTTTTGGTATGTGACAATAAGAGAAACATTTCTTTGTTTGGGGAATCTGATAAATTGATTTTGGAATTAAGAGACCTTTTAGAGAAAGTCTGGACAGAGGTATTTTGGATAACTATAAAGGTTGGAGTGGATTAAGTTGATCTTTGGATAGTATTGTTTAAGGTTAAAAATTTATGAAGATTATTTTTGAATATTATAATACTATAGTTTTAGGAAAAGGACAACCTGCAGGGTGGGGCATAACCCGTCGCGTCGGACACAGCTGCAGGAATCGAACCCACAACCATAGTGCGACAAGCCTTTATTTCCTACCACTAGCCTACAGGAAGTCCCTGGTTATTACAAAATCGTTTTACTAATCTAAATGGTATGTGTTAACATTTGGAACCTTATACAATTAGGATAAATAGAATATTTTTGAGTTCCGTTACCATTTGGAGTAAAAGTTGGGTTTGTGGTAAAAATTTATTAACGAATGAAAGTATACATAACAAGTATGTATATTCCCCTACGTTCTTAGTAAATCTCATAAATAAATTCCTCAACATTATAAAAGGTAACTTAAAACAAAAATGTTGTCGGTTAACTTTTCCAACTGGGGATTCAATGACCGTTTAACCAATCACAAGTTTGTGATTTTCTTGTGGTTAAACATTCTCCTAATCCTGTTTTCTATAACTCTCCATCAGACCTTGATGGTTTGTTTCTCCTCCATATCCATATTTTCATAGAATCCTAGAATGGGCTATATCGGGTGACCTTTGTACTTATCCTGCTTTCTTTTAATGTTATATATTTATTAACCTTATTTCCGATGTGGGTTTTCCACAAAGGTATTTTCTATTTTCAGCCTTTTATTATCAAAGAAAAATTTCAAATTGCGAGGACGCAATTTATTGAAGGAGGGGAGAATGTAACACCCCGAGCTTCCACGATACGCTTCTCATTCAATAATGCAATAGCTTGCATTGTACGCAAGTTCGAGTTCTAACACACCGCAACTAATCAAAATAGCCGTTATGAATAGTAATAACCACTTTTTAAAATTATAGAAATTTTATATTTCAAAATGGACTTCATTTTTGTATTCCTAATATTGAAATTAGCCTATGTTGAATTTTTTGTAATTTTCTGAGAACTTCAAAATTTTTATGAATAGTGAAAAATACTTAAAACAACTTTTTTAATCAAAATAATTCATAGTGATAAATTATACTATTGAGTGGTTTTAGAGTATAATTAGA
Source organism: Viscum album (assembly GCA_963277665.1). Classification (NCBI taxonomy): domain Eukaryota; kingdom Viridiplantae; phylum Streptophyta; class Magnoliopsida; order Santalales; family Viscaceae; genus Viscum; species Viscum album. Next base: position 1,535,081,210 of record OY728142.1, on the reverse strand, counting down.
ATATATTTTTACCATTTTATCCAATGGTGGTCATTAGAATTAATTTGACATTGAAATTGGACATAAACAATTGTCAATCTTTTGATATAAATTGTTTCTTAAAAACACGCTATTTTTTTGTGACAGCGGGAATTAATTATAAAATTAATTAATGCAACTAATATGTTTGGAATTTTGTAAAATAGACATCATTTTTTAATTCGGAATATCAATTATAGCTTAGGGTGAAATTTTGACCTTATTCTGAAAAACTTCAATTTTTGATGAATAGTGAAACCACTAAGTGGTAGTTAAATAACTAATTTTTCGTTTAAATGAAATATTACCACTTCTGTGATTTGATTTTCAAAAATCCGACATACATGGTTGTCATTAAGAAGTAAAATGTGGTTCAATGGGATAAAAATAATTTTTTGGTGAATAGTAACTTATTAAGTTCTTAATCGCGATTAGTGGTAATTAGGGTAGTTTAAGGTATAAATAATACTTTAATAATATTAAATGACCTAGACACATGTCCCAACCTCATTGGTTGTGTCATGGCCGACCAAGACAAGCCATGGCCTAACTTGGGGACCCCATGGATCCACTTTTGTTGGGAAATAACATAAATTACTTTTTATTTAATGTTAAAGTGAAAATGACACTAACATAAATTGTTCTACTAAAACAATTTTTAATTGGGGTTATACAAGTCCAAATTTTGATTATAAATAGTCATTGGAAAGCTAAAAAGATTTCCTACATCATAGTATTTGTTTTATAATTTTTAGACATTAAATAAATTAATGTATTTATGACATAATAATGATGCAGCGATGACATCATTATTTGACGATTTAAATAAAATGAGAAGATAATGAAAAATCCGAGGCTTACACTTGTCCAAAGCCTATTGGATGAAAGTATTTCGAAACCTTATCACCTTAGCCTCGAATTATATAGATGTGGGACCTTTAGAATCCGAAAAGCATTTTGAAATAATGTAACATTTCATTACTTTCCAAAAGTGCCCCTCCTCTCCACTTATAAAAGGCCCCCACCTCTCCCACCTTATTCACACCATCAAGCCATTTGGCTCGGCCAACCTCTGCCCAAATACTCTCCCAACATTCCTTCCTTACTCCTAGAAACCTCACTTTGGGCAGAACTCTTCCCAAGGAAGCCTTTAGCTCAAATCAAAAAGAGTTACCCGATTTTGAGGTAATGTCTTTTCTAATGTTGTTTTGTTTTATTTTTCTTCTCCAACCCCCTAAACTCTTTTTATTCATTTCTTTTGTAACAACACCAGTATCCTCAATATACTAGGATGTTGTTATAAGAAGGATTCGAGCTACACTTACACACACCTACATCTAATGGTTAAAGAACATACGGTTTCTGTGGATGGCGAATTTCTGCCTCACGAAACGATGATTGTTCAACACTCATATAACACCTCCAAAGGTGGCCATTAAGATGTCACTATTTTTATATATGATATATAATATGTTTTTGTTTTACTTATGCTTCTGTATTTCTCATTTATGGCATACTTTATGATTTCCATTATGGGTAAAACGCGATAATTTCATTTTAGGAAGTGCGGACTACCGCCCCCTCAAAGTGATTTGAATCGTTAATGCCATGTGTGGGATGTATAAAGGATGGAGTAAATGGTATTATACACTATATTATACTGGAATTATATTATACATTTATATCATTATGATTTCATTCCATTAAATATGAAATTGAAATGAAAGTAGCGTTCATGCGTACGTACGGCTTACCGTCTCCATGAACGGTGCATTTCATTTCTTACCTCTAAATGTTACGTAATATTATAAATGAATGTATATACTGTATATATATGATATATATGATATCTACATCATTAATATAATTCTGGATATAATGGATATTTCACCACATGAACAACTTATAATTATAAGAAGTTTATTGTTGACTCATGTACCAAAGATCGACAAAACGACCGTTATTAACTTAAATAATTACATAATGTTCATAACATTGTAATAAGTGATATAAAAAGGATAATGAAATTGAAAATGGTTCTTAATAAGGTAGATATTAACTCTAGTTTATTATTCAGGAGGTTAAAGAACGGTTGAGTCAAGTCGGACACAAGGTAAGGGAACTTCTTAACCCAATTTCTATTCTTTGGGTTAATCTCCTACTTTCAAATTATGTCATGATATTATTATGTATTATTTTGTATTTTTTCTTTCATTATGTGTACCTATAGTGAATACACATAATAGATCTATTTTATTTTAAAAATGATCTTTTTAAGGACTTCGTCTCAATCTCCTTTCATTAAGGCATATTTGGTTTTATACACAACTTTATTTTATACGGTGTATAAACCCCTTTGACTTTTACGTTTATTCAAAAGGAATCTTTTTTATACGAAGCGTTTTACTAAACGACAAAAAGGGAATGTTTTTCTTTCCGTACTTATGCGGCGACAACGACTTCTCCGCCGCCGTGACCATTATTTGAGTTTCAGCTTCCTCTACAAGCCATCATTTTTTTTAATGAAAACTAATTAAAAAGTTTTAACTTTCTTTTATTTTGGTATTGAAAATGGTTTTGAAAGTGTTTTTATCAATGTGTTGTATTGATATCTTGTGATTGAAATGTGGAAATGGTATGTTTCCTTTATGCATGTTATGTTATGGTTTATGATATGTTTAAACCTATTCATATGAGGAATGCATTGGACTTAATAAGTGACGGGTGGAGCCCGCTATAGCTCCTCGATGCATCGGCAGGTCTCATGAGACAAACTAGTGTCTTGGCACAAGGCCTTGACAAAATCTTATTTGTGGTCTTGGCACGAGGCCTTGACTACGTGGTTATGATAGTCTGGCATTATGCATTCCATCATTATGAAAGTGGTTATTGATATTGCATGTGATTATTCGACCAGTAGAATATCCATGTGAAGAAGTAAATGGCATTATCTCATTTTACTTTTGCCATATTATGTTGAAGTTCATGTTTAAAAGGCTTTTGTTTTAGTTATACATTGCCTTAAATGTTAATGTTTATTTATGAAAGCTTCCGCATTATTGTTATCCTTACTGAGCATCTGAGCTCACCCCTTTCAATGTTTTAATATTTTCCAGGATGTGAAGAAGTATTTTATGAATGACCTGCAGGGATAGTCGGAAGAGGATATGAGTGTGGACTATGGAGACTTTGTTATTGTAGTTTTTCACTTTTTGATGTAATGAAAGACTTATGAATGTATCTAGTGTTTCCAAGGCTACTAAACTAATCGGTCTTTCGAGACTTGATCCTTTGTGATCATGCCAATGTTACGAAGTAATGCACCGACTCTGGGTAGCTGGGGTCGGGGCGTTACAATTAATATCCATATCATAAATTTTTTTAGAAAAATAACTCACCCTTCCAACTAATCAAATAAATCATCTATAATATAAAGAATATATTGATTATTTACTGTCACTTCATTCAATATTTAGTGATCTATATCAAATATCATGCATTTAACTACCATGTTCACAAATAATACTTGAGTTTCTCATAGTAAAACATTGTGTCAAATATATTCTCACTTCCAAAACTCATATATATCTAAATCCTCTACTCTAGAATTTTTATAGAGGCCATATAATGAGTTATCAAAAAATAGTTGAAATAATTGGATATATCTCAATCCTAGAATCAAAATATTACCTAATAGGTAAACTCAGAACCTCCCCCAAAAACACATCAATATAATATCTCATACCTCAATGTAACTTATATTTATTCACAAGGTATGCATAAGGTATCAAGATCACCAATTGATATGTAATAATCTATAGATCAATCATACACTACCTCTAATGAAAATATTTTTCTATAAAAAATACTACAAATTATCCTTCTAAGATAGGAAAATCACCCTCCACATATAACAATTGACACAATATTATATATAGCACAACCAATGTATCCTAAGGATAAAATTATATAGTTACATCTATAATTCAATAACCTTTGTGGTTAAATTGTTTTCAAAAAAGTTTTTTTATTTGTTGACCAATAAGCTTTTTGTTGTTGTTGAAGAATGTTTTTATTATTTAGGAATCAAACCTAGTCCATCGTAATGAGGTTGTATTCTGAAAATAGGGTTCCAGACACAGGTTTTCATTTTAAGTTACACCAGACACTAAATTAGTCCTAAAAATGAAATTTTTCATTAGACACTTTATCATATTTAGGTCCATAAACATGACAATGAAAATCACCAGAATCAAAAGAATCGGAGGAGAATTTTTTGTTTGTTGGAAGTTTTTCTTTTTTGTATTCATAGAAAGATTTAATTTTATAACTCAGAAATAAAAACGATATTGAGTGTCGAAGTAATTTTTTTATAATTTTTTGAAAGAATATTGTGTTTTTGGGAGTTATAAATTTATCATACTTTCAAAATAAAACCATACAATGATTTGTTTTTCAATAATTTTTCACAAATCATGAAAAAACTCATAATAAAATGTTTTGAAGAAATGATGGAGAGGTTTGAAGACTTTTAGAGGTGAAAATTAGATTTCCATCATAATGGGATTTCTATAATAATGTTAATTACATTGTAATGAGCTGAGAAAGAAAAATATGTTGTTGAGCCTAGGGAAGAAATAATTTGTACTAGGATTTTCATACTGGGAAAATCATACTGAGAGTTTCGTACTTGAATTTTTGTACTAATATTTTCATACTAGGATTTTTATACTAGGAAAATTGTACTGAGATTTTCAAACTAATATTTTAATATCGAGATTTTTAAATTGGTATTTTCATACGGGGAAAATCGTACTGATATTTTTATACTCATATTTTCATACTGAGGAAATCGTACTAAAGTTTTCATAATGAAGAGTTCGTACTAAGAAATAAACAGATCATAATGATCTGAGAAATATATAAAGAGTTGAAGAAGTCAAACATGAAATTCAATTTTCTATAAATCTCGTAGAACTCTAAGGAGAGTTGAATAAGTGAATGTTGAAGTTTAAATGAAATAGATTTTCAGAGTGTTAAAATTTTTGGAAGCGGAGAACGTTTTCTAGTTTTCCAATTTTGTTTTCCAAGTTGCATATAAATACATTTTCAGATCATTCATTCATTTGATAAATTTTCATTAAGGTAAAAGGTGGAGTGTTGAAGAATTAAAGGTTAAAGTTCTCATCTTATTGAAGAATAATTGTATTGAGAATTTTATTAGAGTTTGAGCTTTTCAGATTAAGAATGAATTCACTGTATTGACTTCATTATTTTTAGGAGAATCAGATCTTGCATCATTGTTTTAAGAAAAAATGGATCCAGCATCATTGTATTAAAAAATAGGATCTAGAATCATCGTATTGAGAAAATAGGATCTAGCATTATCATTTTGAGAAAATTATATCAAGACAAATAGGACTGAGGATTCAGACTGATAAATTGTGGACAATTTTAAATAAAAACTTTATTATTTTGTTTGGAACAATTTTTTTATAAGAAAAAATTGTAAACTAATGATAGTTAGTATAATAATTCCTATCGGGAGACATAAGGTTTCTAGAGAGAGTTTTTACAATATGTATTCACTTATTCATAATAATGGATTTCCATAGACTCACATGAGTGTATATGAAAAGGATGTAGGTTCCCACACTAAGTATAAACCTTTTAAATCTTGCGTTCTTTAATTTTTCTCTACTTTTTCATGAATGAGTATTTACTAAAATTTTATAAGGAAATAAATCTTAACAGGTTGCATGGGTTAGGATTTGAAAAAAAATTAAAACTTATAAAAAGTTAACAATTGATTCAACCCCCCATTATGATTTGTTATTCAATCCTATAAAAATTTAATTGGTATCAGAGTGAGGTTACCTTGTAGAATCCTTACCAGGGATAATATCAATTATGTCAATAGTAGAGTAATTACTATGTTTGATAGAAAAATTATTATAAATGGAAAAAATTGGATGATTCCTTATCTCCTTTATCTTGGCCTAGAAGTTTTTGATGCTACTATTATTGGGTTTACAACTATCAATAAATATTCCCCAATGCCTATTGTTGATAATATAAATATAAAAGTTGATGGGAAGGCTTGAAAAAATATCCTCATATTCTTATCAAAAAAATTTAGTGTAAGGTGATGGGTCACAAAACATCAAAAAGTGTGTGGGAAAAGATGAAAATAGATTTATAAGGGAATAAAAAAGTTAAGGAAGCAAAGCTATAAATCTGTCATAGAAAGTTTGAAGACATAAAAATGAGAGATGAAGAAAATAATTGATGAATAATTCACTAGAGTAATTGGTTTTTTTGCAACATTAGAGGATTTAGAGATGTCATGGAGGATTCTATAATTGTAAAGAAACTTATGAGAATGCTTCCAGAAAGTTTTGATTCTAAAATTTCTTATTCATAAGATAAGGTTGATTTATCTCTTGATGAATTGTATAAATTAATTGTTTCTTATAAAATAAGTAAATCTCCAATTTTTAAAAATAATATAATAGATAGCATGGATTTTGAATCTATGAAAAATATGAAGATCCAGGATGTTGAAGAAGAAAATCCTTGTGGGTATGAAGATAAATAGGATGATGAATTGAATTATAATATTATATCTTATAACTCTAAAAACTATAGAAGAGGAAGAAGAATGTATGGAGGAAAACATCCTATCAAATTATTTTAGTGTGGTTGAATCAAACACTTTATTATGAATTTCCCCAAGAATAAAGTTAGATAATATCAAGATGATTTCAATGAAACACCTTGATGGAAGAAGTGGAACAAAAATGATATAGACAAAAAGTGTTACAATAAATACAATAAGATGTTTACTGGAAACAAAATAAGTATGTTGAGTAATAAAGTTGAATCATAATCAATTTAAAACAATTCTTTTGAAGATAAAAGTTTGGAAAAAATCAGAAACTTTATTACAAAAGTTGAGAAAACAATATATTCCTCAAAGAGTATAGAATGTGGTGATAAATCTTATAGAGAGTGACAACTCAGAATAGAACTTTTTATATGTCTTGAGAAAAATGAAATAATCAAGAAATAAATTAGATTTATGATGAAATATTGTGAATAAGTTTTTTATAGAATAAAATATGTTATCAATAATGAGGAAGAATCCATCAAGGAGATGTTATGTTTCAAACATAGAATTTCTAAATAGGGAAAGATAACTGAAGATCTTAGTAAGTAGTTGGAAGATAAAGAAAATGAGGTTAACAAGTTTTAATCAAAACATCTTGATTATGAAAGTACCTTTAAAAATATGAATGAAAACATTCACAAATCTTCAAAAATAAAATTTGGTACTTCTAAAGTTGCTAAAAAGGCTCAATACGAGAATCAAGTGAGATCTTCTCTTATAAAAAATTGTTTCATCTGATTATTTTAACATTTAAGGTTATAGAAAATGTATTATGAAATATTTGGTGGATAAAGGATGTGATAAAACTATAAAATACAAAAAATTAGATAACTTAATCAATATAAAAGATAGTCCACATCCTGAGTATGTTAGAGCCGAAAGAAGTTACCAACCTCAACAAAGTTTCAATAGAGAAAGATCTTATTTCAATAAAAAATAATGATTTGATGGTTATTGTTGGTATTGTGGAATATATGGGAATAGGGCTTATAATTTTTGTCACAAATTATCATTACCTATAAGAAGATTTTAGAAAATTGGAAGAAATAGTGAAAGTATAATGTGTAACTTTACTAACTTACAGAAATATACAAAATTGAATTCTCAAGATGTTATAAAATTTCTAAGAAGAAATCAATTTGAATTTCTAGAAGAATTTTGTGAAATATGGGATAAGTTTTTTCACCATGCGGAAAAATGTATGAAACTTTTTCCAAAACAAGATTCTTATAATATAAAATAAAATAAAGATGAAAAGAACAAAGTTGAGGAAAGAGATTTTATTGTTGAGGCATATTTGAAATCAAGTAAAAAATAACAAACCATGGATACTTGATAGTGGATGTTTTTCACATATTAAAGGTGATATAAAAATCATGAAACATGTTAAAATTCATGATGGAGGAGTATTTACCTTTGGTAATGATAAACCTTAAATATAAAAGGAATAAAAAATTATGAGATTGAAGTCGAGAAGTTTAAATCTAAGGATGATTTATTTTTTTAATGGGATAAAACATAACTTACTAAGTGTAAGTAAAATTTTTGATGACAGTAAAAAAAAATTATAAATTATTTTTATATCATCAAAAGTGTGAAAGATATAAAATTAATTACAAAAGGATAAAGAACCATTGGGAATCTCTTCCAAAAAAGAGAATTCAATAACTCATGTTTCTTGAGTACAGAGGATGAAAAAAAATTATAGCATTCAAGACTTGGGAAACATGGACATAAAAGTATGAAAAAATTCTCTAAATTTTATCTCATTTGAATAATTCCATAATTTAAAATAAGAGAATTATATGTCTGTATAACTTGTCAAAAAGTAAAGATGACTAACAAAAGTCATAAAAAGAGTTGATATTCAATCTACTAGACCACTTGAGATTATTCATTCTGATTTATGTGGTTCGATGAGATATCAATCAAAAAAGGATATTTATAATTTATCACTTTTATTGATTATTTCACTCTGATGACAGACATCATGTTTTTGAATAACAAGTTAGAGGCTATTGAAATGTTCAAATTCTTTAGAAAATATGTTGAGAAAGAAATGAAGTTTTCCATAAAAAAGTTGAGAATAGATAATGGTACTCAATTCACAAACAATACTTTTGAAACTTATCTATGAAAGAATGGTATTAAACATTAATATAGTGATCCATATACTCCACAAAATAATGGAGTAGTATAAATAAAGAATATAATATTGGTAAAAATGGGAAGAAGTATGTTAGTAGAATACAAACTTTCAAAATTATATTGGAGAGAAGTTATAAGTACTACTATTCATGTTCAAAATAGATGCATGTTGAGACTGGAAACCAACATGACTCCTTATGAAATGTTTTATAACAAAAAACCTTCATTGAAATACTTAAATTTTTTGGAAGTCCATGTTTTCTCAAAATAAAAAATTAGAATTTGGGAAAGTTTTATGAGAAATATGAGGAGTGAACATTTATAAGTTATTCACAAAATAGAATAAGTTACAAATATTAGAACAAACATTTACAAATGTTTGTGGACTCATTTTATGTGATGTTAATTGAAAATAAATGTTCCTTAAAAAATTTTGTTGAGAATGATAAGGAGGATAAACTGAAGAATTCCAAAAATAGTGATAGTAATTTAAAATCCCATTATCAAGATTCATAAGAATCGTGTGATGAGGAAATCTTTGTTTATAAAGAAACATTGAAATTTCCTACATTACAAAAACATGTTGATTTTGAAATTTTTTGGGAAATAGAAGATGTCAGTTCATATAATAAGAAAGCTAATAATAGATAATCAAACTTCACTTATCTCAAAAGTTAAATCGGAATTAGTTTCAAAATCTATTAAATGAAAATAATGGGTGGATGTTATGAATGAAGAGTGGGATCATATTGAGAAGAATGAAACATGGTAACTTATTTCACATCCAGAAAATAAAAATGTTATCAGAACTAAGTGGGTTATGGAAAAAAGTTAAATTAACATGGATAATTTTCAATAAACAAATTCAGGCTTGTTTGTAAAGAATATTCATAGGTTCAGGGCATGGATTTTGAAGAAACATATTCCCCAATTGCAAGAATATAAACTATCATAATGTTTCTTTCAATATACACACATCATAATTAGAAAGTCTATCAGATGGATGTAAAGTCATCATTCTTAAAAGGTGGCAGTGAGGAAGAAGTTTACATTGAACAAACTTGTGGGTTTCTACTCGATGAGGATGAAAACAAAGATTGTAAATTGAATAATTCTTTGTATGGGATGAAAAAATATTCATGTTCTTGGTATTATAAACTTGAATTTGTTTTATAAAGTTGAAATTTTTTAAAGTAAAAGTTGGTAGAAAATTATATTTTAAATATGATTAATTTTAAACTCTAATTATAGTTCTTTATATAGATGATATAATATTTTTTGGGGATAGATAAGATGTATGTAAAAAAAATTCTATAGAAATGGAGAATAATTTGGAAATGTCTATATTGGGAAAATTAACTTTCTCCCTTATCTTAAGAGTTCAACAAAAGGAAAAATACATTTTCTTATCTCAAGAAAAGTATGATGTGTAATTTTTAAAAACATTTGAGATGGAAGAATCCATAGAAGTTTCAACTCTTATTTCAGTCAGAACAAAGATTAGTAAAGATGAATCCAGAACAAGTGTGAATTAGAAAGACTTTTAGAGGCTGATATGAAGTCTTATTTACCTTATAGCCTCAAGGCCTAATATTGTTTATGTTGTGACTTTGTGTTCCTGGTATCAAAGTAATCTAAAATAATCACATATGTTGGCCACAAAGAGGATTTTGATAAATTTCAAAGGAATAAATTCACATGGGTTATTATACAAAATAAATAGTGGTATTAAGTTTCATGGTAACACTAATTCCAATTTGGCTATAGATTTTAATGATAAAAAATCAACCTCATGAAGAACATTTTTCATGGGTAAATGTCATGTGAATTGGAATAGTAAGAAACAAAGTTCAGTAACTTTGAGCATGGAAGAATCTGAATATGTTGCAGCTACTCAATCTTATACTGAAATGTTACGGCTAAAAAATTATCTATAAAATTTGAATGTAGAAGTTTCTAAATCATTTAAGATACTCTATGGTATTCATAGTTCAATTGAACTTTTTAATAATCTTATCCAACATTCAAGATCAAAACAAATTGATATAAAGTTTCACTTTATATAATATAATGTTGCTTTGGGACATGGTTTTCTGAAATACATTTCAAAAAAGTATCATATTACTGATATCTCTACAAAACTAATATTGAACGAAAGGTTTTTGGAATTGAGTTTTTAACTTCATGCTCAGCCTCCTCCCATGTCTTCCTAAAGATCATAACGTAAGACCCCCACTCTTCTTTGGATTATGTTGACAAAGGTAGAAAGAAAGTAACAAATTTTAACTTTGTAATATTTTTTTTCCTAACATTATTAAATGAATATGAATATTTGGTTATCACAAAATGGGGGAGAGATAAAGGAAAAGATAAAAGTGATGGGATGTTTATCTTTACGTGGGTGAAAAATATTCTTTCCATTGAGGGATGTAATTCCTTAAACACATTTCTTTATCTAGTAGGGTAGTGTCAAGACACTCTCTTTTGAGAAAGCAAATGTTTTGATAAAATCCAAAAAAACTTGAGTTGTTTACAAAAGATGAGTTGTGAAAAAATTCTGAGTTGGAAAATTTATTAGCAAGGGTTTTCAACAAATCCAAAGGGGGATGTTGAAGAACCATTGTGGTTAAATTATTTTAAACAATGTTTTTTTTTAATTTTTATCAACTATCCTTTTTTTGTTGAAGAATTTTTTTAATTATTTAGGATTCATACCCAGTCTATTATAATGATTGTTGTTTTCCAGACATATGGTTTTAGACCCAGGTTTTTGTATTAAGTTGTACCAAACACAAAAGAAGCAAAAAAGATGATGTTTTTTATTAGACACTTTTATTTTTGAGGCATATTTGAAATCAAGTAAAAAATAACAAACCATGGATACTTGATAGTGGATGTTTTTCACATATTAAAGGTGGTATAAAAATCACGAAACATGTTGAAATTCATGATGGAGGAGTATTTACCTTTGGTAATGATAAAACCTTAAATATAAAAGTAATCAAAAATTATGAGATTGAAGTCGAGATGTTGAAATCTAAGGATGATTTATTTTTTTAATAGGATAAAACATAACTTACTTAGTGTAAGTTAAATTTTTGATGACGGTAAAAAAAATTATAAATTATTTTTATATCATCAAAAGTGTGAAAGATGTAAAATTAATTACAAAAGGAGAAAGAACCATTGGGAATATCTTCCAAATAAGAGAATTCAATAACTCATGTTTCTTGAGTACAGAGGATGAAAAACAATTATAGCATTGAATACTTGGGAAACATGGACATAAAAGTATGACAAAATTCTCTAAATTTTATCTCATTTGAATAATTCCATAATTTAAAATAAGAGAATTAGATGTCTGTATAACTTGTCAAAAAGCAAATATGACTAACAAAAGTCATAAAAAGAGTTGAGATTCAATCTACTAGACCACTTGAGATTATTCATTCTGATTTATGTGGTTCGATGAGATATCAATCAAAAAAAGGATATTTATAATTTATCACTTTTATTGATTATTTCACTCTGATGACAGACATCATGTTTTTGAATAACAAGTTAGAGGCTATTGAAATGTTCAAATTCTTTAGAAAATATGTTGAGAAAGAAATGCATTTTTCCATAAAAATGTTGAGAATAGATAATGGTACTGAATTCACAAACAATACTTTTGAAACTTATCTATGAAAGCATGGTATTAAACATTAATATAGTGATCCATATACTCCACAAAATAATGGAGTAGTATAAATAAAGAATATAATATTGGTAAAAATGGGAAGAAGTATGTTAGTAGAATACAAACTTTCAAAATTATATTAGAGAGAAGTTATAAGTACTACTATTCATGTTCAAAATAGATTCATGTTGAGACTGGAAACCAACATGACTCCTTATGAAATGTTGTATGACAAAAAACCTTCATTGAAATACTTAAAAGTTTTTGGAAGTCTATGTTTTCTCAAAATCAAAAATTAGAATTTGGGAAAGTTTGATGAGAAATATGAGGAGGTAACTTTTATGGGTTATTCACCAAATAGAATAAGTTAAAAATATTAGAACAAACATTTACAAATGTTTGTGGACTCATTTTATGTGATGTTAATTGAAAATAAAAGTTCCTTAAAAAAATTTGTTGAGAATGATAAGGAGGATAAACTGAAGAATTACAAAAATAGTGATAGTAATTTAAAATCCCATTATCAATATTCAGAAGAATCATGTGATGAGGAAATATTTGTTGAGAAAGAAACATTGAAATTTCCTACATTACAAAAACAGGTTGATTCTGAATTTTTTTTTGGGAAATAGAAGACGTCGGTTCATATAATAAGAAAGATAATAATAGATAATCAAACTTCACTTATCTCAAAAGTTAAATTGGAATTAGTTTCAAAATTTATTCAGTGAAAATAATGGGTGGATGTTATGAATGAAGAGTGGGATCAGATTGAGAATAATGAAACATGGTAACTTATTTCACATCTAGAAAATAAAAATGTTATTAGAATTAAGTGGGTTATAGAAAAATGTTAAATGAACATGGATAATTTTCAATAAAAAAATTCAGGCTTGTTTGTAAAGACTATGCATATGTTCAAGGAATGGATTTTGAAGAAACATATTCCCCAATTGCAAGAATATAAACTATCATAATGCTTCTTTCAATATACACACATCATAATTAGAAAGTCTATCAGATGGATGTAAAGTCATCATTCTTAAAAGGTGGTAGTGAGGAAGAAGTTTACATTGAACAACCTTGTGGGTTTCTACTCGATGAGGATGAAAACAAAGATTGTAAATTGAATAATTCTTTGTATGGGATGAAAAAATATTCATGTTCTTGGTATTATAAACTTGAATTTTTTTTGAGAATGTTGAACTTTTTAAAAGGTAAAAGTTGGTAGAAAATTATATTTTAAATATGATTAATTTGAAACTCTAATTGTAGTTCTTTATGTAGATGATATAATATTTTTTGGGGATAGATAAGATGTATGTAAAAAAATTCTATGGTAATGGAGAAGAATTTTGAAATGTCTATATTGGGATAATTAACTTTCTCCCTTATCTTAAGAGTTCTACAAAAGGAAAAATACATTTTCTTATCTCAAGAAAAGTATGATGTGTAATTTTTAAAAACATTTGAGATGAAAGAATCCATAGAAGTTTTAACTCTTTTTTCAGTCAGCACAAAGATTAGTAATGATGAATCCAGAACAAGTGTGAATTAGAAAGACTTTTAAAATCTGATATGAAGTCTTCTTTACCTTATAGCCTCAAGGCCTAATATTGTTTATGTTGTGACTTTGTGTTCTTGGTATCAAAGTAATCTAAAATAATCACATATGTTGGCCACAAAGAGGATTTTGATAAATTTCAAAGGAATAACTTCACATGGGTTATTATACAAAAGAAATAGTGAGATGAAGTTTCATGGTAATGCTAATTCCAATTTGGATATAGATTTTAATGATAGGAAATCATCCTCATGAAGAACATTTTTCATGGGTCAATGTCATGTGAATTGGAATAGTAAGAAACAAAGTTCAGTAACTTTGAGCATGGATGAATCTGAATATGTTGCAGCTACTCAATCTTATACTGAAATGTTACGGCTAAAAATTTATCTATAAAATTTGAATGTAGAAGTTTCTAAATCATTTAAGATACTCTATGGTATTCATAGTTCAATTGAACTTTATAATAATCCTATACAACATTCAATATCAAAACAAATTTATATAAAGCTTCACTTTATAAAATATAATGTTGTTTTGGGACATGTTTTTCTGAAATACATTTCAAAAAAGTATCATATTACTGATATCTCTACAAAACAAATGTTGAACGAAAGGTTTTTGGAATTGAGTTTTTAACTTCATGCTCAGCCTCCTCCCATGTCTTCCTAAAGATCATAAAGTAAAACCCCCACTCTTCTTTGGATTATGTTGACAAAGGTGGAAAGAAAGTAACAAATTTGAACTTTGTAATATTTTTTTCCTAACATTATTAAATGAATATGAAGATTCGGTTATCACAAAATGGGGGAGATATAAAGGAAAAGATAAAAGTGATGGGAATTTTATCTTTACATGGGTGAAAAACTTTCTTTCCATTGAGGTATGTAATTCCTTAAACACATTACTTTATCTAGTAGGGTAGTGTCAAGACACTCTCTTTTGAGAAAGTAAATGTTTTGATAAAATCCAAAAAAACATGAGTTGTTTTCAAAAGATGAGTTGTGAAAAAATTCTGAGTTGTAAAATTTATTAGCAAGGGTTTTCAACAAATCCAAAGGGGGGTGTTGAAGAACCATTGTGGTTAAATTATTTTAAACAATGTTTTTTGTAATTTTTATCAACTATCCTTTTTTGTTGAAGAATTTTTTTATTTATTTAGGAATCAGACCCAGTCTATTATAATGATTGTTGTTTTCCAGACATATGGTTTCCGACCCAGGTTTTTGTATTAAGTTGTACCAAACACAAAAGAAGAAAAAAGATGACTTTTCTTATTAGAAACTTTAAATTATTTAGTTCCATCGAAAAGACATTAAAAATCATCAAATTCAAAATAATCATAGGAATAATTTTTTGTTTGTTGTAATTTTTTCTTTTTAGTATTCAGAGAAATAAATAAGATTCTAAGTCATAAAGAAAGATGTTTTTGAGTGCATAATTCATTTTTTGGTAGAAGATTTTTTTAAAAGAATATTGTGATGTTAGGAGTTTGAATTTCTCTTTCTAAAAAAAATAATATGATGCTTTGTTGATCAAGAAGTTTTCACAAATCATGAAAACTCTCATGATAAAATATTTTGAAGAAATGGTGGAGAGGTTTGAAGACTTTCAGAGTTTCAGATTGAGATTTCTATCAAAATGGTATTTCCATCATAATGGTAACTACATCATAATAAGCTGATAAAGAAAAAGTTGTTACTGATCCTAAGGAAGAAATAATTCATACTGGGATTTTTTACTGGGAAAATCATACTTAGATTTTTGTACTGGGATTCTCATAATGAGATTTTTGTACTGGTATTTTTGTATTGGGGAAATCATATTGAGATTTTCATACTCAAATTTTTCTAATGAGATATTTTTACTATGATTTTTGTACTGGGAAAATTTTACTAAGATTTCCATACTCATATTTTCAAACACATATTCTTTTTCTAGGATTTTCATACTGGGGAAGTCATACTCATATTTTCATAATCATATTTTCATACTGATATTTTGATAGTGATATTTTTTACTAGAAAAATCGTACTAATATTTTCATACTCATATTGTCATACTAAGGAAATCTTAATAAATTATTCATAATTAAGAGTTCATACTGAGAAAGAAATAGATCATAATGAGTTGAGAAAGATATAAATAGTTGAAGATGTCAAACATGAAATTAAATTTTGTATAAATATTGGAGAAATATAATGATAATTGAATAAGTTGGTATTGAAGTTAAAATATGATAGGTTTTCGGAGTTTTGAAATTTGAGGAAGCACCGAAATTATTCATGTTTCCCACTTTTTTTTATTATCCTATAAATACTTTCTCGGATCATTCGTCTATTTTAAAGTTTTACATACATGAAAAAGGTGGAGCGCTGGAGAATTCAAGGTTAATGTTCCCATATGATTTAAGAAGAATTGTATTGGACATTATAACAGAGTTTGAGTTTTATAGATTGATAATGAGTTCATTGTATTGAGTTCATTGTTTTCCATATAATTAAATCCAGCATTATTTTTTTAATAAAAAATGTATCCAGTATAATTATATTCAGAAAATCGGATCAAGGATCATCGTATTGAGAAAATCAAATCCCGCATTATTGTATTGAGAAAATTGAATCCATCCAAATCAGACTAAGGATTTATACTGAGAAATTGTGTAGAATTTTCAAAAAAAAATTATAATTCTTTTGGCTCAATTTTTTTATAAGATAACATTGTAAACTGACAAAAGTTAGTATAATCATTCCTTCCAAGATATAAAAGGTTTCTAATGGGTGTTGTCACAAGTTATATTCACTTCTTCATAATAATTTATTTCCATAGAACCATGGAAGTGGCTATGGAAAGGATGTAGGTTCTAACACTATGGTTGAACCTTGTAAATATTTTGTTATTTACTTATTTTCCTACTTTTTATTACTTGATTATATACAAAATTTGATAAGGAAATAAATATTAATAGTTTTCAGGGTTATGTTTGAAAATAATTGAATCTTATAAAAAATTAACAACTGATTCAACCCCCCCCCCCTAATTTTTTATTTGATCCTACGTAACTTCAATAATTATACTAGGTTCTAAAAGAATTTATCTCACCCAACAAATAACACATTATTAAACACCTCATCTCACAAAAACCAACTTCCCACTACATTAATAAAGTCTAATGGCCTTTGAATATTCCATCACTTCATAAAAACATTCCTATACCAATTATTTTAAACCATTGGTATAGAGGTGTGAACCATTAGTTTCGGGTATACAAATATTTCAAACAAATCTTGGCTAGAGTGGCATGGGGATAGCCCTATACCAATTATTTATATGTAACTTTTGGTATAGGTTTCTTAGGGTTGGATAATACCTAATGTTTGGGGAAATATTGGTATATACTTCCTATAACAGTCATTCTAGGAACTGTTGTTATAGTCCCCCAAAATAGGAAGACTTCCCAAGAAGACTACACTCACTCCCCAAACAATATAAAGAAAATATATAATTATTTTATGTATTCAATTAATCACAATACAAAATTAAAATATTACATATATATAATATATTTAATCAGTGTATAACTTCATAAAAAAATAATAACACATATATAGAATCATTTTCTATCCTCAAACTCCATCCACATGGTTGTATCATAAATATAAATTCATAAATATAGGGGATACGTATCTCCCTCATGACAACAAATACCATCATAGTCATCACTATCATCATCATCATCATCATGAGAATCCTCAAAAAATAATTGCCTTTTATATATTCATCACCATCACCACCAGAAAATTCATCACTCTACCCACCACTAGGACAATAAATTACATCACCCAATTCATCATATAATAAGTGAATCATCACCATGAGTGTATAAAAACCCACAATAGTATCTAATATAAGATATGGAAATAAATATATTATGAATTTTATAAAGTAGTTGGTGTCTTTTTTAATTCTTTCAGGCTCCAAAATAGATGATTTTTAGCCTATATTGCCTCTTTATAGGTCTCTTGCACCTTAGTGACACCAAAGTTCTTAAAGGTTCCTAAAATAGGTTATTAACTAGTGGGGGTGGTACTCTTCCTAGGACGATAATGGACTCCCAAATGGTTCTCATCACCTAATATCTATCAAAAATGATCATCTAACCTAGAATTTCCATTTTATTAATCATTAAGGGCCTCTAAAGAATGGTTTTAACAATATAGATTAGATAATTAGTTTCAAAATAGATATTAAAATTTTAAATTAATAAAATTAAATATATATTCTTTTCTTGTGTTTTTTTATTTATAGAACTCCTATCTTTCATCATGTTTCTCAAGAAAAACAATTTTTCATAGGGCACATACCCCTTAATGTTTAATAAAACCCAATGAAAATGAAATTGAATGTCAAAACAAATATTTAATACTATTGTATTTCTAAAAAATTAACACATTTCATCCAATATTAAACTAAAAAAACCCAAAAAAAACAAACTAAATTTCAATGAAATGAATCAGATTATACCCAACTAAGAGAAAAAGAAATAAATCAAACCAAAAGAAAAAAACATGTATTGTCTTCATCAATATATTTTCATATTATTTTAATTTATTTTGGGTTAATACAGTTTATTTTATCTTAGTTCAGTTTAGTTCAAGTCAATTCGATTGTTTTATTTTGGTTTGGTTCATTTTTTAGTGGTTTTGTGTTGTTTAATGTAATCCATATTTGGAAGGATTGATTAAATTTTATTTATTTAAATTCATTTAAATTTTACTCATTTTGGATCGATTTAATTATGTACCATTTGGTGTATTTAAATTCAATATAAAATATGATTTATATTGTTATTATACATGTTAAAATTTCATTCAGTTAAGTTCTGGTTAGATTATTTGGTTCAATTTAATTTGATTCAGGTCTGGTTGTTTTAGCCTAACTCATAATTAATGGAATTGAACTATGATTCACCATTTGAAGAATCATTAAATTATCTATGAACCACTTGATATAATTAGTTATTCCCTCAATATTCTTCATTTTCTTGGTTTATGTAGTTATATGTTTTTAGCTGAGATGTATAATTCATCAATATTTTGTATTATACATTAATTTCGTATTTAAGTTATTGAGTGATTCAACTCAACATCATAATAATCTGGTAATTCATTTTAAAAACCCTCTAAAAAATGTGTACATTGAGTTTAATAATTCTTAAAACCATGTTCTTCCTTACCACCATTAATTTCCTCCATTAGTAGGCCACTGGAACAATTTTTAGGTTTTCTATCAATAATATTTATAAAAACTAAAAAATGTTTATAGATTAAATATAAAGTGTTAATATTATTCAATTTTTTTAAATTTTATAAACTGCTTACAAGAACTTTTCAAACTATAAATAGTTTACAAACTGTAAGATATCTACAATTTACATGTAACATTAAACATCTTATAATTTATATTGAATATATTTGGTTCATTTCTATTCAAACGATTTCTTGTAAATTTATACTCATTTAATTCATTTTAGTTCAAATATATTTCATTTCAATAGGTATGGTTTATTTTAGTTTGTTTTTATTCATTCTATCTCTAATCTGATTCATTTTTGTTTTGATTGATCCATTTTATTTCGTTGGTTTTTTGTATTTGGATAAAATTCTGTCAATTTAGATTCATTTGGTATGGTTATGTTCTTCCTTGATATAGTCACTTCATTCTTGTTAGGTTTAGTTTTTACCTTTTATTTTTACTCAAATTCAACTTTATTTTTTTCTTTATATCCAGTCATGTCATATGTGTTTTGTTTCATATGGTTTGGTTCATTTCTTATGGTACCTAATTAAACATAGTTATACATTAAAAATAACTATTTTATCTCATCCTTAAGCATAATAATTATCCTTAAAGTGTGTATTTGATCACCATGAGTATTTAATAATATATTTATTTATTTGAATAAAATAAATTTCTTTGATAAATTACATTACATGCAACACTGAGTTTTAACAAACCGCAACAAACTATTAATGTCATTAATTAATAAAACTATTATAACCTAGAAATTAAACATAGATATATAAATAGTAATAAATAATATATAAATATTAAATATAATTTTTTTATATAATTGAATCATATTGATAAAAAAGTACTTGTTTTTTAGAAATATATTTATATGTTTCAAAATGACTATTTTCCAAGAAAATTATTTTTTATTTCTTTTCATGAACAAGAATAAAATTAATTTTGAAAAAATTTAGAAAGTTAATCTGATAAAAAAATTCATGTTTGAAATCATAATATTAAAATCAAATTTGGATGAATTGTTATGATTTTTTTGAAAATATTATTTTTTACTGAATAGTGAAAACATTATTTTTATTAAAAACTTCCTTTTCGTTTAAACAATTTAAAAATTAATTTTTATTTTAAAATGGGTTTAAAAGTAAAATTAGTTCAATTATATATCAATTGATCATATTTATTCTATTGGAATCATTTTCATATTAAATTTTGTTATAAAAACATTTTAAACTTTCAAACATTTTCTCTTTGGAAAACCACTTTCCTATCGCGCCTGTGCATTTAATTTTAAATTAAATTTTTTCACTTCTATTAATAAAATTTTGAAAAATGGATTCCAAATTTCAAATAATAATAATTTATATCATTTATTAAGCACAACTTACATTTTTCCATAATTACTAGAAAAAATTGAAGAAATTGTTTACTATCGTTAAGGTCAAAATGGGTTTACTGGTGGTAAAACTAAATGTATAAGGGTTTAAAATGACATAAAACTTATCCAAAACCCTTTTTATTGGAATATTTAGACCTTATATCTTACAGAATCATTAATATTCCATTTTGGAGACTTCTGAATGATAAAAACATGGGTATACCTTTTTTTAAAGATTACAAGTGTTCCACTCACATCAGTTATAAAAGGACTCCCCATATCCTCTCCTCTTCAATATATTAATATTTTTTATCTTAAGTTAATTACCTACAACCATATCCTCTTATGTAAAATGGGATATGAAATCATCATTCGTGTGTATTGTGGACTACCACCTCACGAACCAATGTTATTCATTTTCCATCACAACCTCTCATGGTAGGATATAATGATGTATTAAATATATATATGATATTTATGATATTATTCTACTTCTTGAATTATTATATCCCATATACCTCCATACTTTCCATTTTTTGGTAATATGATAATGTTGCTTGTGTCTGCAATGGACTACCACCTCACAAATTCATATGATTCATCCACGCTTTAAATAGAAGGAAATAGGGATGGGTTTATCAATATATGTGACATATATTATATATAAATTATTTTTGGATGTTAATATATAATTTAACTTTCTTTCATTCAACCCATCAAGAAAATGGAAACAGCATTCATGCGTACATACAACCTACCGTCTCCATAAACAGTGTATTTCATTTTATATTTATAAATATTATGGGTTACTCTAAAAACATATATACTAAATATATATATATATATATAATATAAATATCTTGTTTAAAATCTTAGAATGATGGAAACATGATAAAAATAAGGAGAAAAATTAAAAAATAAAAACATAGACAAAAAACAAAGTAGTTATTTCTTGAAACATGACTTTAACCAGGAATTGTTAATAAATGAGTAATAAAAGGTCATAATAAAATAAGATATGGTATGATATATATAATTATGATTTTAAATAAAATTATAATAAAATTATATTTATTATACAGGATGTATGAACATGTACCACCAAAGTTGATATTTAAGTTAAGAGATTTTTGTATCACTTTCATTTTATGTGAGACATGATCCATATTCACCACATGTTTCTTTTTATATATTATAAATGAAGGTTATGGGGTGTGTAGTGGAATTCGGTGTGTTCGGAATTTAAAAATTTTCACTGAATATCGACATATATATTTCATCACCAGTGAAGTACTACCCTAATTTAATCCTAAGTATCATGCATGAAGAATTTTAAGAATAAAAATTAATCCATAAATACCTAGTTTGATCTGAAGTCATGTACTTTTAATATTTTCTTCACTGATTGTTGCTTCTCAAAGATTCCAATGTTTAATTCCTCTATATCATCTACATTCACTTCAAAATTCATTGGGAACATCAACCATTTAATTTTGTGTTCTGGTGTGGAGATTTGAGGATTTCATTGACGTTCCAACGATCACTGCATCAACACTCATGTGATGAGTGGGGAAGAGATCGATCTGATCACTTAGACTGGGAGATTCTTTCTGTAGAAAGATTGAACTAAGATAAAAGATCTTGAGGTATTGTACTGAATACTTATCATGTGAGAGTCTCTCTCCTATTATATATAGTGAGTTGTGAAATTACCCAAAAAGGATCCTCGGCCCCCAGAATATTTATTATTCTCTGAATAAAATATAAATTATATATTACGAAAAATATATTGAGTTATAAATATAATTTATATTTTTTATCACTTAGTTGTAAAATAATAAATATGTTACATGAAAAAATTTATCTATTAACTTGAATCTTCATTCTTAAAAATATTAAATGAACCTGAAATATTAAAATAATATTCATTCATGTAATATTTTCCATGTATTTACTTTGGAACTTATGAATAATTTTAATAAATAAATTCCACAACATTATTTTTTACTCGAATAATAATTTATTTATTTATTTATTTATCACCAGTTGATAAAACTTGGATAACTCTCGAACCCCATGGTGGGTCTCACCATTTCCTATATACATATTTACCATAATAGGGGAGATTATTGAATATTCTATATTATGTGACCTTATATGACCTTACCTCAATAGTAGTGAATATCATTCACAGACCAAGAGGAAAGTCTAGCAACCCACCAAGACCACTAAAGAGATATGTAATAATCATAGAAACAACAAAAAACCTACGAACATCCACTGTGTAATATAATCTATTTGTCTTTAGATATCTCATAAATTAGAAAGAACACTTGTGTTCTAATCATTTTATTATTTGTTATTTGTTGATCAAACTGGATAGATTTACCTTTGACTACCATGTCCATGGATTTAAAAAGGTACAACCATCCTGGTCGACCTAGCCTAAGATATTACTTCCTCAAATCAAAAGTGAAAAATTATATCTTGATCATTCAACCAATTTCATACCACCAATGACTCGCCCAACACAATTTGTCTCTCCATTACTTCATTATCGTGGTTTTTTACTTGAATCAAAGTTTTCGATCAAATATCACACATTGATAATGATCTCTAGTTATGAAAGAAATATTCATATCTTTAGAAAGGAACATCCAATGACGCCTATTACAACTGGTGTTTTTATTGGCAGGTCTTTTTTTCATGATCTTACCTATTATAGATCACCAAGTATGAACTTCATGAGAATAAGTATCAATTCTAATGATCCTACAACACCTGATAGATAGATATCAACTGTGTCTGATCAATATGATTTATCTGGACTACAGAACATATATTTAAGATTAATGTTATAGTATGTTCAGGTTCCCAATATAGAATAGGATCTACTATAAAATATTGATATGAAAATTATTCTATGGAAATTACCATTTAAGTAGTTGATGTAGAAATGAATACACTATAATGGTATATTAACATAATGAATAAATCACTATATACATTAAATGGTAATCAAAATACTGTTTAGTTGGGTCTATGGCACCCACTATTACAGCACTCCCATTTATGATAGATCCAACTTGCTAACTAACCTTGTTAGCTCTCACATGATTAAGATCATTTTTATACTAAGTCATAGATTTAGTTTTTGGGTCTTCCAAATCTTTGTTGCATGGCTATTCTGTTATGTGTGGATTCATCTCCATGAGTAATATTCCTCAAGAGATGTAATCATTGATTTTATACCTTTTTCCACTATCAAAACTTGACATCTTTGCTAGAAAGAGTATCATTATTTATATTATGATAATAATTTAATTAATAACAGTGATTCTAATGACTGTAAAAAATTATTTCATACCTTACACTACTTATTTAGCTTCCTCTTAAGCTGCAACGAACTCAGTATTTGTAGATGTGACTACCACCATCTTTTACGATCTTCTCTCACTTATCACTTTAGCCTGACTAAGATATTATATCAGATTGATTCAAGGAATACTAGTTAATGTCCCATCAAAACTTTTATCCATTCCTCTCTAAATACTTTGAATATATCCTCTATAATTTATCTCAAGTATAATTGGATAGTTCTAACTGATTTTTTTGTTGTTCTCCTAGATATAACAAATATTTTCACAGTATAAATAATATATTGGAAATATCTTTTCTTATCCATATCATGGAATATGCAATTCATCCATTGAATAAGAATATGGAATTCAACTCAGTACATTAATATTTTCTTATACTCATGAATGTATTGTTGGAGAGATTTATGCCATGTGATATTGGTAACAATTCTATCTCAAATTTTTCTAACTTTTATTTCACAATACCATGTCATTATATATATTATTAACTAGGTCTAAAAAACTATTAGATCTACCTCAATAGATCATATTCCCTAGAACTTAGTTAGCTACTTTATGGTAATCACTATGGAATTAATTTTATTTTGGTCTTAGCTAACCATAAGACCAATAACTATTTTCCATATGTTATCCAAAAAATTACTTGGAAAAAGTAACACTCCCACTATCCTTTGGTAAAAACATGGAAAATTTTTATTCCAAATGAATAAACTAAGATCTTATAACTTAATTTTAATCCTGAATTGGATTTTTGTAACTTTCACCCTTATTATCATTCTTTGAGGTCATCATCCCTTTCGGATTGCGTCATATAGACACCATCCACGATTTGTGGTCTAGACATCCAATTATAAATAAAGGCATCATAAAAATTAGCTATAATAAGAAATGTTCTAATAAATTTAGGCATAACAACTTGGTGTTACCTATTTTTCCTTATTGGTACAAAACTTTTACCACCCATGTATCATCTCACATGAATATTGACCATTATGTTTAGCATATTAATCCTTTGTTCTATGATTTAAGGAATCCATTATTAAATTTTAATTGGTCTTGTCAATTTTACAAAATTTACATATTCTACTTACTTGTAGGAATTATTATTTTGAATGAATTATGTAACACTAGTCGTGGTTAATATAAAACCATCACTATGGTTTTATCCTTCTTACATAATATGTGTTTCTGGAATATTCCTCTTCCACACATCTAGGGGAACTTGTTCCTATATCAACTTTTTGTGCATCTACATCATTGACTAAAACCAAGTCAATATTTATCCCACTATATCCAATATATATGTGTACCCTTTTGTAGAAATGAATTCAATCACTTGACTATATATTTTCTATCAGAAGGATTTTTGTAATATCCTAATAAAATTTTAGGATAATTGCTTTAGATACACATTGTTTTTTCTTTATTCAATTCTCTTTATATCCAGATAAACTATTTGGATATAAATACATGATCTTATGAAATAATGGATATTCATCATAATATTACTCAAATTATGTCCATTATTCATGATAGTTGGAATATGGTTATGGGATAACACCATTATCTTCAAATAATGTCTCAAAAAATAAAAGTATCTGTAATGCATGAGTTTTAACATTACTCATACATTTAAGTACATCAGGGCTCTAATGTTTATAAAGAAATTTGGTCTTAGTAATTTCTCCACACTAAATATTTTTCAATCAATATTATCATGTAACACTCATTTCTGATCCTTCTTATTATTATCGTATCCCTGATGTGGATAAGGTAATGTGTGTTTAGGAATTACTCCATGCTACATTATATTGATCGATGAATGCTTGGTAAATATATTCTTCGGCACATCCAATTGAAGAATATAATATATTTAACCATGAATATATCATGCCTCACTTTAACATTACTTAAACACTTAATGGAATCTTCTAAATTATACTTCCCACTTTCTTACCATTGGAACAATCTACGCTCTCTGGATGATCAAATTCTGAAAGATTTGTGAATTAATTTTATTTCTAAAGGTTTATTTATCCAAGAATAAGAACATAAGTGTGTAGATAATAACCATGTTATCTAAATATAATGTTTTAGAACATGGTTCTTTCTTTGAAGTGACGGTCTTTTTGGGTTTTTTTTTGAGAAAAATGGAGAAAATATGCTAAGTACTGGCTGAAACCTATCACACAACATGGCTTAGAATTATATGTCATTTAATCTTACATACATTCCATGTAGTCTGTCCATGTGGTATAGTCATACATGGAATGTAGGGATGTCAGTGAAGATGAGAAAACCAACCAAGTACACTCCATGTACTGACCAGTACACGCCATGTACTGACCAATGCATATCGAGTAATCATGTCGGCAAGACAGTTTAATGACATGGAATGGAAGTCGGTGAAAATGGGAAAATCACCCATATACACGGTGTGTATATCTAATTACACATCATATAATTTTATTTTTTTTGTTAAAATATATAGTATCTTCATCTTCTTCTCCTAGACAGAACCCTCCTTCGTTAGTTCATGAAACAACAGCGCTGTAGGAAGATTTCCTTCCTGTTTCTTAATCTGAACCCCAATTCAAATGTTGTTGGATTCATTGGAATCCCCTCAGTAACCTATAGATTCCCCTTAATCAATTATTCATGATTTATTCTCTTGAAAAAGTTATCAATGGATGATATTTTATGCTTATTTTGTAGATATACCATGTTCTAGGACGAATTAGAGGCTGATGCTGGACAAAGAGTGTCGTATGAGTGCGATGTAGGTAATGCATACCTTGTTTTGTGTTTTTTAAGACTTTTGGGTGGATCATCCATTGGTTCATCATTGTTTATATTGATAAAGACCCCGTTATAACTGTTTTTTCATATTAAATTTATTTTTAGACTCGTGGGATTCCATTGGAAATTACCCATACCTGAATTGTTTGAGTGAAGTTGGATGATAGGTCATTTCTCATTGGGTTATTTTGGAGGAGGTGCCAAAATGGTTCTAATTTTTATTTTAACTGGTATGTTTAATTTTTTAAAGCATTGATTATACTTGTTAGAGACATTCAAGACCTTAGTGCTGATATGTTATAGCTGATATCTAGTGTAATTCAACTGTTTAAATTGAATTTCATGTTTAATGTTCTTAATTGTGTTATATAAAATTGTAATGCTTGATATTACATATGTTGTGACACTTTTGGTGGTGACGGGAACAACCTGAGGTTGAGATGGCATGGCCATTGGGACTAAGTGGTGATAATCCCTAGTTGGACATGACTCGAATTTTCTAGGGTGATTTTGACCACAGAATTGGGAACCATGGACATAGGTTTGGGGAAGTATGACAGTAGGGTTGGGAATGGCCTTGGATACTTGTATGTCATGGCCATCAGATTTGAGTGACATGGTCACAAGGGAATGAGGTGGCAGAGATGTTGTGGGTTAGGTTCTTTATTCAGTGATTTTCGCTCACCCATTATGGAAAAAATCCCACTTGAGTCATGTGCATAGTGGTAGTCTCTATAGAGAGGTGGTTTAGACCACTCATGTGGGTAGAGGCCCCAGATAGTTCTGGTTTAGGTAATATTGGTTTGGGATTCAAGATGTAGAAATCCACATGGAAGGTGATGAGACTTAGGTGGATAGCGATGAGGCTATCAGGTTGGGGGGATTAGGCTCACCGTGATTGAGGTCATGTGACAAGATATTTATTTGAGGATAGACATAATTGTTCCTCTGTTTTTCGTTCCGTGGGACGATTTGATATTTCGAGTAGGGTTCCATGTATTGGGTTACGTTTTTTGGGAATTCCTTTGGGACATTGATACTTTGAGACATGAGGTGTTAGAAGGCACATGGTGTCGAGCTGCATGATTGAGGTGAAAATGGAGGGTCACCTAGGCTTTGTGACTATAGGAGTACCTTGATCCATGGGACGAGGACTCTCTTTTCTTCCAAAATTCAGACGATGGCCGAAGTAGGTGACACCCCATGGGGGATACTGAGCACCAGTAGAGGTTTTTTTATTTATTACATCATATTGTGTACCTTACTTAGAGATTCATGTCTGCTTAAACACTAATGCTAGGTAAACACCATTGGGTGGTATTCAACTAATATTTTTCTCACACCCTACACAGGCCCCCAAGACGCATGTAGACTTTAGGAATTTATGTACAGGAAAAGGATCATCTTTAAGAGCTGGATCATAGTGTTGTTTGGCATGGGGATTAGCATGGACCTTGAGGTTGTTCCTAGTTACAGTTTTACTTTTTTTAGTTTCCTTTTAGAATTAGAATACTTATTTTATACGTAGATACTATGGTTATCCATGGGTTCCCTTTTTTTATATTTATATGTATGAACTTATATGGATGCATGCTTAGTTTGTTTAGTGGCTACGAGTGATTTTCATGTTTTTTTGTTTACTTTTCAATGCTTCTGTTTATTTATCACTTCCACTATTTATATGATATTTTTGTGCAATCTCTCTGCAGGTCTGGTTTGAGTCTTCTAAGTCATTTATTTCCACTGCATGTTATATTATTATGCACAGACTAGTACTTTATCTTCTCTTTTTGGTTATATCCTCCCCTTTATACATTTTAACACCCTCACTTCTAGTCAGAAGCCTTTGGCGTTAACGGTGGTGCACCTAAGTTCAATACCACCCAGGATGATAGCACTGTTCTGATGGTTGTTCAGGTCTAGGATGTTACAAAGTGGTATTAGAGGAGGTTATTGATTGGGATTTAGTAGCAGTGTTTCACTGGCTACTAATGAGATCGAGACTACCTTTTTTCTACTGATATTACAGTTTGGGATATGGTAAAATATAGATAGGTTGTTATTGGGACTAGGATTCTTGCTTGTTCTTGGGTGCCTGTAGCCTCAGGTATGGGGGATGGACCAAGCTTCCTTGGGTAGGAATTGTTCTTTTTCTTTTGATCATATTACAGTATATATGGTTTCCAACTTGGTGGATCACTTGGTTTGTGATGGTTATTGATAGTGACATGTGACCTTTAACCCAATGCAGTAAGGGAGAATTGAACCTTGGCTTGATGAGTCAAGGCATGGTTTTTTGGCTTTTGATAGGCACATTTTTAGGGTATTTCAATTTCATATATGCATGTATGCTTTGTGAAGTGATAATACCATGTGATATATGTCAATTTCCATATGAAAAAACATGAAACGCCTAATATAATTACTTATTTTATGCAATGTGATATGCCATGCTTTAAATTTATGTGAAATTGCATGATGTAGGGAACATGGTCTTAACTATTAAGGATTAGTCAGGTACTACAGTTGAGGTGATTTTGATCACTAGGATTTGGAAACTCAGTCTTCAGATTAAGGCTATGGTGGTTGTCAATATGGGTGTAGCCTAGGGATTTTGTGATACTTGGCTCTGTTGAGGGTGGGTAAGGAGTCCATGAGGCTAGGATGCCATGGGGAATGGTTGTGATAGGGGAGAGTAAGGTTAATTGTTATGTTCTGGCTCTTTATTTCTTTCCCTATCTATGTTATATATATTGTTATATATGTGGGCTATCTGAGAATTAATGGTATTAAGTGGGTTCCAGTTAGATGGATTAGATGGATCATCAGGTGGGTGATAGTACAGTTCTATAGGATAACGATCATGTTTAGGCCCTTAAGGGTCTGGAAGAGTAAGATCTGTTGGTATAGTCATTGGGATAGGATCAGGTTTAGGATCTAGTGTAGGCAGGACAGCTATTGTGTTTGACAATGATCAGGCTCTGGTTTGATGAGAAACCCTGATCTATCATGGTATGTGTTTTTTAGGGGATCAATAGAGTTTCTTAGGGAACATTTACCTCTATGTCTTACCTTACTTGATAGATCTGGTCATAGCACCCACCACTTTTTGTTAGGGTGAGTGTGGTCCGTAGATGGCTGAGAATTGGATATAAAGCATGCAGATGATCTTCGCGCACCTCGAGAGACCTCCAAGGTGGAGGGTCAATCTAGAAACATATATGCTCAGAGGACCGGTGAAGCACTTGTTGAATGTGTAGGTGCAGGCTCATAGACACAAGGGACTGTCATGGAAGTACTTTTAGGAAAAATTATTTCATCACTTTTTTCTAAAGACGCTAAGGTAAGAGAGATCTCGGGAGTTCTTGAGCCTTTAGAATGGTGACATATCTGTCATGGACTATGCAGATACTTTCACTGATCTATCTCCCTTTGCACCAGGTATGGTAAGTGATGACACCTCGAGAGTGAGGTTCTTTGTAGATAGATTGTGACATGCCATTCGGGTGTAGGTAAACATCTTACACTGGCCTGGTTCTCAGAGGCAGTGAATCAGTCACTCATAGCTGAGGGAAACCCGATGGAAAGGTATCACTTGGGCTAGGTGGTGGCTTTATCTGATGGTTTAGATAGCAGGAGATGAGTTTGGGATGAGTTCTAGTAGGGAGTTCAGGACAAGGACTCAGTTAGAACACCTCGTGGTAGCTCAGTGGTGGTTTTCTTTTAGCATGGGAAGCCATGGAATGTTTGGACCCAATGAGATAATTCTCCAAAGGAGTGTAAAGCATGTGGATAGGTTATTCATATTGAAAGTTTTTGCAGGAAGCATTCTTAGATAGCCATAAGTTAGGGACTAGGGTAGACAGTGGTGTCTGCGGTTGGATCGGGATTAGTACCAAGTGAGGGTAACTGAGGTTCAATTGCATGCAGGGGACGTTTCAGAGGAAGTGGGACCCATTCATTGGGTCAGTGGACGGTGACTGGTGCAGCACCACAGATAGGATATGCTTTAGGCAGCCATGTGTTAGACCATGTGCATGCTATGGAGATAGAAGGGGTTGAGCAGTCCGGTGAGATGATGATGGTTAGAGGTACGTCGTGGGCGTGGCTGTGATTTTCCTTTTTCTTATATTTGGCATGGCCTGCTGAGGCATGTTTGTTTTGAGTGGATGAGGTGCACAAGATTTGTATGGATTGACCAGATACTAGTTAGTGGGCTTGCATTATCTCGAGTGTGGGGTTATATGTATATATATATATATTTATATGAGATTCTTGGCATCAATAGAATCATTGGATGTGGGTTATATGAGTTGTTGAGGCATCGGGGCGTCATTGGATATGGGTTACATGAGGTGACTTGGGCATTAGGGCATCAATGATGTGGTTTCTAGTTGAGGTGCAAGCCAACATATTATTTTGAGTATCCATGGGATGCGGTACCTCATTGTGTCAGGGGTTTTATGGGCTCAATATGAACATTGATGTGATGTGGGATATGAATGGGTGTCAAAAGTGATAGGGGAGCACCTGTTTAGGTCTAGGGGTGATGAACCATAATGGGTGGATCACGGGTCTAGAAATAGGTCTATTGACCTTTGATTGAATTGAGCTTTGGGATGATGTTGTTCTGGAGTGTTTTCTTCACCACCCTTAAAATGGAAATTCAGGGATGATTTGCTTTAATGGGGAAGTTTGAAGGAACCCAATTCTTCCTTTGAATTACAGGTCTTTTTTCTGGTTGTTTTTTAGAAAAAAGGGGGAAACATGCCATGTACTAGTTGAAACCTATCACATGACATGGATTAGGGTTACACACCATGTAATACTAAGTACACATTGTGTAGTATTTTCATGTGTGATGGCCATACATGGTGTGTAGGGATGTCAGCGAGGATGATAGAACCATCCAAGTATAGGTTGTGTACTGACCAGTAAATTCCATGTAATCATGTTCATAAGATATTTTAATGATATGGAAAATAAGTCCAAGAAAATGGGATAATCACGCATATACACGGTGTGTATATCTAAGTACATGTTGTGTAATTGTTTTTGTTAAAATGGACATTAGCCTCATCTTCTTCTTTAAAAAAGAAACCTCCTTTTCTAGTTCTGAAAAATCAGTGCCAGAAGAATATTTCCTTCCCATTTCTTCATCTGATCCCTGATTCAAACATCATCAGATGCATTTTAATCCCCTTGTTAATCTCTCCATTACAATTAATTCTTTATTTATGATTTATTCTCTCAACCATGTTATCGAGGGTTGAGAAGATATGTTTGTTTTGTATATCTACCTCATTCTAGGACAAATTAGAGGTCAACACTGGATGAGGAGTGTCATATGAGTACAAGGTAGGTGGTTCATAGCTTTTTTTGTGTTTTTCGGATATTCGGTGGCGCATACTTTGTCACATCTTCTTGTATTTTGAGAAATGCCATGTTATAATTGTTGTTTCATATTTAATTGATTATTATACCCACGTGATTACATGCGGAATGACTCGTAACTAAATTGATTGAGTGAGTTCGGGCGATAGGTCATTGCTCATTGGGTCATTTTGGCCGAGGGTTCCAAAATGGTTATAATTGTTTTGTTTTCTTTTAAACTGGTAAGTTTATTTTTTTAAAGTGTGATTAGGATTTTTATAGTCCTTACAGACCTTAGTCCTAATTTTTTATATCTAATAGCTACTGTAATTCAACTTTTCAATTGAATTGCTTATTTAATGTGATTAATTGTGTTATATAAATAGGTAATTCTTGATATTACATTTTTTGTAACCCTTGGGTTCATGATGGGAATGACCCGAGGTTAGGATATCATGGCCATGAGGATTGAGTGTTGTTGATCACTAGTTGGGTTTGGCCTGGATTTTCTTGGGTGGTTTTGACCATGAAACTGGGCATCGTGAACATCAGTTTGAGGTAGTATGACTGTCATCTTGGTCATGTACCAAGATAATTAGATGGAAAGTGAATTTTATTTGAGCAACATGGTTTCCAGGGTATGAAGTGCAAGAGATGTTGTTTCTTAGGTTCTTTATTTGTTGATTGGCACACACCCATGATGGCCAAAATGCCACTTGAGTCATCTGCACATAGGTAGACTTCGTGATGAGGTGGTTTAGACCACTAGTGTTCATAGAGGCCGCTAATAGTCATGGTTTAGGTAAAATTGGTTTACAGTTTCTTGTCATAGAAAACCACATGGAAGGTGAGGAGTCTTCAGTGGATAGGTATGAGGCTATCGGGTTGCGGGATGAGGCGTGTCATGATTGAGGTCGTTGTCCAAGATATTTATTTGAGGATAGACCTCAGTATTCCTCTAGTTATTGTGACATGGGCCGATATGAGATTCTGATAAGGGGTATGTCGGCTGGGTAAATTTTGTTTGGTCATGCCTTTGGGATATCTGTACATTGAGAAATGAGGTGTGAGGAGGCACATGGTGTCGGGATACATGATTGTTGTGAAACCTAAGGGTTCACCATGGTTTTTTGACTATAGGGGTACCTTGTTCCATGTTCCAAGGACTCTCTTTGATTCCGAGATTCCGGTGATGGTTGAAGCAAGTGAAACTCTATGGTGGATGTTGAGCACCAGCGGAGGCTGTGTTTATTTATTTCGTCGTACTGTTTGCCTTGCTTAGAGATGCATGTATGATTAAAAACTTATGCTAGGTATTCACCATTGGCTGGTATCCTACAGATATTTGTATCACACCCTAAATGGACCAGTCGAGACGTGTGTAGACTTCATGAATTTACGTATAGGTAAAGTTTTATCTTTATGAGCTAGATCGTAGTGCTTCTTGGAATGGGTATTTTCATGGACCTTGAGATCATTCCTAGCTAGAGTTTTAATTTTTTTAGTTTCCTTTCAATATCATCATTATTTTTTAATTTGAAGATATAGTGGTTATCCATGGGTTCAATTTTTTATATTGGTATGCATGGCCTGTTATAGATGCATGATTGGTTTATTTAGTGGCTACAAGTGATTTGCTGGCATTCTATTCAGTTAAATTTTTTTTCTTCTGTTTATTTATCTCTTCCTATGTTTATATGATGTTTATGTGCTACCTATGTTTGGGTCTGATTCGAGTCTCTTGAGTCATTTATTTCTATTGTATGTTATTTTTTTATGCTTGGACCAGTACTTTATCATTTCTTACAGGGTATTTCCTCCCCACTATACCTATTAACACCCTCGTTGCTAGTCAGAATCCTTTAGAGTTATGGGAGGTATGCCTAAGGTCAGTAACACCCAACCTAATAGCTCTATTCAGGTGGTTGGTTGGGTCTGGGATGTTACAAAGTGGTATCAGAGGAGGTTCTTGACTAGGATTTAGTAGCAGTGTTTCACTGGCTACTAATGAGATTGAGACTACCATTTTTTCTACTAGTCTTACTATATAAGATATGGTAAACTAGAGATAGGTTGTGATTGGAACTAGGTTTCTAGCTTGTTCTTGGGTGCTTGTATCCCCAGCTACGAGGAATGAACCATGTTTCCATTGGTGGGAATTGTTATTTTTATTTTTCTTAGATTACAATTTATAGGGTTTCCACCTTGGTGGCTCTCTTGGTTTGTGATGGTTATTGATTGTGACATGTGACCCTTAATGTGGTGTAATAAGGGAGAATTAGACCTTGTCTTTTTGAGGTATGGCGTGGCTGTTTGGATTTTGATAGGCACATGTTTAGGGTATTTCAATTTCATATATTCGCATATTTTTTTGTGAAGTGATTATACCATATGATATATGTTAATTTTTCGTGTGAAAAAAAAGGTGAAACACCATATAGAATTGCTTGTTTTTTGAAATGTGATATGAAATACTTTAAATTTATGTGAAATTTCAGGTGGCAGGGAACTTGGTCCCGGCTCTTATAGGAGTAGGCATGTACTATGGTTGAGGTGATTTTGATCACCATGATTGGGTGACTCGATAGTCGGATTGAGGCAATGGTGGTTTTCAGGATGAGTGTGGCCTGGGGATTTTGTGATACTTGTATCTGTTGAGGGTGGGTAAGGAGTCTATGAGGATGGGATTCCATGGTTAATGGTTGCGATGGGGGAGAGTAAGGGCAGTTTCTATGCGCTACCTCTTTCTTTCTTCCCCAATCTGTGTTATATATATAATTATATATGTGGGTTTCTAAACCATTAATGGTATTCATTGGGTTCCTCTTAGATAGCTCAAATGAAGCATCAGGCGGGTGATGGTAGTGTTGTACCCTTGTTGAGATAATTGTTTTAATAATCACGAATCATGCCAATTTACAAATCCTGATTATTCACATATTATGTTTTAAGTAATGATAATCTTGTCAATAAATATTTATAAATGAATAAATTATGTCACACGGTATAATACATTTCAATAAGTAAATAAATTATGGATATTTGTGTTTCAATATATTTACAAGTGTATATTTACATGAAATTATGAATTTCACTTAACTTGGTACTGTTATGTATAAGAAAAACACTTTGTAATTTTTTCAAAGTCATTGACATCGATTTGTTTAAGGAATCACCAATGGCTGACTCACCAATGAGGACTCACCATTAAATGAATTCACCAATGAAGGACGCATCGATGGATGACTCACAGATGCCCAGATAGACCGATAGTAGAAATAACTCATTGATTCCTAGAGTCACTAATACCGATGAAAAGTACTCATCGATATAGATAGTCACTGATGCGAACAGACTGATGATGACAGATCGATGTTAATGACTCACTGAAACTTATGGATCACTAATATTCATAAAAATTGTTTTTATTTTATTAATTTAAATTTATATCTAATGGTCATATTTAGACAAATTAATGATTCAGACATTATTTAATGTTTTTTACGATATTCAAGGGAAAATATGAGGTACATGCATGTGGGTAGTTCTTTTTTCCTACTGGACCTCGAAGTATAACAGATTTAGCATTAGGATAATTCGATATGTGAAAAAATACATAGAGAGTAGCAGTAAGAAAAGAAATCACGTAAAAAATAAGAACTTGTGCAACTTACGATCATATTTCCAAAACCTAAGAACTAAAAAGAAAGAACATATGGGGAGATCAAGGAGTCAAGATAAACATGTTGAGATGACCTGAACATCTCTTACTCCTAGAAGATAGAACACAGAGGCTACGGCACTCTATTTTGGTGTCAACTTCCATAGGAGGACTCAATCTTCAATTCCACTATAAAAAATGAATCCAGAGCTTTACTTCATAATGCATAGACGCTTATAAAACTAAATCTATATTTTTAGCTCTATTATATTCATTTATATACATTTATGAGCAGTGTGTGTATCTTCATATTACACACACAATAACTCTGATGCATAACAGGCGAATACTTGATATCCTCAAACTCACAATCTTTTTATCCATTTTTATCCAACATAGAAATTTGGAAGAGGTCGTGTGTGATCTTTTTGTGTTTTTTCCCCAAAGAATTGTGGTAGAGTTCAACTGTGATGTGGACATACTTGTGTGTTGTTACAAACCCTGATCTAGGGTATGGATCAAACTGATTATTAATTTAAACTTCTTGGTGGCAGGTTATCACCATGTGGAGAAGATTAAGTCTCTACTTTAGACTAAACCTATTGTTTTATTTCTACTATATTTTTACTTTTTAGTTTTACTCTATTTTAACACATATTTTATAAAACTAAATTGAACTCTAATAATTAGTTTAGCAAGTGTTTATAACAATTTGTGAACCAATGGATTAGTTTCAAAAGGTATTTTAGTCCTAAAATTTGTATAGATGAGAACTAAACAATATATTGAGAAATTAATTGAACATTCAAGACTCTTATAAATTCAATACAAACTGGCTTGGGTTATATTTTTAATTGGGGGAAAATTTTCAAATAACCAATATTTAAACAGAAGTTTTTATAGACACTCAATTCACCTCTATCTTGAGTAATCTACTCCGACCAATAGGTACAGTTACGGTGGAGCATGATCGAGTCCAGACTCCTAAGGGTTAGGCAAAGCTTGAGCTGCAGGTACAGGATCGGGGGAAGGATTAGTTTTAGGATCTAGTTCATGAAATACACCTACTGAGTTTGATAGTGTTTTGGCCATGGCTCGATGGGAAACTCTGATCAATCCCGGTATGTTTTTTTCAGGGGATCAAAAAAGGTGCTCAGGGAATAAATCCTTCTATGGATTACCTTACTCGGGAGTTCAAATTGCATCACCCACTCCTTTTTGGGGGTGAGGGTGTTCTATAGGCAGCTGATAATTGGATATAAAGCAT
This sequence comes from Viscum album, assembly GCA_963277665.1. NCBI lineage: Eukaryota > Viridiplantae > Streptophyta > Magnoliopsida > Santalales > Viscaceae > Viscum > Viscum album. The sequence goes on along the minus strand of OY728142.1, from coordinate 1,535,043,963 downwards.
GCAGATGATCTTTGAGTAGATTGAGATGCCTCTTGGGTGAAAGGTCAAGTTGGAAACATATATGCTCATAGGATCGACAAAGCGCTAGTGGGATGTGAAGGTGTAGGCTAGAGAACATGGGGGACTGGCCTAGAAGGACTTTGAGGAAAGATTCTTAAAGCACTTTTTCCTGGAGACGTTGGGGGTAGAAGGAGATCAGGAGTTCTTGATCCTTCTTCAGGGTGGCATGTCCATTATGGACTATGAAGCTACTTTCAATGAGTTGTCTCTCTTTTCACCGGTTATGGTAACCGATGACACCTCGAGAGTTAAAATCTTCAAAGATGGATTACATTACACCATTTCGGAGTAGCTAAACAACAGTAGGCTGGCCTTGTTCTCAGAGGTGGTGAATCATGAACTCATAGCTGAGGGAGACCTTATGGACATGTCTCACTTGGGTTGGGTGGCGACTTCAAGAGATAGTTCATATGGTAGAAAATGAGTTCTGAATGAGTTCCAGTAGGGAATTTAGGCCAAGGACTTATCTGGACCACCTTGTGGTAGCTCAGTGGTGATTTTATTTCAGTTTAGCTAGAAAAGGCATGTATGTACCCAATGTGATAGGCCTCCAATGGAGTGTTGGTCATGTATATTGGTTGGTTATCTTGAAAGGTTCTATAGGAAGCCTTCTCAGATAGACAACAGGAAGGTACTAGAGAATAAAATGGTATCTGGGGGTGGATAAGGATTGGTACAAAGTGATGGTATTTGAGGATCAGCTGCATGTGGGGGACATGGCAGAGAAAGTGGGACCCAATCATGGCGTTAGTGGTTGGTGACTGGTGCAGCACCACAGGGAGGACATGCTTTAGGCATCCATGTGCCAGGCCAAATGCACACTGGGGATCTACCAAGGGTTGAGCAGGATAGTGATATGAATATGGTCAGAGGTACACTATGGGTGTGGCAGTGATTTTCTTCTTGATTCTGTTTGGCATGGCCAACTGAGGCATGTCTGTTTTGAGTGCACGAGGTGAACATTATTTATATAGACGGGCCAAATGATGGTCAGTGGGTTGGTACCACCTCAGGTGCATTATTATATATCCATATATATATATATGAGTCTCTTTGAATCATGATCGTCATTGGATGTGGGATACTTTATGTGTTTAGACATCGGGACATCGTTGGATGCAGGTTACTTGAGGTGCCTTGGGCATTGGGGCATAGATGATGTGATTTGTGATTGATGTGCAAGGCACTAGATTGTTTTGAGCATCCATGGGATGTGGGACCTCATTATTCCATGGGTTACATGGGCTCGTGGTGGACATCGATGTGGTTCAGGATATGATCGGGTGTCATAAGTGACACGAGAGCACCTGATGAGGTGAAGGGGTGATGAAGCATCACGGGAGGACCATGGGTCTAGAAATAAGTCAATGAACCTTTGATTAATTTGAGCTTTGGGTCAGAGTTTTTCTAATGTGTTTTATTCATGACCCATTAAAGGTAAATTGTGGGAAAATTTTCTTTAAGGGAAAAAGTTTGTAAGAACACGGTACTTCCTTTGATATATGGGTCTTTTTTGGGTTCTTTTTAGAAAAAGGGTGAAAACAGGCCATTTACTAGATGAAACCTATCACACGACATGGATTAGGGTTAAACACTATGTAATCCTAATTAAAAATCATGTGTGATGGCCATACATAGATTTTAGGTATGTCGGTGAGGATGAGAGAGCCAGCCAAGTACACACCATGTACTGACGAGTACACACTGTGAAATCATGTCGTCAAGTCATTTTAATGATGTGGAAAGGAATTCCAAAAAAAATAGTAAACACACCCATATACACAACATGTATATATAGGTACATGCCATGTAATTTTATTATTTTTGTTAAAATGGATAGTATCCTCACCTTCTTCTCCCGAACAGAATCATCTTCCACTGGTTCTCAAATAGCAGCGTCAGATGAAGATTTCCTTCCCATTTCTTTGTCTGAACCCCAATTCAAATGCCATCGGATGCATTGGAATTCCCTCAGTAAGCTATAGATTCATCTTAATCCATTATTAATGATTTATTCTCTCAAAATATTTATCAAGGGTTGAGTGGTTATGCAAGTTTTGTAAATCCACCCTATTCTAGTCCAAATTAGAGGCAAACGCTAGACAAGGATCATTGTATGTGTACGTGGTAGGTGGTGCATACCTTGTTTTTTGTTTTTGAGGACTTTTTAGTGGCATGGCCTTTGGCGCATCTTATGGTATTTTGAGCGTGATCCCATTATAACTTATGTTTCATATTGAATTGATTGTTAGACCTGTGGGATGTTGTTGGGCATGCCCCATACCTAAATTGCATCTACGAGGTCAGGCGAGAGGTAATTTCTGGATGGGGGTCCCAAAATGGTAAAAAAAATTAACTAGTATGTTTAATTTGTTAAAGCGTGATTAGGATTTTTAGAGACATTCAAGACCTCAGTGCTTATATGTTATAGTTGATAGCTAGTGCAATTCAACTGTTTGAGTTGAATTTCTTATATAATGTGCTTAATTGTATTATATAAATATATAATGATTTATATTACATATGTTAGGAACCTTGTGGTAGTGATGATCACAACCTCATTTTGGGATGGAATGGCCATCATGATCGAGTGGTGCTGATCACTAATTGGGTTTGGTTTGGATTTTATTGGTTGGTTTTGACCACATAATTGGGCATCGTGGATGTCAGTTTGAGGTATTATGACTATCAGGTTGGTCATGTCCTAGGATACATGGATGGATTCGACATTGGATTTGAGAGACATGGTCTCAGGGGAATGAGGTTCTTGATATAGTGTGTCTTAGGTTAATTATTTGGTGATATTATCTCACTTGTGATTTCCAAAATGTCTCTTGAGTTGTGTGCACACAGGTACAATATGTGATGAGGTGGTTTTGACCAATCATGTGGGTAGAGGCCCCCAATAGTTTTAGATTAGGTAATATTGGTTTGGGGGTGATTTCTATTGAAATATATGAGGATGGTGAGAAGACTTCAGTTCATAGCAAGGAGGCTATTGGGTTGCTGGCTGAGGCTTGTCGTGATTGAGGCCATGGGTCCGGATATTTATTTGAGTACAGAAATAGATGTTTCTCGAGTTTCCGTTCCATGGGCCGATGTGGGATTTTGAGAAGGGGTCTGTGGACTGGGTTAATTATTTTTGGGGGTGCCTTTGAGAAGTCAGTACTTTGATACATGAGGTGTTAGGAGACACATGGGGTCGGGCTACATGATTGAGGTGAAACCTGAGGGTTCACCTGGGAATTCTGACTATAGGGGTATCTTGGGACATCGTACAAGGACTATATATTCTTCAGATATTTTGGTGATGGTCGAAGCATGTGACACTCCCCAATGACTTCAGATCACCAGTGGAGGTAGTGTTTAATTATTTCACCATACTGTTGACCTTACTTAGATATTCATGTATTCTTAAACACATATTCTAGGTACGCAAGATTTGTCTCACACACTACATGGGCCCTTCAGGATGTGTTTCGAATTTATGAATTTACGTATAGGTAAAGTATTAGCTTTATGAGATGGATCATAGTGTTGTTTGGCATGGTGATTTGCATGGGCCTTGAGGTAGTGCCTAGCTGGAGTATTACATTGGTTTAGTTTTCTTTCATCATCGGCATTCTTATTTCATACGTAGCTACAATGGTTATCCATGGGCACCCTTTTTGTATATTGATATGTATGACCTGCTATGGATGAATGCTTGGTTTTTTTAGTGGTTACAAGTGATTTTTTGGTATGTGGTTTTGTTTAAATTCTGATGCTTCTGTTTATTTATCGCTTTTGATATTTTTATGATATTGTTATGATACTGCTATGTGGGTCTGGTTCGATTTTTTTGAGTCATTTATTTCCACTGCATGTTATATTATTATGCTAGAACCGGTACATTATATTTTCCCAGAGGGTATAGCCTCTCCACTATACCTATTAACTTCCTTGCTACAAGTTGGTAGAATTTGGTGTTTAGGTAGGTGCGCCTAAGGTCAGACGCAACTAGACTGATAGCACTGTTCGGGTGGCTGTTTGGGTCGGGTACTTTACACGATGATTCTAAAACCATACTAGATATATCTTTGATGGATATAATTTTTTTCTTGAAAAATAATTATCTATCTAAAACTAGGTATATAAGTCTTAAATTTTATATCTATCGTGTATTTACAATGATTCAACCACTAATGAACTACTGGTGGGTATTAAATACTAGAAAAAATATTCATTATTGAACTGGAATAACATCTCCTTGTTTCCAAATGAAACATGGGATAAATTTTTTGGTAAAAATTCAAATGTTCAATTGGAATTAATAGACATAGAAATAATAAGTTGCATGCTTCTCACCACTGACTTAGGAACCACCCTTTCTCAAACACTTGGAGAACATAACTTTCCTCTTATGGTGTTTATTATATTACTTGGTTAATTTATTTTAATACACATATGTAATAGGTATATTTTATTTAATAAACAATAAGTATGACTGAAACACTACTTTTATATTTTTTAATATAATTGAAGAAGAAGCGAATAATTTCTTCTTTGATTCAGTACATTGCATTTAACTTCCATATAATTTATTTGATGGGATAAATAGAAGAACCATATATTTGATACCTATTTCTTTGAATAATTTTTTGTATGTTCCTTGACTTTACTATTGTAATTAGCCTTTTTGTCTTTACTTTCAACTTGTTCTCCATAAAAACTAAATATCCATATTTCTTTAATGTTCGTATTCCTTAAAAAATCATCCAAAGGTAATGAAGAATTTTATCCATAATTTTTTTTTGTAATGTTATGAAAAACTAGAGTAAATATGTGAAAATGATATATGCATGGATCATGATATACCTTTCCAATTTACATGTAACTAGTGTAATTATCACCAATTCATATCTTTCTTCCCTTTATCCTCACAAGCTTCTAGAACGTGATACTATACATGATTTCATCCATATACTGATGTAGTATTCACAACATACACCAGACAACGATGATAGCATTATGATGCACCCATCATATGTGTAATACATGAGTCTCCTACAATAATTTATCTAACCCTTTCTTCCTTAGGTGGATCAAGAAGTATTGGGGACACCAACACCTTGAATTTTCGATATTGTTGTATTTTGTGAAAGCACCGGTAAAACTCTGGGAAACTCATTCCCGTGTGGACATTTGCATTTTTCATTAGATATATCAATATGTATTATGGTATTAGTTTCTATTTTCTACAAAAATAAGATCTATAATATTAATTCCTTTATCTTGATTACCAATTAGAAATTTCTGATTATTTAAATCATTCTCCCACTATTGTAACAACTCTAGAAAGCCTCTATAATAGAATTTGAATAATCTACTAATTTAGTATTCTAGTTGAAAGGATCCTTGAACCTCCCCCTATACCCTAAAATCTATGGCTATACCACTACTCTAGGAGTTCAAGGTAGACGTTTGACTGGACAACTGAATTAACTTGTGGCTCATTGATCTGTTGAGTAAATTCCCAAATTCAAAAATAATAAATATGATTTACTCAATGCTTTCTTATAAAATTTTAAAAATATAGATTCAGAAAATTATTTTCTACCAAATTCAGTTAATGCAACCCAACACTCCCATAAAAACTCTCAAGTAGTAGGATGCACCCTCAATTTTTTCTGACGAGCACCTCAAAAACTCGATTTTTTCAAATTAAATTATAGAAGGTGTTTGTGACTTAATATTTTTTTGAGGATTTTATTATTAAATGATTAAAATAAATCACTTTCTATCTCATAAACATGTACTATGTGATCACACTCACAAATAAACAAGCAATAAATAGAAAATATCCATCACATCACATGTTCATTTTATCTGAGTATGTTTGATTATTATTTTATGTGTTTGTGTGTAAAAGTACACATTAATAAAATAATAAACCATAAATAAGTCAAATAATATGGCATGATCATGAGCTGATAATAATGTTCGATCCATTGATTGAATAATGGACCAACCTAGACCCTAGGGGTAACTCGTTGACTCACGTCACTTATGACTAAAGTTACAGTGCTCACCCATCCAATATATCAAACTCTTTTCTGGTGCCTATCCAAATCTCAGTATGAAGTAAGTCACTAATATTCCTTGTCATTATACAACAATACTCACACACAATCAAAGGGATCTCGAGAATGTGTAATACTGATTGGAACTTTTATTTGTTCGTACTAGCTCTTATATATATAATTATGCAAAGACAAAACACATGGAATAATTTATTAAAATAATTATTACCAACATGAATTTCAATAATTAAATAAATAAATACCATACATGAATTTTTAATTCTATGACTCATGATCAGTCGATATGTATTAAACATATGAATAAAAATAATTACATAAAAAAATTAAATCTATAATAAATTATTTTCAAGAGAAAATTTATTGAATTAAAAAATCACTCATATTTTTAATTCAAAATTTTAAATCATTAAGTCCAATAAATTAATTAATTATATTTAAAATTATAATTTATTTTGAAATATGGATTGTTTAATTAATTATTAATATTTTAAATTATATATATATATATATGTATGTATGTATGTATTTCAAAATAATTCTTATATTGAAATATATATATTTCATTTATATATATATACATCACACTGAATTGGTGAGAGGAGGTGGGGATGACTCTCTCAAGGGAATAATGATAGTGTGATAAGAAGGGAATGACGGTGGTAGCGATAGGGGAGGAGACAGTCAGGGATGTGGCGGCAGACTACTCCAGGATCTCACCGGTAGGGTAAATGACGGTGTCCAGATTGTCTGACTTGAGGATCTCGCACAACTGGTGTTTTCCAAGTTGAGGGAGGCCACAACATCGGGCTTGTAATGGGGAAAAAGACCTATTCATCTTCCTTTTTTTGTTTTTTTTTTCAATTTTAGTTTTTTGACTAATTTTTTTCTACTCCCCCTTTACCTTTTCTTATTTCATGGGTGTGAATCAAAAAACCTTTTATCTTAACATTACACCCACACCAATATTGAAATTTTTATTAATAACATGAAAAAATCATTTTTAACCATAGAAATGTTTATTTATATCTTATTTATTTCTGCATGCATGTGGAAATTGTTCCTTTCTATAGAATCCTATTTAAGAATCCAAAAATGGGTCGGAATACTTGAGTCCATCATAGTATATCACAGGTCTCTACCTTGGGTAAAAAAATATTTATATACATATATATATTCATCAAAGTAAACTCACTAAACAATTTCTATCTATATTCAAAAACATCGAATGACTGCAAACTGTTCCTTCGGTGTCATATTAAAATGCCTTCTATGGTGTTAGGAATAGAATGATGTCATCGTCATAATTTAAGAAAAATTAAATTTTTCTTGGATTAAAATTTTAACGCATTCTCTCTGATACTAATTAAATTTATCAAGTCGCACAGTGGAAGTTGATAGGCTGGGGATTTAAAAAATTTCATCGACGATCTACGTAACAACATCATCACTGGAGAAGTATTTCCCGTTTTTAATCTTGATGATCTTGAGTAAAGAATTTTTTAAACCAAATTTAAACCTTAAAAACTTGGTTTAATTTGTTGGCATGTTTTCCTAATGAATTCATATTCAAATATAACTGCTCAAAGAAACTGAAGTTGAATTCTTCTATATTTTCCACATGCACTTAAAAAATAAATGGTAACATCTATCATAAAATTCGTGGTGCTATCATGAAGATCTGATAACGCCTTCGATGTTCCAACAATCACTGCATCGATGTTCTTATGATGCATGTGGGAGTGATTGATCTGATAACTTGGATCGAGATCTACTCTCTCTAGAGAGTGTTAGAGATGATATAATCCCCCAAGATCTCTCAGTGAATAGTCATCATGTGATAACATCTCTCCTATATATAGTGAGTTGTGAAATTACTCTGAAAAGGTTCCCAAAACCCCCAAATTTTTATTATTCAATATATAAACTATAAATGATGTATTATAACTACTTTTTGAGTCATAAATATCATTCATATTTTTATTACTTACTTGTAATATAAAAAATATATTACATGATAAAATCAATTCTTTAAATCAACTCGTTATTCTAGTAAATATTAAATGAATCTTGAGTATTAAAATAATATTCATTCATACAACATTTTCCATGTATTTACTTAAACAATTTCAAATACTTTTAATAAATAAATTTAACCCAATTATTCTCTATTTGAATAATTATGAATTTATTTATTTATCAATGATCAATTTAACTTGGAAAACTCTCTGACCCCATTGTGGGGCCCACTGTGTCATATATACGTATTCATCAAAATAGGGAAGATTCTTGAATACGCTATTTTGTGTGACCCTCTAGAACCTTATCTATATAGTATTGAATACCATTCACAGACCAACAGTGGAGTCTAGCAACCCAGTAAGTCCCTTAAAGAGATAAGGGATGGTCATAGAAACAATAACCAACCTACGAACACACACTATGTAATATAATCTCATTGTACTTATATATCTCATAAATCATGATGCACACTTTTTTCATCATCCTTTATTTATTTAATATTTATTTATATAACTATATAGATTTACCTTTCACTACCATGGCCATAGATTTTTAAAGGTACTTCCATTCTGATAAACCAATCCTGAGATATTACTTCTTCAACGCGAAAGTAGTAAATTATATCTTGTTCATTCAACCAATGTCACACCACCAATGACACACCCAAAAAAAGATACATTTATATGACTTCATTTTCATGTTTTTTTCATCAAAGTGTGTGATAAAATAGTACACATTGATAATGATCTCAAGTTAGGATACCAATACACATGTTTATAGATACAAACAACCAATGACACCTGAAACATGTGGGGTTCCTATTTGAATGTTTTTCCTCATGATTTCACCTAATAGATATCACCAAGTGTGAAATTCATGAGAATAAGTCTTAATTATTATAATCCCCTAACACTTCATAGTCATTCATCAACTGTGTCCAGTCTATATGATGTATTTAGACCATAAAAAATAAGTTTATGATTAATGTCGTAGTATATCGAGGTTCTCATTATAGTCTAGGAACTACTGTAACCATTTTATAATAAAAATATTCTATGTATATTACTATTTATATAGTGAGTGCATAAATATATACACTATAATGGCAAGTAAAAAATCATTCATATCTCACTGTATACATGATATGGTAATCGAAAACTACGGTTTAGTTGGGTCTAGGGAACCCACAATTACAATAGTTTATACTACCCATGAATTTATTTTATGATTCTTATAATTAAAATTAGGTGGATTTACATATCCATTTTAGGATCTCTCTTTCATGGGATTTATGTTAAAAAAGTTGCCAAAGTGGTAAGCAATTCCTGTCTTAATTTTCCTTTTTTGGGACATATGGTATGTTATGAACCTATCTTCTTTTATGAGGTGTATATATATATCCCCTTTGACATGTAAAATCATGAATTTATTTATTATCATGATATTTTAAGTTTCATTTATTTTTATTCCTTCAATTTTTTTCTAATTCAAATTTATCAAAGTGGTATGGATTTTCTCTTACAATCTCACTAGTTATCAAGATTTTTTAGGATTATGTATCTAATGATAAAATCTTGTAATCCAACTCTCAAGAAACTCATGGATTTTATTCTTCTCTAGTTATATCATATGAATACATGTTTTTCCTTCATTTTCCTCCCTTTATATACTCATGATTCAAAAATAATTGTTTAAAAGTAACCCGATATTATTTCTCTTTTCAGTTGAAAATATATTTTCTTCGAAAACCAATTTTTTAAATGTATTCAAGTTTTTTTCCCTAAATTATTTTTATAAATATTTTACCAATTTTTTAGTTTTTTAAAAATCTTTTTAAATAAATCTTCGAGCCATTTTTCAAAAAATTATCATCTTTATTTTACCAAAAAAGTGAAAGAAAACTTCATTTTAACTTGTATGGAATAAAATGAATTCTCTGCCATTATGACCAATACATAATTTGAAGACTCATTTATAATCATTAAATGCTATTTTTAAAAATAATTATTTGGGAAATTTTTTATTTTTCAAAAAAAATTCAAATTAGAAATGATATTATACTCAAGAAATGTTTTAAATGATTTTTAATGTTTCCTCTAAAATTTTTCAAGTTTATTTTCAAAGAAAATTTTTTAAAAATATTTATGTTTTAAAAATTGTTTTTTAAATAAGAAAGAATATTTTCCTAAAGAAATGTTTTAAATTATTTTTAAAACTTCCTTTATAAGTTTTCAATAATTTATTTCAATGAAGATTATTTTCAAAATGTTTTATGAATTTTTAGTTTTAAAAAACTGATTTTTAAAGTAAATTATTTTACTAAAAAATGTTCCATATGTATTTTCAAAACCATTTAATATTTAATATATAATGACTTGATGTTACCTATGCCTTACCGAGGATATGATCTAAGGATACCATTCTTATTATTTATCTTAAAGGTTTATGTCTATGATGTCATGATGGTTATGAAACCTGATTCTATTCCACATGTTAGAATATGAGGAAATGATAATGAAACCTGCTTCTTTTCATGGGTTATGATATGATGAATGTTTTATGATTTTGTGTCACACATATGTATTATTTTCATTATGTGATTAGTTGGACCTATATCTCCCTCTAATACATTGGGTAAAGATTTATATCTCATGAGATAGACAAGACTAAAATGGGGTGTGAATTTTGTTAAATAAGGTGCTTTTTACACTATAGTGGTCTTAGTAGTGAACCTTGAAAAATATTATAGTTTTGGGAGTGAACTCATTTGACTATGATAGCAATGGTAGTGGGCCCTGATTACTAAAGAAATGATTTTCTATGCTTATGTGTGTGCCACAATTCTATGTATTATGCTAATTTTATGCTCTCATGGATCAAGTTTCTTAAATTCCTTAGGATTTATGTCTTATGAACTACAATTATTTATTCCCAAACTCATGAATGTTTAATTGATATTCATGGTAAAGTTTTTATATGTTATATTCAGGCTCTCATATGATTATACTCCTGTTATACTTATATATCTTCCTTGTTTACCTTTACTGGTAATTTGATCCCAACCTTTCTTCTGCTTACATTCCCTAGGTTATAAATAAATGTATTATGCATAATATGTTTAAGAAGGATTCTAGATATCAATTACTTAGTGGGATATGATGTAGTTCACCTATAAACCGGTTATTTTTGTTTCCATGTTTCCAAAGGCAGTGTACCCTTACAATCCTTAGGAATTTGTTTGTGTGATGAATGAATGCTCATAAAAAATTATGTAATATCTATGTAAAAAAATTGTATGTTTCTACATTTTGTATCAGTGAATAGGTTTATTTAAAAATTTTAAACTAGGATGATAAAAATTTATTGAGATACCTAAGTACATGTTTAATGATAAGTATAATGATAGTTCAAAGTATAGTAAAATGTCCTAGAATTTTTGTAAAGTATAGAGAGAGTGGTTTCCAAAAAATTACATCCCACATGGATACTTCAATTGAATATAGATCTAGAACAGAGGAACCAAGGGGTAATAAATCTGTAAAGTGCACATGTATCTAGACTTTATCACCAACTAGTGCATGAAAATGGGTCTTACTGCACACATGGTTTGACACACCTAGGGGATATGCTTTGGAAATTCACAACTCTTTATGAAACATCATGAAATATTTAAATAAATGATAACTATGAATGAACTAGGATAAACCTAATGTGTCATAGATTAAAAAATTCATCAATATGTAGACATATTATAAGTAATTTTTCATTATTATGTGGTTCCTCACTATAATTATTATTTCTTACACTATTCTTTTTGGTTTTAGTCAATCACTGGAACCCAGAGGAACTATGTGAATGATGAGTGTGTTGCATTTTGAAATGGTTGTACTCTTGATAATCCAAATGTTATGTGATCTAGAATTGAAAATATCATTTTTATGATCACACAACATTCTCATCATATGAATCATGCTAGACTTCCAGATAAAAAACAAGGGAACAACATTCTTATGAGTCCTTGATGAGGAAACAACAACCTTATTTCAGTGGGTCTTCTAATCTACTAATTACTAAGAAATAGATCATTACAACTAAAAATATGTTTTCCTTTGTCCAGTGCTAAGAACCTGGAAAAAAAAATCATTTTAGATTTCTTTAATTTGGAAGGAGAAGCAGATGAATGCTGGAATCACATAAAAATACAATGGAATAAGAAGAAATTGACTCCATGTATTGAGATGAGTAAATTAACTTATTTTTCAACAATAAATTTCCACATATTTATCATACAATGATGTAAAATGAGTTAATTAATCAAAATTAAAAGGATAATGAATCTACTGTTACCTATGAGGATAATTTTACATGACTTATAAGGTATGATTTTGGTATTACATCCAACCTAAAAGTAAGATTAGTTTATCAGTGGATCAAACCCATGTTTTCAAAGGGATTTATACATAAGAGACTTAATTATCTATGAATAGATTGTTCTATGTGATATAAAGTTATAAATGGAGTTTGGGGTTATGTATCAATCTCATGGTTTTGATAATAAGGGAAAAATATAATTCAAAGTAAAATCTAAAAAACATGGAGAGAATAATATGTTATTTCCTTTGTGCTCAAAGTGTGGGAAAAAATATGGAGGAAATTGTAAGGGAATAATAAATGTTTTATGTAAGTAAGGGAAGTTATATAGATAATTGAATGATTAATTGATTGGTATAAGTAAGATAATGATGAAAATAGAGAGAAATATCAATATAATGCACCACCCACACTCCAGTGTTTTAAATGGAAGGAGTACAGTCACTATGCTAACAAGTTCCCAAATGTAAAGGTTAATGATGATGATTGATTCCATAAACCTTTTAATTTGAGGGAAAATAAGAAATCTCATGTGATCATTGTTCATGAAAAGGTGTGTGATAATTATGTGGTGGAAGGCACACTTACCATCCACTATAGAATTTCTAATATCTTATTTGAATTTGGATCTACCCATTCTTTCATATCTTAAAATTTTTCTAAGGGTATATATATTTCTCCCAAATAATTATATGTATTATTATCAGTGAAAATCCTTAATGTTATAATGAACACATCTTAATAATACAATTCAACTCTAGATGAATTTTCTGATAATGTACTTCTTGTATATATTATCATTCATCCTCTGGTGTAATTTGATGTTATTTTAGGAATTGATTGGATTTATCTACATAAATACCACATCAATCATCGAGTAAGGGAATCCACATTTGATATTCCAAACCAACACATGATCATCTATTACAGTGATGATAAATATAAACTTTTGATGGAAATCACATCCATTGTATGTGATTTTATTTTTTTATCAATAAGGGATTTTATATCAGATGGTTTGAGAAAAATTTATTTTCTTAGATTTTTCCATGTATTATTTTAAATAATATAAAGAATTATTTCAAGACTAGGTGTTTATAAGAAGTTTTGTTCTAAGACCCGGTGTTCCTAGAATAAAGGATTGAAAATATTAAACTTTAAATGGCACGCGCGAGCGGTTTTCCTAAAAAAGTGTAATAACATCCAAATGGGTGCCCAGATCAGAAATATGATGGTACTATTGCATTCATTCCAGTATCTTTACTCTAGGTAGGGCCTAACATCGGCCGGTATGGGTCATATGTGAAAGATAGTTTTTGGATGTTTTAAAGAATAAAATAAATTATAGATTTATTTTATTTTAATGTTATGTAGTAAAGAATTTTCTTTTTATTAAAACTTATTAGGGAATTTAAGGTTATCGCCATAACCCTATAATCACTCTAAATCATGGAGAAAAATACTCTCAGTAACGAACGACTATGGGATTTCAGATCAAAGATCACATACATTGTTTTGATGGATCTTTCCAAAGGTAGTGACAGGATGATCGATCCTCTTTAGATAATGACCCAACCCTAAGGTAGAGTGTGTTATTTGGATTTCTTTTCCTTGTTTCTAAATTAAAAGATCAATTATAGCAACCAACGAACAAGTTGATCTGCAATTCATACTTCTTGGAGGATTGGCATATATTACAAGATTATTATTGGGATAGTTTTTTGTTTTCTCTTCATTCTTTGTTCTGACAAGAATGAATTGAGGTTGATCGAAACAAAGCCTGAGGTTCGTTCCTTAGGGTGTTCTTGGTGATTTTATCTCCCTCGTCTTCATGGTTTTATAATTGGATCCCTACGGTCGCATTTCGACTTTCAAGGTGGTTCCAAACATGATTAGACCCCCGGAGTTATTCCAAACCATCAGCAGAGGCCAGTTCTGGGTAGATCGTGTCTTAAAGAACCTAGATCTACAACCGTTTCGAAATATGGACACCAGAGGTGTCCTAGAGGTCCACATAAGAGACCACTAGAATGGTTTTTTCTTGGTCTTCTGGAAAGGAGTGACAGTGGCACCACTGAGGCAAGGAGGTGACAACTGGAGGGGCATGTGGCGGCTGGAGAGGTGGTGGCTGGAGCGGTGGCGGTTGGAGCTGGAGGCGTGTGGCGGTGCGGTGGCCAGCGGAGGCCGGAAAGGACATGTAAGGTTTTCCATGTTAGATCACATAGTGGTGGTGAGGACACAGATAAGTGGATCATGTAGGGAATGTGTGGATGTGGTGGGCCGACCGTGTGGGATGCAGCGCGACACCGTATGAACTAGGGGCACACGGTCGGGGCTGACTGTGTGCAGAAGCCCAGCCAACCCTCATGTTTGTAGGTCAAACTAAGGGAATAGAGCCATGATAGGTAATCCATTAGGCGGGGCCAGGCCTATGAGATTGGGTCGGTTTTGGTCAACCGGACCGGGTTAGGCCAGCTAGTGGGTCGGGTCGGACTCGAACCAGAGCCGAGTCGAACCTTTTCACTAAAACGACCATATATTTCAAACATAGCATCTGTTTGACATGCCATCTATGGCATTGGGACCCTTGAAAGGATTTATTCCTTATGAGACCAATTTTGAGATATAAATCGAACATATTTCTATTAAAATGGGCCATTTACGCGGGCAGTACCCAGGGTCAAGGGGGGAGAAGGGTGTGACTACTACTCACCTTGAGCCCTCTATTTTCTATGTGAATTGATTCCCTCATACACACTATCTTGGATGAGTTTTGTTATGTTTCATTCCATTTAATTTTTCCTTAACAGTTGGTTGATATCATTTCCTACTCACAATAGTATGATCCCTTCAGTAGGATTCCTAGGAAAGAGTTGTTAGAATCCCCTTAGAGGCTCGGAGTAGATCTTCTATTCCTTCCTCATACCCTAGGTAGAGTCTTCAGTATTGATGTGTCCAACTTCGATGGTCTCGGTCCTCTACTCAGTGGGTTAATCCAAATTGAGTTGTTAGTATCACCCCATTTCCCTATATATGATCCTCATCTGATGTATCGTATCTCTTCATATCTTTCATCGTAACTCTCTCATAACAGTTTCCAATGAACAATACTTCTTAGACGGACGTCATCAGTGCTATCAGACTATGAGTGTGTTCTCCCAAATGATTGTTTTGTGGAATCTTCAAGATGAATCCCTAGTGGTGGAATATGGTTGTCATGAATTACCCTAGGTTATGTGTTATGGTTTGAGTATATATGGATATTCTTGTTATATTTTTTATACATATACTTGTGTAGAGATGACTGTACATTCCTTTGTGTACTACTTTTTGGTTTCAGGGTGCCCTACTTAGTATTTTTATACTCATCCATGCATGGTTTTTTCCCTCACATTTCATGTCTTGTGTAGATGAGGGACCTTTTGACATAGTATAAGGTAGACCAGGACTGGATAGAGCCTTGTCTGATCAAATAGAATGTGGTGTTCCTACAACTTTAGATAGTAGCCTCAGTACCATGACTTCAGGTATGGTTTTCTATGGATGACTTTCAGGAACTGGTTTACAAAATTTCTTTTTGGTGGGCTTGTATTTTGGCCATGTTTACTTGTCTAGAACTTTCATTGTTGTACTCTGGTTGTGGGTTATAGTAGTTTTCATGGATTCTTTTCTTAGTGTTTTTACATTTTGGAATTTATGGGCTTGGAGATGTGTGTGTGTGTCTGTACAGATACTAAGTAAATTCATCCCATGTTAGTGATATGCCTACTTGTTACTAGTCACCATCCTCTGACCTATTAGAGGCAGGCTTGGGGAGTCGCAGTATAGGTCCCTCTAGGATGGGTCGTGAAAAAAAAATCAACATCGGTGATATTAATATTGTGCATGAGTTTCTTGATGTCCTTATAGAACAATTTCCTTTACTTACAAAAAACATGAAGTTTATTTCTCAATAGAACTCATACCTGATGCCACAATATTTTTAAAGAGTCCCTATATAATATCCTTGATTGATTTGTAAGAATTGAAAATAAAACTCTATGAGAACCTTGAAGAGGGATTCCTTTTCCAAGTATCTCACCTTAAGGTGAACATGTTATTTTTTTAAAATAATTATGGATCTATGTGACTTTTCATTTATTATCAGGATCTGAACAATATCACGTTCAAGAAAAATTATCCTCTACCCCATATTGAAAACCAATTTGATCAACTACATGGAGATCAATAATTTTCCTAGATTAAACTTCATTTTGGATATCGTCAATTGAGGGTTAGGCCGGAGGATATACCAAAGACATTATTCTATACAAGCTATGGCCAGTATGAACGTTTATTGATTCCATTTGGTCTTATTAATTCCCCTATTGACTTCATGGATTTAATAAATAGTATCTTTAAAGATTACCTTGATTAGTTTCTGATAGTCTTTGTAGATGATATTATTATATATTCAAATAGAATGAAAAATCATTATGATAAGTTTATAATTGTAATAAAACCCCTAATAAAGGATAAACTATATGAAAAACTTTCAAATTGGGATTTTTTGCTCTAAAAGTTTTATTTTTTGGGCCACATGATCTCAAGAGAGGGTATATCAATAGATCCATTAAATACAGAGCCAATTGATTATTTGACCAGACCAACCATGGTGACTGAGATCTATAATTTTCTTATTTTAGAAATATAGTATCAAATGTTTGTAGAATATTTATCATGACTCTCTAGTATTCTCACCAAGTTAACACAGAAGTGGCCCATGTTTCTATCGAAAGATGAATTTGAAGAAAGTTTCAAGGAACTGAAGATAAGGTTAGTTAGTGAACTCATGCTTTCATTACCCTATGGTGGAAAAGGATTTTTAATCGATATTTATTCATTTAATAAGGGATTGGGATGTGTTATTTGTCTTAATTTCATATTTATATCTTATGCGTCACAAAAATTGAAGGTTCGTGAGAGAAATTACCCCAACATATGATTTGGAGTTTTTTCGGTAATTTTTTCATTAAATATTTGGATGAGTTATATTTATAGAGAAAATTGTGATATATATCATGATAAAAAAAAGTTTAATGTATACATTCACACATAAGGAGTTGAATATGCACCAGAGAACATGGTTATCGGTGATTAAAGATTATTACAGTTCAAATACATTTCCACCCTTGGAAAGAGAATAAGGCGTCTAATGATTTGAGTAAAAATTATCATGCTAGCATATCAATGATGAGGATTAAAAGAGATCCAATATTTTTAGATTATAAAATGGTGGGTCTTGAAACCTGGAAGGGGAGAAATCTTATCTTTCTCAATTTAATGTTCAAATATCTATCCAAGTAAAAATTAAATAGGTATAGAAGGAAGATGAAGAGACATAAAAGAAGGTTAGAAATATTCCTAAGTTTAACCTTGATCATGATGTAATGATAAGTTTCAAGAACTATGTATGTGTTCTATCCATAATATATTTGAATATGGTATTGTTTCACTCATAGTACTTCATTCTCTATTCATCTAGGAAGTAAAAAGATGTATATAAATTGGAAACTGTATTTCTAGTTGAATTGCATAAAGAGAGATATCATGTATTTTTTACCTCGGTTATTGGAATTTTAGCAAGTTAAGAATGAGAGAAAAAAATTAATGGGATGTTAAATTTATTACCCATACTAGACTGTAAATGGTAAAAAATAACAATGTATTTTTTTGTCAGACTCCCCCAAAATGATTGAAGGGAATAATAATATATGTTTTATATTAAATCTCCTTAAAATGTAATCAAAATTAATTTATATTATAGAATAATTCTCTCTTGATCGTCATTCCATAATATACATTAAAAAAGTAGTCATTTTCCATGGAGTACCACATTTTATTGTGTCTTATCAGGATATGAGTTTTATTTTATAGTTCTGGTTGAGTATTCAATAAGATATGGATACAGAGTTGAGTTTCATCACTGTATAACACCCTCAGACAAATGTTTAGTATGAGGTAATAATTAAAACCCTATATGATATATTCGTATCTGGTTATATGCATTTAAAATGTGATTGGTATCAACACCTTCTTCTCTTGAGTTTTCATACGACAATTACCTTCACATCGGTATTCATATAGATCCTTATAAATCCCTCTACAAAAAGAAGTGTAGAGATCAAACATTATAGAATGAAATTGGAGAAAGAAATATATTGGGAATTAAGATAGATTAAGAAAAATTATTGAAGGCTATAGCCATTCAACAACACATCAAGGAAGCTCTGAATTGACAGAAAATTCTTGCTGAAAATTGTTGGCATGATCTAGAATTTGAAGTTGGTAACAATGTTTTTAAGAATTTCTCATATGAATAAGGTAATGATATTTTTAAATAATTGAAAACTATGCCCTATTTTTGAAATTACCTTTTAATTTCATGATCATATAGGTATGGTATCCTATTGATTGACTCTTTCACCAAACCCCTCTCATGTTCATGATGTGTTCCATGTATCTCTTCTGAGGAAGTACATAACTGATCCTTCACATGTAATGAAATCAGAGGGTTCACTGATGAAGCATGATATTTATTATGAAGAAAAACTAGTGGAGATTATTGATCATAAATATAATGTTCTATGAAATAATACCACTTTCTTGGTTAATGTTTTGTGGTGAAACCTCTAGTTTAAATAAGTTATGTGTGAACCTGAGGAAATGATGTGGAAAAAGTATCTCCATTTGTTTATATCAAAGTGAATAATTTTTTGGGAGAAATTAATTTTAAAGGGTTATAATATAACACCCCGAGTTTTTATGAATTTATTTTTCTCAAATAAATTAAATTTCTTTTATATATTGTGTTATATGCAACACCATGTTTTAACGAACCATTAAAAACTATTAATATTTTTATTTAAATGAGACCATTATATACTAGGCATTAAACAGAGAGATATGAATAATAATAACTAATTTTTAAATGTTAATTACAATGGTTTTATAGAAATAAAACATATTGAAAAAAAATTACTAAATTTTTAGAAAAGACTTTTTATGTTTCGAAAATAATATTTTCTCAAAAAATGATTTTTATTTCTTATAGTGAAAAAAATAAAATTAATTTTAAAACTTATAAAAAATTTATTTTATATAAAAATATTAATTTTTTAAATCATCATATCAAAATTATCTTATGATTAATATTTGGTATTTTTCTAAAAAGATTAGTTTTTCAAGGAATATTCAAATATACTTTTTGTATTGAAAACTTCCTTCTTTTTAAAAAAAATTGTAAGGTTAAATTTTTTTTAAAAATGGATTTAAAAGTAAAAATATTTCAATTATATTTAAATTAATCCAATTTAGTTCATTGGAATCGATCTAATATATAATTTTGATATGAAATCATTTTAAACGTTTGAATATTTTTTATTGGAGATCTGTTTTCTCATCTTGTTTGCAAGTTTAATTTTAAATTAATTATTTCCACTTATATGAATATAATTTGGAAAAATAGATTTCATATTTGTAATAATAATAATTTATATTATCTAATAATGTAAACTTAATGTTTTACCATAATTAATAGTAAAATAGGAACAATTATTTACCATGTTTAAGGTAAAATGGGTTTATCGGAGATTGAAATCTAAATATAAGGGTTAAAAATGACTCAAAACATATCCATAACCCTTTTTATGTCCATATTTAGAACATATATCTATTATTGTGAATAATTTTCCTTTTTTAGCCTTTTTTAATGATTAAAACGTGGTTAAACCTTTTTATTTTTAAACAATTACAAGTGTGTCACTCACCTCACTTATAAATGGTCGTCCACTCCCCTCTCCTATTAACAATTCCAAACCCTATTTTTTTATGTAAATACCTAACTATATAAATTCATTAATTATATAATAACATCCTAGAAGACTTCTTTAGGTCATAAATCCAACCTAATAATCCTTTTGGTGAAAACCAAAAGAAGTTGTTCAAAGAAGATGTAACACCATTAACTGAGTGTCTTATTTTACTTCTTCCTCCACATACTTCGATTATTATTAAACCATGATGATATAATATCCTTACTATATTATATGTCACGAACCAAATCTGGTCGCCGCCCAAACCGGCACCAAACCCAGCCTGTGACATGACCCGAAGGGCGTTCCCTATCCCCACGGGCTGGCACAAGTGCCCGGGTATCATTTATTTAGGTTTGGGAACGATTTACCCGAATATGAAGTCATAAACCATTAAAAACAATCAATATACTGAATCTGAAAATTTATACCAAATGATGTTTAAACAAAAACCAGAACTGAATACATAGGTTTAGAGTCAATACAAAAGTTCCAAAGACACAATGGAACAAAAACAAAACAGCCCCATGGACTCCACATGACAAGGGGTCATCACCCCCAAGACGTCTCCACTACTCTGCCCCAAGGATGAGGACTAACACCCTGAACCACCATCACCCTTAGCCTTTCCTTTACCTGGGTCAAAAAAAATGTCTACTTACACCCAAGGGGTGTAAGTAGGGTGTGAGCCTAAGCCCAATAGGATACCACCCTATGATTCCAAGGTGCATGCAATACAAGGTGAAAAAGCAAGCAGTTTTAATACGCAATTAAAAGCGGTGAAAAATTCCACAAAATGAAACTTTAAATTGAAAACATTTTTCAAGATAAAACTTTCAGAATATTAACACATTTGAATAGGAATATTATATACTGCATTATAATTCCAAAGACACCCAAAAACAAGGGCAAATACCACAAATACACTGAGCAACAAAACCGGGACACCCCTAGGCACTAGATAGTCTCAGGCCCCATGTACCTCGTACCTCAGTGTAATGTAACCATAGTAAAATCCTTTCTCATGCACGAGCCACTAGTAGGGAACATACTCATAACCTAGTCGTCCCCAATCATAATCCACATAGTTTTGTTAGAGTTGTCATTATCCAAATGCTAAGTGAAAACAGGGACAAAACCCATCTGGTCCACTAGCTGTACTAGTACAAATCCGCCCCACCTAGGTACTCGGGCTTCCCCCTTTGTGCTCAAACACTTTTAGGATTTAACACACATCCAGTTTATTGTAAAACACCACTACTGGTCACATACACCAAATACAGTAGCTATCTCATTTTATACCACTTAAAACACACAACAAACTCTTTGAATTTGAATAAATCAATTTCACAAAATCTCGTGTAGTTTTGCACACAAAACCCCTTAAGAAACCCACTTTTACACGATGTTCACAATTGTAAGTTACCAAAACAGTAAAGGCAGCCCAATAAATATCAATTAAAACAACAAACCAATTTTTGGGCATCCTCATGTTAAACAAGAAGTGTTATCTTGGTAAAACCTTCATTTTCACACAAAAGTGGAACCAAAACTTCACTTTCTTTACAAACACAATTAAAACCCATTTTTTGCAGCAATTACCAAAGGGGATAAACATTATAAACAGTATTTTATGCCTTATTACATATCAATAAAAACAACTAAGTATTTATAGGGCATCCTTAAATAAACAAACAAAACACTTCTTTGGAAAACCCCCAATTTCACACCAAATTGGCATTTTAAATTCAATTGCAATGGAAACATCATTAGAACCAATTTTTTCAGCAATAATAAAATTATATAAATTTGAAAATATGATAAATACAGCATGCTAATACACAAATATTGCATCAACATTGGAATCACCTACCAAATCAAATGAAACCATTGAATCCTTTGTGCGAAAACAAAAACGCACCACCACCGCACCTCAAGAAGGGTAGATCAAACATAAAATAGAAAATTGGTGTAAGAAAACCCAAGGTTAAACCTTGGGTTCGAACCCCTACTGACTGGTCATTGTTCACTTCAATAAAAAGGGAGGAAACCCTAAAAAAATAGAATGAAACCCTAATCAATTTGAAAGGAGAAAATAAATGGACAAACTTACTTGAGAAATATAGAATGAATCTCCCCAAAACACCAGTATCTGAAATTGAAAACGTCCAAAACTTAGGTGATGTTCTCACAAGAATTATTAGGTCATTTAGGAATTGGAATGGAGGGAAAAGAGTATGAATTGAGAGAGTTATGATTGAATTAACATACCTCATCAAATCTGCCCGATTTTAGAAACCCTAAGATGTTCGTCCCTAAATCGCGATCCTAAGAGCTCCAAAGAGGGGGGTAAAGAGGCTGGGGGAGCGGCTGGGTGTAATTTCCGCATATGAGGCTTGGAATCACCGAAAACACGCAAAAATTGAAAGAGATATTAAAGAATTAACATTTATTTTTAATGCAGAAAATGGGCTTTCGGGCAGGCCCAATCCCCTAACTAAAACCCCATATCCACCAAGATTATGGATTTATAAAGGCCCCAAATTTAAATTTGGGGTTAATATATCAGGGGAGAACAATTAGGAGTTGGAATGAGTCAAAAATATTAAAAATTAAAAAAGTTATAAATGAAAAAAAATTATTTTTAAATCTGGAATTGGGCTCGTAGTTTGGCCCAATTCATGAAAACTCACCAATTCTCAATAAAACCTTTGGAAACCACCAAAAAAAATCATGAGTGGAAAATAAATTTAAAATAACCCTAAAATAGGTTACGTACGTGACAATTCTCCCCACCTTAAAAACTTTCCGCCCCGGATAGTCACAGCATGGTCAAAGCAACAACCAAACCCAACTGAGAAACCAATAGGTACACCTTTGCCAGGTTTCACCCCCAAAGGTCAAAACACCTCCAGTGATCAATGAAGGAAGGAATACTCTCACAAATCAAACTTACACCACTTTCCTAAAACCATCAAGAACATTCAGGCTTTATCCCAAATAAAAACTCCTCAAACACAATCTGAACAATACTCAAGCAATTCACCCAAACGAACAACAACTTTGAACAAGGTTACACTTACCTTACTTTAACTAAACCATTGGGTGCTCTCCAGTCCCAATGTTTACTCAAGAATGATGTTGGTAGCTAGATATATCTGAACGAGACTATCTACACCAAGCCAAGACCATGGAAAAATCTAAGTTACTGGTACGGGGGGGACACAAATACGCTCCCCACCATAAGAGACAACCAATATTTTTTTTGAGACATAATCAAGAGACTAACAGGGGGAGGACTAAATGGACTCACCGGTACAAAGGATATACTTCCATCAGAAATTTACAAAAGAAATTATATAAGACTCATAGTGGGTCTCCTCACCATAAGAACCAATCATCTTAACAAACCATCACTGGTCGGTAAAGAAAGACCCCAAAATTTAAAGAGTTGGGGCGACCACATGGTTAGTTTGCATGGTTTGGGAAGCCATACACTAATAGTTGGGATCCTTCTTTCCGCATGGTTTTCTGGGGCATGGTCACTATTATCCAAGTGAAAACTGTGTTCACAAACAGTGTAGACAACCAAAAGGGGGAGGGAATAACATTGGGTGATGACATGGGCACACGACCCTCCACCTATTTCCACCGAACATGGACAACAGAAGAATGATTATGACACCATAGGTTTAAAATCTTCCTAACTTTCATACTGAGGAAATGACTTTGTACAAGGGTTTAAATGACACTGGAGTTTCCCATGACTACGCGCCAGCTTCTCTCCGAGGCCTATGGCTGGAGCTCAAATGATTGAAGCATCTTCGGCCTCGCAGTTAGGCTTTGGAAACCCCATGAACGATAATTCTTATTTCAATGAAACCAACAACTAAAACGCAATCTCAGATAAGTTTTCCAGACATAACACATTCCAAACTCACTTTAACCAATCCCGATATTTCACTGAAACAAGGGCTAAGAAGATACACACACATCACACCTTGTTTCTTTAGGTGAGAAACAATAGAAGTAAAGAACACCAACACTCACCTTCGTCTAAAATGAAGGATTTTGAAGTTTTTCCAAGGGAGACATTCTCACAACATAATAGGGACTCTCATAGGATTTCACGACATTCACCTCTATGGTCAATCGAGCACATGACATCATAAGGCATCACCGAACATGGCCATTGCGACTGATATAAACAATTCATGGAGAAGGACCTTATACAACATACCCAAACAACACACAATTCTAGAAAGTGGCCACAATATCCTATCGGGACCATATTTCCCACACCGGTGGCTTAACATGAATTAATGCATCAAAGAAACTTTGAAGAACCCAAAGGTCCTATTAGAAACCATCGAGACACTCATCCACACTTACAACCAAAGAACACTTCCACCTTCGACGAATCATGAAACTTTAGAAACTAAGGTTTCTTTCAACCTTCCACAATAACTTTACCACTACAAGAGGATACAAAAATCAACGAAATGAATGGGTGTAGACTCAATCAAAAATGATCGATAAAATATTCCTTATATTGATCAACTGGAGGATTTTCAAATGGCGAAACAATATGGATTGCACTTCAGCTGTGCATTAACCCTTAATGGGGGCATACCTTATCCAATGAGAGAACCCAAGGACCCAACCAAGCTGGTCCATTAGTCAAAACATTCCTCAAACCAGATCCAAACACATGAAGGGAACCACCGTAAAGGAATCCCAAAACATTTTTCAAAAGAGACCACTAATCGTATCTACAACACAGCTCACCGACCAAACACAAACCCAAAACACAGTTCAAACAGGAGGGGTTCTTGGACACAAAACATCCCACAACATCAACATTATCAAAAACCCATAATAAAAACTATACTAAACTATTCATCAATACATCATGTTTTTCTTTAAAACTATTTCTTTGAAAACAAACGGTTTTGCAGTAAGCGTATCCACCAATGGTACCCCATGGGCCTCACACATGCATGTTTTTGTGTCACACCGGGCACCCTCCTCATAACCATCCCAGCACTCATCCAGTCATGCCATCAACCATCCATCATCCCATATAACCCCATGCATGTGGTCACTCATGGAAATACCAAAGGGTAAAACAAAAATTCCTTCCACTTTTCAAAAACAAAATGCTCAAGCAACCCAACCTTTTTCTCAAAACTGCTAACAATGAGATCAAAATCCCAATTCACATCTTACAAAACATTTCATAAAGACACATCAATTTGGAAAAGAACCCACATTCAAGATATTCATATCAATATAAAAACATCTCATCCCATTAAAACACCGTTTTATTATTTAGAAAACTCTATTGGAAACACTTTTCAAAACCAACTTTAATATAGTTCCTTCTTTCAAAAGAGGTGTAAGCACACCATTTTACATTTCAAAACAATTCTGAAAATTCAATTCCTCAATTTCATAAAACGAACCATTCCCTCTTTATTTGAAAATAATTTCATAAAAACTTTACGCTTATTAAAACCAAGTCACCAGAAAACCAAAGTGCCAGGATTTCAAAACTAAAGCACAAAACAATCCGAGAGGAAACTAATTTCAATGGGTGACTTGGAAATATGGTTGGCAGCCATATTCCAATCACTTCACTATCACAGAGAGTGTTTTAGGGAATATCCCCAGCTTCACATGGCTTTCCAGGCCCTGCGATCTCACTGAGACCATTAAACCAACTCTCTTTTCATTTCCCCTAATCATCATCAAACCAAGAAAACCAAAGGAATTAGATAAATCCCGACTTCCCATGGCGACTCGAATCCTGTCATGAGGTGTAGTGATCAGGAACACTACCCATAACTGTACTACCAAGTCCCAATAATCGTAACTTTATACTATCCCGACTGTTCCCCAAATAACGTGACCCAAAGAGTTAACCAGAACCTCCTCTGATACCATTTTGTCACGAACCAAATCTGGTCACCACCCAAACCGGCACCAAACCCAGCCCGTGACATGACCCGAAGGGCGTTCCCTATCCCCACGGGCTGGCACAAGTTCCCGGGAATCATTTATTTAGGTTTGGGAACGATTTACCCGAATAAGAAGTCATAAACCATTAAAAACAATCAATAAACTGAATCTGAAAATTTATACCAAATGATGTTTAAACAAAAACCAGAACTGAATAAATAGGTTTAGAGTCAATACAAAAGGTTCAAAGACACAATGTAACAGAAACAAAACAGCCCCATGGACTCCACATGACAAGGGGTCATCACCCCCAAGTCGTCTCCACTACTCCGCCCCAAGGATGAGCACTAACACCCTGAACCGCCATCACCCTTAACCTTTCCTTTACCTGGGTCAAAAAAAATGTCTACTTACACCCAAGGGGTGTAAGTAGGGTGTGATCCTAAGCCCAATAGGATACCACCCTATGATTCCAAGGTGCATGCAATACAAGGTGAAAAAGCAAGCAGTTTTAATATGCAATTAAAAGCGGTGAAAAATTCCACAAAATGAAACTTTAAATTGAAAACATTTTTCAAGATAAAACTTTCAAAATGTTAACACATTTAAATAGGAATATTATATACTACATTATAATTCCAAATACACCCAAAAACAAGGGCAAATGCCACAAATCTACTGAGCAACAAAACCGGGAACACCCCTAGGTACTAGATAGTCTCAGGCCCCATGTACCTCGTACCTCAGTGTAATGTAACCATAGTAAAATCATTTCTCGTGCACGAGCCACTAGTAGGGAACCTACCCATAACCTAGTGGTCCCCAATCATCATCCACATAGTTTAGTTAGAGTATTCGTTATCCAAATGCTAAGTGAAAACAGGGACAAAACTCATCCGGTCCACTAGCCGTACTAGTACAAATCCGCCCCACCTAGGTACTCGGGCTTCCCCCTTTGTGCTCAAACAGTTTTAGGATTTAACACACATCCATTTTAATGTAAAACACCACTACTGGTCACATACACAAAATACAGTAGCTATCGCATTTTATACCACTTAAAACACACAACAAACTCTTTGAATTTGAATAAATCAATTTCACAAAATCTCGTGTAGTTTTGCACACAAAACCCCTTAAGAAACCCACTTGTACACGATGTTCACAATTTTAAGTTACCAAAACAGTAAAGGCAGCCCAATAAATATCAATTAAAACAACAAATCAATTTTTGGGCATCCTCATGTTAAACAAGAAGTGTTATCTTTGTAAAACCTTCATTTTCACACAAAAGTGGAACCAAAACTTCACTTTCTTTACAAAACAATTAAAACCCATTTTTTGCACAAATTACCAAAGGGTATAACCATTATAAACAGTATTTTATGCCTTATTACAGATCAATAAAATCAACTAAGTATTTATAGGGCATCCCCAAATAAAGAAACAAAACACTTCTTTGGAAAACCCCCAATTTCACACCAAATTGGCATTTTAAATTCAATTGCAATGGAAACATCATTAGAACCAATTTTTTCAGCAATAATAAAATTATATAAATTTGAAAATATGATAAATACAGCATGCTAATACACAATGATTGCATCAACATTGGAATCACCTACCAAATCAAATGAAACCATTGAATCCTTTGTGCGAAAACACAAACGCACCACCGCCGCACCTCAAGAAGGGTAGATCAAACCTAAAATAGAAAATTGGTGCAAGAAAACACAAGGTTAAACCTTGGGTTCGAACCCCTACCCACTGTTCATTGTTCAATTCAATAAAAAGGGAGGAAACCCTAAAAAAAATAGAATGAAACCCTAATCAATTTGAAAGGAGAAAAGAAATGGACAAACTTACTTGAGAAATATAGAATGAATCTCCCCAAAACACCAGTATCTGAAATTGAAAACGGCCAAAACTCAGGGGATGTTCTCAAAAGAATTATTAGGTCATTTAGGAATTGTAATGGAGGGAAAAGAGTATGAATTGAGAGAGTTATGATTGAATGAACATACCTCATCAAATCTGCCCGATTTTAGAAACCCTAAGATGTTCGTCCCTAACTCTCGATCCTAAGAGCTCTAAAGAGGGGGGGTAAAGAGGCTGGGGGAGCGGCTGGGTGTAATGTCCTCATATAAGGCTTGGAATCACCGAAAACACGCAAATATTGAAAGAGATATTAATGAATTAAAATTTATTTTTAATGCAGAAAATGAGCTTTCGGGAAAGCCCAATTCCCTAACTAAAAACCCATATCCACCAAGATTATGGATTTATAAAGGTTCCAAATTTAAATGTGGGGTTAATATGTCAGGGGAGAACAATTAGGAGTTGGAATGAGTCAAAAATATTAAAAATTGAAAAATTTATAAATGAAAGAAAATTTATTTTTAAATCTGGAATTGGGCTCGCAGTTTGGCCTAATTCATGAAAACTCACCTATTCTCAATAAAA
Source organism: Viscum album (assembly GCA_963277665.1). Lineage (NCBI taxonomy): Eukaryota > Viridiplantae > Streptophyta > Magnoliopsida > Santalales > Viscaceae > Viscum > Viscum album. The sequence goes on along the minus strand of OY728142.1, from coordinate 1,535,015,153 downwards.
CCTTTGGAAACCACCAAAACAAATCATGAGTGGAAAATAAATTTAAAATAACCCTAAAATAGGTTACGTACGTGACATTATATATACTTTTATGTTCTTATGTTAGTTTCATAACCTAAAACCATCTATTCTTCCATAACATGGTATCGGAAATCATCATTCGTGTGTACGGCGGACATACGGACTTGTGGATCAATATTTTTAATTTTCCCTCACTACCTATCACAGATGAATATAATGATGGATTAAATGTTTATATATTATATTTATAATATTACTATACTTTTTTAATTATTATATCACATATACCTTCATAATTTCCATTCTATGGGAATTCGATAATGTCGCTCATGTGTACGAAGGACTACTACCTTGCGATGTGATGTGATTTGTTCACACTTTACATGGAAGGTAATAAGGATGGGTTTAAGGGAAATATGTGATATATATATATATATATATTTGAAATAAAAATTACTATAAAATGGTAATATAGTATTTTCCATTCCTTCTTTTAATCCGCTGAGAAAATGGAAATAGTGTTCATGCATACATATGACTTACTATCTCTATGAACAATGTATTTCATTTTCTGTCTATAAATCTTATGGATTAATCTAAAACCATATATAATGAATATATATTATATTTATAAAATTTTTATAATTCTATATATGATGTAACTATGATCAAAGTAAAGGACCAAAAATAACAAATCAAAACACATATAGAAAACAAAGAACTTATTGCCCAAAATGTGACTTTAGCATGGAATTGTTAATAAATGGGTAATAAAAGGTCATAAGAAAGTAATATAATATATGATGTATATATATATATGGTTATGTAAAAAAATTATGTTAAACTTATATTTATTATACATGTGGTTTTAATGTCTACTATGGAATTTGAGACTTATGATAAGGGATTTTCATCTCACATTTATTTTCTATGAGACACAAATCAAATTCACCACATGTTTATTTTATATTGTGTATATACTAAAGATGAATTTATTTTATGATTTTCATAATTAATGTTATGGATATTTAAATATCCATTTTAGTATCTCTCTACCATGGTGTTCACAGTTCAAAAGTTACCAAAACAGTAAGCAATTTTTGTCTTAATTTTCCTTCCTTGAGACATATGTTATGTTATGCACCAATATTATTTTATAAGGTGTATATACAACCCATTTCCATGTAATATCATTAAATTATTTGTTCTTATTATATTTCATGCTTTATTTAATTTTATTTATTCAATTTTTCAATAATTTAAATTTATCGAATTGGTAAATAATTTATGTTACAATCTCATTATTTATCTAGATTATTTATGATTATGTTTCCGACGGTAAAATAATATGATCCATCTCCCAATAACCAGATAAATTTTCTTATCCTCTATTTATTTAATTAGAATACATTTTATCCCTCCATTTTCCTCTCTTTATGTACTTAAGATTCAAATATAATGTTTTTATATAAGCCAAATTAATTTATCTCTTCAGTCAAAAAACCTCTTCCTTTAAAAACCATGTCTTTTAAGAATATTTTCAATTTTTTTAAAATTATCCAAATTATTTATTAAATATATTTTTCCCATGTTCGGATTTTTTTAAAATGTTTTTAATGGAATCATTATGTCATTTTCCAAATAATTCTTGTTTTTGTTTTTATGAAAGTATAAATGGAATATTCATTTTACCGTGTATAAAAAAAATATAATTTTTCACCACTATGACTAATCATTTAATTAAATATTAATTTGTAATATTTTATGTTTGTTTTAAAATAAAATTATTTTGAAAACTTTTTATGTTTTAAAATGTTTTTTTCAATGTAGAAAGTATATTTTACTCATGAAATTTTTTAAATGATTTTTAAAGTTCCCTTTATAAAATTTCAAGGTTATTTTCAAAGAAAATAATTTTCAATATTTTTTATTTTTAAAAAATTATTTTTAAATTGAAAAGTATTTTTTTCTCAATGAATGTTTTAAATGATTTTTAAAGATTACTTTATAGGGTTTCAAGGTTTTTTTAGAGAAAATAATTTATAAAATGTTTTTTTAATTTTTAGTATTAAAAAGTGATTTTAAAATAAAACAATTTTCCTCAAGAAATGTTCCAAGTGTCTTTTAAAAAAATACCATCAAATACAACATATTTTATGTCACCTATTCCTTACATGGGATATTATCTAAGGATACCATTATTACTCTTTCATTGAATGGTTTATGTTTATGATCGAATGATATTTATGAAAAGTATTTCTCTTCCACTACATATACTGTATGAAGATTTTTATGAAACCCTATTAGTTTCCTGGGTTATTCTACAATTAAATGATTAAAGTATTATCAAACCTATCACTTTTCCATAGGATATGGTATGATTAAATGTTTATGAAACCCATTTCATTTTATGAGTTAGGATATGATGAATTTTTTATGATCTTTTGGAACTTATATGTATGCTTTTCATTATGTGATTGTTGGGAAATATATCATCCTCTAATGAATTGGGTAAATATTTATATCCCATGATATATATAGGATTGTAATGGTTAGTTAACCTAGTTTAATAAGGGAATTTTTCCGCTATGATGTTCTTGGGAGTGAACCTTGACTACTATGATGTTTTGGGGAGTGATCTCATTCCACTGTGATAGCCTTGGAAGCGAGACTTGAATACTATGGAAATGATTTTCTATGCTTTTGTGTATGCCACAATTTTATGTATTATGCTAATTTTATGATCTTATGGGTCATTTTATTTGACTTTCTTATGATTCGTGTCTTATAAACTGCTAATATTTATGACGTGACTTAATCTTTTGAACTTCGAGATGAATGGTATGGTATTCATATGTTGTGATCATGTTATGCTTATATATCTCCATTTTTTACCATTATTGAGCATCCGAGATTACCCTTTCTAATGTTTCACTTCCCCAAGGTATTAATAAATTTATTATTTTTGATATGTTTAATAAGGATTCTATATAAAAATAACTTAGTGAGAAATAATGTAGTTCACCTATGAACCAGTTGTTTATCTTTTCATGTTTCCATAGTCATCATATATTTATGATCCTCTAGAATATGTTTGTTTAATTTAGTTAATGTTCATAAAAATTGATTTAATATATATGTATGAAAAACTTGGGTCACTATATGGATATACTTCATATAATACTTATTTTTAAATTTCCTGGTGATGATTCATAGAAAATGAAATTCAATAATATGAAAAAAAAAGTGAGAATATAAATCATATTCATTTTCAAAAAAAATTAAATTTGAATAATATATTAAACTCATCACTCTTCTAATAAGAAATTTTTTTTGATATTGTGTTACTGGATACTCATTGAGGATTGGTATAACCATAAATCTATGCCAACTCTACCAGTTCATCCATTATATATATCATTCTTACAATATATCTACAGGTCACTTAATTCCATAAGTTGTACATACCTCACTACTTCACCATCAGAAATATTATAGTGAAGATACTACCAAAATATTAATTCATTTAAATATAATAAATAATACAAAAATTAATCTAATAAATTTCTTACCTATATATGAGCCCATGAATTACACTTTATATCATTTTCAATGTGCCTTCAGGAGGATGGTTTTATGGGAATGATATCAGGGTATTCATAAATAATCATCATAAAAATAATACATTCTCTTCCAATTTTAGCAATCATTTTATTTTCTTCACTATACTCATCCATTGCCTATGATTGTAAATTTCATACTCTATGCATTTGAGTACACCCATCAAACCTAAGAGTGGTATATCCAACTATGGATGAATAAAATATAAATATTAAATTAATTTAAGTTGTGATGAAAATGAATTATGGATACAAAATTTACTAGGTTTGTATACATATACCTGAGCCAAGATTATCACTAAAATATGGTGGATCCCTAAGTTCTGAAGGATCGGTAACATTTGTAGTGCTAGTGGAGGTATCATAATGATCAATATGCTTAGTATGATGAAAATGAGTTGGAGAAGAATTTTAAGGATCATGAAAAAAAATCCTAAATAACATGGATATGTAGAAAATATAGGTGGTTTAGACAACTGTGGAAATGATAATAGGGATGAGGAGTGGGATCCATTATCAGATAAGGAAATGATGTATATGGAGGACGATCAGATGAAAATAGTAGAAACAATATAGGTGGTTTGAATATCCCTAATTCCTCTAAGGGGCCAATGGGATAAGAACTTTTCTATATGGTATATCTGGTCAAGGGTCTTGGAGTGATTGGGTACATTGAGTGTTTTGAGTTTATCTAGTACCCCCCCCCCCCCCCCCCCGAACTGCTAGGCTGGTCACCATTGTTGCAAGTATATCTAGAGAACAATTTTCTCCAAGAGAGTTAATCTTGATTAAAATTTAAAAATGATTAATTATATGATATTATTTGTTTTTTAGTTTATATATATATTTAAAATAGTATGATCACAAGAGGAATAATAGGAGGAATTACCATCTCCCTCGTGTAGCAATTATTTTCAGACATTCTCTTCATTCATATATGTTAAATATTTTTCATTTACGGTATTCAAAAATAAATTTACATTTAATGAGTAATTAATTAATAATGAGTAGTCCAAATAATACTTAATAGGTGACATAACATAATTAAAGAATAATTATTTCCAAGAAAAAAAGGGAAAGGCAGTTACATAACATAAACATGTCATATTTAGTGTAAATAAAATCAAAATAAAAATTATTTGGCATGAAATAATCAACATATACTAATTAGAATGTTAAACATCATAAGGATTCATTATTTTATTTTATATTCAATCCAATTAATTAACTAATCATAAAAGATCAACCATTTCCTCATCAAAATCTCATATCATGGTAAGCAAGAAAAATAGTATTTTTGTACTCTTAACCTCTATCAACCTATGATTTAATGATTTAAGATTACTTCACTAAAATTATTTCATATTAATCCATGGTTTTCTTCTGGTTTATACTAACCCTTATGTTTCTAATACTGTATCCAAAAAATTTTATACATCATATTTGTCTTTATTACCCACATATTTTAAATTCTATATTTATACTTTTTTGATTATTCCATCATCAATATCATCTAAACTCATAAATTCACCGTGATAGATTTATACTACCCTTACCTTATTTTAATTTATACATATAATTTAAAATTTTTGTTTTCATCATGTTCATAAGAACAAGAAAATGTATCATGATATACATATTTCGTGCATATAAATTTTCAATTTTAATCCAATAATTTTATTATTTAATTATTTTACCCAATATGTAACTGTTTTAATTATTTCATTGTTAAATAATATATTAAATTACCTACAAGATATATTGAATAGATATATAATTTTTGGATTTTCATTAATTAAATTATATATAATTTAATAGAGGAAAATATTATTATTTTGTTAGTGAAAATTTGTATGAGACGTTATGTAGAGGTCATTGTAAATGAGGCTATATATGGGCACTCTAATGTTTGTGTAAAGGTATAATGGCTGGGATGTGTACAAGTAGAATGGATTGACTATCTGTCCATTTAAATTTCACGTTAAGTCTCATAAGGGTAATCCAAGATGGTGAAAAAAGGTAATGGAGGATGAGGCTGAGGTTAGGCTATGTGAAGGTATGAATTCAATCATGTAAAGTTATAAAGGAAGAGCTTCATAAGGTTCCTATAATGGATAAATGAGCTATGTAAAGGTAAATTGGAAGTTGAATAAGGTAAAATGAAAAGTTCAGTTTCATGGAATCTTCTTTTCACTTTAGTGTGTTGTGATATGGTAGTATTAGAAATAAAAGACTTATGTGAGGGTACCTTTTATTACCCTTAAACATCATTCAAAATAGTGCCTTGTACAATGGTACTTTATATATCTCTTATGCAATGCAGAAAATAGGGACATGGGTAAGGGTACTTCAGTACTACCTTTATGTAGTGAAATAGAGGGGAAATCTCACATAAGGTTAATCATGTTATTCTATGTCTTTTATAAAGATCATACCATGATAAAAATATCTATGTAAAAGAAATATCTTTTTCAAGAAAATGTGTATATGTAACTTCAAACATAACCAAACCCTGATTAACTCCCAAGGATCAGATAATTTGTTAAAATCATTTAATAAGTATCAAAACTCATAGAATGAACAAATGACACATATGGTTTCTTCTATATTGTACCCACCACTACTTGAGGTTAAAAATCAACTCATACAATTAGACAATTTGAATCACCATACCTATAAAATTGATCAATACCATTGGGGGTAGTGACAGAGCAAATTTATGTGCATATTTTTAATATAATAATAATTAATTGATGCTATTTTTAAATGATAAAACCCATGTATTTAAATGTTTTATTAAAATAATGGGAAATTTTGATTATAGAATACAAATGAGCTAAATTGTGAAAAGTGCTTAATTCTGGATTTTTGAAAGATTTTCACATCAAGGGTATTTTGGTCATTTCCTAAAAACAATAATTCCAAAAAATTTATTCAAATTTTTTTATAATCATTATTTTATTTACTTCATTCTTTTCTTTTGTACCAGGGGCTGAATCAATCATCTAGAGGCCCTAACAAATCAATGAAATTGAAGATTTTTTCAGGCGGACAGTGTGGACCCCACCCACGTAACGGAAACTCATTTCTATCTAAACCCATAAAAATTCGGTTACTCCACTTTGGTATCATATAAGACTCATATATGCATTAAAAAAATAAATTACATGGAGTTTTTAATCCATTTAGGTGGCCATTTAATGACATATTCTTAAAACAAGCTTCCTGGATGCTTCATCTAGAAACAAAAACCATCAATGAAAAAATCATAACACCTAGAACCTCTAGAAAAATAAGCCTAACTTTGGAGGGTGGACGTCCAACACATTAATGTACAAATTTAATGAAGGGTTCCATGTGTGAAGAAGCCAATTAATGGTTCAAAAACGTGACAACATTTGGAGGACAGAAATCTTCCTATAAAAAGAGAGGAGCTCCCTACCTCTCAAATCATTCCAATCCTTCCCAACATCATCCGGGGTCACCAAGGAGAGGAGGCCATGGGCCATTTATATTTTTATTCTTTCTTTATTTTATTTTTATTTTAGTTTTAATCTCCTTTTTAATGCATTAATCTTTTTTATATTAAAGTGGTTCCCTTTCTTCTTCCACCCATTTTCTCTTCCAATCTCAGTCTCATTTTCTCTCTTCCATCATTCCATCGTGATCTCTCTACACTTCGCCATAGAAAGTGACTAACTCTAGTCTTAGGCCCGGGGGAGCTTTCACGGTGTTCTATGTTATAGAACATAAATTTCAAATGTTTTAAATTTATTTGTGGTGGTGACGGGAATATTGCACGGTTGTGGCGGTCGTCCACCACGATACTATTTCCAAAGACATTTCTTTTCATTGATTAATCATTTTACCTATCTTCTCTTAGGCAAACCCTTCATACGGTGTATTTGGGGTTATTATAAGGGATTAAATGGCATATGGTGGAGCTAAGTCTTATAGAAATAACATTATCAGTTGAGGTGTTACCCTACTTGATTACTGGAGGAGGTGTGGTTTGGTGTGCTGAATGCATGCTAAAATCATACACTTAATAAATAAAAGGAAAATAATTCATTAATGAGGTTTCATAATATTAATTATCAAATTGAATTTAAACAATAAATAAATAATGTATGAACTTCTGTTATCCGACCCTAGGACCAAGACCTTTCTTCCCTAATTTTATTATGTCTGCATCTACATCTACATTTGGATTTAAAGTTTTCATTTAATTATTTTAATTCCACTATTTTCCAAAACCCCTAAAACCATAATTTTTAGTAAATTATAAAAACAAACTAAAATAATTGTTATAGGTTAACAAGAATCAGTGATTTAACCAACGACAAATGCTCCTCAAGTGAGACGACCCTGGTCATCCACTGTGCTGCATTAATAAAATAAATTTTCTTTTACCACACCCCACGACAGGCGTGCATCAAAACTGGCACCGTTGATGGGGAGATATGTATTTATTTTGATCACTTTTTAAAAAGTCACTTTTTTAAAATATTTTATAATTTTTTTCATTAAGAAAAATCTTTAAAATTTATTTTTTTAATGATGTATTCAAATTAAAAATTTTATGCATTGGAAGATTACTCACAGGTGAAATATTAAGAACCCAAAGTTGATTATAGAGATCTAAATGACTTTGTGGATAGGATTATCAATTCTTTGGATGACTTGGGGAGAAAAGGGCAAATCTCGTTTGACTATGTTCAAGCACAAAGTGAGAAACCCGACCATGAGCCGGATAAAGAACCTGAGATAGTGGTGGAAGAAATTTCACCACTCATCATTGAAGAACCAGAGGAGGTAAATTTCGGGGTACCTGAAGACTCATTCATCCTCACTCAACCAATTCTTCCTGATATAGATGAAAAGGGGGATTACTTTTATACTGAGAAAAATGTGGGAGATCAGCAATAATTGGATTAATTCTGGAATGAATGTGAGGAGCTTGTTGATCTCCCCAAGCCTTGCAAAGAAGAAGAGCCAAAAACACTGAAAGAAGACACCACCCAATTAGTGGAATTAGAAGTCAATATGGAGGAGACCGACTACCTACCTCCATCCAGTGATAATCAAATCCAAGTGTCACTTTAAACTGAAGAAGTTATTGAACCCGAACCACCTCAGGGAGATGATCCTTCCATGAACTCTACCCTTTTCTAATTTCATTCAATCCGATTTGAGCATAACTCCTTATAATTTTGAATTTTTAGATTTGGTCAATCCTTACATTTTCTTAAAAGAAGATGAAAAAGAATATTCAACTGTTGAGGAACACTTGATTCTCCCTAAAGACATTGAAGATTCATTAGAGGGAGTACAAAAAGAGAAGAAGAAGGTTGCACAAGTAGCAACCAATAAAGAGGATGCTCCATACTTCATCCTACCCACGTCATGTAAGATGTACCACAATATGAATGGGGGATTTTGTGTACTCTATCCATGGAAACCTCATCAATAAGAACACATATGTGGATGATGGTAAAAGCCACATGTGGTGGTTCAAATCAAAGAAGCATCATCCACCCTCTGATTTTGGATAACATTTGGTACTGCCCTCTGGAGGTAGTAAAATATTCCAGGGCCCACTTGGGGGATCATACCAAGATTTATACTTTACTTAATTTTTAGTAAATTCATTTTAAATATTAGGAATTTAAATTTCAAATTCAGTTTTAGGAATAATTCTAGCATGCGGCCCACTCCCTCTTATCTTTTTTGAGATTTAATGACATGATCCTCGTTTTTAAGTGAGTAATTACCTTTTGTAGGTTCATATATGGGAAAAGGAAGCCTTAGATATAATAACATGATTGATGCTTTATTTCAAAAGGGAGTTCATTTTTAATGTTTAATCTTTTAAACTCCACACATTTTTTTGGTCCAAAACATGTTTTGAACTTTAATGATAAAATTACATGTCCACACTTGAATTATTGCTTTACTTGACTTATCTAGGAGACATGAGTTTCTAAGGAATCATGTGATTCTATGTTTTATATTTCAATGTTAATGATATTGAAAAAATAAAATGTAAAATTGAATGTTCAAAGTGAAACATGGATATTGAAATGAGGACTCGTGATTTGATGGAATTAATTGATTCATGTAAATGAGATTTACCTACCATTTTTCATGCTTTAAATTTCTGAAATTCATGTGAATTAATTTTTTATTATTAATAATTCCATGAGGGATTTTCCAATATCATATTTCCATTCTCGAGAGGATTTCTAGACCAAATATTTCCTATTTTATATTGAGCATATTTCTTGAGTGATCTTGGGACGTGTCACCTACTAGAACTTGTATTGAAACGTTTCAAAGCTATGACTGTGAGAAAACAAATTTAAAATGATTGAGGAACTACTTTTTCTATCCACATATTTACCTGAGACCCACCCTTACATTTATCCTTTATTAGACCATAGATTCCATGAATTTCCTTATAGGTTTAAGACACATTACAAGCCAATTTTTCCTTACCTTCCCACTCTTTTAGTATTTTTTCATGGATATTTCATGTTTCAGTGTGGGGGAAGGGCCTTTCGTGTGTGTTCATTGGGATGTGTATTATTTTTGGGTGGTGTGAGGTGTGCATCATAATTTTGGGAAATATATTATTATAAAATTGGGTATGAGTCATCATTTCATTAGTCTTCTTTTATTTCATCCAGTTCTCCTTAAAAAAGTGAAAAAAATTGAAAATAAAGTTGTGCCTTTCTAGAGCTTTACAAAAAAAAATTAAAAAAAAGAGAGATAAATTAAGTTGTGCCTTTTTGGAGATTATTTAAAAATGGGGAGAACTTGGATGATATCATTCTTTGTAATCAATTATTAACTCATGTGCCATGTTATAAAAGGTTTTGTTGTGTTTCACATTCTCAAGGGGATTTGAGTGAGATTCATCCTGTGTTTTCACTTGATTAATCATGAATTGTACTTAAGAGTCAAACCTCATAACTCTATCCTTAAATTATTTCAATCATTTACCCACCAACCCTAAGTCACAGAGTCCTTTAAACCTTTATTGGAAGTCCTTGTGATTTTATGTGTGTTTTATATTTACAAAGTGGAGAAATTAGTTCCTTTACAAGCCTATGGATAAGGAGCATGTTCTCGTGATATGAGCATAAATAAGCTATTAATTGTACCATGAGTGATGAGATAAAAGATTCAAAATATAGGTAGATCATGATTTGACATGTTTAATAACAATAAATTGAGAAGCTTGAATGAATGAATGAAGAAGTTTAATCATTTTTTCAATGGGGAAAAGTAAAATATATGAATTAATTGTTTCATTAAAAATTGGGAAATTAAATTCATATTTTATGTGGATTTTTGAAATTTTGATTTGACATTGAAAATTGTTTTATTTTATTACTTTGAAATTTGAATATTGGTAATTTAGGTGTCCTTTGAATTCCTTGTTGAGATTTTATTCTTGAGGAAAGCATGGTTTAAGTGTGGGGGTATTTGACAGAGAACATTTATGTGCATATTTTTAATATAATAATAATGAATTGATTATGTTTCTAAATGATAAAACCCATGTATTTAAAATTTTTATTTAAATAATGGAAAATTTAGATTATAGAATAAAAATGAGCTAAATTGTGAAAAGTTCTTAATTCTGGATTTTTGACAGATTTTTACGTCAAGGGTATTTTGGTCATTTCATGAAAAAAAGAATTACAAATCCTCTGAATAATTTTTTTTTATAATCATTATCTTATTTAATTCATTTTTTTCTGGAACAGGGGTTGAATCAATCATCTAGAGGCCATAAAAAATCAATGAAGTTGAAGATTTTTTCAGGCGGACAACATGGACCCCACCGACGTAATGGAAGCACATTTCGCTCTACACCCACACAAATGTAGTGATTATACTTTGGGATAAAATAAGACTCATAGAGGCGTTCAAAAAATAAATTACATGGAGTTTTTAATCCATTAAGGTGCCTATTTAACGGCATATTCTTAAAGGAAGCTGCTTGGATGCTTCATCCAAAAACAAAAACCGATAGTGAAAAAATCATAACTCCTACAACAGATGGTCAAATGTGCCGAAATTTGGAGGGTGGACGTCCAAAACATTAATGTACAACTTTAATTAAGGGTTACATGCCTGAAGCGGCCAATTCATGGGTCAAAAACGTGACAAAATTCGTAGGATAGAAATATGTCTGTAAAAAGTGAGGAGCTCCCTGCCTCTCAAATCATTTCAATCCTTCCCAACATCATCCGGGGGCACCAAGGAGAGGAGGCCATGGGCCATTTTGATTTTTATTATTTATTTATTTTCTGTTTATTTTAGTTTTAATTTCCATTGTAATGTATTTATCTTATTTATATTAAAGTGTTTCCCTTTCTTCTTCCACCCATTTTTTCTTCCAATCTCAACCTCATTTTCTCTCTTCCATCTTTCAATTGTGATCTCTATGCACTTTTCCCTAGAAAGTGACTAACTTGAGGCTTGGTCCTAGGGGAGGTTACACAGTTTTATTTATTATAGAAATTCAATTTTAAATGTTTTTAATTTATTTGTGGTGGAGATGGGAATATTGTACGGGTGTGGCGGTCATCCACCACAACACTATTTCCAAATCCATTTATTTTCATTGATTAATCATTTTCCCTCTCTTATATTAGGAAAAACCTTCATATGGTGGAGTTGGGGTTGTTATAAGGGATGAAATGGCATACGGTGGAGCTTGGTCTTTTAGGAATAACATTCTCGGTTGAGGTGTTACCCTAATTGATTACTGGAGGAGGGGTGGTTTGGTGTGTCGGATGCATACTAAAATCATACACTTATTAAATCAAAGTAAAGTAATTCATTAATGAGGTTTCATAAAATGAATTATCAAATTTAATTTAAACAATAAATAAATAATGAATGAACTCGTGTTATCCAACCCTAGGACCATGACCTTTCTTCCATAATTTCATTCTGTCTGCATCTGCATCTACATTTAGATTTAATGTTTTCATTTCATTATTTGAATTTCACTATTTTTTAAAACCCCTAAAACCATAATTTTTAGTAAATTATAAAAACAAACAAAAATAATTAGAATAGTTTAACTAGAATTAGTGATTGAACCGACTACAAACGCTCCTCAAGTGAGATGACCCTGGTCAGCCACTGTGCTGCATTAAGAAAATAAATTTGTTTTTTCCACGCCCCGCGATAGGCGTGCATCAGGTAGTGATAGTGTCAATTTGATTCCCACAATCATCTAAAATATTTCTTGATAATGCATTAAAAATTACACTAAATTTATATATTTGATGATATTTCATATACAACACCTGTTTCACCACTAATGCCAAAATATATGGCTCATTGGTATCTAGTAAATGAGTATTATTATTAAATATAAATCTAAGATATCAGTATGATTGAAATTTCATTCCATAGAATCAAAAAAACTGTATTTCTTCATAGCGGATCTCTCATGGGATTAATAATCCAATATTATAATTTTATCGACAATTCTATAATAATACACATTTTCATATCAAGTCCTAGTATCTGATGCACTGCCATAACGATATATTATTGTAGTTAACATAACATCATCATTTTTTGTTACCATGTTCAATACTTGTTTAGATATAAAAAATTTATATCCATTGATCATCAATGAGTTTCACTCACAAACAACAACATTGAGACCAAAATCCGATGCTATTATTTCTTAATATATAGATTCCATATTTAAAATCATTAATGGAAATACATATGAATATTAAAATTAAATGAATATTTATTTTTTTACTTTATTGAATTAATAGTCATACTTTTATTTTCAACCAAGAAGGAAAATATTTACTATGAAAAGTATTTATCCTTCACAAATGTATTGAGCAATGATATCTATGTATAATTTTTTTATGTTAATTATCGAATAAATATAATGAAATTTCAAGATATATGTGAAACTACATATTATGAGATAAAATATACATGTTAAAATTACATGATATAGCCATCGAACAAATCATAGTTAAACAAGTCTGTGTAATGTGCCATCTCCAGCTCTTCAAAACTAAATATAGGCAATGTACATGATCCAAGAACCTACAATGTTTGGGGAAGTGATGGAAAACTAGGTTCAATTTTTTCATACTACTCATATTCATTTATTATTGGATGATTAAATCTCATACTGACATCATCCAAATAGACTAAACAAAAATCCATAAATTTTTAATCCAAGTAACCTTTAATAATGAAACCTTTAGGATGACTCTTATTATGGACATAATACTTAATTGTGTATATATTTAGTTTGTTTGGATACATACAAAAAAATTAAAAGGGTCTCTAATAAGTATTTCGGTAGTAATATGGTTAGTTAGATGTGGTATACACGTAAAAAAAGATAGATGGAAATTTTTCTCAAAATCACACAAAAAAATGCTTCTTATTCCTTCATTTTTCTCAAGAAATACATAAAACATTTTATATCATAAATATCTCTTTAAAATAGTGCAATAAAATAAATTTCACCCTTATATTATTGAAAATTTAATTAAGGATTTATATTGGAATCAATTCATGAATAATGATGTTATAATAATGAGTTTTCATATATTTTACCTTTAAATATCATCTATTATCCCATCTTGATATGTTTCCTCAATAGCCATTGAAAACATTTAAAATATATAACACTTTTAGAAAATGATTTTTCTTTGAATGTTACACTAAATAATATTCACAAATAACTTTCTAATTATTTTTACTAATACACACACTACTACAAAACAGGCCTTTAACAGCGTTGTTATTTATCAGTGCTAGAAAAAATGCTAAAAATAGCATATTTATCATCACTAAAAAAACACTGATAAATTTTACCTTTTATTAGTGATTTTTATAGCTTATAATGGAAACCTTTATTAGAGATTTCTTTTTAGCACTAATAAATTGTATCCTTTATCAGCACTTTATTTTAAGTGCTAAGAAGGGGTATCCTTTATCAGTGCTTTATTTTTAGTACAGATAAAGGGTACTCATTATTAGCACTTTATTTTTAGTACTGATAAATATTTATTTCATCATCACATTTTTAGCACTAATAAAAGTTTTAATAACTATAAATAAATAAATATATAAGAAATGTGTTTAATAAAAAAATTACAACTTTTATTAATTAGATAGTTATTGATAAAAATGAATACATTGATTTTACATTATTAAATATTAAACATTTTATTAATCAGATAATTATGATAATTAATGTTATAAAATTGTATATATTAAATATATTGATATATATTAATGTATATAAATATGATTTATATATTATTAAATATTTATGCTCTTTATATTAAATAGTCATATATTTACTGAATAATGGTTTATAATTAAAAATTAATATGAATTAAAAATATTGACTAATTTCATAGTACTCAGAATATAATTGAATGTTGTTTGATTTTTCAGTTTAATATAGATTAAATTCATGTTATATTGATTTCAAATATACATAATTAATTCATTTTTATATATTAAAATTCACACACACAAAACATATCCATTTTTTCAGTATTGTTAATGTGTACTTATTCTTAATTTATTAAATTTCACTCATTTTTAACTTATATTCATGAACATGAAGTTATATATTCATTAATAATGTTAAAAATAAATTTTTTAAAAAATATTTATAAATAAATATATTTATAAATATACATGTACAATATTTATACATTTATACATTTATAATTGTAAAAAATAATTATTTTTTAAAGTATTTAGAAAATTGTAAATAAATAATTATTAAATTTATAAAAAATTTACATAAATAATGAATATATTTAATATATTTATATTTATATATACTCATTAAATATATATATATACATAATCATATAGAAATATATAATTATATGTCACAAATCGTCCCCTGGGGCCCGTGTCGTGACATCCCCCAAGCCCGACTCCCGAAGACCAGGGGTTGACGACTAGCACTGAAGGCATCAACCTGCAAGTGGGGGAATTTTCCAGAGTACCTGTATTCATTCACACACAACCACATCCCAAATATTTAAATATAAACATACATGACACTAAAAAATCACTGAGTAAAAGTACAAACTATAGGTCAAATGGGCTAGAATACAAACCCAAACAAAGATGAATTGAAAATAGAAAAGTACAAAAAAACTCTGAAAGTTGTCCACTAAAAACCCCACCTGATGGGTAAGTGTCGAGTAGCTGGTGGAAGCCGTAGAAGTATGCACTTCCTCCCTGGTCTCATTGGGAACCATCGGGTCCTGGGCAACCAAGTCCTCTATCAAGGTGGTGGTCATTTCCACCAGACACAACACATGAGGGTGAATCCCGTGCAAGGGTTAGTAACAATATTGTCATTAGGGACCCCAAAACACAAATGAAATACCACAAAACAATGCACAAATAAATCCACGAAGCAAGACAACTCGCACTAGGTATAATCTACAGTAGTAAAGTAAGACCATCAGTCATGTCATC
Organism: Viscum album; assembly: GCA_963277665.1. Classification (NCBI taxonomy): domain Eukaryota; kingdom Viridiplantae; phylum Streptophyta; class Magnoliopsida; order Santalales; family Viscaceae; genus Viscum; species Viscum album. The sequence continues at coordinate 1,534,998,987 of OY728142.1, read as the reverse complement.
GAACACCTTGGGTTGTTGGATAACTCCTTATGAATGAGTACAGTGGCCCTACCGGGTCACATAGAAGTCACTTACCATTAACCTTGGACTATTGTGGTTCTTATCCCTGATGAGTACTGTGGGTATGTCAGGTCACACCAAAGTCTCTCCCCGCTGTGGTCATGTTGGGTCACACAGAAGCACCTTCCCACCTTGTCCATACTGTGGTACTCCTCATCTCAAGTACCATGGGTCTTCCAGGTCACACAGAGCCACTCCCTCCATGGGATTACAGGGTCACATATAAGCCGCTTCCCACTGGGCCACTATAGCTGATACACATAGGGTCGCTTGTGAGTAGTCTTTAGGTCTGAGCCAACCACAGGGTTTCCGCACGTAGTGCAATTTATTCTGGGAGAACCACTCCTCAATACATTTTTTATATCTAAACTTATATGAAATCCTCCATATGGTATGCCAAAATACCTTCATCATCATGAGGGATCCAATGTTGCAAAAATATATTCAATCAAATGATCATTTTGAAATATATTGACATTTTTTCCAAAAAGGTGTAGGTTGGGTACAGGTTCGGTCTGGCCCATTGGTCGTGCGCTTGTTGGGTCATGGTTTCAACTCATCCTGATGGGGTGGGTCTCACCTAATGGAATGGGTCTGGCCTACTAGGGAGGGTCTGATCTTCTGGGGCAGCCCACGCCCTTCCCGGTCCACCTCATCAGAACATGGATGGAAGTCGTTTCTAGCTCCCAATTCCCCTCGGGTCATCCTTGGGGACACCTCCTTCATCGCGGAAAATCGATCACTAGCTTTTCCACGTGCGACACGGTGTAGTGCCACTTCTGTGATGCATTGACGCAGTTGGGTGTCCACGTCCTCCCACTATCATCCGTCGTCATGAAGTTTAGTGGATTCTTCCGCATCACTGTGTCCTGAGCCAGTCATCGCATGTTGTCATGGCGCACCACCACCCGCCTGCGGCCACCAGTGTCGGTGCACCGGTGGGTTCTTCTATGGACCATCGGGTCCACTTCGGTGGTCCGTTATTCACACTGCTTGTTTCTATGGCTACCTAGGGATTCCATCCTCTTGGTGATAGCCTTGAATCTCCCTTACCACCACTTCAAAGACATGGTCACTAAGAACACACAAAACACAAAAGGCAAATTGGCTCAGGCCTTGTTCATGTCGGCCCACACCATCTGTGTCAAAGGTTTAGAACACACGGGATAATGATTTGATTTAATATCAAAATTTAATCAAGTAATCATGGCAGAAAACTCAAAGAGAAGTACCCTCCCACTAGAATGATCAATCCACATATCAACTAGTCCATGGGTTGATCCGCGTTCATCATTTTATAATGATGAATGGGGAAACTTGAAACAAAAAAAACCCTTACCTCAAGGTTTTTCATCGCTGAAGTGATCCTCCAACAAGGATTCAAGTTTCATTCGAATCCACTAGCGTTCCTTCCCTCTGGTCCCATTATTCAAGGTGTGTTAATTTCTCAATAAATTATACGGCATTCTTCATTATTCATTGAAGAGTATTTTCATCGTAGGTTCGTCATAGTAATTCCACATTTTATTCGATAACATGTTATCTCGTTAATTTAGAAATGTGTCCCAGCATTTCTATTACACTACATCGCCACATTATGATGTTTCATTAATGAAACAGCGTGTATATTTTGCTTATATTAAGGAGTATCATTAAAGGGGCTTGTCACCACCTTGTCATCGCACCACAGTGCTGGCGTGCAACCGCTCAATGCTGATAAAAGAATATATAATAAATTTTTATGTTATTTTATTATTTTCTAGAAAATTTCAAAAAATATCTTTTATAGTCGACCCTTTCCGGTTGAAATTAAGTCCATTCTAGTTGAATCATGCCATTATGAGTTCAATGGTTCCCTATGATTCTTTATCTGATCACTGGTTTAGAATTTATAAAAACCTGCTTGCACGTTTACTTAAATGAACATAAAAAAGTTCAAAATTCCATTCTGGGCTTACTGGGCCTTATAATCAAGTTCCCTCAGAGAGTATAGTCTCAGAATAATTGCATATAATTTAAAAAAATACATGAAAATTACAGGACATTACATTACTCCCCAGTTTTTTAGGCTTCACTCCCTCGTAAGACAAAACATGGGTAAACAAACAAATGAGCGGTACTGAGAATGAATCAGAGCCTCCCACTCCCATTTGATCTCCTAGAGATTCTTGTGTTGCCATTGAACGTGCACCAGAGGAATTAACCATCCACAAAGAACATGCTCTTGTTGATCCTCTATCTCCACCAGGAACTCCATAAATGTCACCCCATCGTCAATTTCCAGCTCACCCCAGTCGATGACATGCGATGGATCATGCATGTATCTCCTCAAATGCGACATGTGAAAAAAATCGTCCACCTGGTGCATCTCTATGGGAAGAGATAGGCGGTATGCCACCTCACCAACTCTACACAGAATCTGAAAATATCTGCTGAAACTAAAATACAACTTGTCACCCCAGCCAAATCTCCACAAACCCTGATGGGGTGAGACCCTAAGGAACATATGGTCTCCCAACTTTAACTCCAAGAATCTATGTCTTCTGTCATAATATGATTTATTCCTACTCTATGAAATCCTCATATGATCATGGATGATCTTCACCTTCTCAGTGGTAGCATGTACTAACATTAAACCCATGAGTGCTGACTCCCCTGGGTTTTTCCAGCATAGAGGTGATCAGCATGGCTGCCCGAACAAGGTGTCAAACGGTGCAATGATAATGGTGTAGTTATAGCTATGTTTGTATGCAAACTACACCAATAATAGGTGTTCCTCCCAACTACAACCAAAATCAAGGATGAAAGCATGAAGCATGTCCTATAAGGCATGTATAGTCTACTCCGTCTAACCAAATGTCTGCGTGTGAAAGGTTGTGCTAAAGCGCAGATGAGTCCTAAATTCCTCCTATAATATATTCCACAACTAGGATGTTGAGAGAGAGTCATGATCTGAGATGATCATCGAAGGCACCCCATGTAGATTCCTCATCTCCTAGATGTATAGGATACACAATCCCTCTATTGATCCCTCCTCCCAGATGGGTAATAAGTGGGATGACTTGATGAGTCGATCAACGATCACCTAGATAGAATCATGGCCCTTGGATTTGCATGGTAATCCTATCACAAAGTCCATTCAGATACCATCCCATTTACACTTTGGTACCCCAAGTGGCTATACCTAGCCTACTGGAACATGATGCTTATCCATCACTTGCTGACAAGTGAGGCAACGTGAAACAAAATTTTCCACCAATTTCTTCATCACTGGTCACCAGTACTGACGTCGGAGGTCCTAGTACATCTTCTTCACACTAGGATGTACTGCCAAAGGGGATGTATGGAACTCCCTCAACTCCTCCCCCCACAGAGTCAATGGTACTATGGTGCGTCCTCTAAAAAGGATGATGTTCTCCCCACCTATCAAAAATCAATTAGGTGCATGTCATAAGGATAACTGAGCAGATTAGGCCTTGCAGTCAACATCAACAAGTTGTACCTCCCTGAATCACTGTAAGAGTGGGGGAATGATAGTCATCTATTGAAGTTAAGTTGCTCCATCATCACCCACAAAGGATATCTACATCGAGGCTAGCTGCTTTGTCGCCTCACTCAAAAGCTATAAACCATACCTCCTACTCAGCATGTCAGCCACCACGTTCCCCTTCCTAGGAGTGTAGACTATCCCAAAGTCATAGTCTAGAGAAACTTCATCCTTCACCACTATCTAAATTTCATGTTATTATGTGAGAATATATACCTGAGACTCTTGGGGTCAAAGTTGATGACAAAATGTTCACCTATAATGTAGTGTTGCCACATCTTTAAAGTAAGGACCACTGCTAAAACACCAGGTCATGGGTCGTGTAGTTCAGTTCATGTTGTCTCAAATACCATGAGCTGTAGGATATCACTTCTCGATCCTGCATCCGGAAAAAACCTAGTCTGGTCCCTGATGCGTCGCATAAGACTACATACCGAAAACCCTCTTCTGTTAGTCTCAAGATAGGGGCACTCATCAGCCTCCACCTCAGCTCTTAGAAACTCTGTTGGTACTTCTCCATCCACAAAAAGGTCTTTCCCTTATTTGTTAAGGATAATAATGGTGTTGTTACTCTGTAAATGTTAGTCATGAACCTTTGGTAGTATCCAGCCAACCCCATGGAACTCCACACCTCAGTCACGCTCCTAGGTGGATCCCAAGCAAGCATGACCTTTATATTCACCAGATCCACTACAACTCTATCCTCTGAGATGACATGTCCCATAAAGTGGACCTCCCAAATCTAGAACTGACACTTTGAGAGCTTACTGTAAAGCAGGTTCTCTCAGAATATATCCAAGACTATTTTTAGCTTTGTAGAATGCTCCTCCTCCGACGGTTATCACACTAAGATGTCATAAAGTAAGACCACCATGAAATTATCGAGGTGAGGATGGAAGATTTTGTTCATGAGACCCATGAACACTACTGGGGAATGGGTCATGCCCAAAGGCATCCCCAAATACTCATAGTGGCCACACTAGAATTTAAATATTTTCTTAGAAAGATCCTCATCCCGTACACGAAGCTGATGATAGCCTAATCTGAGTTCGATCTTCAAGAACCACCTCAATCCATTCAGCTAGTCGAAGAGGTTATGAATCCTTGGAAATGGATACTTGTTCTTCATGTTCACCTAATTCAGGAACCATAAGTATATGTATAGCCTCAATCTCTCATCTTCTATCTTGGAAAACAACACTAGGGTGGCTCATGGTGAAAAGTTGGGCCTCACAAAGCCCTTATCCTATGATTCCTCCAACTATACCCTCAATTCATGAAACTCCATAGGAGCCATATGATATTCCAGTGTGGATATAGATGACGTCCTGGGGTACAGGTCGATGACGAATTCTACTTCCCTATGGGGAGGTAGTTCCAAAACATCCTCAGGAAAGAAATCCTCATACTTTTCCACCACTACAGGAAAGGTTGGACTTCTATCATCCACCACACTAAGGGTGAGGCTATCCAATTGTTGGGTGATTATATGAAACCTACTTCGAAAAAAAATTTCATGTGCTGTAAAAGTTCCCTTCTTGTCGGTGATGGAAATCATAGTCCCATCCTCGCAGACACACCACACTTTATGCCTAATACAGTCGATCTAAGAATGGACTGAAGATGAGGACGGCGAAGGTGACACGACGGTGTGTCCAGGTGTCGTCGGTTTTGCAGGCAGTCGACGTTGGAGTATAGGTCAGTGGTGATGAAGGTTGAGGATGAAGACCTTGGTGATGTTATACGTCAAGACTTTGATAGGCGGCGTGATGATGGTGTTGCAGTGAGTCCTTGATGGTTGTGTCTAGGGAAGAGCATGGCTCGTGGATCGAAATTGGTTGATGACTTTTTGGATTTTCAGGGGCGGTTTTTTGAAAATCTGTTTGGGCGGGATATGAGGCACCAATCTGGGTTAACTTATTTTATGATTTTATCTGGTTGAATTGTATGGAATTTGTGGTTTCACGCTTTTTCCTCAAAAGCATTTTGATAATAAAAAAATTTAGTTTCAGTCAGCATGGACTAAAGATAACTAGTACATACTCAATCTGACATATTAAGGCCTCAATGTCGCAACTAGGAGATTCCAATCTAAGATCTAGCCTCATAGAGTAACCTCACACTACCGACACTAGTGTTTACTCCTCAAATCCCCTCCCATAGGAGTCTATAATTGCATGGATTGATCTAACGGCTCCACCAGAATCTCTAATCCACGAATGAGGTCTGTGGAAAGGAAAGACTGACTGTAACATGTGTCTATAATAACTGTAGCTAAGGTGGAGAAGGAAAGTATCATACCACTAATCATCTCTGAAGCGCTGTGATCATAGGCCTCCACTTTGTGAACCTGTGTTCACCCCTATTCACCTACTCCCTAAGGCCATGGTGGGATACCTGGGGGTAGTAGAGGTAGTACCTAGAACCATCATCCACCACCTATCGCTTGGCCTGCTCCCTTTCCACGTCTGCTACCCGACAACCCTCCTTTCTCAAACCTATACCTCCTCCTTGGCAGTCCCTCAACTATCTTCTAATCGTCTGTGCAGTGGGTCGGGTAGTCATGAGCCATGTGTCCCTTCCCACCTCATGAGATGCACAACCTGGTTTCCTAGTGTCTCCCTCTTCTCTGGGATCCCCACACTACCAACCAAGAGTCCTAGGGTCGTCCTGGAAAATATCTGACCCACCTGGGTCCCATCATCGGTTGCATACTGCTCACCATTGAAGACTCTCCCGCCTGATGTCTTCTGGTGGCTCCAGCTATCAGTTCCTACTCTGCTAAGAATATCACCACAAGGAGGGTTCTCTCCAGGACCCTAGCCTATGTGGGGATGCTGAGAGACACTATGGATTCCCTGATCTATCATCTGAGTCCCTACTCAAAGGTCTGGGCCCTGAAGAAAGGATCTTGCACCATGTATATGGAGTAATGAGAGAGGTTTTTAAACCTTATATAGTACACAACCACTAACATGATGCCCTATTGTAGGTGAAGTAACTCTGGTTTTCACACTGAGTGCAAGGTCATGGGGGAAGAAATCCTCCCAGAAAAGATGGTTAAAGTCAGCCCAAGAGAGAGTCTCCTCATCATGAGTCTAAATCGTCAAGCTATATCATCTCCCTACGAAGCCCTAAAGAAGGCTCACAACTAAGATCACCATCTGATCAACCGGAGTCCTCACTAAGAGGAAGACCAACGTCACCTCCTCCATCCAATCCTCAGCGGCCTGAGGATCTGTCTCTCCCCTGAACCCGGGAGGTCACTATCTCTGGAACTCATGCACGGTGTTGAGCCTAAGTGAGTACTCTACTAGTAAATCCGGTAGTAACTACATATAAATGGGTTGTGGTAACATTTTTTCACCACCCGGTGGGGCCATCTCTAGCATTGGTCCCTAAACCGTTGCCTCATCGGTAGGTGGGTTTTCCTCACGGTCGCGTATCGAAATCCTAATTGGTCGTTTGGATGGAGGTATCCTGATACAGATCAAGATGAACCACGGTTAATAGATTATACCTGGTGAGATGACTCTTATTCAAGAAGAACATAAGAAAACACTCAATACCTATATAATTCATACAACTAGTGTTTTTATGTATAGATTCTAAAAGAAGAATTCAAGGTCCTAATGTATGGATGTGGCAGCTACCATACCAACACTGGACACCCCGAATCTGAAAGTAAAACTTGAAACATTTAAAAAAAAATCCAAATAAAAAAATAGAATACTGATATTTGATGTAGAACTGAATCCTCTGACACCACTTTGTCATGACCCATCCCCTGGGGCCTGTGTTGTGACATCCCCCAAGACTGCCTCTCAAAGGCCAGGGGTTGGAGACTAGCACTGATAACCTCAACCTGCAAGTGGGAGGAATTTTTATGAGTACCTATATTCACACAAACACAACCATGTCCCAAATATGGAAATATAAACATTAATTCCACTAAACAGACATTGAGTAAAAGTAAAAACTGTAGGTCAAATTGGCCAGAATAAAAACTCAAACAAAGGTGAACTGAAAAAAGGAAAGCACAAGAAAACTATGAAAGTTTTCCACTGAAAAACCACACAAGATGAGTAAGTGTATAGTAGCTGCTTGAAGATGTAGAAGTATGCCCTACCTACCTGGTATCACTGGGCACCACCGAGTCTTGGGTCACCAAGTCCTTCATCAAGGTGGAAGTCGTCTGCACGAGACATAGAATGTGTGGGTGAAGCCTGTGCAGGGTTGAGTAAAAATATACTCATTAGGGACCCCAAAACACAAAGGAAATACCACAAAGAAATCCATAAATAAAACCATGAAGCAAGATATCTCACACCATGTATAATCTTGAGTAGGAAAGTAAGACCATCAGTCATGTCATCAAACACATTGGGATGCTAGAAAACTTTTCCTCAATGAGTATAGTTGGCCTACTGGGTCACACAGAAGCTACATCCAACTTACATTTTATTGCTTTGATACTCATCCTTGATGAGTACTGTGGGTATGCTGGGTCACACAGAAGCTACTCTCCACTTTTGGCAAGTCAGATCACACAAAAACAGTTTCCCACCCTGCCCATACTAAGGTACTCCTCCTATCAAGTGTTGTGGGGATTCTGGGTCACTCAAAGATGCTACCCACTGTGGGCCTACATGGTCACACATAAGTTGATTCCCATTGGGCCATCTTAGTTTATTCATACAGGGTCTCTTGTTATGAGTCTTTAGGTCTCATCAAACCACAAGGTTTCCGCATGTAGTGTGCTTGATTCTGGGAGAACAGCTCCCCACGCCATTCATTGTATCTCAACTTCCAATAAATCCTCAATAATCTATTCCAAAAGATCTGTCTCATCATGAGGGTTCCAATTTTACAAACATCTCATCAATCAGACATGCGGTTTGAAAGATGTTGACATTTTTTCAAAAAGGTCTCAGGTCCGGTTTGACCCGATCGGACTGACCTGACCCGACCTAGCCTGGGGTCCACCAACCCAACCGAGGTCTGCCAACCTAGCCCCAAACTATAATGGCCTGGGTCCAGACCATTGGGCCACGGGTCTTGACAGATGGTATGTGCTCTACCCAATGGGGTAGCCCACACCCTACCCGGTCTGCCAGGCTGGGAAGCGGCTGGAATCCGTGTCCGGCTCCCCCTCCCCATGGGTCGTCCGCGGGGCCGCCTCCTCCACCGTGGTCAATCGACCCCAGCCTTTTCCGCATGCAACACAGTGCAATTCCACATCCGCGGTGCACCCGAAGCAGTCGGGTGGCCACATCCACCCACTGCCTGCCACTGGCACGAAGGTCAGCAGCTCCTACAGTTGTGCGCTAGTGGGTTCTTCCGCGAACCACCGGGTCCGCTCAGGTGGACCATTCTTCTCCCAGCTTGCGCCTACAGCCTCTCAAGGATTCCATATTCCCTAAGATGGCCATGAATCCCCATTTCTACCACTTATAAGACATGGTCAGAAAAAACCCACAATACACATAAGGAAGAGGGGCTGGGGCCTTGTTCATGTTGGCCCACACCCTCCTCATTATAGGTTTAGAAAACATGGGATAATGATTTGATGTTCTATCAAAATTTAATCAAGTCATACCAGAGAAAAATCCTAAGAGAATTACCCTCCCACAAGAACGAGCGATCCACGGATCAACCTGTTTGTGGGTTGATTTCTATTCATCATTTTAGAACAAAGAACGGGGAAACAAATAACCCCCTAACTCAAATATGTTCTTCACTGAAGCAATCCACCCGTGAGGATTCAAGTTCTATTCGAAACTGTCAACATTCATCGCCCTCCTATCACATTCTTCAAGGTAAGTTGACGTCTCTAGAGATTTTCAGGCATTCTTCATTCATCATTGGAGAGTATTTTCATCATAGGTTTGTCAGATTAATTCCACATTTGATTCCCCAACGTGATATCACATTAATAAAGAAATGTATCATAGCGTTTTTGTTACACTGCGTCACCATGTCATTACGCTATTTAATTAATGAAATAGCATGTCTGTTTCACTTCTGTTAAGTAGTATCATTAAAGGGGGCCATCGCTGCCTCGTTGTCACACAGCAGTGTAAGAATGTCACTGCTAAACAGTGATAAAATAAAAGAAAATAAATTTTTTATTTATTTTTCTATTTTCTGAAAATTCTAAAACTAACTTTTCCAATCGACCCTAGCTGGTCGAAGTTGAGTCCATTCTAGGTGAATCCTGTGATTCTGAGTTCAATGATTCCCTCGTATTTTTTATCAAAGAACTAGTTTAGAATTTAGAAAAACCCGCTCACAAGTTTACTTAAATGAACTTTAAAAAGTTAAAAATTCCATTCTGGGCTCACCGAGCCTCGGAATCAGGTGTTGTTTGAGTGTCTGGTCTCGAAATAATTCCATATATTTTAAAAAAATTGCACAGAAATTCCGTGACATTAAATGATATAAATATTATTTTTTAAAAATATTTCTATAATTATAAATAAATATTTATAAAATTATAATAAATATATTTAAAATGTAATATATATATATATACTATATTTATATTTATATATATTTATTTATTATATATAAATATTTAAATTTTTTTTATAATTATAGTTATAAATCCTTTATCAGGGCTTCAATAATAAGCGTAGATAAAATCATCTTTATGAGCAATTTTTTAGCGCTGATAAAGATATAATTTATCAGTACTAAACAAAGTGCTAATAAGATTAATATTTATCAGTGTTATAACTTTAGCATTGATAAAGAATTATTTTATTAGTGCTTTTTTAGCACTGATAGGGAGCCCTTTTATTAGCACCTAAGTAATAAGCACTGATAAAAGGTCTCTTTATCAGTGCCTATTTGTAGACGCTGATAAAAGTGTCTTTATCTATTTTAAAAACCCTAACTATTTGTGAACACATCATGATAAAAATATTTCCATGGAAGCCTCCCATTGTCGGTGCTCCTCCTCAGTGAATCGAAGGTCGAATCACACCACATGACTACCTCCAGTTTCTCCGATATATCGTTTGACATCTGATATTTGATTACAGTTAGGTTTCCAAAGATGGTCTCAGATTTTCCTCAACCAAGAAAGGAATACCTTCCAATTTTCTTTTTGTATTTTTGGTGTTGTTATTGATTTCTTCTTCAAAAATTTATTTACAATCTGTTGTTTATGATTTGTTTTTGATCTGTTGTTTAGGGAATGATTTTTGATCCCTTTTTTATTAACTACCGATGTATGATCTGTGGTTTATATCTGAAACTGAACTTTGGATTTATTCATTGTTGTTTTACTACTACATTTTATATCTTGTTACTAAATAATTTTTTCATATATTTATATAAATGTGTAGGAATTTTTATATATATATTCATTTTTAAAAATTGGGTATAACTACAAAAGCAGCACACAACATGACAAATAAAATGATGGTAAATAACTGGCCTGGGGACTTGACCCCGCAACCACAGCCCAAACCCCTCTACTCTCTTACCACCCCAACCGAGTGTGGGGTGAAATGTTCATGTATATTCTTATTTATAGACTACTGATTTAAAGAACATTGTTGGTTCCCTAATGATTATTTATAAGTTGACACCTTTCATGGACACCTCGGTGGAAATGCAGCTTCAGATGTTATATTTCAGGAACCATGTTGGTGGAGTGACGTATATTTCTCTATTGGTTATATACATCATAGAATATAGTTACTCTTAAAATTAATTATGGTCTTTAGTTTTCTTATTGATCATATTCAAATGGTTCATCTCTAGTTAAGCACATGAGGTTTTATAACATCAAGCCTTAAATTTTTTAATCATTATGGTGACTTTTTATTTCATATTAAGTTTCAATATCATGTTTTTATCCTTTTGATATTTATTATAGACTATAAGTGAGTTTTTATACTTTTGTGACATGTATCTATGTCTATATAGCTATTTTATCATTTATTTACATAGTTTTTGGTCTACAAGGTATTCCAATATTGGGTAATGATGATTTTGGGTATGTATGTCCACTGACCCCAAGGGTCATGTGAGAATTTTATTTAACCTCTAGTACTAATTTTTTCTATTTGGGGGGGAACACCTCCCATTTATTGGGGGTTTTTACCTAAATTTTAAACCATCCTTTAGTGACTTTGAGGTGTGTTAGAGGTCATAAGATAATCTGGACTGGTGTTGTTTAGGTAATTTAGGTTGGGGTCATTAAACTATCCATGTTCTGGTTTACACCTATAAATTTTAGTGATAATATCATTTATTATCCTCCTTTATCTCCTTCTATTTTTTTAAATTAGGAAAACCCTTATTTTTTGATTTGGAATATCTAGGTGCCTAGATATTCTAGTAGAAATGATCCTTATTTCCCGTATTAGAATTGTATATAACTTTCACTTTTGATAATGAATATATTATGTGTATTTATTTATATATTGTATAAAACTAATCATAAATAAACCCAAAAGGATGGATATTAACCAAAAATGGATTCACGCTAATAGTTTAACAAATAAATATGAAGATGGAGTTAAAGAGTTCATCATGATTTCAAGAGATCATGCAGACAACCCGTTTAAAATCCCCTGTCCATGTTTACATTGTTGTTATTCAAGACAAATTAGTCTGGAATAGTTGTAAAAACATTTTATTTGTTAGGGAATAGATCAAATATATAAATGTCTGACTAAAACCATGGAAAAACTAAATATCAACATCGATTGGGATGATACTACGGTTTATGAATCATTTGACATGAATACCTTTGTAAAATATGATAGAGATCGCTTGGAAGAAATGACAATGGAATTTGAAAATGACCTTCATGATTGTAAAAAGTTTTTTGACGAGTTAAATAGTTGTACCAAGAAACCATTGTATACTGGTTGTACTAAATACACAGAAGTTCCTTTTGTATTGAAGTTATATAATTTGAAAGCTGGCAGCGGATGGAGTTACATCATCTTTACATAACTACTTGGTCTTCTGAAAGATATGCTACCATAAGAAAATGAACTATCATGCCAAACATATGATGCTAAATTAATGTTACATTAAATGGGAATAGTCTTAAAAAATACATTATTTTCCAAATGATTTCATATTGTTTCGCAAGGACCATGAATCCATCATGAAATTCCCTAGGTGTGGAACAGATCGATACAAGAAAATTGAATCAAGTCCTTTGAAATTAGTATGATACTTTCCTATCATTCCAAATTTTAGAAAACAATATGGATGACAAGAAACATCTAGAAAATTAACATGGAATGTATATATGACAATTAAATATGAGAACCTACATCATCTAGAAGATTCTCCTCAAAATAAGAAAATTGATTATGAGTATCCTGAATTTTGAGATTAGCCAAGAAACTTTCATCTTGAGTTATCTATAGATGGAATAAATCATTTTTATAAAGCCCCAGCCTTAAACATTACTTAATTTGAGACAAGTATATAATTTTACTTTCATTCACATTGAGGATATTTTCAGGTTTAGAGTTTTAGCGAATTACATAACTCAAACATAATAAAACAATGGAAATAAAATGTGGACACTTCCAACAGTATCTATTTCTTCCATAAATAAATTAAAATAAAATTTGGTTTCTTTTCAAGTTTAATCATAACTTTTCCTTGGTCCTATACTTGACTCTATTCTTATTTAAATCTCGTAAAAAACATTTCAAAACATGGGATGATCATAAAAATCTGCAGTAAGGGATACATAAATAAGGAAAACTTTTAGCATTGTGAAAAAAGTAAACTATGAAAATTTTATCATAAGGTAATGCTTTTTTACCTTTTGAGTAGAAAATACTCTTGACTGAATATATACTGATTTCTTACCCTTTTTGTGACCAAAATTTTACTATAAAACCCATAGAAATCAAAATATAACTTATAAATGTCACTTGTTACATAATCATACTTAAATATAATAACCATACGGTCAGCTTCCACGCATATCACTAAATGGAATAGCCATATGTCTAAATTTCATACTCAATACATTAGAGGTTATAACATGACCACCCATCCTTGTTATATCATGGAACCACCCTTATTTGGTTTATCATGTAACCACCCATATTTGGTTTAACACGTAACCACCAGTCAAATTTCCTAGTACCGTTATACAATCATAACACATAAAATATTGAAATTATAAACATTTTACTCATAAAATTTTCAATTATAATGAATAATTACAGGATATTGATATAATAAACCATTCATAAAACCATTTTTAATACCAAAATACCTAAAAATGTAATACGGTATTTATTTTTCTTTTAAAAGCATTTTTTCTTGTAGAGGAATCCAAATATAAAAATAGTCATGGTGGTGGAAAATTTGTTGTCACCACATACATTAAAAACATTCCTTTTATCATTTTGTAAATAAATTAAAACACTTTTTATAAAAATATTCTTTTTTAAAACTGTTGATGGAAATTAAAATTAAAATGGGTTGATTATACACCTTATAAAATAATGGGGTGTACAACATCAAGAAATTCCTCAATGAAAGGAGATAGAGATGAAGTCCCTTACATTATGTTTGATTCATCATGTATGTTCCTTGTTCTTCCTGAATAATAATCATAGGTTAATTTATAATTTATTGAGAACCTTTTTTGATTTTATTATTTATTTTATATCACTTATTACCATGTTATAAAAATTACATAATTCTTTAAGTTCATATCGGAATTTTTGTCGATATTCAGTACTTGAGTCAAAAATGAACATGGTTTGATGTCGCTATAATATGTGGTCATAAGTATATCATATCTAGAATAAAATTCATGAAATAATTATAATTTTTATCAATAAATTACACTTTTTAAATCAAACCATTCATTTATGGTCTGAAAAATGAACAATATTATAATCATAGAGACGGTAGGTCGTACGTACGCATGAGTAACATTTACATTTTTCATTTTTAGTTTTGGAAATAAGGTAATTATTATTTCATATTTTCATAATGATAAAAATATAATTATAATCATAATAATAATTTAAATATACTTATATATATATCATACAAGTGATTTCGTGAATAAAAATTATTCACATCGGTTCGTGGAGGTGATAATTCACACGTACACGTGAAGGAAATTATCATTTATATGTGCATGGAAAGTAAGAAAATTTCACATACATAGCTTATTTTAAATGTATTTTTATTTTAATTTCCATAATTTTTTTGTTTTGGGGGGTTCCCATGCTTTTATGGAGGAATGGGTGAGTTTTCATGAATTGGGCCAAACCGTGAGCCCAATTCCAGATTTGAAAATAAATTTTTTTTATTTCATATATTCTTCATTTTTAAAAATTTTTCATCCATTTCAATTCCTACTTGGACTCCCCTGAACTATTAACACCATCATGGAAATTTGGATCCTTTAAAAATCCATAACCAAGTTGTATTTGGGTTTTAGTTAAAGGAATGGGCCTACCCTGAAGCCCATTTCTAGTTTTTAAAATAAATTTTGTTTATTTAATAAATTACTCAATTATAACTATTGTTCAGTGATTCCAAGTGTCACTCAATCCCACTGAACCCTTCCACGTGCCCCACCTCTTTCCCCCCTCTTTTCAGTTTGGTTCCATCATGATTTGGTGAAGAACTTCATAGGGTCTCTCAAATCGTCCGAATTTGAGGAGGTAAGTTCTTACCTTCATAACTCTTTCAATTATTACTATATTTCCCCCATTATAGTTCCTAATTTGACCCTTCATCATCCCCTTAGAATATAAAATCCATGTAAGCCCTCCAAGTTTCTCAAAACCTCTTTGTAACCCCATTTGGATGGGGAATTTGGTGGAGTAACTTTAAAGAATCTCAAGTAAGTGTCTCTCCTCCTTAGCTCCTCCCCTTTCCATGAAGTTTCATTAAATTTACTTGAAGTTAAAAATGACTATGGGGTAGAGTTCCAAACCTGGGGTTTAACCCTTGGTTTTATTGGTCAATTATTGTGGTTTTAGGTTCGATATAAGTCCCTCTTGGTATGACGGTGGTGCGACTTGATTTTCGCACTTTGATTCAAGGGTTTCATTTGATTTGGTAGGTGATTACAATGTTGATTAAATATTTGTGTATTATAATGCTGTATTTATCATTTTTTCAGGTTTATATAATTTTATTATTGCTGCAAAAATTGGTTCTAATGATGTTTCTATTGCGATTGAATTTTAAATGCCAATTTGGTGTGAAATTGGGGGTTTTCCAAAGAAATGTTTTATTGGTTTATTTGGAGATTCCATATAAATACTTAGTTGTTTTTATTGAACGTTAATAAGTATTAAAATACTATTTATAATGTTTATCCCCTTTGGTTGCTTCTGAAAAAAATGTGTTTTAATTGTGTTTGTAAAGAAAGTGATGTTTTGGTTCCACTTTTGTGTGAAAATGAATGTTTTACAAAGTTATCACTTCTTGTTTAACATGGGGATGCCCTAAAATTGATTTTTTGTTTTAATTTAAATTTATTGGTTTTCCTTTACTTTTTTGGTAACTTAAAAGTGTGAACATAATGTACAAGTGGGGTTCTTAATGGGTTTTGTGTTCAAAACAACACGGGATTTTGAGAAATTGTTTTATTAAAAATAAAAGTGTTTGTTATGTGTTTTAAGTGGTATAAAAAGCGAAATCTACTGTATTTTTTGTATGTGACAAGTAGTGGTGTTTTACATTAAAATTGATATGTGTTAAATGATGAAATTGTTTGATCACAAAGGGGGAATCCCGAGTACCTAGGTGGGGCGGATGTGTACTAGTACGGCTAGTGGACCAGATGGGTTTTGTCCATGTTTCATTGAGAATTTGGATAAAAACAACTCTAACTAAACTATATGGATGATTATTATGGACAACTAGGTGATGGGTATGTTCCCTACTAGTGGCTCGTGCATGATAATGGATTTTACTATGGTTACTTTACACTGAGGTATGAGGTACATGGGGCCCAAGACTATCTAGTGCCTAGGGGTGTTCCCAATTTTTTTGGTCATTGTATTTTTGGTATTTTCCCTAGTCTGGAGGGTGTTTTTGGAAGTACTTTACAGTAGATAACTTTTCTAGTTAAATGTGTTAACATTCTGAAAATTTTATTTTGAAAACTATTTTCAATTGAAGGTTTCATTTCTTGGAAGTTATCACTGCTTTTCTTTGCGTATTAAAACAACTTTCTTTTTACAATTTATTGCATGATCTTTGGAATAATTGAGTTTTATCCTACCATACATTGGATCACACCCTACTTACACCATTGGGTGTAAGTAGAATTAGTTATTTTTGTTGTCGCAAGTTAGGTACGGTTTTTAGTTCCAGTGGTTCGGGTTTCTAGCAGGTCCTTGGTGGTGATGTCTTGTGGAGATGACTTGAGGGTGGTGCCCCTTTCCATGAGGGTTTTTGGGCTGTTTCATTTTGGTTTTGTTCCTTTTTTATAGTCTTTTTGAGTTGTTTTAAAATATGTAATTCAGATCTGATTTTTTGTAAAAGATTGTTTGGTTTGAAAAATCCAGATTCGTTTTATTAGATTCTCTTGTTGTTTTAAGTTTATAAACTTGAGTAAATCATTCCTAATTCTCATTTTATGATACCCGAGCACTTGTTCCAGTCCATGGGGATTGGGAACACCCTTAGGTCCTTTTCATGGGCTGGGTTTGGTGCCAGTTTTGGTGGGAACCAGATTTGTTTCATGACAAAATGGTATTAGAGGAGGTTCGCTCTCTTTGGGTAATATTATTTGGGGAACAGTCGGGATTGTATGGAGTTAGGATTTCTGGGACTTGGAATTTTAGTTATGAGTAGTGTGGCTGATCACCAGACCTCGTGACGGGATTCAAGACTCCAGGGGAAGTCGTGACCATTCGGAGTCCTTTGGTTTTCTTGGTTTAATGATGATTAGGGGAAATGAAAAGAGAGTTGGATTAATGGTCTTAGTGAGATATTAGGGCCTTGAAATACATATGGAGCCAAGTATATTCCCTATAACATTTTTTGTGACATTGAAGTGATTGGAATATGGCTGCCAACCATTCGTCCAAGTCACCCACTGAAACTAGTTTCCTCTCACATTGTCTTGTGTTCTTTAGTTTTGAGATCTTGGAACTTTGGTTTTAAAGGGACTTGATTTTAAGAAGTGTAATGTTTTTGTGAAATTTTTTTCAAATAAATATGGAATGGTTCAATTTATGAAATGGTGTAACTGAATATTCAGAATTATTTTGAAAAGGAAAATTGTGTTCTTACACCTCATTTGAAAGCAGAAAATATACTAAAGTTGGTTTTCAAAAAGTGTTTCCAATAGAGTTTTATAAAATATTGAAAGTTGTTTTAATGGGATGAGATGTTTTGAAATTTATGTAAATAACTTGAAAGTGAGTTCTCATTGGAATGACTGTGCCTTTCTGAAAAGTTTTTTTAATGCGGTAATTTGGGTTCGATCACCTGGTTAGCAGTTTTGAGAAAAAGGATGTATTGGTTGACTGTATTGGTTTTGGAAAGAGGAAAGAATATTTGTTTTAACCTTTAGTATTTCCATGAGCGACCACATTCATGGGGTTATATGGGATGATGGATGGTTGATGGCATGACTGGATGTGTGTTGGGACGGATATGAGGAGGGTGCCCAGTGTGGCAAAAAAACATGCATGTGTGAGGCCCATGGGGTACCATTGGTGGATACGCTTACCATTGAACCGTTTATTTTTAAAGAAACTGTTTTAAAGAAATACATGATGTCTTGATGAATATTTTGGGATGGTTTGTATTATGGGTTTTTGAAAATGTTGATGTAGTGGGATGTTTTGAGTCCAAGAACCCATCCTGTTTGAACTGTGTTTTCGGTTTGTGTGTGGTCGGTAAGTTGTGTTGTTGGGACGGTTAATGGTATCTTCTGAAAAATGTTTTAGGATGCCTTTGTGGTGGTTCCCTTCATGTGTTTGGATCTTTTTTATAGTATATCATGACCAATGGACCATCTTGGTTGGGTCCTTGGGTTCAATCGTTTGATAAGGTACGACCCATTAAGGGTTCTTGAACAACTGAAGTGTAACAAAGATTGTTTCACCATTTGAAGACCCTTCAGTTGATCAATATAAGGAATATTTTTCTATAGATTTTTAGATTTAATCTAAACCATTTCCTTTCTTGGTTTTGTGTATCCTCTTGTAGTGGGATAGTTGTCATGGAAGGTTTAAAGAGATCTTAGCTTCTTAAGTTTCTTAATTTTCCGAAGGTGGAAGTGTTCTGGGGTTGTAAGCCTAGATTGGTATCTGGATGGTGTCTAAGAGGTCCTCTCAGTCCTTTTTAGTCTTTTAGAAGGAGTTCATGTTAAACTACTAGTGTGAGAAATGTGGTCACGAGAGGATATTGTGTCCACTTTCTTGAATTGTGTGTTGTTTGGGGATGTTGTATAAGGTCCCTATCCATGCATTGTTTATATCAGTCACAATGGTCATGTTCGGTGACACCTTGTGATGTCATGTGTTCGATTGACCGTAAAGTTGAAATTCAGGAAATCCTGTTAGAGTCTCTGTTATGTTGGGAGAATTTATCCCTCGTAAAAACATCAAAACCTTCCATTTTAGAGGATGGTGAGTATAAGTGTTCTTTACTTATATTGTTTCTCACCCGAAGAAACAAGGTGCGATGTGTGTGAATCTTATAGGCCCTTGTTTCAGTGAAATATCGGGTTAGGGTAAAGTGGGTCTGGAATGTGTTATGTCTAGGAAAACTTATCGAGGATTGAGGTGTTGTTGTTGATTACACCGAAAGAATAATTATCATTCATGGGGTTTAGAAAGCCTAACTACGAGGCCGAAGATGATTCAATAACTTGAGCTCCATCCATAGGTCTCGGAGAGAAGCTGGATCATAGTCAGGGAAAATCTCAGGGCTGTTTAAACCATTGTACAAAGTCTTATCCTCAGTATGAAAGATAAGAATAGTTTAAACCTCTGGTGTCATCATATTTCTTCTATTTTTCCCGTTCGGTGGAAATAGGTGGACGGAATTTTACCCATGTCATCACACAATATTATTCACTCCGCCTTTGGTTTCCTTTGAGTCTTTGGACAATGGTTGTAAATTTGGCTAGACAGGTTGAGCACACGGTTTTCACATGGTTAGTTATAACCGTGCCCAAAAAAATAACCATGCATATATAAGGATCCACACAGTTATTGCACAGTTTCCCAAACTGTGCAGACTAACCGTGCGGCCATCCCAACTCCTTAATTTTGGGGTCTTTTCTTGTCGACCCACGCCGGTCAGTTAAGATGGTTGGTTCTTGTGGTGGGGAGAACCACCATGGGTATCATGAATATTATTTTGGAAATTTATAATGTATTTATACCCCTTGTACTAGGGAGTATGTTCGGTCCTCCCCCTGTTAGTGTCCTCATTCTGTCTCGAGAAAAAATTTATGTTG
Organism: Viscum album; assembly: GCA_963277665.1. Lineage (NCBI taxonomy): Eukaryota > Viridiplantae > Streptophyta > Magnoliopsida > Santalales > Viscaceae > Viscum > Viscum album. The sequence goes on along the minus strand of OY728142.1, from coordinate 1,534,978,927 downwards.
TCTCTTATGTTGGGGTGCCCATTTGTGTCTCTTCATACAAGTAACTCAAATTTTTCCTTGGTCTTGTCTTGGAAGTAGGTATTATCATTCATATATATCTAACTATCTACATCTTCCTTTGGTAAAAATTGAGATTGGAGAGTGCCCAAGGGTTTAGTTATAGTAGGGTAAGTGTAACCTTGTTCGATGATGTTGTTTTTTGGGTAAATTGATTGAGTATTGTTCAGATTTTGTTTGAGGATTTTTCATTTGGGATAAAGCCTGAATGTGCTTGATTATTTCAGGAAATTGGTGTATGTTTGGTTTGTGAGAGTATTCCTTCCCGCATTGATCACTGGAGGTGTTTTGACCTTTGGGGGAGAAACCTGGCAAGGGAGTACCTCTTGGTCTCTCAGTTTGGTTTGGTTGGTACTTTGAACTTACTATGACTTTCCAGGGTAGAAAGTTTTCATGGTTGGGGTAATTTCTATATACATAGCTTATTTAAAATGTATTTTTATTTTAATTTCCATTATTTCTTTTTTTGGGGGGTTTCCCATGCTTTTATGGAGGAATGGGTGAGTTTTCATGAATTGGGCCAAACCGTGATCCCAATTCCAGATTTGAAAATAAATTTTGTTTCTTTTATATATTCTTATTTTTCAACATTTTTCATCTATATAAACTCCTACTTGGCCTCTCTTGACCTATTAACACCATAATGTAAATTTTTATCCTTTATAAATCCATAACCAAGGTGTAGTTGGGTTTTTATTTAAGGGAATGGGCCTACCCAGAAGCCCATTTCATGTTTTAAAAATCAATTTTTTTATTTAAAAAATTATTCATTTATAACTATTTTCGGTGATTTCAATTGTCACCCGATCCCCCTGAACCCATCCACACGCCCCTCCTCTTTTCCCCCTATTTGGAGTTCGTTTCCATCGCGATTTCATGTATAACTTCATAGGGTTTCTCAAATCGTCCAAATTTGAAGAGGTAAGTTCTTTCCTTAATAACTCTTTCAATTATTACTATCATTCATCCATTTCAGTTCCTAATTCGACCCTTCCTCATCCCCTTCAAACCTAAAATATATGGAATCCATCCATATTTCTCAAAACCTCTTTGTAACCCCATTGAGATGGGGTATTTGGTGGAGGAACTTCAAATAATATCAAGTAAGTGTATCTCCTCCTTATCTCCTCCCCTTTCCATGAAGTTTCATTAAATTTCCATGAAGTTACAAATTACTAGGAGTTATGGTTTTGAACCTAGGGTTTAACCTTTGGTTTTATTGGGAAATTATTTTGGTTTTAGGTTCGATATAAGTCCCTCTTGGTGTGACGGTGGTGCGACTTGATTTTCACATGGAGATTCAATGGTTTCATTTGATTTGGTAGGTGATTCTAATGTTGATGAAATATTTTTGTATTATAATGTCATATTTATCGTATTTTCAGGTTTATATAATTTTATTATTGCTTCAAAAATTGTTTCTAACGATTTTTCTATTGCAATTGAATTTTAAATGCCAATTTGGTGTGAAATTGGAGGTTTTCCGAATAAACATTTTATTGGTTTATTTGGGGATGCCCTATAAATACTTAGTTGTTTTTATTGACCTTTAATAAGTCTTAAAATACTGTTTAGAACTTTTATCCCATTTGGTTGTTTCTACAAAAATGGGTTTTAATTGTGTTTGTAAAGAAAGTGAAGTTTTGGTTCCACTTTGGTGTGAAATTGAAGGTTTTACAAAGTTATCACTTCTTGTTTAACATGGGGATGACCTAAAATTGATTTTTTGTTTTAATTAAAATTTATTGGGCTTCCTTTACTATTTTGGTAACTTAAAAGTGTGAAAACAGTGTACAATTGGGGTTCTTAAGGGGTTTTTTGTGAAAAACTACACGGAATTTTGAGAAATTGTTTTATTAAAAATCAAAGTGTTTGTTGTGTGTTTTATGTGGTATAAAATGTGATAGATACTATATTTTGTGTATGTTACCATTAGTGGTGTTATACATTAAAATTTATATGTGTTAAATGCTAAAATTGTTTGATCACAAAGGGGGAAGCCCGAGTACCTAGGTGGGGCGGATGTGTACTGGAACGGCTAGTGGACCAGATGGGTTTTGTCCCTGTTTCACTAAGAATTTGGATAAAGACAACTCTAACTAAACTATATGGATGGTGATTGTGGACCACTAGGTGATGGGTATGTTCCCTACTATTAGATCATGCATGAGAATGGATTTTACTATGGTTACTTTACACTGAGGTATGAGGTACATGGGGCCTGAGACTATCTAGTTCCTAGGGGTGTTCCCGATTTTGTCGCTCATTGTATTTTTTTGTATTTTCCCTAGTCTTGAGGTTGTTTTTATAAGTACATTATTGTAGATAACTTTTCTATTTAAATTTCTTAACATTCTGAAAATATTAGTTTGAAAACTGTTTTCAATTGAAAGTTGCATTTCTTGGAAGTTATCACTGATTTTCTTTGTGTATTAAAACCGATTTATTTTCACAATGTATTTCATGATATTTGCAATCATTGGGTATAATCCTACTAAGAATTGGATCACACCCTACTTAAACCCTTGGGTGTAAGTAGACTTGGTAATTTTTGTTGTCGTGGGTTTGGTATAGTTTTTAGTTCCAGTGGTTCGGGTTTCTAGCAGCTCCTTGGTGGTGAAGTATTATGGAGAAGGATTAAGGGTGGTGCCCCTTTCCATGAGGGTTCTTAGGTTGTTTTCTTTTAGTTTTTTATCTTTGTTAAAGTATTTTTGATTTGTTTTAAATTATGTAATTCAGTTATGATTTTTTGTAAAAGATTGTTTTGTTTGAAAAATCCAAATTTGTTTTATTATATTATCTTGTGTTTTAAGTTTATAAACTTGGTTAAATAGTTCTCAATTCTCATTTTATGATACTCGAGCACTTGTACCAGCCTGTGGGGATGGGAAATGCCCATTGGGCCTTGTCACGGGACGGGTTTGGTGCCGGTTTTGGTGGGAACCAGATTTCATTCGTGACAGAAAATAATTAAAATATTATTCTTTTATAATGATAAATATGTCATGGATATCATATGTAAACATTTATTTTTTCATTATAAATGGTCTTGATAGATGATGATGAAAAAAAACTATATTGGTTAGCGAGGCGATAGTCAACCGTACACATGAAAAAAATGTTCATTTCCCATTTTATGAAATTCGATATGGATTTAGGTGATGGTATTAACATAATAACGTCTCAAAATATTGATGATTATAGAATTATTATTCCAACATGGATGAAGGGTATTTAAAGGAAGAGGAAGAAAAAAAATATACACTTAAAAACGATACCTCTTCTTTGGTTGACCACCTTTGGAGAACAGATTTGCACCTCTAAGGCAGGTGTTATAACTAAACTAAGGGATAAAGTATGAGGGGAGGGATTTTAGAAAGGTTTTTGGTTATATATTGACTAAACTAATAGGATTTTTAAATGTGAGTATTAGAGGAGAGTGGTTACCTTTTTATAGGAATGGAGAGGGGTACCCTTGGAAACTCTTAAAATATTAAATTAATATAAATTCAATTTCAGTTCCAAATGGTCTGAAAATAATTTTTTATAAGATAATATTATTTTGGGTCACATTTCCATGATCCAAATAAAATTTTCCAAGTTTTTAATATTTTTTAATCCTAGTATTTTTGGTTTAACCGTTATTTTTCCCTTTTTAATCTTATCGTGATATCATGTTATTTACACTTTTTGAGTTAATGTAATTACCATAACATGTAAAAAAGTATAAAAAAAGTGTAATTTCTGATATATTAGGACTTATCCTAACCATTTTACTGAATCTTATATTTTTAGGAATTTTATTTCATTTAATAAACTAGTTTATATTTTAAAATACCAATAGTGTTTATTCTGATACTATTCATTAGTTGGATTTTAGAAAATATCATAATAGCAAGATAAGTTTGAAAAAACTCATTTAAATCATTAAAAACATTAAAAAAAATTCCAAAAAAAATTGGACGAGTAATATTTATAAAACCATTTTTTTGATTCCTTCATTAATTAATAAATTATAACATCATCTTTGTGACATAATTAAATATAATTATTTAATTTATAAAAAATTATAAATAAATTATCATGATGTAGGTAATATTTTTATTGTTAAAATTAATTTTTATAGTCAAATATATCCCCTGTGTAACTCCATATTAAAAAAAATTTACTTTTTAAAAAAGAAAAGTGTAACAAAAATGACTATTCATTGAATAAGATATTATAAAAGCATTAAAGTCATCCAAGTGGCTACAAGTGGTCCTAAAATCGACCCAAGGATGCGCGTGGTGGGTATACACTCATCCAATCAAATTAAGACATTTTTTAGTGTAGTTTTATATTATTATAATATTATTTTTACCTTTATTTACCTGATTTACCTTTAACCGTGGTAATAATTTTTTTACCAAATTTACTATTCATAATGTCAAAAAAATAAAAGGGATATATTTAAATAATTTGGATATTATTATTCCAAGTATGGAATCTATTTTTATAAATTTAAAATATTTAATTGGAATAAATTAATTAAAAATCAATCCTCATTGTCAAAATGAGAAAATGGGTTTTTTTAAAGTAAAAACCATCAAAAGATTGACATGTGATTATATCAAATTAAATTATTAAATTACTTCCAATGACCAAAATTTGATTAAATTATAAAAAAATAATCTAAATCTACTTTAAAATCAATTTAAATGATAATCTATCAGTACAAATAAATTACATGAAGGGGAAGTTTTGAATTAAAATGCAGTGTTTTTCACTATTCATTAAAAATTAATTTTATCAGAAAAATACCAAAATTTTAACCAAAGTAAATTTTAATGTCCAAATTCCAAATAAGAGGTTTATTTTTTCAAATATAAAATATAAATGTTACAAAAACAAGATTTAAAAATGGTTTTTTATCAAAAAACTGTAAAACTACATTTTAAAAATATTAGAGTATTTTCTACTTAAAATTGGAATTATTCTCATTTTAAGCCAATAATATATTTTCTGATGAATATAAAAAACTTTAATAAACATTTTTAAACATAATATAGTTAGTTTTATTCATTTTTACCAATACAACGACTATGTGTTAACTTCCATTTAAAATAATAATATTAATAATGAATTATTTTTCGGTATAACTCAGTATTGTGTAAAATGTAAGATTTTGAAGAAACCAGTTTTTGCATGTTGGGTATGCCATCAAACATATCTCCCCTTTAATTTTAAATTACTAACTATTTCATAAATATTAAAAAATATGAAAAAAAATATTATCCTATAAGTACCTGGGATGTTATATCCTTCCCCCCTTTTGGAAATTTCATCCTCATAATTTTAAAATTGGGCTTGGTAACTTCATTGAAATCCCACATCAGAAAAGAGTCAATAAAACTTATAATTTCAAATAAATAATGGTAACTATGAATATTACATGATATAACACATACTATAATTCCATGTAGGAAAACATCTGTATGGAAGAAAAACTAACCATCATGTTCTGATGGAGAGTGATAGAAAACATGATCAGGAGAAATTTAACAATCAGAAAACCAAAAACTTATGATGGGTTAAACGGTCATTGATTTCGTAGTAAGAAAATTAAATCGATTACATTTTTGTTTTAATATCCTTTAATCTATTTGTGGAATTATTTTACTACTTGGATTAAAAAAATAAGGAAATATGCTTACTTAAAAAGTATAGTTTCATAAACTAATTGAATTCCACAACAAACTCATATTTTCTTCTAAATAATGAGTATTCAAGCTGATTTTTTCATGCCTGAGTCACTAGAATCAAATTCAAGAGAATCACATAATCCACAAAATTTTAACTACTTATTTATCCTATCTTAAAACATTAACCAAAACTAATATGGTTAGTATAAGGTAAGATAATTCTCCAAAACAAATAAAGTGCTATATGATTAAAAACTACATTCATTTCCAAAGTTTATCATTGATACCCAATGTTTAACATTGACCATTCAACAAATAAATATCCTTGAAATTCCTCAAAATAATCCAAACTAATATTGAAAACCAAAATTCAAAAGGATTTGAACACATAGTATTACAAAATAAATTTTAACATGTATCCCCAAATAAAATAAATCACTCTTAATGTATCATACCAAAATGTAATTACCCCAATCACATATTATCTAATATAGGTTAATAATTTCCATAAATAACCTAAATCAACATAAGCCCATAATAAAATCATAGATTCTTCCAAAATATAATTCAACCATTACTCCTCCATTAAAATAACATAGTATTGTATTTACCTTAAATATATAATGTTCCCAAAATAATGAATGTCTTATAAAATAACATTTATCATGAAATCCCCAAATCATGTTCAAATACTAAGGATATCTATTTGATAAATCATAGGTTCTCAAAATCAACTTATTCTAATTCAATTAACTCTTTTAACCCAAAAAAAATAAAGTCATACTGACCAGGGACATCACATAGTCTAGTGGTAGGTGATAGATCCTTGTCACACTTCGGTTGTGGGTTTTATTCCTACAGCCTTGTCCAACGAAATAGGTTTTCACCCTTATTGTAGGTTTCATTTTTCTAAAACTATATAATTCTTATAGAATTCCTCTCACAACATGTACCCCGGGTCTCATGTTGTGACATACCCCAAGACCACCACCCGAATTCCAGGGGTTGGTGACTGGCACTAAAGGCGCCAACCTGTAAGTGGGAGGCATTTTCCTGAGTACCTATACACACACACACACACACACAACCACATCCCAAATATGGAAAAGTAAAAATTCATGGCACTAAACAACCACTGAGTAAAAGTAAAAACTATAGTTCAAATGGGCCAAAATACAAACCCAACAAAAGATAAACTGAAAATAGGAAAGTACTAGGAAAATTATGTAATTCTTTCATTGGAAACCCCACCTGATGGATAAGTGTAGAGTTACTGCTGGAAGCCATATAAGTTTGCCCAGCCTACCTGGTCTCACTGGGAACCACCAGGTCCTAGGCCACCAGGTCTTCTATCAAGGCATTGGTCTTATTCACCGGACACAACACATGTGGGCGAAGCCTGTGTAGGGGTGAGTAACATAATACTCATTAATTAATCCAAACAAAAAATGAAATACCACAAATCAATCCCAAAAGGAAACCACCAAGTAAGACAACACACGCAAAGTATAATCTAGTGTAGGAAAGTAAGACCCTAAGTCATGACATCGAACACCTTGGGTTGCTAGAGAACTCCTCCTCAATGAGTATAGTGGTCCTACTAGGTCACACAGAAGCTTCTTCCCACTAACCTTGGATATTTGTGGTACTCATCATCAATGAGTATCGTGGGTATGTTAGGTTACACAGAAGCCGCTCCCCACCATGGGCATGTCGAGTCACACAGAAGCCGCTTCCCACATTATCCATACTGAGGTACTCCTCCTATCGAGTATCGTGGGTCTGCCAGGTCACATAGAGACACTCCCCGTCCTGGGAATTCCAAGTCACATAGAAGAAGCATCCGACTAGTCTATCGTATTTGATCCACACAAGGTCACTTGTCAGCAGTCTTTTGGTATCAGCCAATCGAAGGGTTCCACACATAATGTTCTTGATTCTGATAGAACCTCTCCTCAATCCATTCATCAAATTTTTACATCCATTAAATCCTCCATAAATTATTCCAAAATATCCACCTCTTTGTTAGGGTTCCAATGCCATAAACGGCTCATCAATCAGATACCCAGTTTGAAATATACTAGCATTTTTTCAAAAAGGTGTTGGTTGGGTTTAGGTCTGGTCCGACCCAGTCAGACTGACCCGACCCGACCTGGACCCATTCTATCCAAGATCTGGCCTGATCCATCCCTCTTGGGTGGCTCACATCCTTTCTGTTCCACCTGGTCGGGATGCTACTGGAATCCACGTCTGGCTCCCCCTCGCCTTGCGGGTCATCTGAGGGGTCAGTGCCTCATCTGCAGTTGGTTGACCATGGCATGTCGAGTGTGACGTGGTGCACTAACACATCTGGGTGGCCATGTCTACCTACTACCAGCCATCGTCAAGGAGTTCGGTAGCTCCTTCTGTGCCGGCGTGGCCCAATTCGGCCGTAGCGCATCTTCGGGCGCGTCGTCGCGGTGCACATCCACCGGCCCGCGGCCATCGATGGACCGATGGGTTCTTCCATAGACCATCGGGTTCACTTCGGTGGTCCGTTATTCATACTGATTGTGCCTACGTCCTCTTGGGGATTCGGATTTCTTACGATGGCCTTGAATCCCCATTGCCGCCACTTTTAAGACACAGTCACAAAGAACGCACAAAACACACAAGGCGGAGGGGCTTGGGCCCTGTTCATGTTAGCCTACTCCCTCCACATTATAGGTTTAGAAAACATGGGATAATTATTTGATGTTCAATCACAATTTAATCAAGTAATCCCAGAGTAAAATCCCATGAGAAGTACCCTCTTATAAGAATGAGTGATCTGAGGATTCATGTTCCGATTGAATCTGTCAGCATTCATCATCCTCTGGTCCAATTCCTCAAGGTGCATTGACATCGCTAGTGATTATTTCGCATTCTTCGTTCATCATTGGAGAGTATTTTCACTGTAGTTTCTTCAGATGAATTCCACCAATTGATTTCCCCAACGTGTTATCTCATTAATAAAGAAACATGTCGAATAGTTTCTATTATGTTGTGTTTCCACATCGTTACATTGGTTCAATTAATGAAACAGTGTATTCAGTTTCACTTGTTTGGAAAACCATTGAGCTGAAACGATTTAAAAATTAAGAAAAATAAAATAAAAAAGGTTATTTTATTTTTAACTTTCTTTAAAAAAAATATGAAAAATTAGTTTTTCCCTTGACCTCTGCTAATCAAAGCTAGGTCCAATATAAGTGAATCTCTCCATTTTGAGTTCAATAGTGCCCTCAAATTTTCTATTAGAGCACTATTTTAAAAGATAGAAAGGCATGCTTGTACGTTTACTTAAATGAACTAAAAAAGTTCAAAATCCTATTTTGGGATCGTCGAGCTTTGAAATTAGGTGTCGTCAGAGCGTCTGGTCTTGGAATAATTCCATATAATTTAAAAAAATTACATAGAGAATTTGGTACATTACATTACTCCCCACTTTTTGGGTTTCACATCCTCATAATCCAAAACAAGGCTAAACCAACAATTGGGGGTACTAATCACGAATCTAAGCCTCCCGCTCCCATGTGCTCTCCTAGAGGTTCTCATGCTTCTACCAACTATGCACTAGAGGAATCGACCATCCACAAAGTACTCTCTTCTATCGATCCTATATCTCCACTAAAAACTCCGCAAACATCACCCCTTCATCAAATTCTAGCTCACCCTAGTTGTTGATGTGCAATTGGTCATGCACATACCTCCTTAATTGTGACACATGAAAAAAGATCATGCTCCCATTACATCTATGGGGGAATATCTAGGTGGAATGCCACCTGTAGAGACCCAAATCTTTATGTACATGGACATTACATTACTTTTGTGGAATAATTAATACATAACAAAAAAAAGACACACAAGGACCGTAATAGTTTAGTGTCTTTGGAACTCGGAATATAAACTACTAATCATGTTGAAATATCTTCAACAACTCCCATAACGATCTTCCCCTTTTTTCCTTACCTAAAACATTTCTTTATTTTCTGGGGAAAATAAAACATAAAAAGGGTGAGCTCAAATGCTCAGTAAGGGAAAACATAGATAACATAAAACAATCCATAAACATTTGGAAGCAAAAACTTGAACATGAAATTTAAACATCAAAATCTTGAGCAAAGACATAAATCGTGGAAGTACGTAAGGCATATATCATAATAAAACATCAACCGTGATAAAATATAATGGGAATAAAACATGTAATTGTGGAAACCATTCAGCACATGTTATGATTTCCATAGTAGCCAAGACATTTCTTCCAAGACCATCTTAGTGGACAAAGTCCCTTTCTGAATCGAGTTCACTCCTCGTTTCAGTCCTGTAACACTGAACCGGATTAACTTACCATTCTAGCCATGTCTATCTCATGAGATATAAATCTTTACCCAATTTATTGGAGGGAGATATAGTTCCCACCCATCTCATAATGAAATCATTCTTACTTGTGCCACAAAATAAACATACATCATTCTTAAAAACTCGATAAATAAAATGGGTTTCATAAACATCATCCCATCATCACATAATCCATATAAAATAAATGGATATAATTTCATCATAATAAAAGTGAAACCATGTAAATCATAGAGACTTTATACTTGAAACATACACATATGAAATAATTTCATCTTAGATGGAAAATGGTTTTGATAAAACACTTGAAATGAATTCTTGAGGAAAATATCCATTCTTCTTCAAAATCAATTTCTTTTCACAAAATATCATGCAATTTTAAAAGAAAAAGAATTTTTTTTTGAAAATAGTCATGAAATATTTTGGAGGAAGCTTCATGAAAATAAGGATTTATAAATCAGTAAAAATCTGTTCGTGTCGTATAAGTTAAAAAAACATTCTTCTCGTACTTTTGCCGGAAAAGTAAAAAAAAGTACCTCGTAACGTAAACAAAAGATATATTCCTTACATACCATGTAGTAAAGTCAAAAATGGGTAAAAAGGACTTTAAAAATACATGAAAACGCTTTTATAAAACATGGACATGGATAATAGAAATAACCCCAATAAATTCTTACGAATAAGCAATCTCGGATAAAAATGAGATTTGCACAATTATCCCTTACCTTAGGTCTGATATGCTTCGTACATTTCTGAACCTCCTGTATAATGATTTAAATAATGTAATTGACTTATTAAAGAATCATATTCATTGTTATGATATCATATATGGTTCAATTATGACTTTATATTACCTGTTCTTTTGTAAATTCCATGTTAAAGCAACGTTTTGGGTTAAATCGTTTTATTTATCGTACATGTTTGGACTTTTTGTTCTTGATATTATTACTTATATACTGGTTTAATTAATTAAATAATGTAAAACATGATTTACATATAATATATATTTCAGTATATACATATATATATATGATAGATCAATTAAATGAAATTAAATACACCGTTCATGGAGAAGGTAGGTCGTACGTACGCATGAACGCAGTTTTAGTTTTCTTATTGAATTGAATAAAATTAAGTAGATGACATAAATATATATAAACATAAATCCAGTATCATTATTATGTCATATATTTCATTATTACTTATTATATATACTTTATAATCATTCATGAATGGTTAACATGGAGAATGAATCTCATTGTGTCGTGGAGACAGTAGTCCGTACGTACGCACGAGCGATGATATCATTCTCGAGATCATGGAATTGTATTGGAGTGTATGTATACTATTTCAGAATAAATATCACTTTAAAATAATCATATATAATTATTATTTACACCATTATACCCATCCAAGTAAGGTGGTGGTGGAAAATAGATTACACCACGGCGTGGAGACGGTATTCCGTACGTACGCACGCGCGGTGATTTCATTTTCCTTAGGATGGATAGATGGTGAAATAGGGTTGTTTCATACTTATAATAAAATATCATTATATTAGTGATACTTATGTTATTACTTCATAATTAAACAACTAAAGAAGAAGAAGTGGAAGAAGAAATAAAGTTGAAAGAATCGGTAACGGACATTACCTCTTCTTTGAAGCGCCTCTTTGAGACCTCCTGTTAGGGCACAAAAATTGGACTTTTAAGAAGACCAAGACCTCTAGGATGTTTCTAGGAAAGTTTAGAAGAGAATTTGTCAGGTTTGGGCCGAGATTTAAGGCTCAATGTGGTGTGGGGAAAAGAGGGAGGAGGTGCCCTTTTATAAGGTAGGAGAGGGGCACCTTTGGAATAACTAAATATATTATTTTATCATAAAGTCATATTCGGTTTTTCATAGCTCCAAATTGAGGTATTTATAAGATAAGGTGGGTATGGGTCGAAATCCTCTAATAAAATAGAATTTAGACAAGTTTAGGTTTCTATTTTAACCTTATCATTTAGATTTAACTTTAAGTTAAATAATTTGTCTTTTACCGTGTCTTCTTGTTTTCTTACACTATAAGTTTAATAAACTTACTATAACAAGACAAAAGAACCCCAAGTTGTTTATTATTAATATATATAACCTTATCTAAGTCATTTGGAAAAACCTTAGATTTTTAGGAATAAAATAACAATTAATAATATAATATTTGTTTTAAAAACTATTTTATGTCAATTTTGACACTATTTGGTAATTTATTTTTGTAAAACTCATAACAGAACAATTAGTTCGAAAACAGTTAATTAAATCAATAATAACATGTCATATTAACATAAAAAATTATTGTAATTCATAAAAAGCCTCAAATTACATTTATTTGGGTATTTATAACATCAATTATGTCAATATTTCATTAATAATATAATTATTGCATCATCATTGTGTCGTAAATAAATTAAATTATTGAAAGTCTAAAAATTACAAATAAATACCATAATGTAGGTAATCCCGTTAGATTTCTAATGAATATTTATAGTAGAATTTATCTTCTTTATAACCCTATATTAATAATGATTTACTTATTAAACTTTGATTTTAACTATTTTAACCCTTCTTTAAATAAATTAATAATAAATGTCCTAATCTAATCCAAGTGGGCATAAATTGGCATATTTTATTCCTAAGGTTTTTTTATGTTGAATTACACTTATCCAAAAGAATTATGACAGGTGTTAGGGTAATAATATTATTATTTTTAACCTTAATTACCTTATTTACTTTTAACCGTGGTAAAAAAAGTAAAAAGTTACTATTCACCAAAAATTATTTTCATCTCATTCAACCACATTTTACTTACTGAAATCAACCGTGTCTCTCTGATTTTTGAAATTCCACTCAGAGAAGTGGTAAAATTATGTTTTATGTGAATTTGGAAATTCTCTTAGGAGGTGGGTAAAAGACGGTCAAAAGTTCAATAAAATTTTTATATATCTAAAATTATTATAAAATGACTCTAATGAATTACATTGAACTTATATAGGTATTATGTGTCAATTTTGACATAAAATAAATTTAAATAGAATAAATAATTATTTAAATAAAAAGTCAGTTTTTAAATAGTAACCCAGTGTTTTCACTATTCATCAAAAATTGAATGTTTTCAGAAAAATACCAAAATTTCACCCTAGACTAATTTCGATATTCCGAATCCAAAAATGAAGTCCTTTTTGAAATATGAAATTTAAAAGATTTCAAAAAGTGGTTATTACTATTCATAACGGGTAGTTTTAATAATATTTTAATAGCATATAGTTGTTTTGTGGAACTCGGTATTGCGTACAACACACGCTATTGAGGAAGGTCGTGATTGCGTGTAATGCAGCCAAGTTAGGGTTTCGTGTTGTGAAAGACTCCTTTTTTGAAGCGTACAACACAAGACATCAATAAAATTAAAAAGAATATTTTTCATAAAATCTCGGGGTGTTACATTCTACCCCCCTTAAAATTAATTTTGCCCACGAAATTCGTCGGGGTTCTAAATGGTTTACTACTCGAGAGTTTCTTTAATAGAAACCCACATCGTAAAAAGGAATACCGAAACCAATCTTTAAAAACTAAAGTATGAAACATAATGGTAACCCAAATTAACTAATCACTGGGTTTCCACATAGGAGAACACAGGTGAAAATATGGATATGGAAGAGAAACCTAACCATCATGTTCTGATAGAGAGTGGTAGAGAACATGGCTATGAAAAATCAAACAATCACAAAGCCATAGATTTGTGATGATCTAAGGTACCATCTGATTCATCGGATATATGGGAACTAGGACAACATTTTTGGTTTTCAAGATCATTTCCCTAAAGTTGATGAATTAAAAGAAATACTTACATGATTTTGGTACAATTTCACTATTGTTCGTGAATTGAACAATTTCCACTTAATACCTTAAAGAAATGAAGTTGAATTTGTTATTCGTGATGTGTTAGCAGATCATGTGATAGAATGATGGGTCATTCCATCTGTTTCAAACAAAAGGTTAGCAAAATTTATAAGTCCATCTTATGGTTAGATTAATCGTATATGGTTCCAAAAATGAACATATACTTCATATATCATACCTATTAATAAAATGAAACTAGTTTCTACTAACCAGGGACTTCCTGTAGGCCAGTGGTATGCGATAAAGGCCAGTCGCACTTCGGTTGTGGGTTCAATTCCCACAGCCTTGTCCGACGCGATGGGCTGTCACTCGTCCTGCAGGTTGTCCTTTTTTCTAAAACTACATTACTATAACATCCCATAAATAATATCGAAAAAACATATATCCTTAAACATTACTAACTTATGTCCAGTATAATCCCTTCTAATCTTTAGGCTTATCCATAATACTACAGTCCACTCTCATAATATAGTGAAAAAGATTACTAGATATTTCATATAACAAATCATGTTAATACCATCGTTGATTCCCATATATCATAAGATATGTCTTGTTGGTCACATTCCAAAAATTAGAAGGCCTTAATCATGTATTCTCTTGAAAAATGAATACCCATTGAATCTTAGTGAAAACATGAGTGTTGTCAAAAGTTAACTCTTTCCACATACCAAAAACCCAAAATTCTATATACTCAAACCATGATATAACTATTTCCTTATATCAGTCATGAGATCATGAATACTGTCAAACATTTTATTTTCTCCTTATCCCTTCATTATGCGCATATCATCTTCTTTCCAAAAATATCTCAATCACTTTTCATGGTTACCGGTACCATAAAATTATTGAAAACCACAATAGACCAATACATAAATATTCCAATATTCCATGATACTATATACAACATTAATTTTGAATCCCATTACATAAACACTTAATCATTCCACCACATCGTTGTCATATTCAACATCACCAATAGTGATCGCATGTGACTTCCCTTTGTCCTTTTCCTTAAGTGGTTGCTCATGTCGATCATCATTAACCCTTGGATTAGGGCATTGATTAGCATAATTCCCCATTTCATTGCACTTGAAGCATTGAAGTGTTGGTGGTGTGTTGTCTGTAGTCATTTCTTTATTCACACCATTAGAAACCCTTTTTACATTACTTCGACACTCAACTGCTCGATGACCTTCTTTTCCACACTTAAAACATTTTCTAATCCCTTTAATACAATCTCCACCATGCTTCTTTCCACACTTTGAGAATAAGGAAACATCCATCTTCTTTTCACCATTATTCTGAGATTTCTCCTTGAACTCCATCTTTCGTTTCTTGTCAAAACCATGATATGGATATGTAACACCAACTTCCATTTATACCTTAATAGCACAATGCACAATTTCTTCATAGCTACTGAAGTCTCTTATAGCTAATGCCCTTCGAAGATTTGGTTTTAAGCCACTGAAGAATCGATCAACTTTACTTTCAGGTTGGATGATAAATCCAGATGCATACCTTTCAAGCCTTGTAAAATTTTCTTCGTATATACCAACAGATTCATCATCCTTTTTCTTTAGTTCAAGAAACTCCTTCTCTGTCTTTTTTCGAAGAATATGAGGGAAGTACTTATTGAAAAATAAGTTCTTGAACTCGTCCCATTCCATGGAATCAATTTTATCTCTTGGCCTTGTATTCTTGATTAGATTCCACCATTGATCAGCTTCACCTTCCAAACGATATACTGCTAAGATGACCTAATCATGTTCAAAACATTGAAGAACTGAAAATATCTTTTCAGTGGTATTGATCCATTGTTCAGCAACAAGTGGATCCGAAGACCCACTGAAAGAAGGTGGACGTTTCCTCATGAAGGACTCAATAGAATATTGTTCCCTTCTCTGCTCATTTGGAAGTCTAGAATGATTCATAGCTTGTGTAAGTATAGAAATAAGATTTTGCACTCCATCTCCCATAACATCGGTTTGTTAAGGAGTACAATCATTGCATTGTCCATTACATTGATCAACACGGTTCCATCGGGTTCCATCCATCGTCTAAAACCCAAAAATAATAGTGTGAGAGGGAAAAATCATTCTAGGGAAAACAACATAATAAAGGGGGAGTACCATCAATATATAACATCTTTGGTTAAATTATAATATTGTTACCATAGTTCTAGGACTATATCCTATACATATACTTATCCTTAGGGACATCCCTAGACATACCTTAGAAATATCTCTAGGGATCTCACTAACGTTTCCGCATCCTAGTTTCCAAAGGTTGACTAAACCTTTCCTCTAATAACAACTGTAGAGACCCAAAGCTTTACGTACATGGACATTACATTACTTTTTCGGAATACTTAATACATAACACAAAAAAGACACACAAGGACCGTAATAGTTTAGTGTCTTTACAAACTCGGAATATAAACTTCTAATCATGTTGAAATATCTTCAACAACTCCCATAACGATCTTCCCATTTTTTTCCTTACCTAAAACATTTCTTTATTTCCTGGGGCAAATAAAACATAAAAAGAGTGAGCTCAAATGCTCAATAATGGAAAACATATAAAACATAAAACATTCCATAAACATTTGGAAGCAAAAACTTGAACATGAAATTTAAACATCAAAATCTTGAGCAAAGACATAAATCGTGGAAGTACGTAAGGAATATATCATAATAGAACATCAACCGTGATAAAATATAATGTGAATAAAACATGTAATTTTGGAAACCATTCAGCACATGTTATGATTTCCATATTAGCCAAGGCATTACTGCCAAGACCATCTTAGTGGACAAAGTCCCTTTCTGAATCGAGTTCACTCCTCGTTTCAGTCCTGTAACACTGAACCGGATTAACTTATCGTTCCAGCCATGTCTATCTCATGAGATATAAATATTTACCCAATGAATTTGAGGGAGATATAGGTCTCACCCATCTCATAATGAAATCATTCTTACTTGTGCCACAAAACAAACATACATCATTCATAAAAACCCGATAAATAAAATGGGTTTCATAATCATCATCCCATCAACACATAATCCATATAAAAGAAATGGATATCATTTCATCATAAGAAAAGTGAAACCATGTAAATCATAGAGACTTTATACTTGAAACATAAACATATGAAATAATGTCATCTTAGATGAAAAATGGTTTTGATAAAACACTTGAAATGAATTCTTGAGGAAAATATCCTTTCTTCTTCAAAATCAATTTATTTTCACAAAACATCATGAAATTTTAAAAGATAAAGATTTTTTTTTTTGAAAATAGTCATGAAATATTTTGGAGGAAGCTTCATGAAAATAAGGATTTATAAAACCGTAAAAATCTGTTCATGCCGTATAAGTTAAAAAAACATTCTTCTCATACTTTTTCTAGAAAAGTCCAAAAAAGTACCTCGTAACGTAAACAAAAGATATATTCCTTACATACCATGTAGTAAAAGTCAAAAATGGGTAAAAAGGACTTTAAAAATAAATGAAAACACTTTTATAAAACATGGCCATGGATAATAGAAATAACCCCAGTAAATACTAACGAATAAGCAATCTTGGATAAAAATGAGATTTGCAAAATTATCCCTTACCTTTGGTCCGATATGCTTCATATGTTTTCGAAACTCCTGTATAATGATTTAAATAATGTAATTGACTTATTACAGAATCATATTCATTGTTATGATGTCATATATGGTTCAATTATGACTTTATATTACCCGTTGTTTTGTAAATTCCATGTTGAAACAGCGTTTTGGGTTAAATCGTTTTATTTATCGTACATGTTTGGACTTGTTATTATTGATATTATTACTTGTATCCTGATTTAATTAATTCAATAATGTAAAACATGATTTACATATAATATATATTTCAGTATATACATATATATAAGATAGATAGATTAAATGAAACGAAATACACCGTTCATGGAGACGGTAGGCCGTACGTACGCATGAACGCTGTTTTTGTTTCCTTATTGAATTGAATGAAATTAAGTAGATGACATACATATATATACACATAAATCCAGTATCATTATTATGTAATATATTTCATGATTTCTTATTATATATACTTTATAATCATTCATGAATGGTTAACATGGAGAATGAATCTCACCGCGTCGTGGAGATGGTAGTCCGTACGTACGCACGAGCGATGATATCATTCCCATGATCATGGAATTCTATTGGATTGTATGTATACTATTTCAGAATCAATATCACTTTAAAATAATCATATATAGTTATTATTTACACCATTATACCCATCCAAGTAAGGTGGTGGTGGAAAATAGATTACACCACGGCGTGGAGACGATATTCCGTACGTACGCACGCGCGGTGATTTCATTTTCTGTAGGATGGATAGATGGTAAAATATGGTTGTTTCATACTTATAATAACATATCATTATATTAGTGATACTGATTTTATTACTTCATAATTAAACAACTAAATAAGAATAAGTGGAAGAAGAAATAAAGTTGAAAGAATCGGTAACGGACATTACCTCTTCTTTGAAGCGACTCTTTGAGACCTCCTCTTAGGGCACCAAAATTGAACTTTTAAGAAGACCAGGACCTCTCGAATGTTTCTAGGGAAGTGGAGAAGATAATTTGTCCGGTTTTGGCCGAGCTTGAAGGCTTAATGTGGTGTGAGGAAGAGAGGGAGGAGGTGCCCTTTTATAAGGGAGGAGAGGGGCACCTTTGGAATAACTAAAAATATTATTTTATTATAAAGTCATATTCGGTTTTTAATAGCCCCAAATTGAGTTATTTATAATATAAGGTGGGGATGGGTCGAAATCCTCTAATACAATATAATTTAGACAAGTTTAGGTTTCTATTTTAACCTTATCATTTAGATTTAACTTTAAGTTAAATAATTTGTCTTTTACCGTGTCTTCTTGTTTTATTACACTATAAGGTTAATAAACTTAATATAACAAGCCAAAAGAACCCCAAGTTGTTTATTATTAATATATATAACCTTATCTAAGTCATTTGGCCGATCCTTATATTTTTAGGAATAAAATAACAATTAATAATATAATATTTGTTTTAAAAACTATTTTATGTCAATTTTGACACTATTTGGTAATTGATTTTTGTGAAAATCATAACAGAACGATTAGTTCAAAACAAGTTAATTAAATCAATAATAACATGTCATATTAACATATAAAATTATTTTAATTCATAAAAATCCTCAAATTACATTTATTTCGGTATTTATAACATCAATTATGTCAATATTTCATTAATAATATAATTACTGCATCATCATTGTGTCATAAATAAATTAACTTATTTAAAGTCTGAAATTTACAAATAAAATACCTTTATGTAGGAAATCTTGTTATATTTCTAATTAATATTTATAGTAGAATTTATCTTTTTTATAACCCTATATTAAAAATGATTTACTTATTAAACTTTGATTTTAACTATTTTAACCCTTCTTTAAATAAATTAATAATAAATGTCCTAATCTAATCCAAGTGGGCCTAAATGGTCATATTTTATTCCTAAAGTTGTTTTTGGTCGAATTACACTTATCCAATAGAATTAGTACATGTGTTAGGGTAAAAATAATATCATTTTTAACCTGAATTACCTTATTTACTTTTAACTGTGGTAAAAATAAAGTAAAAAGATACTATTCACCAAAAATTATTTTCATCTCATTGAACCACATTTTACTTACTGACATCAATCATGTCTCTCGGATTTTTGAAATTCCACTCACAGAAGCGGTAAAATTATGTTTTATGTGAATTTTGAAATTCTCCTATGAGGTGGGTAAAAGACGGTCAAAAGTTCAATAAAATTTTTATATATCTAAAATTATTATAAAATGACTCTAATGAATTACATTGAACTTATATAGGTATTATGTGTCAATTTTTACCTAAAATAAATTTAAATAGAATAAATAATTATTTTAATAAAAAGTTGGTTTTTAAATAGTAACCGAGTGTTTTCACTATTCATAAAAAATTGAATGTTTTCAGAAAAATACCAAAATTTCACCCTAGACTAATTTCGATATTCAGAATCCAAAAATGAAGTCCTTTTTGAAAGATAAAATTTACAAAATTTCAAAAAGTGGTTATTACTATTCATAACGGCTAGTTTTAATAATATTTTAATAGCATATAGTTGTTTAGTGAAACTCGGTATTGCGTACAACACACGCTATCGAGGTAGGTCGCGATTGCGTGTAATGCAGCCAAGTTAGGGTTGTGTGTTGTGCAAGACTCCTTTTTTTTAACGTACAACACAAGACATCAATAAAATTAAAGAGAATATTTTTCATAAAATCTTGGGGTGTTACACCACCTCACGAAATCTGCTCAGAATCTGGAAAGGTCCGATGAACCTCAGATATAACTTGTCACCCCATATAAATCTTTGCAATCCATGTCAAGGTGAGACCCAAAAGAATACATGGTCTCCCTTATTGAACTCCAAGAGCTTATGCCTCATATCATCATATGATTTCTTCCTACTCTATGCAATCATCATCCGCTCTTTGTTGATATCCACCTTCTCAGTGGTAGCTCGTACCAACTCTGGACCCATTAGTGCTAACTCCCCAGGGTATGTTCAAGATGGAGGTGATCTGAATGGCCTCCCATATAAGGCCTCAAATGGTTCCATGAAAATGGTGGAGTGATAGCTATTGGTGTATTAAAACTCCACCAGTGGTAGGTGGTCCTCCCAAATACGACCAAAATCAAGGATGCAAGAATGAAGCATGTCCTCCAAGGTATGTATGTTCTGCTCCGTCTAACCATTGGTATGTGGGTGAAAGGTTGTTCTCAAGCACATCTGAGTCCCTAATTCCTCCTACAATCCCTTACACAACCAGGGTGTAAAGCGAGCATCACAATCTGAGATGATTGGCCAAGGTACCCCGTGTAGTTTCACTATCTCCTGGACATAGAGGCATCCCAAGCCCTCTATCGATCCCTGCTCTTGGATGGGTAGGATGTGAGTCAACTTGGTGAGCTGTTCAATGATCACCCAGATTGAATTATGGCCCCTAGATGTGTGTCGTAATCTTGTCATTAAGTACATCGAGAAACTATCTCATTTCTACTATGGTACCTCAAGTGGTTGGGCTAAGCCTGTTGGAACCCGATGCTCATCCTTCACTTACTAACGAGTGAGGCATCATGAAATGAAATATGCCACAACTTTATTCATCCATATACACTAGTATTAACACCATAGGTCCTGGTATATATTCACCACACCAGGATTTACCACCAAAGGGGGTGTTTGGAACTCCCTCAACACCTCCTCCCACAATGTCACTTGTATTATGGTGTGTTCTCGGAAAAGTATGACATGATCCCCACCTATCAAAAATCCTTTAGGATCATGTCATGAGGATAACTGAGCACATCTGGTCTCATAGTCAATATCTATAAGTTGTGCCGCCTGGAATCACTATAAGAGTGGGTGAGTGACAGTAATTGACTAAAGGTAAGCTATTTTATCATCATCCATGAAGAATATCTACATCACGGATAACTGTTCTATCACTTCACTTAGTAGCTGTAGACCAAACCTTTTGATGAGCGTGTCTACCACCATGTTCCCCTTCCTATAAGTATAGACTATCTCAAAGTCATAGTCCTGGAGGAACTCCAGCTATCGTCGTTATCTCAAGTTCTGGTCCTTCTGTGAGAATATATACCTGAGACTATTTTGGTCAGAGTAAAGATTAAACCATTCACCCATCAAGTAGTGTTGGCACATCTTCAAGGAGAATATCACTACTACTAACACTAGGTCATGGGCCACATAGTTCTACTCATGTTGCCTCAACTGCTGTGATCCATAGGCTATCACTACTCACTCCTATATCAAGACACAACACAGAACGATCCTTAATGCATCGCATAGGAATACATACCCAACTCCCTCTTCTGGTAGTCTCAAGATATGGGCACTCTTCAATCTCTGCCTCAACTCCTGAAAAAAAATCTAGCACTTTTCCATCCACATGAAGGGTTTTACCTTCCGTTTCAAAGATGATAAAGGTGATTTTACTCTGAAAAAGTTGGGCACGAAGGGTTTTACCTTCCGTGTCAAGGCTGATAAAGGCGATTCTACTCTGGCCCCATCCTCGCAGACACACCGCACGTTGTGCCTAAAATAGTCAATATGGGCATGGACTGTAGATAACCAATCCATACCCACGATGATATTGTAAGGCCTCAATGCCACTACTAGGAGATCCCAGCCGAAGCTCTAACTCCCAAGAGTAAGCTCACACTGCTAGCACCAGCATATAATTGTCGAATCCCCTCCCGTAGGATTCTCTAATTGTAAGGATCGAGCAAATGACTCCACCAAAATCTTAGCTCCTCAAAAGAGGTCAATGGAAAGGAAATAATGATTGTCACATGTTTCTATAAGAACTACATATGTGGTGTAGAAGACACAGATCATACCTATAATCATCTATGGATCATCGTGATCGTAGGCCTCCATCGCCTGAAGCTATCCTCTCCCTTATCCGCTGGCTCTATGGGCCCGTGGTGGACCACCTTGGGGAGGTGGTGGTAGCACCTCGAACCATCGTCCACCGCTTGTCACTTATCCATCTCCCCTTCCATGTTCTCCTCCCTGCAGACCTCCTTGCTCGAACCTCTACCTCTTCCTTGGAGGTCCCTTGACCATCTACTGGTTATCTGTGAGTTTGGACAAGCAGTCACGATCCATGTGTCACTACCGTTGCACCAGAATCACAAAATGGTTCTCTGCTAACTCCCTCTACTCTGGGAGCCCCACACTACCAACCCCATGTCCTAGGATTGTCCCCTAAAAGATCTAACCTTCTTGATTCCCCTTTCCTACTGCCTACAACTCACCAACAAAGACTCGGTCGCTAGATGTCTGTTTATGGCTCCAGTTGTCGGCGCCTAGTATACTAGAATGATCTCCAAAATAAGGGATCTCTCTAGAACCCCAACCAGAGTGGGGATGTTTAGAGACACCATGGATGCTTTGATCTCTCATCTGAGTCCCTGGTCAAAGGTCCAGGCCAGGAAAAAGGGCCTCGCACCATGTCTGTGGAGTACTGAAAGAGGTATGTAAACCTTACAGATTACCCAGCCACTGACATGCTATCCTTCTGTAGGTGAATTAGCTCCTATATGTCCACGGAGCATAAGGTCATGGGGAATAACTCCTCTTGGAAAATCTGCTCTAATTCATCCTAAGAGAGGGTCGACTCATCATGAGTCTGAATAGACAAACTCTACCATCTCTCTATAGATCCCTGAAGAAGGGTCGCCGCTATGATCACCTTCTAGTTGAGTTGAGTCCTAAAAAAGTGGAAGACCCGAGTAACTACCTCTAACTAGTCTTCAATAGCCTAAGGATTTGTCTCTCCCCAGAACCTAGGATGTCTTTATCTCTAAAACTCATGTAAATAACTGATCCTATGTGCATCTTCTACTGGTAATGCCGGCAGTAGATGCTGACCAACATGTGGTGGAAACAGTGGTGCCCCACTCGGTGGGTCCATATCTATCACTAGTACATGAACTGAATCCTCATCGCTAGGTAGGCTTTCCCCATGATCATGCATTAGAATCCTAGATGGTTTTCTGTGTGAAGGCATTCTGATACAGATCAAGATATACCACAGTTAATAGGTTATACCTGGTGATATGACTCTTATTCAAGAAGATCATAACGAAACACTCAATTAATATATGATTCATACACCCAATGTTTTTATGTATAGAGTCAAAAAGAAGAATTAAAGGTCCTGGTGTAAGGATATATCGGCCGCCACACCAATATTGGACTCCCCGAATCTGAATGTTGAACTCAAAAAATTTAACATTGTTTCCCAAACACAAAACAACATACTCCTAGTCTGTGAGGTAAAACCAACCTATTTTGATACCACTTTTTCAATACCCGTCCCCTAGGGCCTGGTCCGTGACATACCCCAAGCCCGCCTCCCGAAGTCTAGGGGTTGGTGACTAATGTTGAAGGCGCCAACCTGCATGTGGGAGGAATTTCCAGAGTACCTATATTCACTCACACAAAACCACATCCCAAATCTGGAAAAGTAAACATGCATGCCTCTAAACAACCATTGAGTAAAAATGAAAACTATAAGTAAAATGGGCCAGAATACAAAAAAAAGACAAACTGAAAACCAGAAAGTACAAGGAAAACTCTATAATCCACCCACTAGAAACCCCACCTAATGGGTAAGTGTAGAGTAGTTGTTGGAAGTAGTAGAAGTATGCCTCCCATACCTAATCTCACTGGTCACCACCGGGTCCTAGGCCACCAAGTCCTCCATCAAGGCAGTGGTCGTTTGCACCGGACACAACACGTGCGGGTGAAGCCTGTGTAGGGGTGAGTAAAAAAATAGTTAGTAGGGACCCCAAACAAACTAGGAAATACCAAAAAGCAATCCAAAAATAAAACAATGAAGCAAAAAATCTCACACCATGTATAATATAGAGTAGGATAGTAGGACCATCAATCATGTCATCGAACACCTTGGGTTGCTGGAGAACTCCTCCTTAATGGGTACAGTGGTCCTGTCGGGTCACATAGAAGCCTCTTCGCACTAACCTTGGACTTTTTTGGTACTCATCACTGATTAGTACCATTGGTATGTTGGATCACACAAAAGCCTCTCCCCACCGTGGGCATGTCGGGTCACACAGAAGCTGCTTCCCACCTTGTCCATACCGAGGTACTCCTCCTGTAGAGTATCGTGGGTCTGTCAGGTCACACCGAGCCACTCCCCACCATGGGCCTACCGGGGCACACAGAAGCTGCTTCCCACTGCGCGATTGTAGCTGATCCCCATAGGGTCGGTTGTCAACTGTCATCAGGTCTTATCCAACCAAAGGGTTCCTCATGTAGTGCGCTTGATTCTAGGAGAACTGATCCTCAATCCATTCATCAAATTTCATCTTCTATGAAATCCTCCGAAGAGTATCCCAAAAGATCCACCTTATCGTGAGGGTTCCAATTACACAAATTGCTCATCAATCGAACACCCGGTTTGAAAGATTTTGGAGTTTTTTAAAAAGGGGGCTAGTTAGGTCTGGGTTCAGTCTGACCTGGCCCGATCCGGGTTTGCCGACCCGACCTGGGTCCACCGACCCAACCCTGGTTCATCGACCTGACCTGGTACTGGCCTGGCTTGGGTCCGGCCCATTGGCCACCTATGGGGCGGCACGCGCCCAGCCATGTCCTTAATAGGCTGACCAATTCCGCCTGGTCGGGACGTGGTTCGAAGCCACATCATGCTCCCCCTTTCCCCATGGGGCTAGCGCCTCTACTGAGGTTAGCTGACGGTAGCCTGCCACATGCGATGCAGCGCAATGCCACGTCTGCAGTGCACCAACGCGGTCGGGTGGTCGCGTCCCTATACTGACAGCCACTGAAACTAATTCCAGTGGCTCTTATCACATCTTCATGGACCGATCCCACCATAGAGCATCTTTCATAATGTCGTCATGGTGCACTGCCACTCGCCATTGGCCGCCGCCATGGGCCACCACCTGTGACCTCTAGCACCGATGCACCAGCGGGTTCTTCCACGGACTACCAGGTCGGCTCCAGTGGTCTATTCTTTCGGATACTTGCGCCTACAGCCTTATGGGGATGTTATCTTTCCTACGATGGCCTCAAATTCCCCTTTCAACCACATTGAATACACTGTCACAAAGAACACACAAAACACGCAAGACATATGGGCTCAGGAATTGTTCGTGTAGTCCCATGCCCTCTACGTTAGAGGTTTAAAAGACATGCGATAATGATTTGATGTTCTATCATAATTTAAGCAAGTAATACCAGAGAAAACCCCAAGATAATTATCCTCTCACAAGAATGAGTGATCCACTGATCAACATGTTCATGGGTTGATCTATGTTCGTCATTTAGAATAAATAATGGGGAAACATGGACAAAATAAACTCCAAACACCTTGGAGGTCATCACTGAAGTAATACTTCCATGAGGATTCAAGTTCTGATCAAAACTGTCGGTATTCGTTGTCCTCTGGTCCTATTCTTTGAGGTGTGTTGACTTCACTTGCGATTCAACAGTGTTCATCATTCATCTTTGGTGAGTATTTTCATCATAGTCTATTCAGATAAATTCCACCAATTGATTTCCCCAACGTGTTATCTCATTAATAGAGAAACGTGTCGTAGAATTTCTATTATGATACATATCCACATTGTTACGTTGTGTAATTTAATGAAATAGTGTATGCAATTTTTCTTGGTTGGAAAACTGTTGAGTTGTAATGATTTAAAAATTCATAACAATAAAATAAACATGTTTATTTTATTTTTAACTTTTTCGTTAAAAAATTTAAAAAATAACTTTTCCCCCGACCCGTGCTGGTAGAGGTTAGGTCCATTCTGGGAAAATACTTCAATTATGAGTTCAATAGTGCCCTCATATTTTTGATCTAAACACCAGTTTAAAAGTTAGAAAAATTCACTCACACGTTTACTTAAATGAACTAAAAAAAGTTCAAAATATTATTCCAGGTTCACCGGGCCTCGGAATTAGGTGCTTTAAAAGCGTTTGATCTTGGAATAATTCTATATAATTAAAAAATATTACATAGAAAATTCATGAAATTACAATTTCCAAAATGAGTTAAAATCTTGATAAATAACCATAACATGTTTGAACCATATATTTTATCTCATATCTTTTATTTTGAAACCCAAAATTCAATAACCCATGATTACCTCAAAATCAGAGATCATATAAACCATAATGGTCATCCATAAATTTTTAATCATGTCTAAACAAGAAGAGATAATTATTCATCAAATAATATTTTCACATAAAAAACTTCAGGGTTACACATACTAGAAAAAGATTTTTCCCAAGTAATATGATCATCAAAAGTGAATTAATACTTTTAAACATTTAATCATCCTACAGTCTACTGTAACTATTTAATCCTTTATATGTTGATTTTTTTAGTCATTAAAATTTATTCTTGATCCTTTAACCATGATTTTCCATATTATTATTTAATACTTATTTCCTAAAAATAAAAATATAAATCATGTCCTAATATTCAATAATGTTAAAACATGAGATAAAAAAATAATTCATACCTTTAATAGGTCATTTTCAGTTTCCTTATATTCAATTGTAATGGCATTAGGTATTACTAAAAATATATTTTTATGGTCATCATGATCCCATTCATGAACCTTCCTCATCAGACACTAATTTTCATAAGCACCATACTCCCCACATTTAAAACATTCAATTGATAACTCGAAATGAACTTCTTTCCATTTCCTTAAGTCAACTGAATGATTCCTTTTTCCTTGGAAATTTATTGCTTTCTGACCTTCATTACCAGGTATATAACATCTTCTTGTCCCTTTAAAACATTTTCCTAGGTATTTTCTTCCAAATCCTTAACACATATGTTGTTGAATATACTTAACATTATGATCGTTATTACCTGAACTTCAATAAATATTTTTTTCTCTCATATATGATGCATCAAAAAAATCACCATGGTTAAAGTGATTAATCATGACTCATGATAATTGGTTTAGAATAACCATGAGAGTTCTCATTGCATCTCCCATTTCATTCAGTTTCTTATTTAGAGAACCAACACATTTTCTTTCACATCCATTATTACTTCATTTTCTACTGGATCCATCCATTTACTTAAACCAAAAAGGTTAGTGGGATTAAATCAATAAGATCATCATATACTATCTTATGAGGAAGATAAACACTAAGATATACTTATTCATGTTATCTCAAACTCATTCAATTTATCTTAAATAAATATGACTCTTTCTATTATTCTAATCATTGTGGTTATATATAACTTGTAACTTATGCTTAAATATAACCTAACCTCTAAAGTTATGTAAACTGTCCTCTGATACCAACTATAAAGCCCTAGTCTTAAACATTACTTAATCTTGAGATAAGTCAATAATTTGACTCTCATTCACATAGAAGATATTTTAAGGTTTAATTTCTTATAGAATTAATCCATAACTCATAAATAAAAAAACAATAGAAATATAATGTGGACACTTCCAATAGTATCTATTTCTTCCATAAAACAAAAAACATTTAAAATGAAATGTTGTTTCTTTTCATTTTTAATCATAACTTTTCATTAATCTCATAATTAAATCTTTTATTCTTTAAATCATGTGAAAAATATTTCAAAACTTTGTATGAGCATAAAAAATATCATTAAGGGATACATAAATAAGGAAAACTTTTAGCCATGTCAAAACATGTAAACTATGAATAATTTATCATAAAGTAATACTTTTCACCTTGATGAAGTAGTAAATAATCTTCACTGAATATAAGATCATTAATTACCCTTTCTGTAACCAAAATATTACCATAAAACCCATAGAAAGAAACATATAACATATAAAGGTAACTTATGACATGATAAAACTTAAATATAATAATCATACAGTCGACTTCCACACATATCACTAAATAGAATAACCATACGATAGAATTTCATACCCAATGCATTGGAGGTTATAACATAACCACTCATCCTTGGTTTATCACGGAACCACCCTTGTTTGGTTTATCATGTAACCACCTATCTCTGGTTTATCATGTAACCACTCATCAAATATCCAAGTACCATTATCTAATCATAACCCATAAAATATATCAATATTTCACTCATAAAATTTGCAATCACAAGGAATAATTACAAGATATTGATAAAATAAAAATAATTATTAAAACAATTTTCAATACAAAAATACCTAGAAAGGGAATATGGTATTTATTTTTCTTTTTAAAACATTTTTCCATGTAGAGGAATCCAAATACCATAACAGTCATGATGGTGGAAAAGTAGTTTTCATCACGTATGTTAAAAAACATTACTTTTGTAATTTTTTAAAGAAAGTAAAATGATTCTTATAAATATATTCCTTTTGAAAACCATTTAATGAAATTAAAATTCAAAGGGGTTGATTATACACCTTATAAAATAAGGTGGTGTATAACATAAAAATATTCCTCAATGAAAGAGGATTGAGAAGAAGTCCCTTACCTTAAGTTCAATTAGTCAAGTATGTTACTCGTTCTTCTTGAATAATAAACATAGTTCAATTTATACTTTATTGAGATCCTTTTACAAGTTTAAATTTCTTTTATATCACCTATTATCATTTTATAAATATTATATAATTCTTTATGTTCAAATTGGACATTTCGTCGATATTCGGTACTTGAGTCGAAAATGAACATGGTTTGATGTCACTAGTCCGTGTGGTCATAATATATCATATTTAGAATAAAATTCATGACATAATAATATTTTTTATACATAAATTATACTTTTTAAATCAAACCATTCATTTATGGTTTGAAAAATGAATAATGTTATAATCATGGAGATGGTAGGTCATACGTTCGAATGAGTAATGTTTCCATTTTTTCATTGATCATTATAGAAATAAGTTAATTATAATTTTATCTTTCCTGAATGATCATAATATAATTAAAATCATAATAATAATTTCAATATACTTATATATATCATAAAAATAATTTGGTGAATAAAAAGATTCACATCGCTTCGTGGAGATGATAATTCACTTGTACACTTGAACAACGTTATCATTTTTATGTGCATGGAAAGTAAGAAAATAATTGAAATATTATTCTTTAAAAATGATAAATATTTCATGAATATCATATATAAACATTTATTCCATCATTATAACCAGCCTTGATTTATGGTAATGAAAAATGAACTATATCGGTTCGTGAGGTGGTAGTCCACCATACACACAAACGAAATGTTCATTTCCCATTTGATTAAATTGGTTATGTATTTAAGTGATGAATATAACATAATAAAATACATTTATATTGATGATAATGGATTTATTATTTTAACATGGATGAAGTAGATTTAATGGAAGTGTAAGAATAAATAAAATAGAAACACTTAAAAAAGATACCTCTTCTTCGGTTGATCACCTTTGAAGAACACCTTAACACCTATATAGAGGGTGATATGCCTAAACTAAGGCCTCAAGAATGTGGGGAGGTATTTTAGGTAGGGGTATTAGAAGATCTTAGCTGAAAGAAAAGTATTTTGAGGATTGATTATTAGAGAATAGTGGGTACCTTTTTATAGGAGAGTGGAGGAGCACCCATAGAAACTCTTACAATATTAAATTAATATAAATTCAATTTCAGTTACAAATGGTCCCAACATATTTTATTTCTAACATAATATTGTTTTGGGTCAATTAAAAATCATTCAATTAAAATTCGACAAATTTTGAATATTTTTTAATTCTTATCTATTTGGTTTAACCCTTATTTTACCCTTTTTAATCTTATCATGATATCATGTTAATTAAATTTTGTGGGTTAATATAATTACCATAACATAAAAAACGATTGAAAAAAGTGTAATTTGTGACATATTAAAACTTATGATAACCATTTGGATAAATCTTATATTTTTACGAATTTTATAACATTTAATAAACTATTTTATATTTTAAAATACCAATAGTGTCAATTTTGACACTTTTCATTAGTTGACTTTTAAAAAATATCATAAGAGAATGATAAATTGAAACCAACACATTTAAATCATCACCATCATGTCAAATATATCCATAAAATTATTGTATGATATAAATTATATCAAATAATATTTATTTTAATATTTATAATATAATTTATTTTATTCTTTCATTAATTAATGAATTACTACATCATCTTTGTATCATAATTAAATTTAATTATTTCATTTTAAAAAAGTGTAAATAAATTATCATGATGTAGATAATTTTTTTATCTCTTAAATTAATATTTATATTCAAAGATATCCCCTGTATAACTCCATATTAAAATACTTTACCTTTTAAAAAACAAAAGCGCAACAAACTGACGATTCATTGAATATAATATTATAAAAGGATTAAAGTCATCCAAGTGGCTAAAAGTGGTCCTGAAATCAACCCAAGTATGTTTATGGTTGGTATATACTCATCCAATTAACTTAGGATATGTGTTAGGTAGTTTTATAATATTATAAAATTATTTTTACTTTTAATTACCCGATTCACCTTTAATAGTGGTAATAAAATTTATTACCAAAGTTACTATTCATAATGTCCAAAAATAAAAGGGACCTATTTACATAATTTTTACCTTATAATTCCAAATATGGAATCCATTTTTCCAAATTCAAAACATATAATTGGTAGAAATTAATTAAAAATCAATCCTCATTGTCAAAATGAGAAAACAGGTTTTTAAAATATAAAAACCATCAAAACATTTACATGTGTTTATATCAAATTTCATTGTGAAATTAATTCCAATTATCAAAATTGGATTAAATAATAAAAAAATAATCTAAAAATAATTTAAAATAAATTCAAATGATAATATAAAAATATAAAATAAATTATACGAAAAGGCAGTTTTGAATTAAAATTCAGTATTTTTCACAATTCATTAAAATATGAATTTTATCAAAAAATACTAAAATTTTAACCAAAGTAAATTTTTATATCCCTATTACAAATAAGTGGTTTATTTTGTGAAATAAAACATATAATATTGATAAAAACTAGATTTAAAAAGGGTTCTCCATCAAAAGGTGATAAAACAACATTTTAAAAATGTTGGAGTATTTTATACTTAAAATTGGATTTATTCTCATTTTAAGCCTCTAAAATTTATTTGATTAATGTAAAAACGTTTTAAAAAAAATTAAACATAATATAGTTAGTTATATTCATTATTTCTCCAATACAACGACTAGGTGTTAAATACCATTTAAAATAATAACATTAATAATGTATTATTCTTCTGTACAACTCAGTCTTGTGTACAACATAATATTTCAGAGAAACCCATTGTTGCATGTTGGTTATGCTATTGAACATAGCACCCCTTTAAGGTAAAATTTTTTATTTATTCCATAAATATTTTAAAAATATTAAAAAATTATTATTCTGTAATTACCTGGGATGTTACGCTTTTGGTGTTCAGAGTAGTACTAACTGTATGTAGACCATCATGTTGGTAAATTATAACTTTTCTCCATGGTTATGAATAAATCAAAAATAAATTATGTTGTCTCCACTTATATCTGATCAAAATAAACCTAGTAATGATATTAATGTCTATTTGTATCCATTGATTGAATATTTGAAATTGATGTGGGATACAGGTGTTATAATGTATGATTCTCATAGAAGTGAAGAATTCACATTGAGGGCCATGTTTTACTGAATGATAAATTACTTACCCACTTATGGAAATTTATTAGTCTATAACCTTAAATTAATGTTGGGGTGTCCCATTTTTGAAATATGTACATACTCAATTCTGTCTAAACATTCCTCGAATACTGTATTTTTAGGACATCAAAAAAATTTACCTCGATGACATAAATACTGATCATAGATGATATCATTTGATGGGAATATAAAAAAAGATACAAAACCATCTCCAACAATGGGTGGTCAACTTTACAAAAAAGTAAAAAGTATTGTCATTGTTTTCAGTAAACCATTTTTTAAAAACCTTACAAAATCATGTTGGAAGAAGATATCAATTTTCATTGAATTACAGTATTGTAATAGATTATATGTCATACATTTTATTGATGTCATGCATGTAGAAAAAAATGTATTTGATAGTGTTATTGGCACATTTCTAATTTTTCATCTCAAAAATAAACATGCATCAAGGTAAGGTTGGACTTGATTGAAATGAGTATAAGGGAAGAGTTGTCATTGGTGACGGGTAAAAGACATACTTTTCTTCCTCCAACAGCTTACAACTATCCAGATATGAAAATTTTCAATTTTTCCTTCTCCTTACTAGTGTAAAAGATCTATAGGTTTATTCATAAAATATCAAGAATGTTGTTTCAATGACTAATTTTAAGTTACAAGGATTAAAACGACACAGCTATCATGTTTTGATGGAAGATTTAATGCAAGTTTCTTTTTGTTACATTCTTCCACAAAATGTACGACATACATTAACCATACTCTTCTTATTTTTCAAACCCATATGTAGTAAATTTGTAGACCCAACAAATTTTCCCATCTTGAATAAGAAGATTGTAGTCATATTATGTTAATTACAGAGTTTCTTTGCACCATTATTATTTGATATAATGGTCCACCTGATGGTTCACTTCATCGGAGAGGTTAAACTATATGTTCATATCCATTATAGATGGATATACCCCATTGAATGGTATATGATGATTTTTAAAGGGTATGTAAATAATCTAAGTCAGATAGAAAGTTTTATTGTAGAATGATATATTTTTGAACTAGATATTCAATTTTGTATCGATTACCTATCAGATATTGAAAGCATTGGTATCCCAAAGTCTCATCACAGTGAATTCCTAATAGGTGAAGGGATTTATAGAGAAGATTTTGTTACAATTACATTGATATAATGAGATCAATAACTTCTTTACATATTACATAATAGTTAATATGTTTATCCATAAATTTCCCACAAATAAATTCTTAGATTTTTGAATCCATCAAGGGCCGAAGGATGGATATCAAATACACATAATAAATAGTTTATAGGATGGTTTAGAGGTAAAATTTATAAGGAGTTATCTGAAAATATAAATTCAGTTTCTGAAAAACTTCAATGTATAGAGAGAAGATCAAATGAAGATGTTATATCTTACACTAGTTTTGTAATAAATGGTTATACACTCTATAAAAAAGAACACGAGGACTTCGATATGATGAAAAAAAGTTGTGTTACACTTGTGGATGAAGTGATGCACATATCTGGTTCCAAGGATATAAATCCAATTATTTAAAATATTTCATATTTTGGAATTATCGAATAGATATATGAGTTGGATTATATGGAATTTCAAGTGTCTCTTCTCTGTTGCAAATGGGTTGACAATATCAACGGAGTAAACTTTGATGAAATAGGATTTGTGAAGGTGAATTTAATTGTAGAAGGGGGGAAAGATGAGACATTCATAATGGCATCACAAGTAGTTAAATTATTTTAGGTATATGATCTAACAAAAAATAATTGGTCGATTGTCCTACTAGCGACTAAAACAAAGGTTGAGTCATATTAAAATTCAATCGATGATGACGCTTTCATTGAGAAATAAAAATCAGTTCATGTTTTTCTTAATGTAGAAAATGTATTATACATTAGGGGGACCAAAAAGAGGGTATTTGGATTCTCTAAAGAGGAACCAAATCCTTAAAACCTTTAAAACATAAAGAGAGGTCAATGATAAGGTAAAAGTGTTTTTTAATATATTATGTTTTTCCTCATAATATTATATATTATCCACTGAATTAACATAATCGAAATTAAATGTTTGACTACTCATGTAGAAAATATATTCTATATATGATTATGTTACCAATCCCTTGGAATAAAAAACTATAATGAAGGAAACCCTTTAGATAGATGTAAAGATAATGTTATAACATACTTTCTCTATTTTACTGAAAAATTATATAATGGAATGTTGATTTAATTTTCATTATTCTTTTCTTATTTTTTTATTTTAAAATATTTTTATCCATATTTCATGCCTTTGCAAAAAATAGAAACAATGTTGTCTCTACTCAATCACAAAGGTAATATTGATGTTTTCATAGTAAAATCATTTTCTATAGAATTAATGTATTGTTTCATATTTATGTTTAATTTCTTTATTTTTAGTATTACTCACATAATAATTTTTTTCTTATACAGGTGGATTATTTTGTTCGAGTTGGGGTGCTTTGTCTAACATTCATGCTTCGTATCCATTAAAACCTATTCACCCCTATAGTGGTGAATTTATCACTTTCTTTCAAGTTACCACCACTGCCTTTGTAGGAAGAGCAATGATGCTACCTCTAATCAATTACATAGGTATTCTTAGTGTTTTCATAGTAAAATCATTTTCCATAGAACTAATGTATTTTTTCATATGTATGTTTAATTTATTTATTTTTAGTATTACTCACATAATAATTTTTTTCTTATACATGTAGATTATTTTGTTCAAGTTGGGGTGTTATATTCATATTTCATCTATTTCTGCACCAAAACATCCATAGAATTATCCCACAAAACCTTTCACTCTTGTAGTGTTGATATCTATCACTTTCCTTCAAGTCCACTCCACTGCTCAATCATAGAGGTAATATTGATATTTTCATTGAAAAATCATTATTTATATAATTAAGGTATTATTTCATATTTATGTTTTATTTATTTATTTTTAGTATTACTAATAGTAATTTTTTTCTTATAAAGTTGGATTTTTTTTTTGAGTTGAGGAGGGTTGTTCGCAACTACTCATGCACTGTTGGCAGTTTGACCAAGAAAGTCAATGGAAATTATGGTAACATTGATAGTTACAATTTTTTTAATGTATATAATGATTTGTGTTTATGTAATTGTACAAAAAAAATGTTTGGAACGTCTATAATATAGTGTTTTATTTGTATTTCTGTTGTAAATTTAATTTCATTTAAATTTTGTATTGGGATATTTTTTTGAAATCTAGTTTATTTCTAGTGTTTTTTGTTGCTATAGTGTACTGTAATAGCATACTACAATATGGCCCTTCATCAGTTCTTTTAAAGGAACTAATAAATAGGACCTTTATTAGTGATTTTATAAGCACTGATAAAGGGTTCTTTTAGCTGCGCAAAATAAATGTGTTGATAAAGGTCTTATTTATCAATTACTTTTTATAGTTGACAAATGACTCATTTATTAGTGATTTTTCAATTCTGATAAAAGTTATAGGATTTTAACATATCTCAAGTATTCAACACTTTTCTGGCACTGGTAAAGGTCATTTATAGCACTATTAAAGGCATGTTTTGTGGTAGTGATGACGGATGTAGTTCTAGTCTAATACCCCAATCCACCAAGTCATACTGAGATTGTATATCATATTTAGTCTGTTTATAGAAATTTAGAATATTTGAAAGAGAAATTTCAAATACATTTTTATAAATCTTTATTATGCCTAAATAATGATGTAATAAATTGGTTGACTAATAAAAAAATCAAAGAATATGATTTTACTTTTCTAATTTTAATTAGATTTAGTGGAAACATTTTTCCTTTTCTATATTTCATCTAGAAATTCATTAAGAACATTAGTTCTATACAAATGATAAGGTGGATTCTCAATCTGAATGGTATTTTTAAACATTTGAAAATTGTTCCTTAATAGATGATCCATTAGTGAGAATCATGGAAAACCCATGAAACTGAATTTACAATAATATTCAATCCTTAAAAATCATATATTCTACATATAAATGGTACATGAAAGTTTTTCATTCATTCTCTACCCAAATATCATTACATAAGTAGGAAAATAATTTATCATCCACAGAAGAAAACATATATATGAAATATTTCTTTCAAAGTAGCATCGTATGTCCACACACCCACATTCCAAAACCACTAAAACTCTTTAATTAAAGGTGTAAAGTATACATCTATATCATTTACAAGATCATAAGGCCCATAAATTAGTAACTTAATAAATCAAATGGTTTTTTCATACAAATCCATGGAGGAAGGTTATAAATATGAAAAAAAATGGCCATGTGTTTTGTGAATTAAGAATCTAACCAAACAGATTAAAACTGTCACATAATAGACACAACCTAATATTTTTCAACTCAGATACAAAATTAGATTACAATGTATCAAATTTTTTCCATCCTAATATATCTAGAGGATGAATAGACTCATTATTATCCTTAATTATATTATCATCATTACATAACATATTTTTTGATATCTCATCAAACCTGAAATGATCTTGGATCCAAGGGATCAATGGAAAGCGCCACATTACCTTTTGTGGTATATGAGACGGTGTTACATTTATATTTGGATTTCACAGATAAGTATTATATTCTTTAAAATAATTTAGGCCAGGATTTTTCTCCTATAATAAGTTGTAATTTTTTGGGAAAACATTAATTTTATTAGTAGAAAATCCAAGATAGTAAATTAACCTTCATACCATATAATGATTTATGGTAATAACTACATAATTAAGGAGTATGTCCTTTAAAAGGTAATAATACAATCTATTATGGTATTAAAGATTCCATACATGGTTTTACCATGATACATTCGCATTAAAAAGTCCATATTTTTTATTTTACCACATTTCTAATATACAAGAGTCCTAGAATAATCCATAAATTTTTCCCCACTCTGAACATTATCATTTTCATTAGTTACATCATCTCTACCCATATCATTATCTTATTACATTAACATATATTCCTTCTTGTGATGATGAATAAATAGAAACCGTTCAAAGGTCTAATTATCAATTACAATCCTTTAATTTCAATCATGAAAAGTATGATATTTTTTTCTCTCTATTATAATGCTAAACATAATATTTGGTTCCAAAATGAATGTTTTTTATATGGTAGCTAACTTCCTAGTGAATTAAAAAAGGTATTACAGTATAATTATAACAACATAAGTGTATATAAGCTCAATTTGAAGCATTGTTAAATTAAAAATCTAAAAAAATCCAACTTATTTTAAAACTCACTATAGATTTGATTAGTTCCATACATCCAAATTTTATCCATTTTTTTAACAAAAAAATGTATTTATTAACAACAACACGGTAGAATATAATTATAAAATTTATGATAGTCTGGAATATTTTGAATACATATTAAAATAAAAAAAATAATTCCACCACTAAATATATATAAAAGCTACTGAAATTCTGACTTGATAAAAGATCAGTGTTTTTATACGTATAATTAAGATTATTATAGTCAATAAAATATCAAAAAATGAATTAAAAATGATATATATATATATATATATTTAGTTTTGAATAAATAGATAAGATGTTACTAAACTAATGAAACATTAAAAGTGGTGTTAATATGTTATTTGTCATGACTCGTCCCCCAGGGACCATGTCGTGACTAACCCAAGCCCGCCTTCCATAGGATAGGGGCTGGAGACTAGCACCAAAGGCATATTCCCTAAAACTGGGAAGGCATTGCCTTTATAACCGGTAAACACACGCAACCAAACACACAGCAAGATCCGAATGCAAGTCAACTGTATAGTAAAAAAGTGACTACAGTAAGTAAAAAGGGGCCAAAATACAAGCCCAACTGGAAAGTACAAGTACAACCGAAATGCAATACAACTGAAGAAAGAGAAAAATATCTACCAGATCATCCTCTAAAGTTCATACCTAAAGGGTAGGTACAGATCGCCTTATCATCACTCCACATCCACCCGTCTCCTCTACATACTGACACACCGTATGGTCCTCCTCCAGGTACCTTCCAATAATGGTACTCTCAGCCTCAGTCAACATTGTCCATCGTCTGCATCCAACACAACAAGGTGCGGGCATAGCCCGTGCAGGGGTGAGTATAACGATACTTAGTAGGGACCCCAAGACCCTCTAGGTCTCACAAAATCCATCAAGGATAAATCACAAAGTATGAAATCAACAGATAACCTTACATAAGCATATTCCCATAGATATACCTATGTTATCAAGTAATCCATTTTAATCACGAGGAACAACATAGAGGTACTGACTCAGCTCACACCAGGATTTATTCTAGGGGTAGTATCAAGTAACATTCCCAATCACAACATCAAACACCTCTGTTGTTGGAGAACTCCTCCTCTATAGAGTATAGTGGGCATGTCGTGTCACACAGAAGCATTTCCCACTAACCTTGGACTGTTGAGGTACTCCTCCTATTGAGTACCGTGGGTCTGCCACATCACCAAGGCGCTCCCCACTGTGGGTCTGTCGCATCACCAAGGAACTCCCCACTGGGCCTGCTGAGTTACTCATCCTGTTGAGTACCGTGGGTCTGCCACGTCACCAAGGAACTCCCCACCGTGGGTCTTCCGAGTCACCAAGGCATTCCCCACTGGGCCTGTTGAGTCACTCCAAGTCGAAACGGTCAGCAGTTGTCAAGTCTCAGCCATCCATTGGGTTCTCACACTATGTTTGCTCGTCTCTGGGAGGATCTGCTCCAAAAGCTACTGGTCGATACTCCAACAGCCACAAAGTACCATGAAGAAGTATCTCAAGGGTCTGTCATGTCATAGGGGTCTCAAAGTAATAGACGGTGTGTCAATCAGATGCTCGGTCTGTGAGTTATTAGACTTTTAGTCCTGGGGCCCTGGTTGGATTAGTGCTTGATCCAACCTGACCATTCCCCATCTTAATCCAAAACTCCAGTGGGGTATACTCAAAGGGACTGTCATGTTCCAAGATTTTTAGCTCCGCTGACAGTTCGTCAAACGGACATATGGTGCCAAAGTTATGGCCAAAATAAGTAATTGGGTCGTAGTAAGCCTGGGTCGAGTCCGACCCAGTCAGACCGACCCGTCCCAACCCAGTTCGGGACAACCCGGCCCATAGTACAGCTAAGCTCGTATGGTACCATGATGGTGCGGACCAGCCGCGGGTACCTCAAGGTCTTGGATAGACCGCGAGGGCGTGGACCAACCGTGAGGGCATGGACCGACCTCCAGGGCGTAGACCGGCCGCTAGGGCGTGGACCGGCCACTAGGGTGTGGACCGTCTGTAAGGGAACGGACCGGCTGCGAGGGCATAGGACTGTCCACGAGGGTGGTGGACCATCCGCGAGGGCAGCGGACCAGCCACGAGGGTGGCGGACCGGTCTCAAGGGCACGAACTGGTCGTGGATCGGTGAACTGGCCATGGGGCGGCGGCCCGGCCACGGGCTGGGGGCTCGGCAGGCCGTGGGCCGGTGGTCTGGCTACAGGCTGGTGGCTCGGCTGGCCGTGGGGTGGCGCAGAGCCATATATGGCGGTGGTGGTCGTGGTCGACGCGGAGGCCGTGTGGTGGCGGCAGTGACTGCGGGGTGGCGGCGTCGCCTTTGTCGAGGTGGTAGCGGTGTCATCTTCCGTTCTTATGCCCCAAACATGGATGGTTGTCGTCATCCTCCATCGTGAAGTAACCATAAGATTTTTAGAAGGGCCAGGCCATGTTGGTTTGGCCCATACCCTCCGTGTTAGTGTGGTATCATATGGCTCAACAAGAAAGAAGAACATCAAGCTTACAAATTCCCACAACGTTTCATTCCCAAACCACAAAAGGAACCAAGGTAAGAATATGGGAAAAGTATTTTCATGAAAATAAACCCCCTACCTCATTAACTTGTTGACGTTGGCTCAAGAAGGGAGTACGGTCGTTGATTTTCCATATATGAGGATGCCCCACATCAGAAGAATTCCCAAGGAAGAAGGTCGAAGGAGGTCGGTGTTCTTCGTTGGCAGACCGTTCTTCATTGGAGAGCTTTCTCCAAAGTTCTCCCAATCCTCCTTTGCTAATACTTTTCCAAAAAATGAGTAGAAAACCAAATAAAATATGTTTATCCTTTTAATTTGTTGGTAATAAAAGGTGCTATTAATTAATTGGAAACAATAAATGGGTTGAATTGGCATAAAAATTCAAATGGAGGATACCAAGGGTTGGAACAATTAATTAAGGAGGGTTGGAACAATTAATGTGTAGGAATATCTAAAGGCTCCTCCAAATTAATGAGGGAGTTGAAGAGGTTTAGACCTCAGGTGGCCCCCACCACCATAACCTCTCATGGGAGGTTAAGGTTTGGTGGTCCCCACTTCTCAGCATCCACATGGAGGGTGGTTACAACAAAATAAAAAACACATGTGTTTATTTAATTTTATTATTTCCAGGAAAAACCCAAAATTTTTCTTTCACCCTCGACCAACTGTCGTCGAGGTGAAAGTCTTCTTAAAAAAATACCGGCGCTGCGAGTTCAGCGGTACCCTCAGATTTCAATTCTGATCACCGGTTCAAAATTTAGAAAAACCCGCTCACACGTTTACTGAACGTACCCAAAAAAAAGTTCACAAGTTCATTTCGGGCACTCCAGGCCTCGAAATCACGCGCTATCAATTTTTGCATAATTATAAAATTCTCATTTAATTTTAAAAAAAATTACATGGAAATTTCAGGTCTTTACATTATCCTAACCTTAGGCTTTACGTCCCCGTAATCCACAACTCAAACTAAGGGAACAAGTGGGGGTACTCAGCTGGCATATTAGTCTCCCGCTCCCATGTTCTCTTCTAGAAGTTCTTGTGCTGCCAGCGAACGTGCACCAAAGGTATCGACCATCCATGAAGGACCCACTCCTATAGATCCTCAATCTCTACTAGAACCTCCATAAAAGTATCCCCATTGTCGACGTCCAGCTCGCTATGGTCGATGATGTGGGAAGGGTCATGCACATATCTCCTCAGCTGGGATACATGGAAGACGTCATGCACCCAGTGCAACTGACATGGAAGAGCTAAGGGGTATTCCACCTCGCTAACTCTGCTGAGGACCTGAAAAGGTCTGATGAATCTCATAGATAACTTGCTGCCTCGACCAAATCTTCATAGACCTCGACGAGTTGAGACCCGTAGAAATATGTGGTCACCATCCTCGAACTCCAAATGCCTCCTTCTACTGTCATTATACGACTTATTCCTACTCTGTGTAGTCTTCATCCCCTTTTATATGATATACACTTTCTCTCTGGTAGCTCGTACCATCTCTGGTCCCACTAGTGTTAGCTCCCTTGGGTCAGTCCAGGACAAAGTTGATCTGCAAGGTCGCCCGTACAACGCCTCAAAAGGTGTCATCCCAGTTATGGAGTGATAGTTGTTGTTGTATGAAAACTCCACCATGGGCAAGTGATCCTCCCATCTATGACCTAAGTCTAGGACACAAGCATGCAGCATGTCCTTAAGGGTCTAAATGGTCCGCTCAGTCTGGCCATCCATCTGAGGATGGAAGGCGATGATCAAATAAATCTGCATCCCGAAAGCCTCCTAAAACCCCATCCATAGCCGGGAAGTAAAATGTGTGTCATGATCAAAGAAAATCTTCAAATTTACTCCATGTATCCACAAAATCTATTTCACATAGACGCATCCCAATATCTCCACTGAACCCTGCTCTATGATCGATAGGAAGTGGGCCGACTTGGTGAGTCAGTCAACGATTACCCAAATATAGTCGTGTCCCCTAGATGTACATGGAATTATTATCATGAATTCCATGGATATCACATACCACTTAAACTCTGGGACCTCTAAAGGCTGAACCAATCATGTTGGTACCTGATGCTCTGCCTTCACTTGCTGACAAATGAGTCACCGAGAAACAAAATTTCCAACTGCTTTCTTCATTCCTGGCCACCAGTGTTGTCATTGGAGATCCTGGTACATCTTTGCCACTCCTGAATGTACCACTAGAGGGGATGTGTAGAACTCCCTCAAAACTTTCTCCTGACATTAAATTGGTACCATGGTACATCCTTTGAAGAGGATGACATGCTCCCCAACTTTAAAAACTTCATCAGGTTCCTCTCCTATGGATATCTAAGCACGTCATGCCTCGCAGTCAGCATCCCCACGTTGCGC
Organism: Viscum album; assembly: GCA_963277665.1. Classification (NCBI taxonomy): domain Eukaryota; kingdom Viridiplantae; phylum Streptophyta; class Magnoliopsida; order Santalales; family Viscaceae; genus Viscum; species Viscum album. The sequence continues at coordinate 1,534,936,295 of OY728142.1, read as the reverse complement.
CTCCCCAACTTGATGAAGAAGTAGGGGAGTGACTATAAGAGATTGTAGAAAGGTTGTTCTGTCTCTATCCACAAAGGATATCTGTAAAGTGGTCAGCAGATCTATCACCTCACCTAGCAGTTGTATACCAGACCTCCTGCGGAGTTCATCTACTACAACATTCCCCTTCCCGGGAGTATAGACTATCTCTAAGTCATAGTTCTAGAGGAACTCAAACCAACGTCAATGTCTTAGGTTCAGGTCCTTCTGAGAGAAGATATACCTGAGACTCTTGTGATCAGAGTACCCTGTAAAACATTCACCCATCAAGTAGTGTCGCCACATCTTCAAGGCGAGGACCACTGCTGCTAACTCCAGTTCATGGGTAATATAGTTCTACTCATGCTGTCTCAACTGCCGAGAACTGTATATGTTCATTGCCCGCTCCTGCATCAGGACACATCTAAGCCTGGTCCCGGATGCATCGCATTAAAATACGTACCCAACACCCTCCTCTAGAAGCCTCAAGATGGGGGCACTAGTCAGCCTCTGCTTTAGCTCCTGAAAACTCTGCTGGCATCTCTCCGACCACACGAAGGGTTTCTCCTTCTTCATCAAGGATGATGGTGGTGCTTTAGCTCTGGAGAAGTTTGGAAGAAACCTCATGTAATATCTAGCCAAACCCAAGAAACTTCATACCTCTGTCACACTCCTGGGTGGCTCCCAAGAAAGTACTACCTCAATCTTCATTGGATCTACTGCAACTCCAGCTTCCGATATGACATGTCCCAGAAATTGAACCTCTCGGATCCAAAACTTGAACTTCGAGAGCTTACCATATAGCTGGTGCTCTCAGAGTGTGTTCAGTACTACCTGAAAATGATAGGCATGTGACTCCTCAGTAGTCAAGTAGATTAGAATGTCGTTGATGAAGACCACTACAAAGTGATCATGGTATGGCTGAAAGATCATGTTCATGAGTCCCATGAACACAGATGGAGTTTTGGTTACACCGAATGGCATAACCAAGAACTATTAATGGTCATACCAACATTTTAAGGTCATCTTATGTATATCCTCATCTTGCACTCTGAGCTGGTGATAGCCTAATCTGAGGTCTATCTTCAAGAACCATTGTGCTCCCTTCAGCTGAACAAAGAGGTCTTCAATCCTCGAGAGTGGGTACTTGTTCTTCAAGGTCACCTGGTTCAGGCGCTGATAGTTAACACAAAGTTTCAAGCTCCCATTCGCCTTCTTGGAGAACAAAATCAGAGCTGCCCAAGGAGAAACACTGGTTCAGATGAATCCCTTCCCCTGCAGGTCCTCTAGTTGTACCCGCAGCTCACGAAGCTCTATGGGAGCCATCAGATATGCTAGTGTATATTTCGGTGATGTCCCAGGGGTACAATTCAATGTAAAATTCCACCTATTTGCGAGGAGGTAGACCCAGAACATCATCAAGGAAGACATCCTCATACTGGTCCACTACTACAGGATATCTCGAACTCTCCACATTAATAGCTCTGAGGGTAAGGCTAGCCAACTGATGAGTGATTGGCTGAACTCTCCTCTGGGTAAGTCCATCCTATGCTGCAAAGGATCCCTTATTGCCGATGAAGGTAAACTTGGTCCCATCCATGTGGACACACGGCACTTTTCACCTAATACATTCAATCTGTGCATGGACTATAGATAACCAGTCTATACCTAAGATGACGTTATAAGGCCTTGAAACCTCTACTAAGAGATCCCAACTGAAGCTATCGCCTCCTAGAGTAAGCTTGCATTGCCGACACCAGTGCGTAATCATCGGATCTGCTCCCTTAGGAGTCTCTAGACATAAGGATCGAACCAATGGCTTCGTCAGAATCTCTGAGATCCTAACGAGGGTAGTGGCAATGAAAGAATGACTGGAACCTCTGTCTATAAGTACTGTAGCTATGGTGGAGTAGACATAGATCATACCTCAAATCATCTTTGGAGTTCCATGATCATAAGCCTCAGTTTCCTAGAGATGATCTCCCCCCTGTCTACCTGCTCCCTACGGTCAGGTTGGACCTCCTGATGGTGGTGGTGGTAATATCTCGAATCATCACCCACCTCCAACTATACGACCAGCTCCTCTGCCATGTCTGCCTGCTCCCTAAGGAGTACCTTGATCAAACCTCTGTCTCTACATGGCCAGTCCCTCGATTGTCTACTGATCATCCGTATTACGGTTTGGACAGTCACGAACCATGTGACCATGCCCGCCGCATGATAAACATTGCCCGCTCCTGGCATAACTAGCTACACCTTGGGTGCCCCGCACAACCGATCCTGGTTCTTGCAGTCGTCCACCTATAGGTATGGTCCTCCTGGTCCTCTATGATGACTGTCTACTACCAGCTGTAGAAGACTTTGCTACATGATAACTGGTAGTGGGTCTCGCTGGTGGTGACTGCTCATCAAGGAAACTATCCACCAAGATGGCTATCCCTAACACCCTTGCCTGCTTCGAGATGCTGAGTGAGATCATCGAAGCTTTGATCTCCCACCTGATACCCTGCTCGAAGGTCCGGGCCCTGAAGAATTGGTCCCTCACCATATCGGTGGAGTAACATTTGAGGTTCGTGAACCTCACTGAGTACTGAGCTACATTGATGCTTCCCTGTTGAAGATGAAGAAGCTCTTGTATGCGTATCGTGAGAAGATTCATCAGAACAAACTCTGCCTGAAATAGGCTCTTGAAGTCTTCCCAGAGAAGCGTCACCTTGTCGTGAACCTCGAGCATCAAGCTCCACCATTTGCATGCTGCTTCCTATAGAAGGTTGATGGAAAGGATCACCATGAAATCTGTTGGTGTCCCTACCAGTAGGAAGACTCTCACTACAGCCTCCATCCAATCCTCAACCACCTACAGTTTCGTCTCTCCCCTGAACCTGGGTGGCCTCTGGCGTTGGAACTCGTGAAACGCACTCAAGCGGCATGCACTGTCTGCTTCTGGGGCTGGTGGAATTAGTGGCCCAATGTAGAGTGGTACCGTTGGTGCCTCCGCTGGTGTCTCTACTAGAAAATAGCCCTACACTGAGGCCTCATCGCTCGGTTGTCTATCATTGTGTACAACACTTGGAACTCTAGCTGGATGTCTTCATGGAGCCGTCTTAAAAAGAAACAGTTGTTCCACAGTTAATAAGTTATACCTGGTAAGCTTACTCAAGAGATAACAAAGAAAACTCTTGGAAACACACACGTAATCAGTGTTTTCATGCACTGAGTTGGAAATCAGAAGTCAGGGTCCTGGTGTATGGATACGTCGGCCATCGCGCCAACACTGGACTCCCTAAACTGAAAATCATACTCATTACCCTTAAAATTATTGCTTCATAGAAAATAAAGATCAGATTCTAATGTTCTGCAGTAGAACCTCCCTTTGATACCAATTTTTCATGACCCATCCCCCGGGGCCCGTGTCGTGACTAACCCAATCCCACCTTCCATAGGCTAGGTCTGGTGACTATCACCAAAGGAGTATTCCCTAAAAATGGGAAGGCATTGCCTTTATAACTTGTAGCACATGCAACCAAACACACAAAAAGATACCAACAGAAGTCAACTGTATAGTAAACATGTGAGTAAAATAATTAAAAAGGGCCAGAATACAAGCCCAACTAAAAAGTACAAGTACAACTAAAATTCAATACAACTGAAGAAAGAGAAAAACATCTACTGGATTTTCCTCTGAGGTTCCTACCTGAAGGGTAGGTACAGATCGCCTTCTTAGCACTCCAAATCCACCCGTCTCCTCTGCGTACTGACATGCCATATGGTCCACCTCCAGGTACTGTCCAGTCCTTGTACTTTCAGCCTCAGTCAGCATTGTCCATTGTCTGCATCCAACGCAACAAGGTGTGGGAATAGCCCGTGTAGGGGTGAGTATAGCAATAATCAGTAGGGACCTCGAGACCCTCTAGGCCTTGCAAAATCCATCAAGGATAAATCACAAAGTAAGAAATCAACAGATAACCATACTTAGGTATATGACCATACATATACCTAAGTTATCAAGAAATAAATTTCAATCATGAGGAAAAATACAGACGTACTGACTCAACTCATAAAAGAATTTATTCTAGGGGTAGTATCAAGTAACATTCTTAGTCACAACGTTGAACACCTTAGCTGCTGGAGAACTCCTCCTCTATCAAGTATAGTGGGCCTACCATGTCACACATAGGTGCTTCCCAATAACCTTGGACTGCTGAGTTACTCCTCTTGTCGAGTATCGTGGGTCTGCTGCGTCACCAAGGCGCTCCCCACCGTGGGTCTTCCGCGTCACCAAGGCGCTCTCCATTGGGCTTACTGAGGTACTCCTTATGTCAAGTATTGTGGGTCTACCGCATCACCAAGGTGCTCCCCACCGTGGGTCGGCCGCGTCACCAAGGTGCTCCCCACTGGGCCTGTCGAGTCACTCTGAGTCAAAAAGGTCAGCAGTCATCAAGTCTCAGCCAGCCACTGGGTTCCCGTACTATGCTCGCTCGTCTCCAGAAGGATCCGCTCCACAATCTACTGGTCTATATTCCAACTGACATGAAGTCCCATGAAGATGTATCACAAAGTTCTGCCATATCATAAGGGTCTCAACGCAATAGATGGAGCGTCAATCGGATGCTCGTTCTGTGAGTTACTATTCTTTTAGTCATGGGGAGCTGGTTGGATTCGTGCTTGATCCAACCTGACCATTTTTTCATCTTAATCCAAACCTCCAGTGGGGTATACTCAAAGGGACTGTCACATTACAATATTTCTAGCGCCACTGACGGTTCGTCCAATGGATGTCTGGTGCCAAAGTTATGGCCAGAAGAAGTAATTAGGTCATAGTGGTCTCAGGTCCAGTCCGACATGATCGGACCAACCTGGTCCGACCCGTTCGGTCTGGCCCGATGAAAAGTGCAGCCCGGCCTGTAGGGTACTGCGAGGGCGCGGACCAGCATCGGGTACCGCCAGGGCAGCGGACCGGCCGCGAGGTCGCAGACTGGCAGTGAGGGCACGGACTGGCCGCGGGCCGGTGGTCCAGCAGCGGGTTGGCGGATCGGCCACGGGCTGGCGGTCTGGCCACAGGCCGACGGCTTGGCTGGCTGCAGGGTGACGCCTCAGCCACGGGCAGGAGGCTCGGCCAGCCGCGGGGCGGCGGTCCGGCCGCGGGGCGGCGCCTTGGCCACGGGATAGCATGGAGTCGCGGATGGTAGCGGGGGCCATGGTCGGCGCGGAGGCCACAGGGCTGCAGCGGTGACCTTGGGGCGGTGTTGTTGCATCGTCACCTTTGTCGTGGCCAGCGGCGTGGTCGGCCATCGTTCTCGTGCCCCAACCTTGGATGGTTTCCGTCCTCCTCCATCACGAAGAACACCACAAGATTTTCAGAAGGGTTCGGTCATGTTGGCTTAGCCCGTACCCTCCACGTGAGGGTGGTAGCATATGGTTCAACAAGAAAGAAAAACGTCAAGCTTACAACTTCCCGCAATGTTTCATTCCCAAACCACAAAATGAACCAAGGTAAGAATATTGGAAATGTATTATCACGCAAATAAACCCCCTACATCGTTTTCTTATTGAAGTTGGCACAAGAAGGTAGTATGGTTGTCGATTCGCCGTAGATGAGGACATCCCACGTTGGAAGATGTTCCAAGGAAGAAGGTCGAAGGAAGTCGGCGTTCTTCGTTGGTGGATCGTTCTTCGTTCGTGAGATTTCACCCAAGTTCTCCCAATCATCCATTGTCAATACTTTTCCAACAAATGAATAGCCAACCAAATAAAATATGTTTATATATTTAATCTGTTGGAAATCAAAGTTGTATTAATTAATTGGCAACAATAAATGGGTTGTGTTGGCATAAAAATTCAAATTTGAGGATACCAAGAGTTGGCACAATTAATTAAGGAGAGTTTGCACAATTAATGTGGTGGAAGCTCAAGAGGCTCCTCCACATTAATTAGGGAGTTGAAGAGGTTTAGACCTCGGGTGGCCCCCACCACCATAACCTATCATGGGAGGTTAAGGTCTGGTGGTCCCCACTTCTCAACTTCCACATGGAGGGTGGTTACAATAAAATAAAATAAAACATGTGTTTATTTATTTTTATTATTTCCGCAAAAACCCCAAAATTTATCTTTCACCCTCGACCAAATGTCGTGGAGGTGAAAGTCTTCTTAAGCGAATAATGGTGTTGTGAGCTCAGTGGTTCCCTCGGATTTCAATTCTGAGCACCGGTTCAAAAGTTACAAAAACCCGCTCGCACGTTTACTAAACGTACCCAAACAAAAGTTCATAAATTCATTTCGGGCACTCTGGGCTTCGGAATCACGTGCCATCAATTTTTACGAACTCCTAAAATTATTATTTAATTAAAAAAATTACATGGAAATTCAAGGTCTTTAAATTATTTCATTACACTATAAAATTTGAAATGACTAATGTTCATAGTGAAAATATAAAAACAAATAGTTTTTGATTATGTGAGATTATACAAATTTTTTAATTTTCCTAATATATAACTATTATATTCCTTGTTGTAAAATAATTATGCATTGATAATGTTGTATATCATAGTTTTATATTATACTATATAACTTCTCTATGTCAAACTATATGACTAAAAAAATAAAAAATATATTTCTACATAAAACACATGATATATCCAAGTAAAAATAATTATACAATCTTAAAACATCTAGTTTAATGATAAAAAGTACCAAAAAAATATTTTTTTTATTCATAGATTTTGACTTATTTTGAATGAGTATTATAATGAAATGATCTCTCTTAGGTGATATGTTTTTATTTTGGATATATAATTACATTATGAAATTTCTAATAATACTATAAACTAAAAAATAAATGAACCACAAACAACTACATAATTTCATATACAATGACATCTATATTTCATATCGTACAAATTATATTATTGATTTTATTTAATTATTATTATTTTCATATAAATCTAAAACTTTATCTATTATAACAGAAATAACTTATATGTTTTTGGTTTTGGAATCTCATATACCTCAAATATAATGGAATGTAAAAAAATTCCATGCTATGTTTAATTAATTGATATTTTTATACAAAACAAATTAAAGATAAAAAGGTATTATTGAAAATTCATGTCCATGTTTACTTACACTATGATTGATGAGCCTAATATATCTCGAAAAAAAAAATATCCAACCATCTCATATAATTATCCTAATTTAAAAATATTGGATCAACTTCTACAGATCACTCATACCCCCGCTTTTTCAAGGAAATCACTATATAAATTGGGGAGGAAGCACTATAGTAGTTAAATCAAGGAGTTCTATATTAATAGGTCTTTAATTATATGAATCTATATCCCATTATATTTTCCTAACTAATTTAAGTATATAAAATAAATGGATAGAGTGATTCTAAATCACTATAGGTTAGAAAGGTAAGATAATATATTCTCATTTTACCATTGAAACTTTGATAATAATCACATATCATGTATCACATGGAATTTTAATAAGGTAACAACACATTTTTATCATTATTAATCACTACTATGATGCATTTATTTGGAACCAATTAGAGAGGGATTACTTAACTAAAATTAAATATAAAGAGTATTATTCCAGCATCAAGTAGTTCATACTTAAATGTTATTTCATTATTAGTTTCCTCCATGAAATACAATTCTTTAATTGGTGAGTACTTACATATATGATTCTATATAGAAATTATACTTGCTTTATCATCTACCTAAAAATCCCACATTTAATAAATTTATAGATTTCTAAATTGCAGGAACAATTAGATGATGTGATATTGAAATCCCAAAATCAATTAAAAAATTATGATATTACAACAACCCCATTACCCTTCCAATTGGAAGAAAAAAATTCAAGAATGGATTTGGAAATTGACCATAGGGAAGTGACACTTTATTAAGATCACATTATCATGGTTGTAGAAATTAGTTAGATGTGTATTTTTGGGATAAGTTTCAATTCCATTATAATATAATTTCTAAAAATATGGTTATAAATAATATATTTTCAAAACAATATCAATCATGTAGGGGGGAAACATTGACACTCAGACATGATATCTATTTATTTCACACTTTCTTTTAAAAAACATGTAGAAATGTGTAAATTATATTATTTTCAAATAATTTATTCAATATATGGAATAAAAATACTCAAAAGATAGGATAAAATAAGAGAAAGGATGAAGTGGAGAACCATGCCTTGATTATTTCACCAAAAAATGTTGGGAAAATGATGAATCAAAGTATAATCAAAGTGAATGGAGGAAAAGAAAAGTTTCATATAGGGGAAGTTATTTCTCATAAGGGAAAGGGTAAACACGTGAGACTATACCAATGATTATGAATAATCATTAGTATAGTAAAATGAACACATACATATAATTACAGTTAGTTAAAACCATTGGTATAGGGGATCTATACTAAGGATTTTACCTAATCATTGGTATATGTTCATTGGTATAGCTCTAAATTATAATAGTGCCAAATAAAATCTTTAACCAATAAACTAATTAGGTGATGATAAACGAATATAATCTGTAAGTATAAAAATCATAAAAAAGAGTGTATTAAATGAAAATCATAACTCAAACACTTATGATCACTAGAATTATTAAACTTCTATGGCATGGAGTTCCCCTATGTCATATTCTCTTCATTACTATCCATGTTTTATGCCCTTACATTCTCTTTGGTTATCTCTCTATTGAGAACCTTCATGATATACTCTTCTAACATCATCCTATGTTAGTGGTTCCGATGGCCATTTTTCCTGATTTTGAGATGAAAACTATTACTGAGGAGGATTAAAAACAAACAGTGTGGTTTGAAAAATATCACACTCTACATATGCCTCATCTGACCACCTTGGAGTGATGAGAACACAACTTGGTGATGGTAAATACCAACATAATATAAATATTTAAAAGCCTTGGGTTACACTAGATATATGTATACTTACTACACTAGATAAATTAGATTTTATTAGAAATCAAGTCTTATGGGCTTGCTTGAACCTAGAATTATTTGAAAATCAAGAACTTATATCCATATCCACACTCTGAGCAAAAAACCTTCGATAACACTCTAATAATGTGTTATGACCGCTGTCCCAACAAAGTGTACCCCTCCTGGTTCAGAATTGGGAGAAGAGAGATAGTGACCCTTGAGTTCTGCCTTCAGTAGGCCCCAGGTTGGAGACTAGCACTGAGGGTATAATAAACCTGAATATGGGAGGCATTTCCCTCTAAGAGAAATACATGCAGAAGACAGAGATAAGATAGAAACCAACCAACTCCTACTCAGACTATAATATAAAATAAAATCCAAGTACCCAAATGTAATTTCATGCAAGAAATGCTACAACTGAAAGGGAAAACTGAAAGTACCAAATGAAAGGTAAATATTGCAGCAACCATGAAGCCCAAATAGATCATGCTAAACCCCAAGTAATCTGATCTCCAAACTACTCCAACTGACCTTAAAAATATTTTATATATACGTAGGGTGAGTATAATATTATACTCAGTAGGATCCTCTCCAAATGCTCTCGTAAAAAAGGTAAATAAAGCATGCTAAATCATAGTGAACAACAAGTTAAACTTACTCCTCACCTAAATAGGTATACTTAGTTCCTAGCCTCACCATGGATACTCTCACCAAGTATCACATATAAGAGAATATAATATAATAAATAATATCAAGGGTACCCCACTACCACTTCCCCAATGGTTTTTTCTTTTCCCCAATGTCGCACATCCAGAGCATTGCTCTCCAAAAAGGATATCCCTCAAACACCTAGTCAAATCACCATAATGTGAACCTCATGTAACACACTTCCATGTCCATGTAACCAAAAGTAGCCAGGTAGTTTCCTAGATCCACCACATCCAATATAATGTGTGGCATACATCAGGTATTATACCGCAGGCCATCACATCCTATAGATTGAGTAAGGATCTACAAGACATCACAGCCTATAAACATTATACGTATAGTAGTCTTTAGGAAACTATATCCATAATACATGTGTGTTAAATAACCACAATCTATTACATCTCTCTACACAAGTATTTGGGGAAAACTAACCCTCGTGCATACTAGTACAAGTAACTACCAAGAGAAGAGAGCATGTCCATGGGGGTAGTCAACCATCCATCCTCTCACCGGGATGTTGAGGAACCCCCCCCCCCCCCCAGGCCTCAGAATCCCTTAGCGTGTCAGTTTACTTAACCAAAAGTGTTGATTAGAAAATAGAAACACAAAATGTACATGATATAATATATATCACAACCACGCTATGGGCATAAACTTGTCTCACACTCAATTACAGCTAATATCTCTCGGACTCTCGACTACCACTGTTAAGACCAGATATCCTATAAGCACACAACCATTTAAAGAGCTAAATTAAATTACTTTATTACTTTACATTTGTTTCACTTAACATTAATTAATTCTTAACCATTAATTAACCATTAAAAATTTATACATTACATGTCATTATCATTACAACAAGATCCATGCCCTCTAGGAATATGAACAATGATCTCACTGCTTCTCATAATTATAACCTCAACATTTCATCCCTGTAAGCACCAACCCCAGGGGTTAAAAATTTATTCATTTATTAACATCATTAATTTTCATATTACCAAGTATTTGGGGAAAACATTCAATTCTACAAAACACAAGGGGATCAATATGGTGTGTAGATGAACTACCTAGGAAGTGTTCAACACCTATATCAAGATCATAGACTCATCTAATACATGAGAAGTTAAACATGGAAATCATGTGCTATAACCCGAATGTCTTCTCTATTGGAAGGAGAGTAATCCAAACTATCTTTCTCAAGAAGTAGTGTAACAAAATCAGATAAAACACAACATGGTCATCATCCAAAAAACTGATTCAAACAAGAATTCAGCTTTCATATCAATAGTCAATCCCATCTTCAACCCATTCCACTATCTCTAGTGTCCTCCTTGACACCCACATGTATATCCTAATGTATCTCCCCACTCCAGGAATCAACTGATTCCTCAAAAACCGGGCCTCCCCACCCCTCATACCATAACAGCCCTCCAATCTCATCCATCATAGGCTCACATCACATATCATATTCCATTCCCCATATACCATAATATTCCTCTAAGATTAGCCACTCCAGGCTCACATCACATCATAAGAAGTATAAAACTAGCATAGAAACTGGGATCTTGGCCCTAAAGCAAGGCATCCATCCTTCACACACAATGATCTCTCACATCTCCATAGCACAAGGCACATGGCCTTTACAGAAAAACAGGAAACTCATGACCTATAAACATATTATATCTTATCACACAATTGGTTATTATTCCATATTGAATTGAATAATTCATTATTCGTAGGTTCCAACTACGTAAAACCTAAGAAACAAGATATCACAAGATATAAAAAATTAATTAAACAATTAATTTAACATGCCTTTAATTATTTTATCAAAAAAAATCAACATGATTCAGGTCCATTAACAAATTAAACTAAACATTCATATCTACATCAATTTTATTATCATCAAATTGAAACAACAAAATCCAAATTCATTATACATGCCTCTTTAATTCCTTTAGCCAATTAATTATCAATTAATTATAGATTCACGTTATTTACCAATTTTCATCAAGAACAATATTCTAAACCAATCATGGAGTATATATCACATTATCTATAAAAATATGAACAAACCATTATCACAATACAAAGTAGCAACATCCCTATGTGATTGATAACAATTATTTAGTCTAGTTAAAATAATTATTAGGACAATTTAATTGTGATCCAAGGGGATAAATCATTATAACTCTATTATTACATGTAAATAAATAGAGAATCAATGAATCATGTACCTCAAAAGGTCGTTGATATTCTTTACATGAGAATGAACCATGCAACGGATCTTTGATCACCCCTCCCGCAAGAACTACATCCACCCGAGGATGTCGTGGCACAATTGAAGCAACCAATAACCAATAAAACCCAATTATAAACATGGGATACCATCTTCCATCACATGGAATGAAGAACATGTGTAAAAAGAGATAAAACTCGAAGAAAATTCTATAAAATAAAGGAAAAACACACCTTGGATCAACCCGAGTGACCACAAATTAAAGATGGAAGCTATGAATCAATCCTTGATGAAGGAATCAATAAAATATTGAACATGGGGTCATTGGGTAACCTATATTTGAGAGAGAGTTGTTGCATCCATAGGGTTTGACAAACCTGAATGGATGGAAATATTTTAAAATATACTTCATTGGGGGATTACACAACGTGAAATCCCCTTCCACATCGTGTAATCCTAAAAAATCAGGTTTCACCGAAAAAACAAGTTTTCTCTTCAATTTATTTTATTTTTCAAACCCCAATATATTATACATTGTGAAAACTTCTTTCTTATTGTGTAACTTTTCACAACATGAAATCCCCCCCTTCTTCTTACTTCTAGTAACCTAACTACTCCAAATATCCTTCAAGCCTCCTATGAGAACCTCAGTCTTTAGAAATGCACAGAGTTGATACACGTAGATCAAGAACCATAAATTATATACCTCTCAATAAATCCTCATCCTTAAGAATCCAAAACCAACCCAGAGAGGAAACAGAAAGGGGTTGTCTGAATAGCCATCCCGTGAGATACCTCCCAAGGATATATACACTACAGAAGATCAACCACCACACTAAGGAAACAACACAAAATCACACAAAAACCACAACCAGATTTTAAACATTATCACGGGGGATATACCTTTCAAAAGAGAGAAAGACACAACATGAAATAAAAGAAAGGCATATCATCAAACAAAAAAAGGTCTAAAACCACAAAACAAATAGTGTTATAATAGAAAAGCTAAAAATCAAGAAGTTCAGAGTACTGATTGTGCATATGCAACTCATGTTCTGAGGCACACTGCTCCACGCCACCATGATTCCACAAGGCACAAACCAAGGGGATATAACACTAATTAAAAACCTTCTCCTAGTGGTCTTAGATCTCTAAAGGCTGCTCGTCAAAGGTCGCATCATTTTCAACATCACTCTCACACCAATCGATGATGTGAGAGAATTCATGAAGATATTGACGGAGCTAAGACACATGAAAACATCATGTATATGGATCATCATTAGGGGAAGTGTTATCTGATATTCAATGACTCCAACATGAGATAACACCTCAAAAGGCCCAACAAACTGGGGATAAAGCTTACTCCCATGACCAAACCTTCGTTGACCATGATAGGGAGTCACCTTTAAGAACACATATTCCCTAATGCTTAACTCCATAGGTCTCCTCCTATGATCAACATAAAATTTCTAATTATCTCATTATACTTTAAACCCCTTGAAAATCACTTGAACCATCTATGTTGTGTTATGTACCTGTTCCGACCTGAGAATTGCTGACTCTCGGACCACAATCCAACACAACATAGAATGTAAAGGTCATACATATTAAGATTAATATAGTTCCATACCAATAGTGGAGTGGAAACTAATTTTGTAAGATAACTCTACCAGGTAAAGGTTCCTCATCCACAAAACTCAAAAATCTAGGACATAAGAGTGCAACATGTCTTCAAGACTCTGGATAGTTTGTTATGTATGATCGTCTGTATGTGGATGAAAAGAAGTTCTAAGGCATATATGAGAACCAAAATCATACCGGAAACCTCTCCACACCCTGGTGGTAAAATAGGGATCTCAATCAGAAATGATCCTCCTCAGGACCCCATGGAGTCCCACCACCTCCTCCATATACTGCCTTGAAAAAACCTCCATTGAGCTCGACTCCTTAATCACTATAAAGTGGGTAGATTTCATCAAATGGTCCACTACCATCCATATAGTTCCATAGACCACTTAATCTTGAGGAAAATTAGTAAAAAAATCCATCAAAATTTCCTCCCATTTCCACTAAGGAACATCTAACAGCTTGAGAAACCCACAAGGAACATGGTACTAAGCCTTCACCTTCTAGAAGTCCAACCATTGAGACACAAACTCTCCAACTACATGCTTCAACCTAGGCCAAAAAAATTGACCTCTCAAAGATCAGAACAACATTGTAATGTTGGGATGTAATGCTAAAGGTGAACTCTTTTACTATCTAAGAACTATATCACACATCACCAAAGGAACAAAAATCCTTCCCTGAAACAACACTCAGTGTTGTTCATCCTCAAACTAACCATCAGCAGCCTCACCAAAAACAACTTAATCTCTCTAGACCTCCACCTCAAGATCCCCCAAATGTGATTCCTCCACCTGTTACACCAAATATGAATGCACCATCATTTGAAAAAGACAACCACTTCTCCTGATTTCTACCATATCTAGGTGCAATATTGAAACTTCTTCCATCACTCTCCATGAATCACCGGATTCATGCACTACATCCCTACACGACTTTCTGCTCAATGAAGCAGCCAAAACATTCCCCTTTCCAGATCTATATGAAATATTGAAGTCATAATCTGGTAATAACTACACCCACTGAAGTTGATTCAAGTTAAAGTCGCATTGGGAGAAAACATACCTCAGGATCTTATGATCAGTGAAGACCACAAAATGCATTCCAATGGGGTAATGTCTCCAAAACTTCTGGGAAAACACCACTACCACCAACTCAAAATCATGGGTGGGATAGTTACACTCATGGAGAGTAACCTCCAAGACCCATAAGAAACAACTGATGTCTATTGAATCAGAACACAACCTAACCCAAGACACGAAGCATCATAGAAAACATCAAAATGAACTTCTTCTGTTAGAAGACAATGAACTGGAACATTGGCCAACGTATCCTTTAGATAATAAAAAGATATCTAACCCTGATCAGTACACATGAATGCCTAATACTTTCTGTTCAATGTTGTCAGAGGAGTCGCAACCCAAGAGAAATCTTCTACAAACCTCCTATAATAGCCTACAATATTAGGGAAACTTTTCACCTCTTCAACTATCTTGGGGGATACATAAGACACAGCTGCTTTACCTTTGATGGATACACAACTAAACCCTAATAAGATACAATGTTCCCTAAGAAAAAGACTTCTTGAGCCCAAAACTCACACTTTTGAAACATCCCGAACAACTTATCATGGCGTAGAATTCCCAAAATAGAATGTTTATTCCCTGCATGATCCTCTTCATAAATGGATTACACAAGTATTGCTTCGATGAAAACCACCATAAACTTATCCAGGAACTCACAAAACACATCTTTCATTAACCCCATGGTCACAGTTGGAGAATTCGTCACACCAAATGATATCACAACAAACTCATAATGCCCATGACGACAACAAAAAGAATTCTTTGGGATATCCTCATCCCTTACACACATATGATGATATCCAGATCCCAAATATATCTTCAATAACCAAATTTCAACCATCAGTTGATTGAATAAATCATCAATCTGTGAAAGAGGGTATCAGTTCTTCACTATCACTTGGTTCAAGCGATAAATATTGATACACAACCATATACTATCATCATAATTCTTCATGAAAAAACCTGGTCCATCCCACGGTGACACACGTGGACAAAAAAACCACATTGAAATAGACCATTGATATGTATACGCAGCTCTCGCAACATAGAAGGCATCATCCTATATAGAGACATCAAGATACGAGAAATGTATATATGTAGTTCGCTCCCGAACTCGATCTATCATCGGGGGAGTTAATGCTAAAAACTCATATGGAAAGACATTAGGGTACTCTTCTATGAACTTGTGAAATGTCAACTACTAAAATTTTGACAAACTCAACATTATCCCAGACATCAAGAAAGAAAATGATGGAACACACCTCTGACCTGTCAGAGTGTCTCACTGGCTAACAAATACTACTAGCTATCCATCAGCATCAAGGAACACAACCTTCCTTCTAAAGAAATCCATGATAGCTTAAACTGAATACAACCAATCCATGTTGAGTATGATGTTATATGGTTGTATCCATAAACATAGGAAATCTCCCCAAGATCAGTGTTTCCCCCACACTATCTCACAGTTTATATATAATTAAAACAATCCATCTTGACCTCCAACTAGTGTAGTCAATGCCAATGGAATTGTAAGTCTCTCTACCTCAAGTCCCAAAGCATTGAAAATGCCATGTGATATAAAGGAGTGAATCTATCCTGGATCAAACATGTCATGTGCCCAAGTAGAAAACATGCAAAGGGTACCTCGAACAATGTTTCCCTCACCCGGTGCTAGCAACACTAAATCATGAAGATGACCAAAACCTTCTTCATGGTCTCTCTGACCTTGATGATGACCACCTCCATGGTCTCACCCTGCTCTTTGAGTATTAGGAACATCTCAGGGATTTTATCTACCTTCCCCAACTACTCTATGATGATCCCAAAAAAGAGTAACCTACTAATTTTGACTCGGTTTGAACTATATTAATGGATGAACCTGAAGTGGAACAAATGCCTCATTCAGACTAATCAGAAAGGTCAAGAAATATCTCCTTTGATGACCTCATCCTCTATAATAAAAACATGTTTCTGATACCCTGTCATAGTCCTAAGAGCCACTTCACCCATATAAATCATACATTGAGGGCAGGTACCTACACCCAGCTGATCGGAAGCTCTTTTGTCCAAAAAATTGGGAACCTCATACCACAGCTCTACTTCGTGAGGAATCCTTAATACCCCCATCTCATGACGATATTGTTCTGGATGACATCCTCTCAATGAATTCTTCTCTTTCTAGCACCTCGAGATACATATTCAACATAAATGGGGTGACCTGAAATTGGATATCTGAATAAAAATCCTCCTTGAAATGCCTCACCCTGGCCACCTCATCTAGAAACAGGTTCAAATCATATCGCAGAAGGTTCCTAAAATGGATCTCTAACAGTCAAACACTTGAACTCCCCTACTAAAGGGTAAGAATATCCTAGATATTTCCTGCCTTAATAGTTGAAGGAAAAATCAGCTCTGGACTGGTCTTGAAACTCCTCCCATGAGACTATTGACTCCTCGCAATCTCTGAGGAACAAGAATCACCACTACCTCACTATCCCATGTAGCATTGTCACAACCAATGATGCCCAATGCTCCTTATTAGCATGGATTGAACTAAAGGCTATCTCAACCTCCTCTAACTAGTCTTCTATGACTGTATCTGAAATGGAGCCCTCGTACCTTTCTAGACTCTAGAAATGAAAATCTCAGAGTGTCCCTCTCCAAGTGTCGTCATTGTCAATCTATACTCTATAGTGATCTGAAAGCAAGAACTGATCAATATCTTCTATGAAAACATGATGAGTAAATTGACCTGGATCCATGCTTGTAAAAGAACAAATTTTTAGAGTTCCTAAACCTGAAATATGGAAGACCTTAACATTAATTAATCATTTTATTTTATTCATTTTAGTTTAACCTATCCCAAGGTTTACCCATTCAAACACAAACCCAAATAAAAATGATACATTATCCTTTCCTAGGTCTCTACCCTAAAACTAAAATCACCTCTTTTAGTATCCATTGTAAGATTAAAGGTTTGTGCATCAGATCACAGGGGGGCATAAATACATGTGTCTCAGTCAGTCACCCATGTTTATACTGCTTTCTAAACTTATCTAACACCATTTCTCTACCATTACACACAACCTCACATGTTCCAAACTCCAAACTCCATCCTATCCCTCAACCAGACCTCGGATACCACTCTATCATGACCCCAATCCCCACAAAGTTTATCCTTCCTAGGTTGGAAATCTCAGAAGAGAGATAGTGACCCCCGAGTCTCACCTCCAGTAGGCCCTGGGATGACGACAAGAACTGAGGGTATAATTAACATACATATGGGAGCCATTTCCCTCTAACAGAAACATAAGAGGGAGATAAAGATAAGACAGAAACCAATTAACTCCTTCTCAAACTATAATATAAAATATAACCCAAGTAAAAAAATTTAATGTCATGTAATAAGTACTACAACTGAAAGGGAAAACTGCAAATACCAAAAGAATGGTAAAGATGATAGTGACCCTGGAGCCAAAACAACTCCAGCTAAACCCCAGGCTATTAGTAACTAGACTGATCACCAACCTATTCTAACTGACCAAAAAATATTTTACATATATTTTGGGTGAGTATAATATAATACTCAATAGAATCCTCCCCAGATCCTCTCATGCAAAAGGCAAAGAAAGCATGCTAAACCATAGTGAACAATATGTAAAACTAACTCATCCCCAAAATAGGTACGCTAAGTTCCCAACCTCGCCAAGGATACTCTCACCAAGTATTTCATACAAGGTCATATAATAGAATAAAGAATTTAAAGGGTAAACCACTACCACTTCCCCACTGGTTTGCTTCTTTTCCCTGATATTGCACATCCTGAGCATCTCTCTCCAAAAATGTTAGCCTGTAGAAACCTGGGCAAAGCACCACAACATGCACCTCATGAAACACACCACCATGTCCACATAACCAAAAGTAACCATGTATTTTTTAAGATCCACCACATGACACATAACATGTATCATAAATCGGGTATTATATCTTAGGCCATCACATCCCATGCACCGAGTAAGGATCCACAAGCCACCATAGCCTATACAAGTTATACCAATAGTAATCATTGGGAAACTATATCAAGAATACTTGTGTGTGGAATAATAACCAGGAATTGCATCCCTATAAACAAATATATGGGGAAAAATAACAAATGCACATACAAGAACAAGTAACTACCAAGATAACAGAGTGGGGACAAAGAGGATAGTCAGTCATCCATCCTCCCGCCAAAATATTGGGTAAAACACCCTCTAAGACTTTGAATCCCCAGGGTTTTAGTTTCCCTAACTGATAGGGTGGGGTAGCATATAGAAACACAATATTTATATAATATAATATATCTCACAACCACACTGTGGGAATAACCTTATGTCAGACCTAACTATAGATAATGTTTCTAGAACTCTCAGCTACCACTCCTAAGATCAGATATCCTATAACTACACAACCAATTAAAGATCTAAATTAACTTAATTTCTTCCTTTCCATAAATTTCACTATACGTTAATTAATTCTTAACCATTAATTAACCATTAAAAATTTACACATTATATTTCATTAGAATTTAAACAAGATCCATGTACTCCAAGAATAAGAAAACTGAGTCTAAAGCTTCTTTGAATTATAAACTCGACATTTAATCCCACCAAGATCCAACCCCATGGGTTAAACATTTATTAATTCATTAATATCATTACTTTCCATATTACTAGGTATTATATAAAAACATTCTATGCTACCGAACATAGGGGGGTCGACATGGTGAGTAGATGAACTAACCATCAAGTCTTCACCTCCTATAGTATGAGCATCGACTCATCCAATCTAGGAGAATATAAATATGTAAATCACAAGTAATACCCCATGCATCTTCACCTCTCTTAGGAGGAGAGTAACAAAAAACATCTACCTCAGGTAGTGGGGAACATAAATAAGATTAAAAAACAACATGGTTACCAGCCAAACGTCTAATACAAACAAGTATCCATGTTTTATATCAACAAGTAAGCTTAGCTTCAACCTATTCTGTCATATATGGTATCCACCCTGACACCCACATGTATATTCTGATGCATCTCATTACTCCATACGTCAACTACTACCTCAACAACTAGGCCTCCCCACCTATCATACCACAAAATCTCTCTAGGTTCATCCATCCCATGATCACATCACATTCGGGCCCCCCTTCCCCATATACCATAATATCCCTCCAGGATCAGCTATCCCAAGCTTACATCACATCACAAGAAGCAAGAAAAAAACATAGAAACATGGCTCTTGGCCCTAAAGTAAGGAATCCATCCTTCACACACAATGAGCTCTCACAACTCCATAATACATGACACATGGACTTTATAAGAAAATTGAAAATCCAGGACCTATAAAGTTATTATCTTTTATCACACAACTAGTTTTTATTCCTTCTTGATTTAACTGATTCATTATTCATAGGTTCCAACTATGGGAAACCTAAGAAACAAGCTATCACAATCTATAAAAAATTAATTTAACAATTAATTTAACATTTCTTTAATTATTTTACCAAAAATATTAAAATAATTTAGGTTCATTAACTAATTTAACTAAACATACATATCTACATCAATTTGATTATCATCAAATTGAAACAACAACTACCATAATCATTAAACATGACTCTTTAATTCATTTAGAAAATTAATTATCAATTAATCCAAACTTTAAATTATTTTCTAATTTTAATCAAGAACAATATGATAAACTAATAAAGGCATAGATATCACACTATCTAGTAAAACAAGAGGCAAACTATTATCATGGTACAAATAAACAATATAGTTATGTGGTTGATACCAATTCCTTAATCCATTTCAAATAATTATTAGGTCAATTTCATTTTCATCTAAGGGGATAAATCATGTTAACTCTAATATTTCACCTAAATAAATAGATAAGTAATGAATCATCTACCTCAAAAGGTCATCAATGTTCTTTGAACAAGAACGGACCACACATCGAATATCTGATCACCCCTCCCACATGAACTACATCAACCCGAGGACGTCACGGCACAACCACACCAACCAATAACCAAGAAAAATACCATTATAAACATGGTAGATCATCCTCTATCACAAAGAAAGAATAATGTGAGGAAAAATAGATAAAGCTAGAAGAAATGCTGGAAAATGAAGTAAAAAAACACCTTGGATCAACCCGGGTCACCACAGATCAAATATGGAATCTGAGAATCAATCCTTGATGAAGGAATTCCCAAAATGTGGAAGAGGGTGTCACCGAGTTTCCTAGAGTCTAAAGATATCAATTGTAGCCATAGGTTTTGATAAACTACAGATATGGGATGTTTTTTAAAACATACAACATTGGGTAATTACATGAAATATAATCCCCTTTCACATCATTTAATCCTCATAATGTGGTTTTTCCTGAAAAACACATTGCCTCTTCATCCTTTTTTCTTTTTCAAATCCCAATATATTACACATCGTGAAATCCAATTTCATGTCATATAACTTTTCACAATATGAAATCCTCCCCTGATTTAATCTTTTAGCAACCGAACAACTCTATACTTCCTCCAAGCCTCCTCTGAGTACCTCAGTCTTCAAAAATGCACAAAGGGTTGTTCCACAAGGATCTAGGCCCTTATAGAATGAATGTTTTCTCATCATTATTTTCTATTATGTATTATAATTTTTCAATATTTCTATTAATTAATATGAAAAAAATATCCTAAACCACCTCTGAATCTTAGTCTTAAAATATATCCGTAAATGATGATCTCTCAACTTCTCATTAGTTATAAATTGATAGAATTCAACAACATATACATAAGCAACACACCAAAATCTAAAATAGAATAAATCAATTACTATATAAACAAAAAACTATTATTTACACTTAATATTAAGAGTATATAATAAGAATTATTTCCTAAATACTCTTGAAACTAATTCTATATATCTTTAGATGCATCATGATATTATAAGCATGGAATCCACTACTAGCATGTTAAACCTCACAACAGACTCTTTTCCAAATGGATATGGTTCTCATCTCTCATATTTATTATCTAAAAAGATATCTCAACATATTATAACCAATTCTCAATATCATGTATGAAAATAGACACCTCATACTTTGAAAATTTGTACTTTTAGAACTCACTCAAGTCCATATTCCACTCTTATCCATTTTTTGGTTATACCCTCTAATGCATAGCCTCAAGGGCTTGTTGTACCTCTTGTTGTTGAATCTCATGATGGTGACACTCAAACATTATAAATATAAATAGACAAAAAATTATACCAAGGATATTGAGATAATTGTACCATGCTAAAAGGTACACTAACACTTAATTATTTAAGAACTCCTCGAATGCTACCTAGGGAGCTGACTAGGCTCATTCCATAAAGAGACCAAAAACTTATCTAATATTCTTATATCACTAATAACTATTTAAAAATAATTTCAAAACTCAAAATAATGCGGATGGTGATGTTTGAAAATAAAAAATAGTAATGAAACATGAAAATGTAATACCTAAAAAAATGAAGTCAGGAAGAAAATAGTCACACCTGGAATCTAGACAAATGATACTTAATTGTATTTTGTCAAATCTCTTGAAATATATTTATATTATTAGGCTCTACTATATTAAATATTATCCATTCTTATAAATATTTATGAACACCAAGTATAATTAGAAACATTATTAGGCATTTTGTGCCACTACCTCCAAGATTTAGAAGAGAGAAATAACTCTTCGATGTATGTATCCTTCACTAAACCCTCATCAATTTTCCACCACACCCAATTTATTTAATAAATAACTGGGTCCACCATGTACTCAGAAAAAGGGAGTAGAAAATTACTTTCATAAAAAATAAGGAATGCTAGAGTAAATCAATATGAGGGGAACTGTCACTAACCCCTGCCTCAATTCCCCTTGAATTCCTATAATTTTTAAAAGGGAAGAAGGATTAATATTAAGAGACTATAGAATAGTATGGTTTTATATAGGGAGTAATCCTTATGTTATCCTCTAACAATTGGTGAGAGTGTGAGAGATCAATGGTATAAAATGAAAAATATAGAGAGGATAAGATCATGAACACAGATTAACACAAAATTAATATTGAATTACTATGAACACTAAATATAATTTATATACTAATCACCACAAGATAACCCCTTTCATAGTGGTATCCCCCATCTATTTATACACAATTTTCCTCATTTTAAACCTTGTGAAGTCTTGAGATCATGAAAATTAGTGCCTATATGGTTATCTCTTTGATTTATTCAACATGGACTGGGATAACAAAAGTGATATTCCTCCATATAATCAAATTTTCAATTTTACCTTTTGTGAAATTCCTATAAATTATCCCATAATCACTTGAATTACCTTATTTTGTATGGAATATATGTACAATAATAATGGGATAATTTCTTGATTTAGTAATATAAAGATAATGAGAGATTTAATTTTAGTTCAATCCCTAAATGCTTTTGTATAATTATTATTTAATCTTCCATGGGAATCAAGACTTGATTTAAAATAACATGATAGCTAAAAATAGGTCACAATGGATGATAAGTAATATATGAATCCAATGGAATTAATCTTACACAGTGCTTATCTTGTGAGCGATAATCAAACATGACTTTTTTTTAATCTGGTGCAGTTGTAGGGTGGGAATTTTAGTCTGATTCAAGGATGGTGCAACCCAGTTATTCTTATGAAATTAATATGTAATGTGATATTACTTTTAAATTGGGAATAATTTTAATTTAATTTGAGGTATTTGGAATGATTTTTAATCATATGTTCCCCTGTCTCATAGGATTTAATCTCACACAGGTCACATTTAATCTCACCCAAGCAGTTAGAGTGGGAGTTTAATATAACACAAGGGGAAAGGGATTATATTTTATTCTTATCCAACAGTTCATCTATAATGATGAATTTTACATGGGTATAGATCATGGGATTTTAATTCTATGTAGGTCCTTTTTAATATCATGAAACTTGAAAATTTCATTTTTAATAACACATTTTTATATTTAATTCTTAGAAATATCATAAAAAAATAAATGTTATATTTATTCTAAATAATTCAAAAATTAATTTAAAACCATTTTTAATCAACTTTAATTATAACATAAATTACTAAAATGTGGTTAGTTCCCATTAATTTTTTTATTAAAATAGTATTTTGAGCATGAATTAAAATGAAAAAATTATAAAACTGTGGATCACATCCCTCCCCCATGCTTACAGTTTTTCATTCTAAGAAAAAACAACCATATAACAATGTTAAATTAAACATATTAAATAAATATTGGTGGAACATTTAAATTATCACACCTTAAAAATATCATGCTTCCTATATGGATATATACTCCCTAATTCCATATTTTTTATAAAAATATATTCAATCTTCTATTTATAAACACGATAATTTTGTGCCTACCTTCTAAAAAATGTATCTCTCTCCACTCAAGTCATTATGAAAAATGATTTTCTCATTATCAAGTGTAGGTGTGTTTACAAAGTCTTTATTATATTCTAGTTTCTCTAAATTCTAGAGTCATAAAAGTGAATTAATCCTGAAGGTTTTACATTGTTTGTTCTTTATGTTATGGTGGGTGGTTCATATGTGAAAAACCAAGGTAGAAAAAAGATACTTGAATATTTTAAGTACAATATATGATTTAAACAATTGAAAAATTAAATAAATTTTCCTCACTAATTCCCATACAAATTATGTTAATGTCCCAACATTTAACTTATTAATGGATGTTCTCATTTCAAGAAACTATAAGGAATTATTCTTCATCTTCTCCTTATTTTTTTGTTTTTTAATTTTCCTACAATTATTCTATTTTATATATGTTTTTTATATTATGTTTTTTATGTAGAGAATTTGGGAAACAAATTATTACAATAAATTTTTTGAACTATCCTACCCAAAAAATTATGTAACCCCTAAAAATATTTACAATAATGAAACTATCCACCCATGAGTCCCATATAATATCCCTTCCACATAGTTATTTCTTTGTAATCATGAGAATTATAAATTTTATAGTAGATAGATATGTTAAGATTGTAATTTGGCTACATAATAGGAGGTTCATGGACTATAGGTGGCTTAAAATAAAGGTAAAGTGTAGGTTCATGCTCAAAAGATATTGAAATATTAAAATATAATTTCAAAATGTTGACTCGATCATTTTTGACACAACTCATTATATTTAAGAGGATTTAAAAGAGTACAAAAATTATTTCTAGATCATATAGAATGTCTCAATAATCTTAATAGAGTAAAATATAATAATTTGTCAAAATGTTTTGAAACCTCTCAAGTTAGTGAGTTTAAAATTGGATAGCACTTGTTCACACAAGTTTCATACATAACCAAATTTCATTAAATGTTCAAATTGTAAATAAAGGAATAAAATTAATATTAGTATATATATAAATCCTTATATTCTTAAACTAATTACTTTTTATAAAATTTACAATGTGACTCAAATACAACCAAGATATTCATTGAGTATAAAAGACTCTCTATAAACACTTAAAAAATCCAAAACATAAAGAAATCATGAAATTCTATAGTAGAGTAGTACTATTACCCCCACACTTATCTATTTATAACACCTCTTTTAAATTAAAACTTTATTACAGAAATGAGAACACATAATTTTAATTAATTAGTAAACAAATTAATGAGAAATATAGATACACCCCGGTGGTTATTTCATAGGATGGACAATAACTCAATCAATGTCATCCAATGAATTTTATAGACACTAGCATCCTCAAAACCTAAAAAATAAAAAAAAAGTAAAATAAAAATTAAAAATGAATTATGAAATAAATTAAAGAGAAATGAGGGTTATACATCCTATTTTGGGGATTTATTTTTAATCTCCATTTTCGAAATAACTGTGAGTTTTCCATAATCTATAGGGGTGGAGTTTCCTTGGACTGAGCCTCTATATATTCTATATCTGTGTTATATTGAAAATATTTACAATAATAGTGGAATCAAATCCTTAATATGTTTATTGAGACCATATTCGAACATATAAAAATATACCTATAACTCATTAATATTATCTACATAGTACTTGAATATTGGGGCCTTCAATATGGGTTCCTTGTCCTTTGGTCCTTCTTCACCCACTATGAGATATTCAATAACATCTGGAATTTTCATATACTCCTCATTAGGTGATTATTATTCAAACTTTAAATACTATAAGGGTATCCAAATAACTAATGAATCTATAATATAATCAATAGATCAGTGAATTCTCAATTCATCTTTAATAAAAATAAAAATAAATTTATTCAAAATATAATTATCTCTATTTAAGTTTGGATTCCCTCATTAACTGGTTGATCACCTAGGAGTGTATTGTTCATAAACATGAATGAAACTCACTAAAATCCATAAAAATCATAGTGTTTATTTTTAGGTATGTTTCTATGAAAATAAAGAAAAATGGAAAAAAAAAAGTGGAACCTCTATAGTAATGGTGAAAAAATTTGATAGCATTAATCCTTATCGATGGGTATAGTTCCACTTTTGAATTTAAGAAATTATAGAATAAATGTTAGGATTATAAAAATATTTCTCTCATAAAGAGTCACACCTACCACCTATTATTCTTATGTCACTTATAGTTATTTACAAAAGAAATTGAAAACTCAAAATAAATAAGAGGGTGATGTGTAAAAATGAATAGAAGGAATGAAACATGAAAATACTATGTAAAATAGAACAAAGTTAAGAGGAAAGGATTCAACCCTAGAATATATCTAAATTATAATTAATTGTTTATTTCTAAATATCTTTAATTAGAATTCAATGATGAAGATCTAGTGTATTCATGATCTTAATTGGTACTAATTATGTGTGAACATCCAGTATAATTGGAATCCTTCGTATGCACTATGTGGCCTCTATTATTTAAGAAAGGTAAATACCTCACTCGAGTGTTTAACCTTAACCAAAACCTCACCAATTATCCATCATACCCAAGTTATATACTCAAGAACTAGTTCCACCATGTACTCAAGCAAAGGCAGGAGAAAATAATTTTCACGTCAAATAAGGAAGACTAGAGTAAATCGAGATGTGAGGCACTATCACCAACCCCTAACAAGATCTTACTTTAATTTATATAATTTTATAAATGGGAGAATAATTTAAGTATAGAAACTTTGGAATCATCTATTTTTATCCAGGGAGTGATCCATATGTTAGCTACTCAATTTTGTTGAGAGATTAAGAGATCACTGGTACAAAAAATGAAAAATAGAGGAGGCAAGAAAGTATGAAAATATATAAATAAAAATGACATTAAAATTACTATAAATAAAAATAAATATAATTCATGTATAATCCTCAACGGGGACCCCCTGCATAGTGATATTACCATTTTATTTATACATATACATCACCTCTTTATACCTTATAAAGTCTTGAACTCATGAAAATTATCACCAGTGATATCCTCTCCTTAACCACTTCCACATGCACTAGACTAACAAAGTGATATTCCTCAACATAGTCATCTTCCTAATCCTCCCAGGTGCACAATTCCTCTAAATCATACCATTATCACTTTACTAACTCACTTGTTGATGGAATGAATGTGAAATAATCAATAGAGCATTTTCTGATTTGAGGACATGGGGAGAATGAGTGATTTGATTTTATGTTAATCCCCCAATACTTTTATATAATTATGATTTAATATTTTTTATGCATAAAAATTTTTTAACATGAAACAGTGACTTAAAATTGGTCACAAGAGATTATAGGGTATCCAAATCCCTTAAATTAATCTTACATTGAACCTAGATTGTTGGAGTTAATCTGACATGCCTAAAGGGTGAAAACTTTTAATCTAGATTGAGGAAAGTACGGACCGATTATTATTAAATAAAGAGAAGGGAGAATAGGATTATTCTTATAAAGGTTAGTATTTTAATATAACATTGTGAAATTAATTTGGTGGGTAATAATACATAAATCTTGACCTGTGGGAGTTAATCTCATATAGCCCAAATATAATTTAATGTAAGCAGTTGGTGTGGGAGTTTAATTTTATATAAGGGGAAAGAGATAATATTTTATTCTTACATGAGATTTCATCCATGTTAATGATTCTTATCTAGGTGCAAATTATTTGATTTTAATCCAAAAAATCTTCTTTTTAATCTCAATTAGATTTGTAAAAATATTTTTTAATCGCATGTTGTTTCATTTAATTACTATCATCAAAACACCAGAAATAAATGTAAGCTTTATTCCAAATAATTCCAAAAAATAACTTTAATAAATTAAAACCATAAATTTATATCCATTTTAAATTAAATTTAATTATTTTCTAAATTACTAAAATGTAGCTAATACTCATCAATTCTTGTATTAAAAGGGTTCTTAAACACTAATTCCATTAACAATTTTATTAAAATATGGATAATGTCATATATATATATATATACAGAAAATGTCTAACCACACTACCACATCATTCACCCCACACATTGATAATAACCCTAATAAAGACACATACATAATTAGCATGAGCTATAACTATAAGATATATTATTATACACCTATCAAGTTACCCTATAGTCATCATAAAGTTCCCTAAATGTTGATCCTTAGGTTATAAAGTCCTTTCTTAGATCACAGGGGTTCATGCAATCATCACCAGTGCCTACTCCAAAATAAATCCTAAAAAAACTCACTCTAATATCATTCTACAATGACACATCCCCATTGGTACATTAATTTATCCAACAATGAGTTATAGTGATATCCTCGAATATCAAATTAAATATTCCATAGGTTAGTGACTATAACCAAGGGTATATCATCCTGCATATATGGAATACATTTTCCTTTTATAAATGAAAACTTCACATCACCGTGAATAATGAAATTCATTCCCTACCATAATACAATAATAATGTATATCAATGTATGTAATCACATACAAATCCAAATAAAAAATTATAAAACTATTATAAGGTCTATCAACTCATTTATACCTCAAAAATTGTATAACACATCCTTCCCCTACCAAATAAGTCTTCTATGATCACAACTAAGGTCACTTGACACCACTAATAACTCTTTCAAGATAATATGAAATAATTATATATAAATCAGGGGTGTGAGTATAAACATAATCAATAGGTTTTACCCAAAAAATCATATCTTTCTATATTAATGATTCATACTAATTCATCCATGTATGAGATAAATAAAACAAAATAATCAAAAAAAACCTCTCTTAAAACCAACCTTCCAACCAATTCTATTTTGTACCACATGGTCATCTCAATTAACAAAATTCGTTACATTTACCATTACAAATCAACATATATGTAGGTATCCACCTATATAGAAGTCACTAGAAGATATTGATCCTCAAATAATAATTATCCACCCATAGGGAACACACTAAATACATATCCACCATCATGTAGATATCCAACTGAATGAAACTCACTAAGATTCCACATCCATTGGTTGTGTCATTGTCCACCCTTAGAGGCTCTTGTATTTTTTTCCTATGTCCACCTCCAGGGACTCTCCCCACCATTTCCCATAATGGTTAGGAAGTCTTACACCATTAGGGACCCTCATTGTATTATTAGTTATCCACCTTCAGGGACTCTTCCCTCCTTAACGTTTTTTTTTTCACCACCACCCATTATATATCCGCTTTAGAAAGCCATATCATCCTCACTATCATTAAAATAATAATAATCATCATCATCATCATCACCACAAATAAAAAAAGCACTACCAAAACACTATCACATGACCCCAAATGTATTCAAACCCAATATATCCATGTATTCTCCAACCTAGGGCACCACACATAAAAATTCCATAGGGATTATAATAACACCATAGATAAATACTACAGTCCAACCTTGGTTTGCTAAAAAATAGATAATATGGAGTATAATCATACCATGTACCTAACATTCATGATATCTAGGACATATATAAGTTCCTTAACCTATTCACAAAAACATTTCATAACTAAACTCTTATCATATAATCCATGTAATCCATTACACATTTACACCTTCATCTTTCATACTAGAGAGGTTATATAGGGGTTTATACTAGATCCAAGTTCCACTATCACTATCAAGTTGTCCCACTATGAAAACATTTCATGTCCACCAAGATGCATAACCCCTTCCATAAATGGAATGTATTCATACCAATATGGCATATTCATTATAGAATTTACCCCCACCTTAGAAAACTTATTCTCTAAAAGTATACTAACTCCAAAATATAGATTTTCGTTATACCTATATGGTTGGGATCCCATGTAACTCACTTCCACTATGTCCTTATCTCTCACTGAAACTTCTACACATCCTTCAACCATGTTTAGAATTTCCTTGGACCATTTCAAAGTTCAAAAATTTCACCCTTATCACCTAAAAAATATTTTATACATATTTTCCTTATTTTTTTGATTTAAATTAAATTTGGATAATTTAACAATAATATCATAAATATTCAGTATAAATTATCGAAATTATTTTACACCATAAAAAACATCAAATAATTCATATATGAATTATAATAATAAATAATATCAATTCATATTGTTCATATTGTTCCTAATTTGTCACTTTCTCACCATTTATACACTTCCATAACAAGTAAAATTTAAATTTTATCATCAAATAATTATATTTATATACATTATCATATTTTATTTCCATCACTATAATTTTTATAGAAATATTTTATAATATTCCTCTAATTTTAGTTATTCATCACGAATATTTATTCTACCAAATAATAGCTCATATATTTTCAATTATTCAATAAGAATAAGTATTATATCAATTTATTTCTCAATAAATGTATTATAATTACTCTTTTCAATGAATAATCATTCATATTCAATCACATATTTCTGATTTGACACCAATTCACTATCTTGTATTATTATGATTTATCTACCCAACATGGTAAGAAATAAGATAATAGATTCACAAGGATTAAAATAGTGATGAAAGTTTCAAGCCACCAACTTTGATTTCATGATGAAAAAAATGTCATCGTCCTATGTTGATCACCACACCAATATTTTTTCTATAATCCTTTCATCTTATTTATATTTATTTGATCATTTACATACATTCACATAAAGTGTTTATTTAATTGATATAATATATAGAAATGATAGAATTTTAAAAAAATAATGAAATTTTTTTCTTATCAATAAATTACTCTAACTCCCTAATAAACTCCATTATTTACTTGTCATTATCTCCATCCCTTTAATTCTATAATTCAATTCACATAACCCTATATTTTCTTCACTAGTAAGAAATTATATCACATAAAATTTCTAACCTCCATTTCCCTTAATATTTCTAGATCACTACCAAAATATAAAACATCTAACATGATTCATTATTTATTCAATAAAAATAATCTATAAAAATATGGATCAATTAATTAAATTCTCCTATGGCCCAAAAATTAAGGGAAAAATAGAGCTCCTCAAAAAATTTCTAAACCACTTTCAAAGGGAAAAAATCACACCTAAATTCCAATGATGTGCTCAAAATTAAATTTATAGAATCATAAAATCACCATTTTTCTCTTCTTTTTTAAAAATATCTAAAATTTTACAAACTCCCAAAATTTATAATTTTATGACTCCAAAATTAATTTCCCTCAATTATTCATAAAAATTTCAATAAATAAATTTTTTGATAAATACATCGACTTTCCTTGTTTCAAGATACCTTATAATCGAGAGAGATTCAAATCCAATATAAATCCCCAGCCTTCCTTGGGGGCTTATTTTTTTATTATAGAAATGTTATTAAAAATATAAAACACAACCAAATTTCTATAAATAAGAAATTTTTGGTTCATGGAAACATGTTATTTAAAAAGGGTAATATTCATAAAAACTTGATCTTCTTATTTAAATAAATTTTGTAACATTAAAAATTTTATATCCCCATACTAAATGAGGAAATTGAATTTTCATGAGAAGTGGTGAAGAAAAAAGTTGTGACTACTTTTTAAATGATTCAACTAGAACATTTTAAGAGTGTACATGAGTAATTGGATGTTAAATACTTATTTAAATCAATATTAAATAATTATTAAAATCATGTGATGGATATTCATCATCATTATAGAGTCAAATATACTTAAATGAGTAATCTATGAATCATTCCATTAATCAGATTATTTGGGTAATCAATCTCTCAAATTCTAGGTAGTAAGTTGATAGTAGGCATAAATGAGACCATATTGAAGGCACATTGCTAAAAATCAGAAAATACCCAAATGTTTCCCATTGTGAATATATTGTATCACATATATAATCAAGAATTATTTCTAATAAAATAGAGGATTAAATTAAATCTTTTTTATGGTTAGGGAATTTTTATTAAATTTCCATTAAAATAATTAGTTCAAGATCAATCCTTTGGTGTCAGAAATTTTTTATCAAACAATGCACCATCATGTTTATATTTATATATTTTTATTGTCAGAATTGATATTTTATAACCAATATATCATATCATATTATGAATGTATTATGGTTAGTAAACTTTTTGTTTACAATATGTGATTTGATTTTGAATATATTAACATGGTACATATAAGAAGGAAATCCTAAAAGTTTATCTAAAATCTTTTTTTCTCATTATAAATCATTTATTTATAAGGGAATTAAATGCCTTCATCACTTATAGTCTCAATATGGTGTCTAATTTTATAATTATCACTAATGTACAATTGATTACATTGATAGTTGGGATAAATAAATATTTTCTATTAATAAAATTACCATAAGGTAAATATATTTTTTTTCTTCAAGAGCCTTCAAATAATTTATCATTATTAGTTAAGATACTCACATGATCACTTCCCATATTAACGTTGATAAAATATTTCTCATTTTTTATTTTTCATGCATCGTGGAATTATTAATAAGATAAATTTATTCATCATGATATTTAACTAAAATAAACCCATTCATAAAATCCATATATAATAAAAGGAAATAATATATATAAATATACATAATAATTAAAATGAAGAAAAAAATAAAAAAACACAAAACACAAAAAATTTATTAAAATATTTCAAAGATATATAAAAATAATCCCCTTCATGGACATTTATATATTCTCATAATACTTAATTCCATCTAAGTTTATAAAAAAATAAAGATTTAAAAATTAATTATTCCATAATCATGGATTTTTTCTTGATCAATAATGCTTATTTAAATTATTTTCACCTTGTTTTTAATTGGTTATTGATAAAGAAAAACAAGGTGTTTTTGTGTATAGTAGGCACACGACAAATTATTTTTCATACCATACTAAAAACATTCATTTTAAATTTGTTTTAATTTATTTAAATGTGTTTATTCATCATTTCACCACTTTACATGGTGCTATATTCAGATTTTATTCGATGTATAGCTATTTCAAGAATGTTATTTTCTTGAATCTCGATCACATAAATTATTACTATGAATATGGATATATGGATTCACATTCAACTTAATGAATAGAGCTAATACAATTGGTCGGGATTCAAGATTCATTATCATGAGTTAGTTATTTTTTCATAATAAAAATCAAATAAATTAGTTAAAAAGACTTTATAAATAATTTTTCATGATATTTTTGTTAAAAAAAATATTAGAGACATGGAAAGTAGAAAAAAAATTCAAAAATATCTATGTCAATAATATTTTCTCTGTATAATCTTAGTTATAAAGTTATTTTGAATGTGGTTAAATCATATTCACTTATAAAATTTAAATTATTGAATCTACAATAACTCCATTAATAATTATATTTTGGAAAAATTATCAATTTTAAGTGGTCATGTCCTCCCTTGATTTTTGTTCAAAGGATTAGAGTATCCTTCTGCATAAAGTATTAATTTTTAGAATAATTGTTGACTTAACATTTAGTGTAAAATAAAGTTATGATTTTTTTTTAATTTATTCCAATACATATTTAATTATATGGTTTTTCATTGTTGGAGGTGTTAGTGGGGGCTAGGGGTAATTTCAAGAAGTTGGATCTTGAGTGGGTTGTTTATCATTTGTGACATATAACATTGTGTACCTGGAAGTCTGTTTCCAAGTACTCAATGTTATTTGATGGAGGTATGAGTTCACATAGGATGGTCGATGCCCATGAAATGGGTACTTGGTGGGGTGTCCAATATCCAGTGGAATCTAGGAAAGTACCTAGTAGAATCCAAGGTGGTTTTTTAAAAATTTATTTATTTTAATAAAATGATAATTTGTATAAAAACCCATACATTACCCTATTAATTTCAAATCAACCACACATACCCACTATTATTTCACTAATCATCTTCTCACAAAGGTCATATCTCTATGTTTGTGACAAGAAACAACAGTCAATCATCGTGTTAGATCATCGTGAGTAAGGATAACAATTGTTTTCCCTCTATATTATTTTTCCCTAAATATTTTTTTTGTTCCTCATCTGTTATTCCCTAATTTAAAGGCTATTTATTATTTTTTTGGTTTCACTCAATCAATGTTAATTCCTCCTAGAAAACTACACACTAAAACTATAGAAACTATAGGATGGGTCTTTTCAAGACATTATCATCAGATTATATGTCTCTTATATGTCAAGTGTTATGTGGGTAGCACCAATCATGTTCAAAAGCCCTATTTTTAATTCTAAATTGTTTTCTTCATTTAATAAGGATTGGTTAAGGTTATTTAGAAATGTGAGTTCCCTATGAGAGGTGTGCATCAACACCGTGATAATTTATGAACATTCACCTAATGTTGAGTGATATGGAATTATGACTCATATCCAATAAAAGGTGTTTATGTTTAAGGTATGACTTTAAAAACATTCTGAGATGTTATAAAACATACCTTGATGATGGAGATACTATAATAGTTTAGTTTAGGGGTACATTAGCTTTGATTTAAACCATTTGGGAGGTTTAGGGCATAATAATCATAACACTTATGCAATGAATGGATTATAAATATTATGATCCTTATAAATGAGTGATAAATCATTCACCATGATGATTGTGATGGTTATATATCATCCACACTTTGTATTTTGGTTTTATAACACCCTTTTTTATGCCAATGATTCATTATTCACCATATGTGAATTGTATTGATGGTGGCTCATCCACCCAAGGGAAATTGTATCAGTGGTGTATCATCCACTTGGAAAATTTTATTAGAAGTTTATAGCCCACCTGGGGTGATTTTATTGGTTGTGTATAATCACATGGGGATATTAATGTTGTGATATATCATTTACCTTGGGCTTAACTTATATTGATACCTTGTTTACTAGGTGATACATTTTGCGCTATAGTTTTTAGGTCAGTAATAGATCATTCAACTGGAGGATATGAGTGGGATGATGCATCATTCACCTGGGGATTATGTTTTAGTGATTTATCATAAAACAATGGGTTATGTTCAATGGTGATATATAATTTAATAAGATATATTATAGTGATGTATCATTCACCATAGTGTGTGATTTTGGTGTCTCACTCACCATGGGGACGTCAGTTTTGTGATAAATCATCCACCATGGTTGATGAGATAAGGGTTTTTAAATCATTCTCTATAAATGTGAGCTCACATAATGGGTTTATTATCCCATTATGGTAATAAAAAAGGTATAAATGTTCACCCATGGATTATTTATTGATTAATCCATGGTATGATCGTTTTATTTTAATGTTTCTGATTTTCATTTCACTTTCAACATGTACTTATATATTCTATATTTTATTAGGACATTGTTGGTGATGGCCTACTAAGTTTTAATCATACCCCGATCAATTATCTTGGTACACATGTATATTTTATGGTTTTTTAAGGAAAAATAGCATATATTGGATAGAGAGAAGGGGTAGTGTGGTTGGAGTATAGAGAGAAGACCGATCAAGGAATTGGGACCTAGTTTTGGAGTAGGGTCCATATATTTTCTTATTTTTTGAATACCTTGTTTATGATCGGCCAACAGGTGATCTTACATTTGATGTATGATCACATCACATTACAATATAGTTCATTTTTTATAATATGTGTTGATTATTTAGTCATTTTTGGTTGATATCTATAATACCATTCTGTGAGTTTATTTGTGATTGATGGTGTGTGGTAGATCTATTGTGTTTTTTTTTTGTTATTTGATGGAGATTATAGTTATCCCATGATTTTTATAGTCACCCTCATTGTTATTTGGAAGTATTTGGTATATGGGGAGGCACACTTGAGATTTAATAGTGTGAATTGTTTCGATCATATTCAAGGTGAGACAAGATGGGGACACTGAAAAAGTGGTTTTAGAGCCCTTTTTCTTTTTCTCTTACTATTTGGGATATGATATATATGATATATGATGTTTGTACATCTTCATATGGAATTTATTCCTAGGAGTAGTTAAACCACATAAGGTAAAGTCCAAGTTACCAAGTATGGGATTTTTATTTGTGGTTTTCAAATGTTATATTTTTGTGGTTTTCAAATAATATAATTGTGATATATAGTTTATTACTTTACTCTTGACCTAAAGTAGAAAGAGGGGATGATTTAATGCATCATTATGGGAACATAGGAGTCCCATTAAATTCATATACTTGTGTGTTATTGATAAATGGATCTTTAGATGAAGGTTTAGTATTTTAAAGTGCCAAAAGCTACTTATATAGTGTTTCCCTATATAATTTTTTAGAAACACTCTACTTGACAGGTCCATAGTTACTACTTCACATTATTGATATATGGGGGTAGTTATTGGACCTATGTGTGATGATACATAACCCAATAGTCAGTAGAATGGGCTAGACTCATTCAGAGAACTATAGGGTAGGTCTAAGAGAACTATATTAATTGGGTAACTAGGGTTCCTCTATCCATTCAGTTCATTGACCTTAACATAGTTCCTAGGGTAGAGGTGATAATTTCATCATAGTGATTCCCCTTAGGGGGTTCATGAAATCGGTCTTAGGGTTGGGAATTAATTCAACTCCAAAACATTGAGAAATATATTTCTAATCAAGGAGAGTGTTCATCAACTATCAGTGGTAATATCATTTTAGAATATACCCTAGAATTTATGTTATTAAATATAGGATCATTGCACTCATTCAATTATATGTATTTGTTTGGTGACTTTTAGTTATCAATAGAGTATCTTTATAAGGTTATCTTCATTTATACACCCTTAAGAGTGTGATTTCAGGGTATTCAAATATTTCTAGAGTGTTCTATCATGAACAGTAGTCATATAATTATCTGGTATTTATTCATATTGTTGATGTGAAACATCAATGTGATCCTCGATATGGATTGGTTGGCTCTCCATTGAACACACATCGACTACTATCATTAACTAGTGTCTTTCACATCGATAGAGGGTGATTTGTATACCAATATTAGAGGGAGTGATTAATAGGAGGTTTATTTAGGACCTAGCCATTGATATCTATATAAGAACTTAGTCTAGTCTTCTATTATTTCTCTAATGGGTTAGGATATTAGAAAAATGATAGTTTCTCCTATTCATGACCAGATCTTGGACATTTTATTAGATGATTTCTTGGGATTTTTTTTCTAATAGATAGATTAAGTTCATGATCAATATAATACCAATAATATATCACATATATATTCCACCTTATAGGATAGATCCTATAGATTTTAGAGAGCTAAATCCTCGGCTAGAGGGCATTGTGGTGAAGGGAATCATAAGGTCGAGTAAATTCCATTAGGGTTCTCCTATTTTATTCACCAAGAATATCGATTTTTTGTTGTTCTTTTGTATGGATTATAGGATAAACCAGTTAATGTTCGAGAATAAATATCTTATTAATTATATATATGGTTTGTTTGATTAGTTTTGGGGGTAAAAAGTTGTTCTTCAAGATCGATTTATTGTTAGGATATCATCAAATATGGGTGAAGTTGTATGAAATTTCGCATACTACTTTCAAGAGATGGTATGGTTAATAAAAGTATCTTGTGATGTCTTTCTATTTAATAAATGCACCATTTTTTTATGGACCTAGTGAATAGGTCATTCGATCCACATCTATACTCATATATGGTCCCCTTTATCGATGATATCCTGCTACACTCTCATTCATGGGAGTAACCTTCTAACCAAATGGAGGTCATTTTAAGCATACTTATAGAGAAATGATTATATAAAAAGATATCAAATTTCATATTTTTATTAGATATGTGTCCTTCTAAGTGAACATAATATCAGATGAAAGAATTTCAATATACCAAGAGAAGGTTAAGGTCATGATTTCATGTGAGTTTCACAAGAATATATTTTAGATTTATATCCTACTAGGCTTGGTAGGAAACAACAAAAGATTCATTTAGATATTCTCCCAGTTAATGGTTCCAATGAAGGATTTGGCCAAGAAGGGGGTAAATTTTTAGTGGTTTGATCCTTATGTTAGAGCCTTCAAGGAGTTTTAGGGAAGTTTATATTCAAAATCAATCTTTTCCATAATAGAGATGAGTAAGGATTATTCCATGTATTTTGATGAATCAAGGGTTGTTCTTGGATAATCTTTGATGAAATATGAGGGATTAATCACTTATGAGTCTTGTAAGTTGAGGTTGTATAAGAAGAACTACCTAAAAAATGATCTGGAGAAACATGTATTAGTTCAAAAGTCAGGATATTGGTGACCCTATATATTGGGAGAGAGGTTCATAGTGTATAATGACCATAAGATCCTCAAGTTTATCTTTTAACCGTGAGACATAAACCTTCAGCATTAGTTGTGAGTCAAGTACTTATAGTTCTTCAACTTGAAGTTGTAATACACCCTTGGGAAATGGAATTTTGGGAATAACACACTAAGTATGAAGGATTAGGTTTAGATTATGCGGGGAACAATAAACAAGTGGAAGATTATAAGACTCTTTGTTAAAATGCAACTATATATTCAAGAGTGTCCTGGATGAGTTACCCATATAACTTAGAGAATTGATTCTTAATTACTTGATAGGGTGAAGAAGACTTAGTTGTTATATTTGGATTGTTTGGTGGTGAGGGAAAGTATATATGTTGAGGAACTACCACCTAATCTATCCCTATACATGGATGAGATCCTTTATATTCCAGTTTGGGTTATGGTACCTATGAGAATG
Source organism: Viscum album (assembly GCA_963277665.1). NCBI lineage: Eukaryota > Viridiplantae > Streptophyta > Magnoliopsida > Santalales > Viscaceae > Viscum > Viscum album. The sequence continues at coordinate 1,534,897,380 of OY728142.1, read as the reverse complement.
CATGAGGATCTATTGCATAAATCACACACCTTAAGATGTGTTGTTCACCAAGGGTTGATAAATATATATCATGAAATCTAGTTGTATTATAGGTGTACCAGGATGAATAATGACATGATGGTATTCATCTCACAATTCTTTAATTATCATCAGGTGATGGAAAAGCACCTAAAGTATGTAGGGATTCATTATTTGATTCTTATTCCTAAGTGGAAATTGGATTATTTGATGATGGAATCGATAATGGGTTTATCAAGGTTCTCTCATGTTCATTCAGTATGGGTTCTTAACAACCCATTGATGAATAATCTAAAGTTCCTATTAATCAGGGAGACCTATTCTATTAATGATATGAGAAACTTATATGCTCAAAATATAGTATGTCTTCATAGTGTTCCAAGGATTATTGTATCATATCTTGATTCTTCATTTATTTCATTCTTCTAGTGGGGATTTCATAATTCATTTTATATACAGGTATATTTCACTACAACATATCATCCTTAGATAGATGGGCTATTTGACCATACTATTCATGTTTTGTAGGACATGCTCCAAGCATGTGTTAAATATTTTGGCAGGCCATGGGAGATCCATCTCATGATTACAAATTTTTCCTATAAAAATAAATATCATGAATCTGTTCAGATGGAATATTTTAATTTATTTTATGCTAAGTCAAGTTGATCACCTATTTTCTAGCTAGAGATAGGTCAGTCTTAAATTTTTGGGTTGAGTCTCATACAGGAGATATTGAAGAATGTTCAGTTGACCAAGCTGTGGTTAAAGACCACTCAATTTAGAAAACGATCATATGTGATCAAAAATATTGTCCTCAAAAGTTTGATATGGGTTATAGAGTATTCTTAAAAGTATCTCCTCAATTAGGATGAATTATATTTCATAGGCAAGGGAATTTATCACCCAAACAAGTTTAGTGATACCATGTGTAACCCTTTTAATTTAATTAGCATCGACGTAATTGATCTAGATTCAGATGTGTCATTCAAGTATCAATTACTTTTTATAGTGGATAGGATTTATAATTAATTAGAGGGAATATAGTACCTAATGTATATGTGAAATGGTATTATAAGCATATCCAAAAGTTTTCTTGGGAGTGATAGGTTGATATGAGAGCATAGTGGTCGGGTCTTTTCACTAACAACACTTGATGATGCAACATGAGGATAGTTCATAATATAATGGGTAAGTTGTAACACCCCATATATTTATATGTATGTATTTATTTAAATTATCCCAAAAACTATTATAATTTGATGGATTCTTATTATTGGAGGTTTTGGAGGGGGTCTAAGATCAATTTTAGTATATTAGGACTGGTACAGAAGGTTTTTCATTTGTGAAAGACAAAACAAGTTACTTGATGGGACTAAGTCAATGGAGGAGATTCTAGAAGGGACATCAGGTAGTTGGGGCACTTATAATGAGTACATGATGGGGTACCATTTACCCGATGAAAGTTGGGAGGGTACCCAAATTTTACCTAGGTGGATTTAAAAAAATTAAATCCTTTAATCAAATGATAAATTTTATAAAAACCTAAAATTTATCCTATCTTTTCATCTAAATTTCATACCACCCTCTACTCTCGCTCTGTTCTTTTTCACCCAAAGGAAAAATTTATCTTGTTTATGACTGGAATCAAGATTCAATCATCATTTTGGATAATAATGGGTATGTTTAATGATCACTTTACCTATATTTTAGTTCTCCCTTATTTTTTTACTATTATTTTTTGTGTATTCCATAATTTCTATTTTATTTCTTGGTTTTTTATTTCCCCTAATTGGAGTTGAAGCTTCCTATAAAATTTCATAGGCATTCTTATGAGCTAATAAGGTAGGTTTCTTCTAGACATTATTATAATTTTATATGAGTTTCAGGTATCATGTGTTATATAGGATTCTCCAACCATATACACAAGCCCAAGTTTTGATTCTCAATTTTTTTCCTTTATTTATAAAGGACCAAGTAAGGATAATTGATATTATTATTGGTCTTTTTGGGAGTTTTTAATCAACACAACAATCATAGATTACTATTTACCTTGTTCGGAGTGATATGGAATTCTAACTAGAAGACCAAAAAGGATGTACATATTGAATTTATAACCTTAGAAACCTAAATAAGTGTTATAAAACATCCATTAAAAAGGGAGATGCTAGAAATAGGTTAGGATAGTTTAATATTATCTTGGAATTGATCCTTTGGGGTGGGTTAGTGTCCTAGTGAGAATAACACTTTTATAAGTACTATTTTATAGATATTATGATACTTTTCAATGGGTAATAAATCATTCACTGTGAGGATCTTTATAGAGGTATATCGTCTACCCATGGTATGTTGGTGGTGTAACTGTTAAACCAATTGGTGATGTGTTTTATTTGTTTCTAATAATCATTGATGTCAATATGTGTTGAGAATATAATCTTTTAAGAAGTTTGAATTACCCAAGAATGTGTGATTATAATATGAAGAGTGAAGTTCCCAAGAAAGGTCTAAATATTTGTTTAGTTGAGAATATTGGATGAAGACTTATGAACACCCTAGGGTTTGAGTTTTAGGTTAGTTTTTGTGATCATTTATTTATTATCAAGGGAATTTTATTAATTGTATCCATTGAATATATTATTATAGATCAATTATTTTTTTAATAGGTTTTTTAGTTTATATATGGAGATTCTTTCAATTATTATACTCTATAGAGATTATTCATTTACTAAATATTAGTGTTGTTAGTTGAAGTATGAGGTTATTATTACAGCTCGTTATTTCATGTGAAAAATTATATAAATTAGGTTTTATTAATTTAAATATTTCCCTGGAAAACCTATTAATTTAAATATTATATCACTATAAAATTCATTAAGAAGGTTACTGAGTATGTGGTGACAAGAATCAGGTTAAAGAATAATTTAATGGGAAACTAAAATGTTAAGAACTTATACGTAGTTGAAGAATGTTAAAACAAACTTGAGATTTGAGAAATTGTAATTATTATTATCAAGCATGAAGCCAAATATTTATATTTAATTCAAACTTGGATGATTAGATACTAAATAATCTGATTAAAAACTAAAATAGGTTTTGTATTAATTCGAAAGTGATGAAAGAACTATCATTTGAGTTTATTCATGTTGTAAAGTGACTTGTAATTTTATTTAAGAGTTAGGTGAAATACTTGGAATTCAATGTAATTAATTAAAAAATTTAAAATTAAGTAAAGTGGATAAGAATTATTATAGGGAATTTTAGAAGGCTGGAGATTAATTTTTGATGTTTTGAAATGCATATTTTTAATGAAAATAAAAAGGGCACATGTAAGATCTAAAATAAAAGGTTTAGAAATGTGATGGAATTTTCCACTATGATATGTGATATCTCATGAATGGTATATAAGTTTCACGTTCTGATGTATAATATCTCCCAGAGTATTGATATGTGTTTAAGTAAAGGTTTCTCTATAATATGTAAGAAAACTAAGAGCATATGGACAATTAATTAGATGATATATAACATTTCACGGATGACATATAATATTTACTATGAAGTTATTCTATATATATTATATTAAATACTAGGTTACTATAGTATACATAAGATGATAATTAACAAATACGTGACTAAATATAATTATTTAAATGAAACATAAGAGAATATTGACCTCACTAAAGTGAAGTGTAAGAATAACTATCTCTTGTGTGACTTTAAACATTTAAATGGTACAATAAATCTAGAGATATAAATCAAATGGTGATTAATTTTTTATTTAGTGATTTAAATATCAAGTCTATTGTAATTTTTTTATTCAATCTAAGAATATTTTTGAAATATAAAGAAGGTGATTGCAATATGAATGAATCCTTGAATTGTGATTTGTTGTGAATGTGTTCATGTATATATAAAAATGATATTTTGGATTTTATATAAATTCAAAGATATAGTGGATGAGTATTTTAAGTAAATAAATAAAGATAATTTCAAATATTTATTTTAAGTAAGATGTTGACAAGAGTCCACATATTAATTGGATTTTAAATCTGGTGATATAATCGTAAAGGTAACTAATTATTATTAATTATTATTATACAACTATGATTGATTATTTAAAAGGATGAATTTTAAGGATGACATCATTGATATATCTTGTTCAAATACTCACAAATTTAATATTGGATAAAAATAAATTTGATGATATGTAATGGGAATTTTATATTTAGTATTATGGAGGTTTGAATAAATAGATAACGATCACAATATTTCTAATAGGTTTCCATATTATGAATACTTGAATTGTGGAATTAATATTCTTGTGATTTCATGTTGAGATTTAGATATAGAATATGAGTAAAAAATAGTATAGATATAGATAAATCAAATTATATTCATTGGTTGTTTTATATAATTGAATCAAAAAAAGGAAATAGGATCCTAAACTGTTGAGAAATAATTCATTGTGTGTGGAAGAAGAGATTGAGAGATTCTGATACTATTTTATACTACTACATATTCTCTATGTTGATGATTATAAATGTGAAAATAAGAGTGAGATAACCTTAATTATTTTTGTAAAAATTATAAATAGGTAACTATTTTAATTTTTTTTAGTTGAGGAAAGATATTAGATCCATTATATCTAAAATAGACACAATATTACACTATTTATCACTCTTCAAGATCAGTTTTCTAAATCTTGTATTTGGAAGAAAACACAATTAGGTGACAATACCTATAAATAAATAAAGTATAGGATTGATAATTTTATATGGTTACATGAATGTTAACCTGTTTGGTTTGGGAATAAATGGTTCAAGTCTATCCCTTTCCCTTGGTATACTCTTAATAATAAAATATCAGTCTTATAGGGGATAACAACCACCATATACTAAAACAAATTCACACATTGTGAGTAAAACTTATAAATTATTGTGTTTTTTATTATTCATTCCTACTTATATTACATTCATGAAAATGTAAGATGAAATTAGTTTGTGAGATCCATTCACCCTAATTGGTGAAGTGGTAAAATAGAATTCTTTAACTGGGAAAAAGATAATCACACTGATTCACAACCCCATATTAGTGTGGTTGCACCAATCCTATGGCAACAAAAATTGGTATCATATCTCAAGGTTCTACATCTACTTGGATTCTCAATATTTAATGATTTGTAAGTTTTTAGTTTCACTGCATAAAATCATCATGAAGTTAAGACTTGGAGATAATATATCTACTACTGATCTAAACTCAATACCATCCAATAATATAAATAACAGAAATAAGTAATAGATTAAAACGATAAAGTATACTCTCAAAAGTTATGATGAATAAATCATAACATATATATTTTTTAATCAGGAAGAAATAATACCTAACATTATTATATAAGAATTAATGGAGAATTCCACTATTGTGAAGATATAGATAAATTAATCCTTAGATTATTCACAATCTTTACATGAAGAATGTGTAACATAATTTTCTTATCAATAATGTATTATTCCCATTAATGAAATGGTTGGGACTATATATGGGGTGAATAGACCAAATTTTAATCATAAAAGAAAAAATTAAAAATGTAAATAAGAACATGAGAAATTTTTATAGTAGTTTGAATCATAAATATATGGAATCTACTATTCTCACCCATATACTCCTTGATAGGTATGGCACCCACTCTAACAGCATAAATTTTTAAAGAAATTTGTAACCTTATTATAACCTAAATTTTATATTGGGATCACATCTATAACACAACCTAACTTTTTAAGGACCCTATTATAACATGTTCCTTTTATAGAGGTATAACCATACACAAAAATTTATTTTGTAAGGTAAAAACATAATCCAATTTAAAATTATATATTAGTGGAATTGATATGAAAATATGGTAAAAAATAAAAAAATCAATCAAGTACATATCAATTTTAACAGTTATAGTATCCCGAATGGGTTTTTATAATGAATCGACATGATGAACCTTTCTCAAGTATTGTAGCAGTAAATAGTGGTAAACCTAGAAAATAATTCAATTTAGGTATTCTATTTTATCTCATATACAAATCCTTTTTATATCATACTCTCTCATAGAATTTATCTTTGTAATCCTTTTTATATTAATATGTAGAAGCTATATAGATTAAAATATTTAAAATAATTCAAATAGAAAGAATAATAATGTCATACATTATTCTTGCAATGATAATAACTGGATTATAATCAATAGTAAGTCCTCATTCAACTTTCTAAAAAAATTATCTTTATGAAATTTATATACATTGAGCCTTTAAAATAATTTCCATAATTACTAGAATTTAAACTATTTAAATAATTACATTAATCATGTGAAATAACTCCTTCTTAATATATTTTAAATTTAAAATCTTAATATCATAACCAAAATATATCCATAATAGGAAATATTTATATCTTCCTTGAGTGATTCATATTTAAAAACTATGTGCCCCTATTTGAAACCATTAACTAATATTTCATCAGGGCATGATAGATCTCCAATTAATAAAACACCATACATATTTGTAAAAGATATATCTGATAATTATTTAAAACTATAATTGTTGAATAATGTGTAATACTAGTCAATGAATATGTTAAATCTATCTATTAAAGCATGTCCATATGAAAAACTCATAACATAAAATATATTATTCATGTCCTTTGAGAAAATTTGATACATAAAATTTCATATGAAACTTCCCTTTTATGCATAAGAGTAAGATACTTAGAAAAAATGTAACTCTTCTTAACTTCCTATAAGAGGAAAAAAATTAATCTTCTGATATGAGAGCTTCTTCTTCTTAAATTACTCATAAATAAAATAACATCTAGTGATGATATAATACATAAAAATCATGTACTTATAACAATCCAAAACTTCACCAATATGTAAATTTTTTTCCTTTAGAATGTAAGAGTAATCTATCCAAGTATACGAGTCCTGGATTTGTGATATTTTGAAATGTAAGAGTAAACTTATCCATCCATAAATTTCTATTACTTAGAAATAAATATTCAAATGTAATAAATAATAAATAATAGAATATATTTTATAGAATATTAAATAATGATAACATTAGATAAATAATAAACATATACCTATCCAAGTGATCATCATTATTTTTATCAAAAAAATGTGCAAGATTAAAATAGTAAACTTGATAGTAATAGTATAATAATGAAATGTAAACCATGATTAATGAATAATAATAATGAATATCATAAATAATAGAAAAAAAAATAAATTTAGGGGAATTGTAATTATAAAAAAAACTCATAAAGAGGAGTGATTAGGATCCACACAGCATTCTCCCCCTTTTTAATAATTACAAACCTTTAATAACTCCCTACCTTGTTTTAAAACAAGTATAAAAAAATAAAGATTAGTTCAAGTAAACAATCAAATAAAAGAAAATAACATAAAGGATATAACAGGAGTATTTATAAAACAAATAATTACTCACCCAATTTAATAAAAAATATTATAGTATTCAAGGTAATAAATAAACATGCATAACCATAGGAGATAAAATTAAATAACAAATAGCAGGTTAAGAGAGTTATACCAATAGTTTAAAGAATTAAATAAAATCAATAATAAGGTATACTCCCCCTAAATCCAAACTTTATTTATTTTAAAAGATATTTTTGTGAAATATTTATCCTAGTGACATATCCTATAAAAAATCCACTCAAGAACCAAAAAACATAGTAATAAAATTTAACAAAGTATAAAATATAGTACAAAACATATTTAAAAATATCCCCTATAGTATAGAAATTTTCTCATCCTTCCATCATGCTTAGTTCATATTTTATTTTTCAAACATTTCAGAATATAAAGTCTCTTTGAATACAAATTTTAGTTATTAATCTATAAGAAAAAATCTATAATGATATCAAATTGTTTCACATGATCTCTGATAAAATTATATCCCACTTCCATATTCTTAATTCTATAATTATGTAGAGTGTTATTTAAAATATATATGGGTGAGTAATTGTCAAAAAAAATCCTAATCTTTTCAAAATGAAAATTAAAATTCAATAAAGTATTCTTGATGAAAAGATTTTCAACATAGAGACTTGAAGATGCATCATACTAAGCTTTGAATCAAGATAAATACATTTAAATTTTCTTCTTCTAACTCCATGATACCAAAATTTTACCTAGAAAATTAAACATACTGCTAGTGATTTCACTATCAATCTTTCATCATCTATATTCTAAATCTAAATAACTTAATAATTAAAAATCAGTATTTACTAGAAATAATAATACAAGGTCAATAGTACCTTTCACATATCTAATAATTCTCTTCAATTATTTCAAATTAATTTCTTTCAAGTCATCCTAACATCTTTCACACAAGAATATACAAAACATAAAATCGTATCTACTGGAAGTTATATATAATAGATTTCTAATAATAACTATAAAGTTTTATAATCAATTTATTTACAAGAAGTATATGTATCAATTTAACAAAAAGTACTCATAAGAATATTCATGATTTTACAACAGTCATGTATAAACCTATTTACTAACTCTTTAACATACTTACATTGATTTATAAATATTACATCATATATTTGAAAAATATAAAATCCTAAAATAAACTTTATCTCTCTCATAAGACTCATTTCAAACTCATTAGTTATAAAATATGAAAATTCCTTACAAATAGATTCACTAGTTCAACCAAATATAATATCATCTACATAATTCTAAATAATTAAAATATATTTATAATTTATTTTAATAAAAAAATTATTATAAAATTTACATTTAACAAATTCATTATTCAAAATAAAATAAGATAATATTTTACTGAGATTGAGGTTCCCATTTAGTCCATAAATATATTTGTAATGCTTAAACATGTGATCTATCTTATTCTAATTTTCAATTTCTGGTGGCTATATTATATAGAAATACTCTAATATAAGTCCATTAAGAAATTCACTTTTCAAATTCATTTTATAAATCTTGAATCCTTTATTTACTAAATAAGATAATAAAATATGAATAGATTACAATATTTTATGTTATGTAAAAGTATCACCATATCCAATCCTTTCTACTCTATTATAACCTTGAGAAATCAATATGGCTTTATTCCTTACTATCTGTGTAGATTCTTTATGTTTATTCATAAAAATATATTTATATCAAATAACTTTATATTCTTTAGGTGGAACAACCAATATCCAAACTTTATTCCTTTATAAATGGTTAAAAACCTATTGCATTCCCAAAACCCAATTTTATTCATTCATGGATTTTGTGACATTATTCATAAAAAATTGTACAATAAAAGTAGAATTTTTAAAAAATTTCATTACTAAACTTCTGATATGAACTCTTGAATCAATATCTGCAATCGCCCTTTTATTATAGGGATCTTTATGAGTCTCATAAAATCTCTATAGAATTGGTTGATTCTACCCCTCAACAAGTGAATCTTATATATTAGTTACATATTCTCCAAAATTAAATTCAATAAAATATTTTTTAATCATATCTTTTTAATAAGTCTTCTCCTTTAAATATTTATCAACAAGTTTAACATAAAAAATTTATTCAAAAATAATAGTCCTTTTAATATAAACTTTTTAGGCTATAATCATATAAAAAATATCTATGAAAATACTTTTTAATTATATTTGGCATTGAATTTATCCAAAAAATCTATAGTATTAAGGATAAAAACTTTACATCAAAAAACTCTCAAAAATAAAACCTTCGGTTTCATTTTTTCATAAATCATGGAGATTTTTCTTTATAATATAGCCTATCATAATTATATTTAAAATAAAAAAACTTTATTTGAATATCTTCCTCTAAAAAATATCTTGTTAAACCTTACTATTTAGCATAGTCTTTTCCATTTCTTAAATATTCATATTATTTCTCTCTAATAATCAATTTTTTTTTGGATTCCTAGGTGCTGAAAATGTATTATAATAACAATTATCTTAACAGAATTTATCAAATTAAAGATCTTGAAATTATCCTCCTCAATAATTTTGAATTTAAATAGTCAAGTAACCTTTATCTTTTTGAACTAAAGTTTAGTAAGTAGACAACTTAAATAAAGTTTCAGTCTTATGAGCTAGAAAATATACCCAAGTAAATATGATGTATTCATCCAAAATATCAAATGCATACTTCATTCCTCTAAGGTTATTAGTGTGATTGGGACCAAATAAATAAACTTAAACGAACTAGATTTGTTTGATAGTGTTCAATTTCTTGATTGGCCTAAGTGACTCCTTCTGCTACATGCCTTTCATGCATGAATAACAAACATGAAAATTTTAAATATTATGTTCTAGTAACATTACTACTTTTTATTGATTTAAAATATTATGGAGAAACCTTAAATTTACATGGTTGAGACTCTTATTTTATATAATATATTATATTTTAAAAATTTTAAAAACTTCACATGTTAAACTGTTAGCTCGATAAGGTTAATAGAAAAAATATTCTCCTTCTGATTAGAATAGAGTCATACATAATCATCATTAAAAACAAGGGATTTATCATTTTGAAATTTATTATTCAAAAAATTAACATTCATGTCATCATCACGTAGTTATGGAATTATATTTGACTTAAAATTTAAATCATCAATATATAAAACTTTACTAACAATGTTATGATTTGATATACCAATTTCACCAAAATATTTTACCTATTCTTTGTAATTGCCTCCAAAAGTGACAGTTCCTCTATTATATCTATTCAAAGAAACTAATTTCAATGTATCTCTGTTAATATACTAATATTATCCACTTTCCATGAACTATATATCTTTTTTGAGACTATCAAGGAATATTTACTAAAAAATAAATTAGGAGGATGTTTGGGTACCCATGAAACTTTGGGACCAATGGGATTAGTAAAGATGTTTTTTAGTAATAATATTGATTTTAAACAAGTGTTAATAGAAATTATAGAAAAAAAATATTTATAAATATATTCTTTACTGTGTCCCAAATATTTTTTAAATCTAAGAGGTCATTATCTAGAATAGTGTCCCTTAATCCTGTATCTGAAATAATTAATAGTAAATATACTACCCATCATGATTTTTATAAAGAAATTCTTGTATATATATGGACCTTTTCTATCATAACAACACAATTTTTCTTTCTATTTATCTTTTTCATTTACATCATATTTTCATAACTTTACCTTCCTTAAAAAATTTTATAAAAATTTTCTTTTAAACTTTAAATATTTTTATTCATTATTTCATTTAACTTCTGTAGAACCCCAAATCATCATAAACATTTTCATTTAATTAAGAAGTGATGTTCCAAGGTTTTTTATTTTCTTAAGGAAGAACTATATTTTCCTCTATAATTTTATTATTTATTTATTTCATTTTTTTATAAAACATATATATTCTAATAATATCTCCTTTAAACATTTCAATATTTTCATTTAAATCATCAATACTAGGTTTATCACAATTAGATTCAACTTTAGGATTAGAAATCTAAATCAAAACCAAAATCATTAACATAATTTGTATTTACCATAAAGCACAAGTTAGTAGATTCATTCTCAGTTCCAGATTCTCCACTTTAATTAGAATCATCATTGAAAATTAATCCTAAAAATATTTCATTGTTCTCTTTATTCTTGTAATTTTTATCCTTACTTTCATTATTTAATCTTAGGAAGTTTGTCTTGGTAGATTATTTCTTTTTTGACTCATAACATGTGAGATATGAAGTATTGTAATTATAATTATAAAAGTATTTATTATTTTCTTTTTTATCATTTATTCTAGTGTATTTTCAAAATATTCTTTTGAAACCTTTATCTATTTTCAAGTCTTTTTATACTCCTTTCACAAGTTAATCTACTTCATCTTACTTACCTCCATGTATCTCAGAATCAAAAGAGTCGAATAAAAAACATTTAAATAATTGAAGGCTGCACATTTATTTTTTGTTGTTTCTTCTTCAGTTATGTTCTTCAACTCTAATTAATATTATATATGTGAACCAATGATTTTTCAAGTGTTTACTCTCTAAAGTTATTTATTTCTTCAATAGATACATTCTTGGTGTGCCACATATTTGGTAGTGATCTATGAAATATTTCAACCATTGAATTATTTTCCAATGCTTCTCTGAGATCCCCTATATTATTTATAAACCATTTAAATCTATGGAATATTTTATTGAAAATATTATATTCTCCCATGTTAAAGTTTTAGTACCATGTCCAAAACATTCTAAGATTAGTTATTTTCAATTTTCTTGTTCCATAATGAGTATATTAAAAAATTATATAAATATTGTGAGTAATTTTACATGCCGATACAAGACTAAAGACATTTCGTCGAATGTGAAAATGAATAATATTCATGATCTTATAATTTAAAACATATTTAGTTATATCATTACAAGTGAGTGAGATATGGTAAGTATTAGATAGTTTATATAATTTTACCATTTTAATATAATTTTTAATGATTTTATACTTTAGGTAAGCATTTATCATATCTTTCCAATAACCATAGTCATTTCCCATCAAATAAGAGTGGGTTTTTGAGGAATCCAACTATATTTTTAACCATGAACTGGGATCTAGAACGATCTTTCCCTTAGACTGCTAATTCTATGAAAATATTAGTAATAGAAATATATATAAGAGAGTATAAGATATAATACTTATTAATGAGGTATCAGATAAAATATAAATTAAGTAAAACTCTCAAAGGTATAGGCTTTGATACTAAATATTAGTCCTGGTAATGTAATTTTTGAGATTCTAGAGGGGGGTGGATATACCAAATCTGAAACTTAAAATAAAATTTATAAATTAAATAAAAACACAATCAATTTTTATAATACTCTAAGTCATAAAGATACTATGTATAATGATTAGAAAATAAAAACACATATCTTGATTATATTTTATTGGTATTAAATGTTCATTTTTTATCTTATGGACCTGAGTTAGTGGATTTTAATTTTGAACATCCATTCTCATCATTTGTGCACTTCATTACTAATGTGCACCAATTTAGGACCAATGTTTCTTCTGATTTTAAAGAATTTAATTATCCATATTTTAATTTTATATTTTGGTAAATTGATAAACAAATAAATATGAACATTTTTCATTCAGGGATCAATGGAGTATTAATAAAGGATGATGGGGATATTTGGCGATGAAAGGAAAAAATTCTGTAGAAGGAAGATTGGATATCATCCTGCTGATGAGAATTTGGGGCACACAATACAGGCCCAATGAAGCCTAAATTTAATGGGACTATAGAAGACATATAGAGGAAGAAATTATTTTCCTGGATCCAGTGCTAATTCGTCCTACATGGTGGTGATTAAGGTGACCCAAGTTGAAGATGACAATCTGGTCCATATTCTGCGGCCCAAAAAAACATCCCACCATTTAAATCATATCTCCCGAACCACAACGTATTTTGGGATGAAAGTTTACAGAATTTTTGAGGACATCAGGGGATTAATTTAGTTCTTCTATGGCCCACTAAATTTCAGCATTATAGAAGATTCTTTCTCCGCCTCTGTTCGGTGGATGCATGTTGGCTCCCACTTCGAGGCAAGAGTTGAAAAGTCTCCTATGCAATAAATTTCCACCCACATTTCCCCAACACAATTAATTAAAGGCACATGGGATGATGGGGGCTCGGCCAAAGAATTCCAAAATGACTATTTAAGGTAGTATTTGTGGAGGATTTAGGGATCTTGGTGCTCTAATTTCATTGTAATGTTATTATGCCAAAGTTTCGTTGTAATGCTTTCAATTTCCATGTAACTTTATTTTTTGTATTTCTATGTTCTTAATCAACATCTTTCTCTTATAATCTTCCCATATCATTAATTATTTATCTATAATAAAAAATCACAGTGATATATCTATGTTGTGGTGAATTAGTTCACACATATGTGTGAATTTCATTCACACACACGATGGAGTCCTCGTTATTTTCGCGGGTTTTAATTTCTTCAGTCCAATTTTTGTAAGCCATCTTCTACCCACCATTGAGATTATACCATCAATGTAGGAATAAACCTTTAGTGGGTTGATCATAGGAAGATTAAAAGTCTAGATTTAATGTTATTTTATGAACAAATTGTTGTTAATTGGCTAACTAATTTAAGACATCATTTCTTCAATTATTTCCACTCTTCATCTTTACTGTGTTTAAGGAAGCTAAATCTAAATACTAAAATGACCATATACCTTGGAGAGATCATGAATTTGCTTCTCTAAGTGTTTAGGGGATTATTAATTGAGTTTATTTATCCTCAAACTAGAAAATAATGAAGGTAGTGTTATTGGGAAGAATGGATTCATCAAGAATTAGTAAAACCAAAATTGTCTAAAGAAGTAAAATTCATTCAATCCACCCCGAGCATAATCCTAAGATCAACCCATTTTCATTGAATTTAATTTACTTAGGGTTATTAGTGTTATTTAAAACCATCTAAAATCAAAACCAAGTTTTCCACTTCATAGCCAAAAATCCACCTCTTTTTATTGTGTGTCTAAAGGTACTTCTTAGGTCTCTGAGGATTCGACAACTCAAGCTACACTACAAGGACCGTCCTACCTTCTTCTTTTGGGTAAATTTGAGTGTGAATCATCTACTCTCCACACCCCTATACTCCTTGAGAAGTATTATTCCCACTAAAATAGCCTGAATTTTTAAGAGGAGTCACAACCCTATTACAAACTACATTTTCTAGTGGAAGCACAACCACAACACAACCTAAAATTTGAAGGGGGTCAAAACCTTATTACAGTATATACCTTTTATGGAGGCATAAACAAACATAGAACTTTATTTTGAAAGGGAAAATAATAAAACAATTTATAATTACAACTCAATGGAATATATATGAAAATATAGTTAAAAATAAAAAAATCTAATCAAGGAAAAATGAATTTTAATAGTTATATAACCTACAATATGTTTTGATAACTAATCCACATGATGAATATTTCTCAAATATTATATAATTAAATAGTATTTAATGTTAAAATTAAGTTCATTATGGTATTATTTTTTCATATCATGTATATATTCTTTGTATATCACACTCTATTATATCTTGAATCTTCATCCTCTTTTTAAATGAATCTATGGTAGCTATTAAGATTAAAACCCTTAGAATAATTCAAACAGAAATAATAATAATGTCACCCAAGATTATAAAAATGATCATAGTTTAATTATAATAAATATTAAATAATCTTTTAACTTTAAAAAATCATTAAATAATGAACTAATTAAAATTTGACCAATCAATCTTTAAGATCTTCATAATTTTTGAGCCTATGAAATAATTTTTACAATAATCAGTATTTAAAACATTTGAATAATTCATTTAATCATTTGAAATAGATCCTTATAAATATATTCTAAATTTAAATTTAAATATTATAACCTAGATATATCAATAGTAGAAAAAAACCATATCTTTACAGCACGATTTATATTAATTAACTCTCATACGCGGCATGATATCTTCAACCAATAGTTCATTATAGTGTGATATATTTATGATAAATAGAATTCTATATGGATGTGTATTATATATATATATAATAATTTATGAATACCATAACAATCAAAAAATTCATAATAGAAGTCTTTTAATACATAAAATAAATCTCTAAAAAAAGATCCATACATAAAATTCATAATATAAAATGTAATATTCCTATCGTTTGAACAAAATTGATACATAAAAGAAATTTCTCACTTCATTTGTATATGTAATATTAATATACTTGGTGAAAATACAACTCTATTTAAAATTTTATAATACATAAAAGTAAATTTTATGATACATGATATTCTTATTCTAAAATCACGCATACATAAAAGTAACATAGGGATTCCAATATAATCCATAAAATCAATTTACTTATTGAAATACAAAACTTTTCAAAAACATAATGGTCTTTTATTTATAATGAAAAAATAAACTAGCCAAGTATAGGAGTCATGATTTTATAGAATTTATAAATGTAAGAGTAAAAATACCCTTAAGTAAAAGTCTAGTACATAGAAAAAATTCTTCAAAAAAGGGATTAATAATAGAATATAATTTCTAAAAATATTAAGAAATAATAGAATAAATAAATAATAAACCACTACCCATTAGAGTCAAAATGGTTCTTTTCTTCTACAAGCAGTTCAATATTCAAAAAAAACATTATAATAACTTTATAATAATGAAATATAAACCATGATTAATGAATAGTAATAGTGAATATCATAAATAAGAAAAACAAATAAATTTAAGGGAATAATAATTATCAAAAATTTAATATATATGATTGATAAGGATCCACTCAATAAAATTTCTTATTGATGAACCAAGTAAAATAAGTAGGATGATGCACCAATGAATTTATATGATGAATCATATGTGGTTCTGAAAATAAATATGTAAAATTTATCTAAGTAAATTATCACTTTTATTTGTATATCTTGTAAAGACTTGCTGAAATACATCACTCAACATGAAGAAGAATGTAAAATAATGCAGTATTTAATGGATTAAAATGCATTGGAAGGTATAAAACTCACTAAAAAGTATATTCTAAAAATTCTATAAATGTGGTTCTTATATATTTTTACACCAAAACTAATAAATATTTTCTCAAAAAAATAGAAGTGAAATATGAATCCAGGAAAGTTTTGTAATAGAAAATTCATGCATTAGATGAAGTCATTATTGTCACGTATGGTCAATTAGAGATCAAATAAAATAGTATAAAGGATATTGGTAATTCCTTTCAAGATAAGAACAATGCGTATGAGGATAATATTAATATAATAAACATATAATTTTAATAAAGAGTTAATTCCATTAAATATCTAATAAAACTCTTAATTTGAAATATCTTGAGCTTGAAGTCAAATTGAAAAATCTAGAGCTAACATAATAAGAGTCTTGATAAGAAGATAAGAGAAAGGTTACTAAAATTAAAAGTTATATAGAGGTTATTTATGCTAAAATTCCTCTATATTATGAAAATAATATCTTAGTATCATGAAATTATATATCCACTATAGGCTCAAATAAATAGGTACCATTTTTTCGAGAAAATATTTTTTCACTAATTTTGTTTTCATTAAAATTGAAGGGTATAATGAAAAATATTTAAAAATATGGTTTTAGAAATTTTTTTAGAAAAATACCAATGCATAAAAGGTTGGTGAATGTAATTGTAGAATAATTTTCCCTTAAAATAAACCCAAATAGAGGATAAAGTGTCATAAAAATAGTAAGATTCAAAATTTGGACAGACTGTTCTTGAAAATAATAAATAAACAAAATTAGATATTGGAGGTGATATGAAAGATTTGGGAATAAGGATATTGATTTTTAGGATAATATATCAATATATAGATGAAAATGAAAAGGGGAAGAAAGGTTAATTTGATGTAAATTACATGTAATAAAGGTAAAAATTTATCTCTAGTAGATTTGTAAGAATGGAAATATTTATGGTATTTATAATCAAAGTATTCATTGTGAATATTCATATTGGTTTGAATAAACTAATAATGTACTAAAATAATTTGAAGAAAGAAAAGCAAAAAAAATATAAGGAAAAATAAGTAAAGAATAATGGTGATTTTCCCTTCAATTATAA
The DNA here is from genome assembly GCA_963277665.1 of Viscum album. Lineage (NCBI taxonomy): Eukaryota > Viridiplantae > Streptophyta > Magnoliopsida > Santalales > Viscaceae > Viscum > Viscum album. The sequence goes on along the minus strand of OY728142.1, from coordinate 1,534,879,655 downwards.
GTAAATGGAAAGTATTAAACTAAGAATACCCAAGAAGCCTAAGAAGGATTTTACACCAAAGATAAGAAGTTACTTATATTATGGAAGAAAAGGGAACACCATGGACCATTTAAGATAGGCCATGTAAGTTTGTTTAAATGGAGGAAAGCTAATAAATAAATAAAATAATCATTCCAATAAATAAATAAAATTACTGGTTATGTTTAATTAATCCATGAATAAAAAATCAAATTTCGTGAGAGATTGTCTAAATCTGATGATCTAAGAGTTCTTGAGAAGTTATTTGGAAAGTGAAAGTAATTTTTACATGACTCAGAGGATGGTAAAATTATACTACTAACTCAAGAGTAAATGTCGAAGATGATAAATCTAGAACAAAAAACGTTCATGTTATTTAATGGATGAAATAAGTAAAGGAATTAGACAAAAATAAACAACTAAAGAGGAAAATAATATATACTTACCATAGAGTATGTTTTCTTAAAATCTGATAAAGAAATCATAAAGATTTATCACATAATTTTAACTGTAAATAAAGGATTTTCTTGGTTCAAATTAACTCTAAACCTTATTTCTCTCACTAAGGATATTTGTAGAACCACCTTTTCTCCATATACATTGTGTTTTATTTTCTTATGTAGAGAATTAAAGGTGGTTCATAGAGGGTTAGATCTATAATAATGAGATATCTATGAGGGTTTTACATAAATAAATAAAAATCAATATTAAAAGTGATATAAATTATTGGTTTTATAGAGTTTATATGATGAAGGGATTGGCCTTGATGAAGAAATTTGTGGACTTTAACCTATAGGGTGGTAGATTAAGAACATATGAGAAAGATTCCAGAATCTATAAATTTATATAAATCTGGAGTTTTTTTAAAGTTCTCAAGAATTTCATTGAAAAGGTGTGATTATTTCATTCTTTATCATAGTTTTTTAAGAATTTATACTAAAGTTAGGGGAACTAGATTTTTCAATGGCATGAAATATGATTATTTTTTAAGAAATACAATGATGTGAATTATAAGTTTTGGGAAGTTAATTATTCTATATTATTTCACAAACTAATAATTTCTCAAGTAGACTTAGAGCTACTTAATTAATTAAGTAAAAATTTTGTATCATCCTTTGTATTTATTAGTAATAAGGGGGTGAAGAAGATAATTAATGAGAACATATTTATATAAATTTTCTATATGGGTATTGATAAAAATACCAAATGTTTTTTTGAACCCATTGGTGAAGTGTTTTATTTGTGTTAAATCATTATTAATGTCAATATATGTTGAGAAAATAATCTTGAAATAATTTTTAAGTACCCGAGAATAATATTTGAGAAAGAGAATATTGAATCATCCAAGAAATGTGTCATGTATATTGAACTATGAATATTTGATAAAGATTTATGAACACCTTGGGGCTTGGAGTTTTAAGTGATTTTTTGTAATCATTTATATGTTGGAAAGGAAGATGAATTATATGTTTATATTGGATAGATTATTGTATACCCATTTATATAATGAAAATTACATGATCCTCCCCCACTGAAACCCCTCAGGGTTCATCATAAAAGATGGGAGTGACCTCTAAATTCCACCTCCAATAAGTCATGAGTTAGATACTAGCATTGAGGGTATCTATTACTCGAATGGGATTTATTCCCATCATATAATCCCATTAAAGATAAACTATACACCGATCAACTCCATATAAATAAACTGAAGCATTAAAATTTCCCAATCACAACTTAACAAGATGAAACATTTATAATAAAACTAGATAAATGAATAAATGCCTCATAGAATCCACTCCAACTAGATTAAGAACAATATCTCTAGTTTTCATTAGACTTTCCTATAAAATAACTCAACCAAACTATAGATGGGTGGGAATGTGTGATTAATCAGTAGAACTATATCTCTAAGTAGTTTTATATCTATGTAAAACAAATGTATCGAGATATACATGCATGAAAAAACTAAGAAACAAAAAAATAGATTAAGAAAATGATTATATTAGTATTTCACATATTATTCACCTTTAACTACATCACATATAAAGGTATTATCATATTAGATTAATGGCTTAATAAAATAAAATTAAGTAATGGGAATTCTGATTTATAAGGGCTTGTAATAATAAAATAGGAATCCTAGAATAATAAAGTCATATTTCTAATAATCATATCACAAAATTATTTCCTTAATGTTTTCATCATAAATAGAGACACATAACGAAATCTATCAGAACAAGTAAGAAAATGGGAAAGCCTATCTCTTAACCTATTCCAATCATTAACACATCATTATCATCATCACAAGAAAGAAAAATAGTCAATCTCGAATCTCAACCTCTTTCAATCATCCCAATATTCTCACATTATCATAACTAGCACTCAAAAAAGAAAATACTTACTCTTTACTTTTTCCTGTCATCCCAATACCATCTCACCATCATAAAAATTCTTCATATTGTCCCATGTCTATGGTAAAAATATTAATCCATCAAACCAAATAATATATATACATTTCATGACTTGAGATGCTAAATCACACTCCTATATAGTATCCAACCACAACAAAACAATCAAGGTGATAAAAAAAATAATATATGAAAATAGTTAAACAACTAACACGTATAACAAGAGGAAATGTTTCATCATGGTACATATAAAGAAAAAAATAATTCAATAGCTTGGAAAATAACAATTTCTAATAATATTTTATATTCTATCCATTTATATTAAGTATTAATAAAAAAATAATATTATAATTTATCTATCATTAATTATTTAGTTACTCTACTTCACCCAATTATCAAGTTAATTAAACTAGACCTTTATGACACAACATATAATTACAACCTCTCACACAACCACTACAAGAAAACAAGAACTAGTTATTAATAGTTACTTAGTGCCACAACCCCATCACCAAAAATATAACCATAATCTCTTGAGAGTTCCCTATATCAAGACTTATCCATCTTCCCAATTAAATAATAAACCATCATTTTTCTAATTATAAAATAGCCCTAACCCTCTACAATAAATACTAGTTTACAAATATTTCCTAGGATGAAAACCTTAATAATACCATAAGCCCACTCACATAAATAGAATCTTCCTCCTCTTTAAACCCTCCAATCACTTAACTTTAATCCTTACTCACTTAGATAATATTAATCCTAGATCACCTTCTTATTTATAATAACTAAGGACATACTTACTATCACTTAATTACTATTTTTAAATTTACATATCACCTCTATCCTTAAGGTTTAAATTTTATATTTATTTATCATTACTATTTTGATCATATATCCAATTTTTACTTAAAATTTCATCATGGAATCAGTAACATAATATAGTATATTAATTAAACTCAATCTAATATAATTTAATCATCTTAATACAACAATATACAATTAATTCATAAGGATAAATGATAATTTGAAAACTTATATCATAGCCTGTTATATTTATCCTTCATATGTTATCCACTATCATTCCAAGTTCCTTTTTTCATTTCCATTTTCAAAATAACTCCCATTTATCATGATAATTCACATAAAATTACTATTATATATTCAATATAAAATAAAATAATAAAATAATGAAGAAAAACATATTCATATTCTTCATTTTATTTCAATTCCATTTTTTTAACTTTACATTATCATTTCTAAAAATATTTATATTTATCACAAGGAACCACATAGTTATATCTCACATGAATTATGAAATGTCCATAGAATTTGGCATAATATTAAGATATAATTGAGAAATGAAATAAGGAAACAAAAAATAAATTAAGATAAATATAAACAATGTCGAATTTAAAAAATAGCAATCATACAATGACACATTCCCAAAGAATAAAATATCATAATCAAGTATGAGTGAATAGAATAATAATAAAATGAATAATCAGTTATAACCCCCCACCACCCATACATAATCATCCCCACTGATCTTGGGATAGAGTATAACAGTGAATTTGTAAGTTAATCACAACCCATCCTCATAGATCAAATCAAATCCACTGAGGATGAGGAGGGATTGTAGACTTAATGTGATCTATATGTTTATTCCAAGGTATATTAACAATTACTGGAGTGATATAAGAAGTCTTGGCTTATAGGATAGAATGGGAGGGTTTCAATCAAGAACAATGATATTGTCTCCCATCCCAAATAAAGAAGGGTGTAAAAATGGAAGTTTAATGATGATATTTCTAGTTATTAAATTCTAGGTGATAGAAATTGATAAGCCTTAAGGTATTAACAAAAGTAGGTGACAAGGGAAAACTACACATCAAGCACCATAAATCTCCAAAGATAAATTAATGCTAGAAATCCCTTACATCAAGGAACTAGGTTCATTCACATTGAAGAAGCTAAATATATGCACTAAGAAGTTTGGAAGGAGTTCCCACGAACCTTCTATGAACCATTTCACATACCATGATCCACCATTTCCATGTAACCATGTTGTTTCAACTTTTTCTGAGATAACTAAAAATAAATGAAGGGAAGTCATGATGGACCCCTGAAAAATAATATTATGGTGAATAGATCATGTTTTTTCTCTATTTAAAACTTATTTCACCATATTAAAATTCAATATTATTGAGTAGAGAGTCTTGAAAATATATTCAAATAAGGATATAAATCATTTAAAACTAGTTCAACCAGCACCACAGTGTGGTCCCCCCTCTCCTCAGCATTTCATGAATAAAACGGCCACCCTTTTGTCTCCAAAACATGGTAGATGTCATGTTGAACCCCAAGAAACCACCATAAATATTTCTAATGTGTGGGGATACTATTATCACTATTTATAAAACACCTACACAAACCAAACACTTCTATACATAACATCATCACAGCTTATAAAACAATCATTTCGATCATCCTTGATTCCAATAGAAAACTTCTCTAGGCACTACCTCCATAAAATGGTAATTTCACTCTAGTGTGGTGATCCTTATATAGTTAGTGATTTAATAGGATATAATTAAAATATCTTTATGACACCATTATCTTAAAAAAGTGTAATTACCCTAACCATATTACATAAAGAAATCCCTAATGCATCATACCCTCTGAAATGGGTGTTTCACACCCAAGGTTCTCCAAACACCAAAATATCCAAATCCCCCTTATGACCACAACTCCAAAAAATCATATTACATTTAGTACACCATGGTTCTTTCACACATTGGATTCACCACACACTAAAATGGATATCTTCAATGGAAATATATCTATAACAACCTCAACCACGGTATACACCTTGGGCGTTTTGGACCCTATGGTGAAAAAACTATACTCTCAGCTTCCAAAAAACCTATAATATTTTCCTAAATAATTATAAGTCCTAATAAAAAAAGGAATGGTTTTGTAATATATTTTCTCTTATTTTAGATACCTATAAAACTATTCTCATCCTCAAAAGTTATAATAAAACTCAGATAAGAAGAAACCAACCCAAATCATAGTAGTCATGTAAAGATACATCTCAAATAGAGAGGATCCTCTATCAAAAATTCCAAAGGGAAGATTAAAGTTATGATTATTACTCAAATTTAATAAGAAAACTTCATTAAGTATAAAAAACAAGTGAAATACCCCCAACCTAATAAATAGGGACTTCACTACCAAGGGAATCCCAACACAGCACCAACCACCATCACTGAAAAAAATCTCTCACTAACTAATCCCTTCAATTTAATAGTATTTAAACCATAATTTCCTGTATAAAACAAGAATAAATAATTTATAATCATTCAAATTTATTAAAAAAATCTATTTGAAACTTTAATATTATAGCTAGACAATTTCAGTAAGAAATGAATTTATTTATTTAAATAAACACATACACCCATTTTAAATCAAGACTTTAGGATCATCCTAAAAATTTATGCCCATTTAGAATGTGGTGTAAACTATTTTAAATGTTTATATTTTTAATAAATATATCTTTTAAAACCTTTAAATAGATGTAGTTATATTTTTTATAAATGATGTTTGGAAATAAATGTGCCCCTTTTTTAATTAGAGTATTTGATTCAATTTTAAAATTCACCTCAGAATTATAAAAAGGAGTGAGTGGTATTACTAGTCTATAATATACCTCACTCCCCATACCAAAAATGACTATCTATTTATTATTGATAGACTCAATGATCCTTTAATTATTCATGTTGATGTTTCTAGAATGAAAAACAATAAGAATATAATATTGAACTTGATTCATGACTCATTTCATCATCCATATTTGAGTATTTATGTTATCTAATCAATCCTTTCAAATCCATTCTTGGGAAAAATAAATGTTAGAACCATGTCAATTATATGGAAAACATCACAATATTCCAACCAAACCAAACTCGTGTTTTAGTTTTATATAATAAAAATGCATAATATCTTAGATTATAAATATGTGTACATATAATAGTACCAGTGAAATATCTTAATAAACAAAACCACTTCAATGCATGGAATATTTAAGAAATTGGGATCAAACATATTTTGACACCACTTTCAATCCTAGTAACAATAATCCTTTTATTACTATTTAAATTTAATTATCTATGATGAGAAAGTTTCCATAAACCAAACTAACTATAGAATCTTACAAAAAATAAATTAACACCAAATATTTATGAAGAATATATCACTTTACCATACCAAATATTTTATAAATCATGGATTAGTATATATGTATCCAATGGAAATCAAATAAAAAATATAATTTGGGAAACAAGTTAACAATAGCTAGAAACTTAACCAATAATATAGAGTAATAAATAGCAATCACTAATAACTTAACAACATCTAGAAACAAATAATCAGTGACATTTAAATAATCCGTTAGCATCTAACCATTAACTCTTTCTCAAAACCTTTCCTCATAAAACATTCTTTTAAACCATCAACCACAAGACATCATATCAAGTATTTCCAAAATATCAATAATGAATAATTTATTTCACTGGTATTTGAGCAAAATAGAAAATAAATAGCCATATCAAATATTTAAGAATTTATATCATTAAGATGTAATTGTAGTATTTAATCAATCAAAAAAAATGTTGATAATTCAGAACATATTATTAACAATCACTAATAGAAATATTTCATTAAAGTTGAACACAACATATTAATTTTCATTGCTTTCATAATTACACAAATTCTTATAATACTCACTTCATGTTAACATATTAATCCATTCATTTTTTCTCATGATTAATATTGATTTCTTTTCTATCATATGTTTCCATTTAATTATTTAAACATAATCAAAATATATCAAGGTTAATCATATGGAAAATTTAAATGGTGTTTTAATATTTTAATCTTATCATGCTCAACATTTCATACATAATAAGTTTACATGCCACATATTTTATCATGATTGCATAAAGAATTGGTTATAGTATTTATAAATTTTAGACATTTTTTCTAGAAAAATGTGTTCTTATATATCTCTTTTAATATCAATTTAAATCATTGATAATAAATTCCTATTAAGAAAAATATATACTAGGAATTTTTTATATCATTTCATTCAGTTATGCATGCTATGTAACAAGAATTTATGTCCCTACCATGATCTTTAATTACCTAAACTCATACTTACAACTCAAATATAATTCCAATAAACACTCTAAATTACCGATTTTTCTTAATACATGAAATAATATTTCATTTGATAAATTTTTAGAATTTAAAATTATTGATAAAACATTCCATTAAAAATCTGTTAACATAATCAATAGTTCATTAAATGGATACTTAGAAGAGGATGTTTTCATAAAATATTCCCATGTAAAAATAATCTTTTATACATGATTCACTATTCATGGAAACATATATTAATTCTACTTAATAATATTACTTTTAAGTTATAACATGCTTAAAAATTTTCTAGATAACATGAATCAATATTTTAAAAATAAATTTTAACATGTAATGGTATGTAAAATCAACCACCATATAATATCATGAGTTTTAGGATAGCATGTCTTACTAGAATGAATAATTTTATTAAAATTAAATTCTTTATAATTATTAATAATATAACATATTATTATAGGTTATCATAATTAAACACACTGATCATAACGAAGGTTCAAATTTTAACTTAAATGCAACCAAATACAATGATTCATGCACCATTTGTAAATATTTTGTTGAAATCTTAAGAGTGTGGAATGGATTTGTTGAAAATATATGTGGAATATATTTTTTTCAATATAATTATTGACAACACATGTTAAATATTTTTTATAGCTCTTTGTCTATTGTAAATGTTTAAGAAGTTATGTTTGACCAAGTGGAGGTGTTGGATAGTAGAGCTATTCTATAAAGATCATGCTCCATGCTAAAGTGGAGATGTTAGAGGTGGACTATGTTATTGTGAATAAATTTATTCCATATAGAAAATGTTGCAGGGTTGTAACAAATTATTTTAATGCCATAGTTACCATGACTACACCATAGTGTTGATGATTTCACTGTAATGGAATATAAAGGATGGAAAAAAGAAGATCAATCTTGTCCATAGTGGCAAGTTGTGGAATAGCACCCACATGGATCACACAAGAGGCATTTCAAGAATGACGGTTCACAAAGGTTCAATAAGAATGTTCTTGGTTGAGATCACATGGGTGTGGGAATGTGTGCTTGTATGAGTGAGGTGTGCCCCATGAAGCCTATGGGTTCAAGTATATAAAGTCGTTGGCCCTATTGTTGGCTCAGACACTCAGTAGGGAAGGATTTTATTATATAGAATTACTCAAATGAGGGTAAAATTGTTGTGGTAGATGGATTTTATAGGTTACTACAATATTATTTGGAACATGGTGTAGAGGCATAGTTGAGGGATTTTAGAGCCTCTAGATATTTTGAGGTACCCGGCCCATAGAGGAGAAGGCTACACCTTAGTCTCTTTGGAGAATAGCAATTTTGCGCCATATATATCCCTTATGATGTGGATTGTATGAAATTGGAAGAATAAAATTTTGGGTTCTCAAATCCTATAAGATTCGTAGAAGTGGTTAATTTATAGTCAGTTTAGTGTGGTGAAATTTAAGAAGAGTTTAGTTGAAGGTGATCATGGTATAATCGAAGAGTTAATTATCTTATTCTACGGATCTAGTCAAAAACATAAGACCACAATGAAATTTTCTATAACACACCATAGTGTTCTAGACCATTCTCAAGTGTTACAAAAAATGATACAATAAATTATAAAGAGTTTATGTTTTAACCATGGTAGAAAAGATTATGTATCAAAAGTTATAGGTATTTCACTATATCCTTATAAACCAAGGTGTAGGAAGATGTTTTTTAATATATGAGCATTAATTTCTCTAAATTTATTTGGAAAATTCATTGTAGAATAATGGAGGAGTTATGGGAGGCTATCAAAGCCCATAATTTGTCTTTCCAAGTGTCTGGTTGAGGGGAAAATAACCATCCTATATCAATAAGTGGATATCATTCAGAATAGATAGAGTATAGGGGAATTATCTATTCACATCATGTATATCCAAAAAATGGAAAAAAATATAGGAACATTTGCTTTACTGAATATATGAATTCCTTTAATTTAAGAATAATGTTGTGTTCTAGTGATATGTATGATGTCTTTAAGAATTGGAGAACATTAAAGATAAATCCAAATAAGGTTTTCATATTTTTTATCCTACAACAAAGTGGAATTGTTCCAAAAATTTTGGAAACTTTAGTAATTTATGCGTCAAGGAGTTTTCAAAAATTACAAAGAAGTGGAAAAGGGAATTCAGAAGTACATATACCTATAGTTGAAGATTCAATAATTTTTTCTAAGGGACTTTCATGTCCATAAACTATGTATGGATTCTTTCTAGATTAATTAGAAAAGGAAGAGGATAAAGTTGATTATTTCCATCATTAGTGATCCAATAAAGGAAGGTTCAAGGGGGTGACCCATGGGAAGTAGTGAGTTATCCCTAAACCTTGAAAGGCAGTGATCCTAGGTATAGGAGTGACCTATACCAAACCTATGTAAGTAATGATCTTCATAGTGGATTTTGGTTCCTGGAATAGCATTGATGCATTCTCCTTGGATGTATCCTAGTGAGGGTTAAGAAATTAAATTTTTATTTAAATATTTACAATTTTAATTTACACCAAAAGATATCAAAAAATATAATGAATATATATTTTAAGAGAATAACAAGTGACCCTTATATTTGATACGTCAATATCCCTAAGGTGAAGTGAGAATTAAAATGAGTAAGAGTCTTAATTGTCACTGATAGTGAATAACCTAATTCACCCCCCCCCCCCCACTCTCCCTCCTTAGGGTAATCTCACATTAACTCCCTTATATAATTATAAAAAGTGATATCAAATGGTTAGGTTCAATTTTGGATTTATTATTACTCAAATTTGATCTAAAGTTGTGTTGAAGATGACATCCATAATGAAGGATCATTTCTTTAATGAAAAGAATTTAAAATCATGGTAAAAGTATTTCATCCAATACATGGAATTTTCTTTATAGTTTCTAAAGAAGTTATAGAAGATATAATGTTTTTTTGAGTAGACATAGAGTTTTATTTGAAATAGATCAAAGAAAAATTAAATTGATACTTTGGTCAAATAAGCATTAAAGGTGGCTCTTAAAGAAAAATTGCATAGAAATATGAATCATTTCAAGTTCACCAAATATATTTGGATTCATTTAGAATATTTATTTGGAAAATAATAAAGTCAACGTGAGAGATGTCTCATGAAAAAAGGCATGAAGAAGAGTATCAATAAGAATTCATCCCAAATGTTATGTTCTCTATACAATGTAAATTTAAACCTAATGTAATATTTCATTCAAGCCATTGTGTGTATAAATGATGTGAAATATTATAATCCCTCTTGGATATGAAAATAATATGTCATTCTAGAGATGAAATGGTAACAACATCAAGTTTTTATTCTAATTAATTTTCATTCTATGATAATGAAGAATGATAGAGCATTATTAATGGAGTTCAATTTTTAATGATTGATGATTTATCTTGGAAAAAAATTTTAAAGGATGAATAATTTTCCTTGAATTTTAGAATAAATAAAATGGTAATGAAGATGAAAAATCAAAGAGATAAACTTGAAGATATTTCCCAAGAGATCAAAATACAAATGGACCTAAAAAGAAATTATAGGTAAGTGTTCTTTCATTAAGAACACAATTTTACGAACAAAAATGGGATTTGGAAAGATTTCATCTTAGAGGTAAATAAGTTGGAAATGGATTTGGAATAAAATAATAAGAATATAAGATACCATGAGGATAGGATGAACACATCAAGATATAAGGTGAACACCCCTCTAAAATACATCTTTACTTATATAGAAACTAATAATTTTATAGATTTTAGATCTAGAATAAATAAATCATTCCGTGTAAAATCTAAAAGTGTGGTTCCATAAATTAAGAAGTAACAAAAGTGATTTTATTATGGACTATTTGGTCACATCGTGGGTATATTAATGAAATAAAATAATCCCAAATAAGTAAGAATAACTCTAGTAATAAAAATGTGTCAATAAAAGAGAAAACATGAGTTTTGATTCTTATGGTCAATATTTCATTTGATCTAACCTTAGTCATATGGTAAGGTATTTCTTCTTCATAAATTCATGGAAGTGTATAGAAGTAATACAAAGACACTCCACCCCTATTACATATAAGGAGAAGTATTATCCTAGAAAATTTCTATTTAAATGGAAAATATGTAAAAAAAATTAGTAGATGTGAAAGAACCACAATGAAGGGTGTATCAAGAACCAAAATTATAATTGTCACAACAACTCTATTGGAGGTAAAGAAGAAAAATATGGAAGAAAAAATATATGTTTTTCTAGAATTAAATTAAGTGGGAAAGAGTGTGAAGTTCACTCCACCAAAGAATTTTTATTCCAATATGGACCTCTTTTCCATCAATTAAAAAGTTTTCCAAAGTGGTATCACTCAAATAAATAAGGGGAATAATAAATATGTAATGGAAAATAAATCTATATTTGAGATCCACTGGTGTTTAAACTCAAGAAATTACTTTTTCAAGTGCGACAAATTCAAAAATTGTGGAAAATAATAATCTGACTAAGGATATCAATTTCATTATCCATCAGTAAATGTGTACAAGCGATGCCACACAATGGAGATCCTTTGACAAGAGGTTAAGTTTTTAGATATAAGAGACGATGAAGAGCTTAAAGATATGATTGCTTTTTTTCCTGAAATCTATAAAAGGGAAGAGGAAAGAAGGAAGGTGATGGGTTGGTTTATCATGACTAGCCCTATTCCTCAACTTGAGGGAATTTAAGGTACCCCTCTTCCCATATTATCTATTTTTTCTAAATAGTTTTGAATAGGTTCAAAATTAAGGGGGAGATACAATAAATGGGGAGACTGTTCTTAAAAACCAAATGAATGATTTTGATATAAAAGTGCAAGTAAATAGAGCTTATTGAAAATATGGACAAGAAGAATACATTACCCAATTTATAAACCAACAAGAAGTATCAATAAATGGATTAAAGTTTTAAATACTCTAGGATAGTTGTGTTGAACATCAATGGATATTAATCCTTGTTAAAAGTTTTTGAAGCCTATAAATATTTGAAAGGCATGGAGTTCAAATTATGTCATTTTTTCATCTTGATCCACTCTTCCAAAAAGTTTTTTAAAATATATATCAATTGGTATCAATTACATTATAATATGGTATATTTCCCTTAACTAAATAATTAATGGTATGTAATGATGGTTTGATGTGAAGTGATGGAGATCATAGGTTATCCTTTGAAAGTGTAAAATATAACGTTGTTATATATTTTTTTATATTGATGAGTGAAATGGATATCCTTGTTGTTTTATATAAAAAATATTGTTTCATACACCAATCTATATCTTAGTAGGCTTAGAGTATTTATATTTCATCCTAAGTACCTGGTGGTAAATTCACTTAGTAAATCTCTTATAAAAATACATCAAGAAAAAATATTGGAAATTGATATTTTCTAGAGTTGGGGATTCTAAAAAGAAATTATATTCAAGTGGTTTCAAATGATCTAGATGATCAATATGTGGTTGATTCAAAACAATGAATTTCTTTTGAAACATGGGAGAAAAATTCTTCAGGAGGATAAGAAATCCCCAAAGGGTGAGTTGATATTTCTTGTCTTCATCCTATACACTATGGGGGTGTTTTCAAAATGAAAGAAGATGGATATATATTCGTAGGTATTGAAACCCTCCAAATTTGAAGTAAAAAAGTCACATGGGAATAAATACATGAATATGGGTATTATTTTACCCACAAAAGGAAGAATAAGGTATCCAAAATCACACAGATCACATGAACCGCTGGAAGACACACGATCATGAGACCTTTAGAAGTTCACGTGAAGGAGTCATGAATAGAACATAACCTAAGGTATATCCCATAGAGACCCTTTTTAAAGTCATTCTTCTCTTCAGAAGGTGTACCAGAAAAACCTTTGACTGCATGGTGGCTACCAAATTCACACCCCTAGGTCATGTGAATTGTCAGGCAGCATGCACTTTACAATCCATCCAAAAAACCTTGGAAAATGGGGAGAAAAATATCCAAAATATAGGAACCTATTAAGGTTATAAAACTAAAATGACACACCCATGAAATATTCAAGACACCATAGAACCTTGGTTTACATGTCTTCCTAGTCATGCAAGAGTCTAATGTAATTTCACCACCACTCACACAAAAGGATTCAGATACATCCAAACAATATTACTTTTCCCCTTTGGATCCAAAAACAAGCCGGAGGGTTTTTTCATAATCATGCATGTACATCATTATAATAAATTTTTTTGGTCATGCAGTGCATCACCAATGGGTAGAATGATTTTATTTGAAAACACTCATGAAATCTCAAAATATCCCCAAGCCTTTGAAAAATAATATAAGGAAATAAAAGGTAAAAGGCTGGAGCCTCTTACGGTTGCAAACATAAGACAATGTTTATGTGCAATTTTCAAGATCTCACAAAGGCCCCATTTAAGGCCATCTATTTCTCATGAAATACCCCTGTAAATCCGTTTTTCTCCTAGAATATCCTAAAAAAGGAATCAAAGATTACACTAATGCCTTTCAGCAGGTATCCTAGTCTTGTGAAAGTCCTTAGACATATCGTCCTGATAATATAAAATCCCCTCAGCATGTCCTTATGATTTGGAAAGACCCCATTAATTGGAAGTAATATAATAAATGGTACATTGATGTGGTGGCCTCATGTTCATTTAAAGTCATTGAATTCCCCTAGAATGACCTATGGTAAGACCTTACGAAAATGCACAACATCAAATCCCTGCACTGACTCCAAGTTGGATTTTCATGATACACATAGCACAAAGAGGAGAATAATTGGGGTTGAAAGGTTTATAAATCCCCCACCTTAAAATCAAAAAATGCATCTTTAGATCCTCACACCAGTACAATCATGAATCATAGTGGATTTCTTAGAGTATCTAATCTCACAATCGTAAAGTTTTTCTAGAAAGAAAAATCTGGGAACCACTTATATAGATTATACGACATGTGTAGGTGCTTCAAATGATCACTCATATATCAAAAAAATGACTTTTGGTATCTTATGTGAAGAACATCCCAAATTCTTGATCAATCACATGATACTTAAAAAAATTAACACTGAACAAATATAATCCATATACAATAAATGGTTGTGATAGAGACTAAAACAATATGAGACTTATGTGAAGAACATATATGTCGAACCTCATGTGCTTTTTGTGAAAAACCTTAGTCACATGACAGCACCAGGATGTGTTGTCTAGATCACACAATGCTCCTTTGGTATACAATTTGGATCATGTGAAGTACCCTAGACATGCCCAAGAAAGTCATATGGTGCTCTCTGGGCATGCCACCCAAGTCTTACGAAACCCTCTAGGCTTATCATCCATCCCTCGTGATAACCACTAGACATGTCTCCAAAATTATATGGAGGCCCTAGTGTAAGTTAGATAAGTCTTGTAACGGAAATGATACATGTCAATTGTCCCTCACGACATCCTCTAGAGAATCCAGCCATATCTCATGATGGCCTCCAGTTATGTATTCTGGTTATTGTGACATTCCCTAGAATGTTAGTCAGCTTTCACACAGACACCTAAACAAATCATCCAGGACATGTGTTACCCTCTAGAAATGTCACAATGAGTCTCACAACACCCTCTAAACATGTTATCCATCTTTCACAATGATTCCAAGGGTGATTTGAATGGATTGTTTGATTCCCTCCAAGCATGTCAGATGAGATCATGTGATGTATTCTAGGTATTACGATGTCCTCAAAAAAATTCAACCCTGTTCATGAGATGTCCTTCAAACCATTGGAAAAAATACACCCACATATTTCTGAGGAAAAAATAGTGAACCTGATGTGAATCTCCAAAATAATAGTACGATCAGTTAATAATACATCATACCATTTTGTATTTCATAATAAACACACACAAAATGGTGAACCCGACATGAATATCTCAAATAATAGGATGATTGGTTAATCCTACACAAGTACATTTTTTCTTGTATAATATAAGAACACAAAAAAATCAACCTTGATCATGATATGTCCTTCAAACCATTAGAAAAAATCCACCCACATATTTCCGAGGAAACAAAAATAGTGAACCCAATGTGAATCTCTCAAATAATAGTAAGATCGGTTAATAATACATCGGACCATTTTGTGTTTCATAATGAACAAAAACAAAAAAAATTGTGAACCTAAAATGAATATCTCAAATAATAGGATGACTATTGAATCATGCATTAGTGCATTTTTTCTTGTATAATATAATAAAACAAAAATGGTGAAACCATTATCAATATCACAAGATAACAAAATTATTGGGTTATTATTCATCATTCTATTTTTTTTACATTTCTACACAAACGAAATTGTGAACCCGACATGAAACTCTCAAATATAAAGATGATTAGTTGACCATGACATGGATATTACAACTGGTCCTCTATATTTGGGATTCCCATTAAATAATTCCATCCTCACTTTAAAAATTCCACAAAAGTAGAATAGATGGATTGGGAATAAAAGGTAAATTGTGTTATATATGCATATCTGATTGAGCACATATAATGCCTAAAATGGTGCACTAATCAGTGACCTTTTTCCTTGTTGCCTTAATGATTGAATATACTTCTCTCATGAACAACACCTTGATTATGAGATAATGTTTTCATCTAGTGATAATTTTTGAAAATATTCTGCAAATTTAACTCTTGCGGGCATCATAATTTCCTCACCTACCAGGCATCTTCAGCATAAGGTGAGAGTGAAAAGCTCCGGGAATACCATAAAAATGTTCTGACATCAACCATTGAGGATTCCTTCATGGGTCTTCAAGTACTAAAACTAAAGATACCACATCATCTAAAGAAAGCTTCATTAAATCCAGTGACCCGCATTGTAATATCCAATCGGTTTTGAAGTTTATCCTCGAAGTATGACAATCACCATATTTATTGTATGATTAAGGTGGATCAATAATCCAACTATGGATACCTTAAGGTATAGGGGTTGATGAGGAAGAATCCTATTAAACTTCATCTCCAAAAAAATCCCACCAGTACCCATTAGTCACCTGTAGTAGGTACCGCCTAACACACTATAACCTTTAAAACTAATGCATGGGAAAAAGGAAGACACATCAGGCACGAAAGGCTCTAGATAATTGTGAGTGAGATCATATCCCTACTCTCACTGATAATTTCTACTGAAATAGTCCAGTAATATCCTACGAGTAGGCTTATATCACTTATCACTCAAAATAAGTCTATGGGAATATTCCTCTAGCATACATGTGGGGGCGCATATCACTATCCCCATGCATGAAGTCCATCAGCATATTCTGGTGGTATAATGAGAAAAAAGTGGGATCATATCCCTACTTTAATAGAAGATATATTCTGATATATAGTGGAGATATAAAATGGGTAGGATTATATCCTTATGCGCACTTTTCTAAAATTCCATTACATCTTATAAATAGTTGAAGAACTCAACCTGAATATTCAGGAACTGGTACAGATACAGGGATAGGCTCATTTTCCTATCCCTATAATTAGGGTAACTCAAAACTCTGATAATTATGAACAAGTGTTTTCTCTCGATAAAACTTTCTCCCATCCAGAAGGATTATTGGTATACTCTAATAAAGGAAGAAGCTCATTCTCCCTTTGAAATTGAGGATCACCATGTGAGAGTGGTACATGCCTTGGGATAGTGGAACATGCCTATAGAAAAAGCATGGTGGCATAATCTAAAGACCCAAGATCAAGCTCATATAACAGTTCTGGCTAGGGCTCTCCAAGTGATAGGGGAACATTCCTTGGGATAGGATCATATTCCTACCAAAAATTATTGTAATCATACTCCAAATGCCTATGATTTGACTCATATCCCTATTCTGGTCGGGGATTTCCATGTGAGAATGGTATATGCCTTGGGATAGGCTCATATCTCTATCATTGAATATTCTTAACATATTCTAGTAGATCATGAAATACAAGCATATATTCTTACTTCAAAAGATGAAAGACTGCACCAGCATCCTTTTGAGGCAATACAAGAGGGAGTCTCATCTCCCTTATCCTGTTCTGGATATATGCCAACATATTTCGGCATTCAGAACAATCTCATATTCTTATTCTAATCGGGGATCACCAAGTGAGAGTGGCACATTCCTCAGGGAAAGATCATATCCCATCCACAAAATACGAGCTTCATATCCCAAAGGCACGGTATTGGGTTCATACTTCTTTTATGACCGAGGATCACTAAGTGAGAATGTCACATACCTCAGGATAGACTCGTATTCCTATAAATAATGAAGGGAATCATTAGAATATTTCATAAAATTATCAAAGTGGGATCATACCCCTGCAGAACCATACAGGTATAAACAAGATATAGAAACAATCATACAGTAGGCTCATGTCCCTATACAATTCCAAAAGTTTGGTCAGCATATTTCAACCACAATGAAAAACACGGCTCATATCCCTAATCTACTCAATGCCAGTGTCCTTGAGGTTGTTCGAGAAATATTATCAATACCCCAAGGGTTTGTAAAATCATCAATTAAAGTAAAATATGGTCATTACAATGATAGTACACCTCGTGGTACTATGGAGATGGATAGCAAGGACTCTACTCCTAACATCCGTCATGGTCAACCTCTCCATGGTGATATCTCTAACAGATAAGGAAATAATCCCCTTACCTAAACACCACCATATATATATGTTTCAAAAACTCACATTCCTTTATATAGATAGGTTATCATAACATTAGGGTCAACTGTATATATCTCTCTATTAACTCCCAAGATCCCTCCACTTAAGTCAGCTAGAGACCCCATGAAGAATCTTTTGTGGTATGATCAAATGGAGGAATGTAAGTTTGATGAAGAGAAAGAAGACGTTTATATATGGAGGTAGTTTTCCCGAAACAACCTCCTCATCACGTTTTGGCATATTTCCACTTCTGACTATGATATCTTAGATGATCTAGAAAAGGAGTGCATTTCTTATCTACAAAATAATATTTGGGAAACTCATTAGTGACTGAAGACTAGTAACCTCCATTAACTAGGATATTAGGTTCACCTTTATAACTTCAATATAATCTAATGTCAGGGAGGCCTGGATACTATCTCTGTGGTCGAAGATCCAAAACCAAAAAATCACAATGCAAATCTGCAACTCAATTGCTACTATTGAATCATATCTCTTTGGAAATTGATAGTCAAAGCCATATCATTTATCTTCATTCTATGATGAAGAAAGTATTTATTGTTACACTTCACCTCACCCATGGAATAGTAAATCCCCTTAGATACATTTTATTGTAATTTCATAGCCTCCAATGATATCAGGAAACTAGTTAATGCTCAGGCCAGCTAGTCACTACAACAGAATGCCCCTGCTTCAATGGTGCCCAAACATCACGAACATAGGAAGAGGATAGCCAAAAATTATTTGAACTGGTCCCCTTGAATCCATAGGAAATAATTTTATACATGGAATCCATGTTTTCAATCTAAACGATGGAAACTTGTGGAAACTGGCTCCTATTATGAATTTCCATCTCACCTAGCTCCTACGTGAGGAAAATTGTGCCACATCAAATAGGTCGTAGTGGTAGCTTCCATAATAACCATCCGGGAGAAGACCCAACTCATTAGGCTGGGGAAGTATCTACCACCACCTACACCTCTCATATCATCAATTCATGTAAGTATTTAGGACATAACATCAGCAAAAACAAATAAACCTCATTCCATTGGGCTGGGGTCATTTATATCTCAATCACCATCACTAAGTTCATCATCCCCCAATAAGGTACTAGTTAAATCAATGTAGATTCTAGATCAACCCCATAACACTAGGACGGGGGAATTTATATCTCAAATATTACCTCAGGAATCATTAAATCCTTAGCTTGAAATTAGATCCTCAACAACAGGATCAATCAATTCGAATTGCGGGGCCAAATAACCCCCATCATGCAGTTCTAGGGAATTTTCATCATCATCATCACCACAGAGAGAATAAATATTATACAAGTTGGGAGTTAAATATCGATGATCAATATCCTATCTATTCCTCCCTCTGTAAGATAGACCTCTTATATTCAAGGCCTATTCAGAAACTATAACTGGAAATTCCCTCAAGTTTATTACTCATAGACCAGGATAGGAGGAGCGCACGAAAAAGGAAATAATACCTCACTAGGGTCGTAATCTAAAATGGACTAATATGGACAAGGTTTCTAGGAATGACCCTAATGCAAGAAATGCAGAATCATCATACTACATTGAAAGTAATGGGACAACCACCATTGCCTAATATGCCTCTATGAATTTCATCAATGTCAACACAGTGGATATAATGGATCAAGACACAAATACAAAGGGCTACAACAAGGGAAACATACCTTGAGAGGATGGTGATTTGGATGCACCAACTGAGTCTTCATGTACCCGGAACCAAATAAGGTTCCAAAATTTGAAATCTCCAAATATTTATTTTCCACCTCTCTAGTGGAACACTTTCAAAGATAAAGGGAAAGGTGTGACTACATCCCAATCAATACCCAGTTGAGTCTAAGTTCATTCCATGGAGGAATAGTTTTCATAATATCAGAATGAGATAAAAATTTCCAAACAACTCAATGAGGAGCTACTCAAAGAAAATTTTCATGATGGGTATCATCATCAGTCATAGATAAATATTCTTTCTCCTATAGTTGATCCTCTTATAAAAGTGGCATCTGAGCATCATGATCATCTCCAGATTTAGAAATTCTATATATATAAATGAGGAAGTAGAAAATTATTGTGACTTACCTCTATTACAGTGGCATCCTCTCCCTTTCTAGGGTAATCAATCAGTCTATGAACGGGTCTACAATCATTGGGAGACAAACACAAGACCAACACACTGAGGCTCACTTGCTCCATGTAGACAATATGTGGCTCAAATAAAAGTACCTATAGAACTTATCAATACTTTCAAGTCTCTATCTACTTGAATAGAAGGAATGGAAGTGTGATTTTCACCTGTGAAACTTGAGAATAAGTCATATCCTTAATTGGTGGATAACACTTTTCCTACACCAAATTTCATAAATCCTACATTCTCTACTTTTGACAGTGTGTGAGACCTTGAACAGTATCTCACACACTTTATATACGATTTGGGATGATGTTGGGCCCTCGAGATAAATATGAGGCAACCAAGCTATGGTGTTTTGTATAGAATCTGATAAGTTCATTATTTATTTGGTATAGTAGCCTTCTAGTAGGATTAGTTACATTATGGGAAGACCTTCTTCGTAAATTCCTTTATCATTTCAACTCAACACTGTAGAAAATAACAATTTTAGGCCTAACGAACTACAAGAAATATGAAAATGATAGGTTGTATGACTTCATAGCCATATGTAAGGGTTTAAACTATACACTCAATATCCCTCTCTCATAGGAAAAATTATTTTAACTTTGTGCTGAAAGTAAATGGGATGAATTGCAGGAACCCTCTGATTCTAATGAAGTATCTTTGTGGGTTCCTTGAGTTCGCGAAAATGGCCCAAAATTTCGAATAATCCATTCAGAAAACAAAAGATAAATCTCATCCCATGACTTTCTCATAGGGGAAAAGTATCGGCAAGGAATAATCTACTGTTAATTCCCTAAAACCAAAATAAGTTCCCATTCAGTAACTTAATCAAGTCTCGAATAGTCCAACAACTATTTTCAAGTATAAAAAACCACAATATCACCCTTTTCCAGAAGCACAGATAAATAAGGGTTGCCCGTGATTTGAGGAATGGATGAATAAAGACTAATCCTTCTGAAATGAATGACTCGCCGACTATTTCCTTATAGCCATAGAAAATAACATGCTAAATCTACCATATCCCAGGAATACCAATGAGGTTAACCTCACCAAATATCCTAATTACTACCCTTTCCATAGAAGGTTATGTCATAATATCTAGGACTTATTTATCTTCAAATAATTCATTTATCGAATGGTTGATTCTAGACATGTAGTGTTAGGTGACTCCTCGAAGCAGGTGTCTTGCATAATTGTTTCCCAGTCAGAAGAAGAGGGTGATTGAAAGAATGTTCCAACTAGGGGTGTACAAAAGTTCAAAAACTGGATGACTTGGAAAACAGTTGACCAAGCTCATTCCACCCTGCGAGCACAGTTGCACAGACCCACAATAGATCCACCACCCAAGAAGGTGATATCAGATATATCTCTCAAAGGTGGATGCAAACATCAAATATAGGAAGAGACATAAGATGAATATTTGTATTCTACTCCAATGCAAGCTCAGACTCTTACAGATTTATTCCATGAAGCATTTTAAACATGGTCACTTCCCCACCAAAAATAGCCATCATCGAATGAAAAGATCATCTTTAGTTCTTTAAATGTGATATACATGGAAGACCCCTTCTCTAATAATGAATATTCCTTCAAGTATGAGTTCCCTGCACCAAAATAGGGACCATGAGGCCACATGCATAGGAACCAAGGATACAAGGGACAACATGGGCATAGTCAGACCCAATATTTCAGTCATGTCACCAAAGAGAACATATATATAGCTGAGATCCATGGAAAAGCACTCTATAACTCCTAGAAAAGACATGGAGGTGTCTTAGAACCCTATAACAGTCATCAACACCAAGTTTTCTTACATGACCGCCTAGAGGGGGTTTGATTACCCGATCATCGCAAGAAGTGGGGAAGGTCAGAATGACCTTCTCCACTAGTAGTAGATAATCCCTCAACCTATGCACAAACACAAATATTATCCACCTCAAATACCTTGGTTCCTAAACCACATGATAATGAGAAATTCCACCTCAAGAAGTGATGAACTTTTTCACAAATTTATGACATACTAAAATAGGTGGTAATTTTCCCAGCCAGGATCTAAATCCTCAATGTGCTTCATATTTCAAAATAACTTGAATAGGTACTCATTAAATCCCTCTAAATCCCACAAGAATTCAAGAAAAATTTATCTAAGGCTGAGGTCTATCGAATGGAGACAATGTTATAAAGTTCTATGTCACCATCTCATTCACAAAGCATGATAAGTAATAGGTCATCTAGTGACACATCAGACCCCTGTATGTTTTGGGTAGACTCAATAATGTCGATATCTGAATGGATCTTATTAAAAATAGTTCTGGTATTAATCTCAACCCAATTCGAACCCTTATATGTTTGTGATATAGTGAAGGGGATTTGTATCCCAAAAATATAACCATTCAAGGGTATGATAAGTGTGAGCAAATACCTCTTGAAAGATCAAACTCAAATATCACTTTGGGGATATTACATATAATTCTAGGTTAATGGTTATTCAGCTAGATAGTGAATACAATGTACTTTTGGGAAGACCCTGGCTCCATAGTCACATGTTGGTACCTTCAACACTCCATCAATGTCTAAAATACCCCATTGATTGAAAGTTCAAAATACTACATGGTGACGGTTACCCCTTAAAGACTTGTAAGTCCACATATATTGAAGTGGGTTTCTACAAAATGAGAGGAAAAAAAACAATGGTGGATGACAATATAAATGTTTATACCCCAATGGATTGGGGACTGTAACTACAAGTCCCTAGATTATGCTCAGCCAATGAGCCCGTACCCGAGTGGTTAGGGCTCATGCCTGGCATCCAAGAGACCCAGGTTCAAAACTAGGTGGAGGTGAATTTTAGAGTACTGTAGTAGACTATAGCAGTACTGTAGAAGTATTGTAGCAGTCACTGTAGTATCACTGTAGTATTTATTGTTCAGTACTGTATTAGCCGGCATTATTCACCCGATTTGGGCCTTCGGGCCACTGGTTTGGGACTATGGGTCTCAAGGGCCTTCGGGTCATCAAAGGACTTTGGGACATAGGGCCTTCAGGCCACGTAGACCATGGAGTAGCCCAGTTCACATAGAATAGGCCCCAGAGGAGGATCAGAGAAACAAGAGTAGCAGCCAATAGAAGTAGAGCTAACCAGATTGGAAGATTGACAGGGTATGGCAGCCACCATCGGGACCTGACACCGTGCAACTTTTTATGGGGCAATGCTAGCTGATTAGCAATGCAAGGTGCGAGCAAGGTGATCAATAACATAGAATCTAGGGAGGGGTAGTACAAATGGTTTGGGCCTACGGGTCATGTATTGGGAATGGTATCCCTCTGGGCCTTCGGGTCATGTATTGCGGGTCATTTGGGCCTTGGGCCTTGGGCCTACGGGTCATGTCGGGTTCTCCTTCAATCCTTAAAAGGGGGATTATTCATGATAAAATAAAAAAGAAAGCCTTCGGGACATTCGGGCCTAGATTATGCTCAATAGTGACTTTGTGCTCCCCATAAATTTTTTTGAGGTAATATACATAGTCCAAGATGTCCAAGCCCCTTCTATCCCCAGTGACAGTATAAAATACAATCAGCTCTTATATCTCCCTTCAATGAATCTGTAAGTAGTGGATGATAATGTCTCTTCTCATGGCCTCTCTAAACTTAAAAGTGATAGATATTCTCATATATTTTCATATTTTTATGAGAATTCCTCCAAATACTTAAAGGTGAAAGAAAAAGAGGATGACCTCAGGAAAAACCCTCCCACTTTCAAGGAAGGTGTCTCCACCACCATCGATGAGCTCAGTTAGGTAACTTTGGGACATAATAAGGCTTTAAATCTACAAAGATTAGTGTCACCATTCTCTTTAAAGATAAAGATATGTACATTGAATTTATAAAGCAACATAGATATTTTTCACTTGAAAATATACAAAAATTACCAAACAAAATCTATATGTGGGTATGAATCATCTCAACTTACCCAATGGCCATCGAGGATTCATGTAGGTATCTATAAGGATGAACCCCTATCATGCTACCAATGTAGTATAAAAAGTTAAAAACTTGATCAAATATAACGTTTTCTGAGAAGTGAAATAACCAAGATGTCTTGCTAATATTTTCAACATCAAGAAAAAAATGGGCAGATTAGTGTCTGCATTGATTTTAGAGACCTTAATTTACATTACCCAAAGGAATAATTCTCATTACCGATCACAAAACTCTTGATCGATATAACTATTGGATTCCAATCCCTTTTCTTAATAGATGAGTATTTAGGGTAAATTAAGATAAATACGGCCCCAAAAATGAAGAATAAATTATCTTCAAAGTTCCCTAAGGGATATTTTTTAATTAGGTCATGCCCTTTGGTTTCAATAATGCTGGAACCACTAATCAATGTTCCATACATCATATCTTTAAGCCATTCCTAGGAAGGATATCTGAATTTTATTTTGATGACCTAGTTGTCAAATACCAATAGGGATACAATCCCTTAATGGATCTTCAAACAATATTTAACAAGATATGGAAGAAAATTCCAAATTTGAATCCACTTAAATGTGCTTTTATGGTAACATCAGGGAAGTTTCTTAGATTTGTGGTACATTGTTGTGGCATCTAGGTTAACCTAGTGAAGACTAGTTATATTTTAGAAATTTCACCCCCTAAAAAATCTCAAAGATATATTTGGAATCCAAGGTCACCTTTCCTACATTCGTAATTTTTTAGCCACCTTGGCCGAAAAATATCTCCCTTTCACCAGGCTAATGAAGATGGAAATCGCCTACCAAAGGGAAAAGGATTTCCAAGAATACTTCAAAACTCTCAAGCAGTACCTATTGAACCTACCGGTCATGATGACACTAGTGGAGGTAAATCCACACATATTATATGTGTTTTCTAGGTAACACTCACTTTGTTCCCTCTTTGCATAAAAGAATAGTGTGTTGAGTGAGAATAGTCTCTATTACCTCACATGAATAATTGTAGTTACTGATACCCAATACTCGGATATTGAGAAGAAATTCCTCACACTCCTATTTGTAGTGTAGAAGATGAGGAATTATATAACGACCCATACTTTACATACATTGTTATTTCTTCAAAATTAAATTACACTTATTACAACATATAACAAAACCATGAAAGGACTGTATAGGTATAGTGTCTTTAAAAACTGGTAAACATAAACAACTATCTCATAAATCATCTACATTGTCTCCCTTTTATTTTATCATATCTAGAGTCCCTTTTGGAATATATTACTTAATACCCTTCTTCCTGAACTGGGGAAAATAAAACATAAAAAAAAGTGATCTCAAATGCTCAATAAGGGTAAACAAAATAAATATCAATCACATCATATTCATAAGAACACATCATTTTGGAAATATTAACCTGCAAAAGAGATCATAATGTCATAACATGGGATAAATCATAGTAGTGAAATGTAATCCCAATAATCATAACATAAAACATGAAACTTTGTGGCATACACACATAATCATAGAGAATAATTTCTTAGTAGTCAAGACTCATTTCCAAGACTATCTTAGCGGACAAAGTCCATTTCTGAACCGAGTTCACTCCTCGTTTCAGTCCTGTATCACTGAACCGGATTAACCTATCGTTCCATCCATGTCTATTGCATGAGATATAAATCTTTAACCAATGAATTGGAGTGAGATATAGGTCTCACCCATATCATAATGAAACCATTATTATGTGTGCCACAAAATCATAAATCATAGCATAACCCATGTAATAGAAATGGGATTCTTAAACATCATGCCATCATAACATAATCCATATAAGATAAAAGGACATCATAAAATTAATTCCATCATAACATAATAAAATCAATGTAAAAATAGGGATAGAAACATAACCCTATATTATCTTATATGGAAAATAATTTTGATAAAACACTTGAACTCCATTCTTGAGTAAAATATCATTTCTACTTCAAAAAAACATTTTACTTTCTTAACATGTCATACAATTTTAAACTAAAAGAAGTTGATTAAAAATAAACTTGAAAACTTGTAAAGGAAGATTAATGGAAATAATGTTCTATGAAATAATAAAAATTCATTCATGTCATATAAGTTAAAAAAACATTCTTCTCGTACTTTGGCCGGAAAAGTCAAAAAGTACCTCGTACTAAAAACGACAAAAGATTCCTTTCATATCTTTTACTAAAAACTCACCATTGAGTAATATTGAATTTAAACAATTTTAGGAGGATAGAAATAATATTACATATTGATGAAACATGGATGTGGATGATAAATATTCCCCAGTAATTACCGAAGTATAAACAATCTCGGATAAAAATTGAGAGTGCGAGATTTTCCCTTACCTTAGGTCTGATTTGCTTCGTACATGTCTGAACCTCCTGTATAATGATTTAAATAATGGTATTGACTTATTCCAAAATCTTACTCATTGTTATGATATCATATATGTTCATATTCTTAGCTTCGTATTAGTAATATTTCATTGCTACTTGTTATTCGGGTGTTTATTGCTTTTTGTACTTATGCGTGTTTTGTCAAATAAATTCATATTCTTCTTTTTAGGTTATAGATACCTAATTTACAGAATGGTATTAGTGTAATATATATAATATTTATTCATTTATTTTATTTATATAATCATTATGCATTGAACATCATGTAGAACGAGTCACATCACATCGTGGAGAAGGTAGGTCGTACGTACGCACGAGCGATGATATCATTCCCATGATCATAGAATTGTATTGAACTGTATGTATACTATTTTAGAATCAATATAACTTTACAATAATCATATATATTTATTCTTTACACCATTAAACCCATACAAGTAAGGTGGTGGTGGAAAATAGATTACACCACTTCGTGGAGACGGTATTCCGTACGTACGCACGCGCGGGGATTTTGTTTTCCATAGGATGGATAGATGGTGAAATAGGGTTGTTTAATATTTATAATAACATATCCGTATATTAATGATACTGATGTTATTACTTAATAATTAAAAAACTAAAGAAGAGTAAGTAGAAGAAGAAATAAAGTTGAAAGAATCGGTAACAGACATTACCTCTTCTTTGAAGCGCCTCTTCTTAACCTCCTCTTAGGGCACTAAAGATGGCCTTTGAAGAAGACCAGGACCTCTCGGATGTTTTTAGGGAAGTAGATAAGAGAACTTTTGAGGGGTTTTTTAATCTTGAAGGCTCAAAGTGGTGTGAGGAGGACAGGGAGGAGGTGCCCTTTTATAAGGGAGGAGAGGGGCACTTTAAGAAAAACTTATAATATTATTTTATAATAAAGTCATATTCGGTTTTTAATAGCTCCAAACTGATTTATTTCGAAACTAAGGTGGGGATGGGTCTAAATAATCTCAACCAATATATTTTAGAAAAGTTTAGGAAACTATTTTAACCTTATCATTTAGATTTAACTCTAAGTTAAATAATTTAACTTTTACCGTGTCTTCTTGTTTTCTTCCACTATATGGTTAATAAAATTACTATAACAAGTCGAAAGAACCCCAAGTGGTTCATTATTAATATATATAACCTTATATAAGTCATTTTTCTGAACCTTAGATTTTTAGGAATAAAATAACAATTAATAATATAATATTTTTTTTAAAACTATTTATGTCAATTTTGACACTATTTGGTAATTGATTTTTGTGAAAATCATAACAGCATGATTATTTAAAAATAATTTAATTAAATAAATAATAATATGTCATATTGACCTATAAAATTAGTTTAATTCATGAAAAGTCTCAAATTACATCTATTTGGGTATTTATAATATCAATTATGTTAATATTTCCTTAATAAGGTAATTACTGCATCATCATTGTGTCATAAATTAATTAAATTATTTAAAGTCTAAAAATTATAAATAAAATACCATTATTTAGGAAATATTTTTATAATTATAATTAATATTTATAGTCGAATTTATCTTATTTATATCCCTGTATTAAAAATGTTTTATTTATTAATCTTTGATTTTAACTATTTTAAATCTTCTTTAAATAAAATAATATTAAATGTCCTAATCTTATCCAAGTGGACCTAAATGGTCATATTTTATTCCTAAGGTTGTTTTTGGTAGAATTAAACTTATCCAATAGAATTAGGACATGTGTTAGGGTAATAATAATACCATTTTTACCCTTAATAACCCTATTTACTTTTAACCGTGGTAAATAAAAGTAAAAAGTTATTATTCACCAAAAATTATTTTTATCTTATTGAACCAAATTTTACTCCTTGATGTTAACCATGTCTCTCAGATTTTCAAAATTCCACTCACAGAAGCGGTAAAATTATGTTTTATGTAAATTTTCAAACTCTCCTAGGTGGTGGGTAAAAGACGGTGAAAAGTTCAATAAAATTATAAAATGACTCCAATGAATTACTTTGAACATATATAGGTATTATGTATAAATTTTGACCAAAAATAAATTTATATAAAAGAAATAATTATTTAAATAAACAGTGGGTTTTTAAATAGTAATCCATTGTTTTCACTATTCATCAAAAATTGAAAGTTTTCAGAAAAATATCAAAAATTCACCCTAGGCTAATTTCGATATTCCGAATCCAAAAATGAAGTCCATTTTGAAAGATAAAATTTATAAAATTTAAAAAAGTGGGTATTACTATTCATAATGGCTAGTTTTAATAATATTTTAATAGCATATCGTTGTTTAGTGAAACTCAGTATTGCGTACAATGCAAGCTATCGAGGAAGGTCGCGATTGTGTATAAAGAAAGCCAAGCTAGTGTTGTGTATAGTGAAATATTCCTTTGTTGATAACATAAAAACAAAATATTTCTCATAAAAATCTCGGGAGTTACATTCTACCCCCCTTAAAATGAATTTCGCCCTCAAAATTCATAACTTTGTAACAAACAGATGAGGATACCTATCCCTCATCATATCCTCAAGCTCCCATGTAGCTTCTTCTAATTAGTGGTTCCTCCATAAAACTTTCACCAAGCGAGTGGTCTTGTTCCATATGACTTTTTTGCTACGATCCAGAATCTATATTGGTTGTTCTTCATAAGAAAGATCTTGCTCCAGCGGTACAACTTATGAGGTGAGTACATGTGAAGGATCAGGTATGTACTTTCTCAGGAGAGATACATGGAACACATCGTGAACATGAGAGAGATTAGGTGGAAGCGCCAATCAGTAATCTACCTTCCCAAAACAATCTAGTATTTTAAAAGGACTGATCTACCTAGTGCTCAACTTTCCCTTCTTTCCAAATCTCATTACTCTCTTCCAAGGAGATATTCGTAATAACACTTTATCACCCACTTCAAACTATAGGTCTTTTCTTCGGTTGTCGGCATAACTTTTTTGTCAACTCTGAGCTGCTCTTATGTTTTCTTGAATAGATATGACCTTTTCTGCCATCTCATCAACAAGATCAGGTCCTAGTAGATTTATTTCCCCAAATTCATCCCAGCAAGTTGGAGTCCTGCATTTCATTCCATAGAGAGCTTCATAAGGATCCATCTGAATACTGGAGTGAAAGCTATTATTATATGAAAATTCTACCAAAGGTAGGTGTTGATCCCAACCACCTTTGAAATCCATAGAGAAAGCTCTTAACATATCTTCTATAGTTTGAATTGACCTCTCAGACTAACCATCTGTCTGAGGATGATAAGCAGTGTTGAAACTCAAATTTGTATCCAGAGTATGCTGAAGACTTCTCCAAAACTTTGAGGTAAACCTCAGATCCCGATCAGATATAATGTAAAGTGTTACTCCATGAAATCTTACCACTTCCTTCACATATATCCTGGCAAGCTGATCAAGAGAGAAATCCTCTCTAATAGCAATGAAGTGTGCTGAATTTGTAAGATGATCAACTATAAACCAGATAGCATTATTGATTTTGGATGTTTTAGGAAGTCTGGTGACAAAGTCCATAGTGATGTTTTCCCATTTCCATTCGGGTATGGGTAATGGTTGTAACATCCCCTTAGACTTCAATATCTTAGCTTTAACTTGCTGAAAAACCAAGCATCGAGAGACATATTCAGCAACATCTCTTTTCATGCCATCCCACCAGAAGTACTCTTTCATGTCCCTATACATCTTCATGCTTCCAGGATGAATGGAGAATGAAGAACTATGAGCCTCATCCAGTAGATCCTTCTTTAATTCTGGGATGGGAGGAACACAAACCCGATTCCTGAACCTTATTATCCCATCACAATCAAGGTTGAATTCAGGAACATTTCTCACCTTCTTTTGAAACTCTATATCTTTTTTTTGTGCCTCTTTAATCTTCACATGTATAGATGGTTGAACATTCATTTGAGAAAGATAATATTTTTCCCCTTCCATTATAATTCCAAGATCCATTCTTTTTAAATCCATAAATGTTGGATCTTTTGTGATCCTCATCATGGATAAGCTAGCACGGTCTTATCGACTTAATGCATCTGCCACCTTGTTTGCTTTCCCAGGGTGATAATGAATTGAGCAGTCATAATCCTTAATCAGCTCCAACCATCTTCTTTGGCGCATATTCAGCTTCTTTTTGTGTGAAAATATACTTTAAACTTTTATGATCAGTATAAATATCACACCTTTCACCATAAAGATAATGCCTCCATATTTTTAATGCAAAGATTACCACAGCTAACTCCAAATCATGAGTCGGGTAATTTTTCTCATGTATTTTCAACTGTCGTGAGGCATAAGATATCACCATAACATTTTTCATGAGAACACACCCCAATACCTTCTTGGATGCATCACTGTAGATCACAAATCTTTCTCCACTACAAGGTAGTGTGATCACAAGTGCACTGTATAACCTTCTTTTTAACTCCTATAAATTCTCTTCACACTCCTCCATACAAATGAACTTAACTCCTTTTCGAGTCAACCTGGTGAGTGGATTAGATAATCATGAAAAATCTTTCACAAAACGTCGATAATATCCCGCCAAACCAGGAAAACATCGGATCTCAGTTACTGTTGTTGGTCTCGACCATCTTTCGATAACCTCTATTTTTGATGGATCCACAAATATCCCCTCTTTTGAGATTATGTGACCCAAAAATGAAACTTTTTGAAGCCAAAATTCACACTTGGTAAATTTGGCATAAAGCTTCTCTTTTCTCAGGGTCTTCAATACAATTCTCAATTGATCTTCATGTTCTTACTTTCTCTTTGAATAGACAAGAATATCTTCTATAAAGACTACCAAAAATTGATCAAGATAGTCTCTAAAGACTCTATTAATTAGATCCATGAAGATAACAGGGGCATTAGTAAGACCAAATGGCATCACTATAAATTCATAGTGTCCATACCTTGTACAGAAAGTCGTCTTTAGTATATCCTCCCTTTTGACCCTTAATTGATGATACCCTGAACTAAGATCAATATTGGAAAAGTATTGAGCTCCACGTAGTTGGTCAAATAAGTCATCAATGCATGGGAGAGGATATTTTTTCTTGATAGTGATCTTGTTAAGTTATAGATAATCAATGCAGAGTCTCATTGATCCATATTTCTTCTTAACAAACAGAACAGGTTCTCCCCAAGGTGATGCACTAGGGCATATGAATCCCTTATCAAGATTATCTTGGAGTTGCTTCTTCAATTCTTGCAACTCAATTGGGGCCATTATATAAGGTTTGTTTGA
Source organism: Viscum album (assembly GCA_963277665.1). Lineage (NCBI taxonomy): Eukaryota > Viridiplantae > Streptophyta > Magnoliopsida > Santalales > Viscaceae > Viscum > Viscum album. Next base: position 1,534,847,425 of record OY728142.1, on the reverse strand, counting down.
AATAGGTAAATCACCCGGTACGAGTTCTATTTAAAACTCAAACTCACGATTTGGTGGAAGACCAGGAAATTCCTCTAAAAAGACATCATCAAACTCTCGTACAATGGGAATATTCTTAATCTTGAGTTTCTCTCCAACCATTTGAGATAAATAACCATCATTTAGTGGAATCAAGACCCATAAGATGGAAGAAATTCCCACTGGAAGGTTATGTTCATCCTTGCATCGATAGATGATCATAGATTGATCTGGAATATGAAATGTGACTTCCCTTATTTGGAAATTGATATGATCTCCATGTAAAGAAATTCAATCCATTCCAAGAATCACATCAAATTCCACTATAGGAATGATCACAAGATTTGCAGGAAGCACTTTCCTACAAACTTCAATTTGAGAATAATTGTAAACTTTTGATGCGACTGTTGTGTCATTAGGGGTTGTCACGGTTAACTCAATATCTAACTACTAAGGTAATATGGTGATAATCGTAGAAAATTCTTCAGAAATAAAAGAGTGGGTGGATTCAAAATCAAATAAAACATTTTCTACTTTAGAGTGGATGGTAAGTGTACCTTTCACCACTTCGTTATCATACTCCACATCGCCGATAGAAATTTCATGTGACTTTCCTTTGTCTTTAACCTTAATAGTTTGTTAACATTGATCATCATCAACAACCCTTGGATTAGGGCATTGATTGGCATAATGTACCATTTCCTTTCACTTGTAACATTTAAGTGTAGGAGGTGCACTCTATGTAGCCTTTTCTTTGTTCGCATCATTAGACATCTTCTTCCCATCATTGTGGCATTCAAATGCTCGATGACCTTCTTTTCCACATTTGAAACATTTACTTGTCCCTTTAAGACAACTCCCTCCATGTTTCTTTCCACACTTTGAGCATAATGGAAAACTCATCATATTTTAAGTGTGCTCTTTATATTTCCCTTTGAATTACATTTTCCTCTTCTTATCAAACCCATATGACTGATGGGTTACTCCAATCCCCATATCAACCTTGAGAGCACATCGAACAATTTCCTCGTAGCTATTGAAGTCCTTTATGGATAACGCCCTTCGAAGACTTGGTTTTAATCCACTAAAGAATCGATTGATATTACTCTCAGGTTGGATAATAATCCCAAAAGCGTACCATGCAAGTATTGTAAAATTTTCTTCATAGGTACCAACAGATTCATCATCCTTTTTCTTCAGTTCAAGAAACTCCTTCTCTATCTTTGTTCGAAGAATACGAGGGAAGTACTTATTGAAAAATAAGTTATTGAACTCGTCTCATTCCATGGATTCAATTTCATCCCTTTTCCTCGTATTCTTGATAATATTCCACCATTGATCAGCTTAACCTTCCAAACGATATAATGCTAAGATGACTTTATCATGTTCATAACATTGAAGAACTGAAAATATCTTTTCAGTAGTACTGATCCATTGTTCAGAAACTAATGGATCAGTAGACCCGCTGAATGAGGGTGGACGCTGCCTCATGAAGGATTCAACAAAATTTTGCTCCTACCTTTGCTCATTTGGAAGTCCTGAATGATTTATAGCTTGAGAAAGTTGTGTGATCATGGCTACAAGATTTTTCATTCCATCTCCCATAATTTTTGGTTTCTTAGGGGGAAATCATTGCATTTCCCATCGCATTCAACATTAACACGGTTCCTTCGGGTTCTAGACATTGACTAAAACCAATAATCATAGTGTGATAAACACTAATCATAATAGGAAAAGCACATAATAAAGAATAAAATTTCACACTTAAGGTCTTATCATTGGTTATTCATGGCCATTTCTAAAACACTAAGATTGTGTTCTATGCTTAGACTTATCCTTAGGGTTCTTACTAAGGCTTTCACATCCTAGTTTCCAAAGGTTGACTATACCTTTCCTCTGATACCAACTATAATGACCCATAATTTACATACATTTTTATTACTTCAAAATTTAAGTACACTTGTTACAACATATGACAAAACCATGAAAGGGCCGTATAAGTATAGTGTCTTTAGAAACTGGTAAACATAAACAACTAGTTCATAAATCATCTACACTGTCTTCCTTCTATTTTATCATATCTAGAGTCCCTTTTAGCATATCTTATTTAATACCCTTCTTCCTGACCTGGGGAAAAGAAAACATACAAAAGGGTGAGCTCAAATGATCAGTAAGGGTAAAAATAAATAAATATCAATCACATCATATTCATAAGAACATATCATTTTGGAAATCTTAACCTGCAAAAGAGATCATAATTTCATAACATGGGATAAATCATATTAGTGAAATGTAATCCCAATAATCATAACATAAAACATGAAACTTTGTGGCATACACACACAATCATAGAGAATCATTTATTAGTAGTCAATACTCATTTCCAAGACTATCTTAGCGGACAAAGTCCATTTCTGAACTGAGTTCACTCCTCGTTTCAGTCCTGTATCACTAAACCGGATTAACCTGTCGTTCTAGCCATGTCTATCTCATGAGATATAAATCTTTACCCAATGAATTGGAGGGAGATATAGGTCACAACCATCTCATAATTAAACCATTCTTATTTTTGCCACAAAATCATAAATCATAGCATAACCCATGTAATAAAAATGGGATTCTTAAACATCATGCCATCATAACATAATCCAAATAAGATAAAAGGACATCATAAAATTAATTCCATCACAACATAATCAAATCAATGTAAAAATAGGGATAGAAACAGAACCCTATATTATCTTATATGGAAAATAATTTTGATAAAACACTTTAACTCCATTCTTGAGAAAAATATCCTTTCCACTTCAAAAAAACATTTTACTTTCTTAACATTTCATACAATTTTAAACTAAAAGAAGTTGATTAAAAATAAACTTGAAAACTTGTAAAGGAAGCTTCATGAAAATAATGTTCTATGAAATCATAAAAATCCATTCATGCCGTATAAGTTAAAAAACATTCTTCTTGTACTTTGGCCGGAAAATTAAAAAAGTACCTCGTACTAAAAATGACAAAAGATTCCTTTCATATCTTTTAATAAAAACTCACCATTGAGTAATATTGGATTTAAACAATTTTATGAGGATAGAAATAATATTATATAATGACGAAACATGGATGTGGATGATAAATATGCCCCAGTAATTACCGAAGTATAAACAATCTCAGATAAAAATTGAGATTGCGAGATTTTCCATTACCTTAGGTCTGATTTGCTTTGTACGTGTCCGAACCTCATGTATAATGATTTAAATAATGTTATTGACTTATTCCAGGATCGTAATCATTGTTATGATATCATATATGGTCATATTCTTAGCTTCGTATTAGTAATATTTCATTGCTACTTGTTATTCGGGTGTTTATTGCTTTTTGTTCTTATGCGTGTTTTGTCGAATAAATTCTTATTATTCTTTTTAGGTTATAGATACCTCTTTTAAAGAATGGTATTAGTGTAATATATATCATATTTATTCATTCAATTCATTTATATAATCATTATGCATTGAATATCATGTAAAACGAGTCGCATCACATCGTGGAGATGGTAGGCCGTACGTACGCACGAGCGATGATATCATTCCCATGATCGTGGAATTCTATTGAAGTGTATGTAGACTATTTTAGAATCAATATCACTTTACAATAATCATATATAGTTATTCTTTAAACCATTATACCAATCCAAGTAAGTTTGTGGTGGAAAACAGATTACACCACGACGTGGAGACGGTATTCTGTACGTACGCATGCGCGGTGATTTCATTTTTCGTAGGATGGATAGAAGGTGAAATAGGGTTTTTTCATATTTATAATAACATATCAGTATATGATTTATACTGATGTTATTACTTCATAATGAAAAAACTAAGTAAGAGGAAGTAGAAGAAGAAATAAAGTTGAAAGAATCGGTAACGGACATTACCTCTTCTTTGAAGCGCCTCTTCTTAACCACCTCTTAGGGCACTAAAGATGGTCATTGAAGAAGACCAGGACCTCTATGATGTTTATAGGGAATTGGAGAAGAGAAATTGTCAGGTTTTGGCCTATCTTGAAGGCTCAAAGTTGTGTGAGGAGGAGAGGGAGGAGGTTCCATTTTATAAGGGAGGAGAGGGTCACTTTAGAAAAAACATAAAATATTATTTTATAATAAAGTCATATTTGGTTTTTAATAGCTCCAAACTGATTTATTTCGAATATAAGGTGGGGATGGGTAGAAATACTCTCAACCAATATATTTTAGACAAGTTTAGGTTACTATTTTAACCTTATCATTTAGATTTAACTCTAAGTTAAATAATTTAACTTTTATCATGTCTTCTTGTTTTCTTACACTACATGGTTAATAAACTTACTATAACAAGCCAAACGAACCCCAAGTGGTTAATTATTAATATATATAACCTTATCTAAGTCATTTTTTCTAATCATATATTTTTAGGAATAAAATAACAATTAATAATATAATATTTGTTTTAAAAACTATTTTATGTCAATTTTGACAATATTTGGTAATTGATTTTTGTAAAAATCATAACATCATGATTAGTTATAAAAAAGTTAATTAAATAAATACTAACATGTCATATTAACCTATAAAATTAGTTTATTTCATGAAAAGTCTCAAATTACATTTATTTGGGTATTTATAATATCAATTATGTTAATATTTCTTTAATAAGGTAATTACTGCATCATTATTGTGTCATAAATAAATTAAATTATTTATAGTCTAAAAATTATAAATAAAATACGATTTTGTAGGAAATCTTTTTAGATTTCTAATTAATATTTATAGTCGAATTTATCTTATTTATAAATTTGTATTAAAAATGTTTTAGTTATTAAACTTTAATTTTAACTATTTTAACTCTTCTTTAAATAAAATAATATTAAATATCCTAATCTAATCCAAGTGGACCTAAATGGTCATATTTTATTCATAAGGTTTTTTTGGTCGAATTAAACTTATCCAATAGAATTAGGACATGTGTTAGGGTCATAATAATACCATTTTTACCCTTAATTACCCTATTTACTTTTAACCGTGGTAAATAAAATTAAAAAGTTACTATTCACCAAAAAATATTTTTATCTTATTGAACCATATTTTACTCCTTGATGTTAACTGTGTCTCTTGGATTTTCTAAATTCCACTCACAGAAGCGGAAAAATTATGTTTTATGTAAATTTTCAAACTCTCCTAGGAGGTGGGTAAAAGACGGTGAAAAGTTCAATAAAATTTTAAATGACTTTAACGAATTACTTTGAACTTATATAGGTATTATGTATCAATTTTGACCTAAAATAAATTTAAATAAAATAAATAATTATTTAAATAAAAATTCGGTTTTTAAATAGTAACCTAGTGTTTTCCCTATTCATCAAAAATTGAAAGTTTTCAGAAAAATACCAAAAATTCACCCTAGGCTAATTTCGATATTATGAATCCAAAAATGAAGTCCATTTTGAAAGATAAAATTTATAATATTTCAAAAAGTGGGTATTACTATTCATAACAGCTAGTTTTAATAATATTTTAATAGAATATCATTGTTTAGTAAAACTCGGTATTGCGTACAATGCAAGCTATCGAGGAAGGTCGTGATTGCGTGTAAAGCAAGCCAAGATAGTGTTGTGTGTAGTGAAATATTACTTTGCTGATAACATAAAAACAAAATATTTCTCATAAAAATCTCGGGTGTTACAAATTACATGTAGTAACACAAATTCTATCAGTCTCTTAAATTGATTCGCTCAAGTACATCCTTAGTATCCTCATGCTAACTGGGTGTCTGGCCCAATGGGTGGTCATTCTACAATAATATGACATCCATTTTGGGTTATAGAAGGAAATGAAAGGGGAAGCCCTGGATGATTTCCTTACAATAAATTCCACCCTAGAAAGTGCACAATTATACATCGAACCCCCATATAAGGAGGTTTTCTAAACCCATGACACTCTCCAGACATGGGATATGTATTTTGATAGAACCTCTTAAATTCCTACTGAAAAAAAGTATGGAAAATATGAATCTCAATCAGGTCGTATTAGAGATTGTATTTGTATCTCTAGAAAAAGGAAATTTTCCATACACTTTCTCGTTATCCAAAATATTCACAAATAATGAGATATAATTACAATCTCTCATCGTTATCTTAGAACTAGCCTTACAGCTATAGATATCCTACCTAAATATCAAACGGGACTTCAAACTAGTGATAAAACATATCAATGGTGAATATTACATCAAAAATGAATAATTTTCCCCTATCACTTGATATGTTAGGGGACTAATTGAAAAATTAAATTTTTATCCCACATTGCATCATGTTCCCCGATCATAGAATACTTGCACTGACACATTAGATAATGCAACCATAGTCATAGATGACCCAGATCTGGAGGAAGCAATATTCCATATCATGAACTGAAGAATTATCTTATGGATCATCGTCTATGATATATAATAAATAAATAAATTTAATACCACCCTATATTATGATGACCTAATATCCACCTTTAGAGAGATGGATCCCATAATCAGTTATCTCCAAAATGGTACTATTCCAATAGATCGAGCCAAAATGGAATAGATTTGGCATCATTCCATGAAATTTACCCTGTGAAATAACCCAAATGAGAAAATATCCCTCTATAATTGAGGACTTGATAGAATAATCCTTAAATTCATATAATAAAGAGTGATTCATGATGTAATGTAAAAAGTATATATAGGCTCCTATGATGCTCATCATTCTGGGACTAGGATATCCCACAAAATCTAGAGGTTGGGTTATTACTGGAAAACCATGATACAGGACTATGTGGAATTCACCAAGAAATTTCATGCATTATAGATCCATGAAAACTTCATCCATTATCCCCCAAAATTTCTACATACAAATAAATATTCTTGTTCGTTTATCATTTTTGGAATAGATGTTGTGGGGACATATCCCCCATCCATAGCTACGAAGTTCAAGTATATCCTTACTCCTACTAACTTCTTCTCCAAATGGTCTAAGGAAATACGCATTAATGAATTCAGAACATATAATATCATCAGCTTCATAAAGACCCATATCATCACCAGATTTTGGGTCCCTCACACAATATTAATGAACAATGGAAACAACTTATATTCTATGGAATTGAAGAAATTCTACCAGGATTACAAAATTAAGTTCAATCACTCATCCCAATATCATATAGTGGAAAATGAAAATATGTATGTCTTTAACCAAGACCTTGTTAAACATACTCCATAATATGAAAAATAAAGACAAGAAGTCTTGGTCAGAGAAACTTCTCCATGATTTATGGGCCTACCATACCAAAACACATACTTCTAAAAAAGAAACTATGTACAGATTTCTATATGAGACTGAGGTAGTATTTCTCATAGAATTCCAGTTTCCATCACTTCAAATACCCATATGTGGATAAATCCCAAATGATGAGCAATCACAAAAGTATATAGATGATCTAGAATTGATCTATGATAGCAGGTTTCATACCTTGAAAACCTTAAAGTCCATCAAAATAGGATCGCACGGGCCTTCAATAAAAAGATCTTTCTTTGTTCATTCCTCCAAGGATAATTAGTGTTGGCTCTCAGAACCCCAATGATACTAGTGAAGAAGAATCCAAAGATATAACTCAAATGGTAAGGGACTTATATTATATATAATTTCTATCAAAATAGAGCCTACTTATTAGACACAATGGATAGGGATCATTTCAAACCCCCCACCAATGTGGGATTTCTCAAGAAATTTTTTTCATAGATGTCAAAAATCCTCAATTTCTGGAAGCAAGACTTTAAACTGAACCACATCTCATGTCCTAACCCCAAAACACTAAACTATACAAAGAACATCCTCACTATATGCTGTTAAACTATACTGATCCCCCAATGGTTCATCTTCATTAATATTGGGTGACTCAAGTCCTGGCAGCAAGCCTTTAAACTACATAGTGACTCATGTCCAAACCATGTGATGCTAAACTTTATAGAGCACATCCTCACCGCATGATCTTAAAATACATAGATCCCCAAATGGTTCATTGTCATTCATACTGGATGACCCATGTCTTATCAATAAGACTTTAAACTGCACAACATCTCACATCCTAACCCCATGACATTAAATTTTATAGAACATGTCCTTACCATACGTTATTAAATTTCATGAAATATTTCCTCACTGCATGACATTAAACTACACAAGAAGCATTATATCACTAACAACTTTCCATAGACGGTCTAGATCTATGAGAAAGAGGGATGAAATTCCCCATCCCCATGTGATATTCAACTCCGCATAGGGATTTTATCCTTATAAGAACTATGTGTTTCTTGATTCCTTCCATCACAGGAAACATAGTGATTCCCAACCCTCTTTTTTGGGATCAATCATACTGTTACTTCAATTTTACATTGTGTGACCCTCTTCCTCACTAGAATACATTAAACTACATGATTGATTTCCTTATTCTATGATGTTAAACTGCACGGGTTTCTAGAACTATGTACATCTTGATTCTCATTCCAATGATATATGTAGGGATTCCTTGATCCTATATCTTGTTTAATCCACCACATGATGAAAAATACCCTTGTTCTATCCTTAATCATCTCTTCATGGTGATAGGAATCCTTACCATTCCTTTTTTATCACACCGAACATAGCTCACATGAGCATAGGAATTTCAAAAAGGGATTCCCCACATGAACAATGAATATCATCTCATGAAAGGGCTATCATAGTCCCAAGTGCAAGACATTAAAAGGTATACCATGAAACCTAACTACATGATGTTAAACTGCATGGTTTATGTCCTTTTCAATACAAAAAAATACACATTACTGTAGACCTCACCTAAGAGGACCACTATTGTTGGTGTTGGTTTTCTACCACACCTTTATTTTGGAACTATGTTTGACTTAATTCCTAGTGTCATGGGATATGTAGTGATGCCCAAATCTCCATCCCAGGGTCCAATCACAAAAAATAGACACAAAAAAATCCCCTTCATTCATATAAGTTATCCTTTCATAAGAATCTATTATCTAAAGAACTATATGTGTCTTGATTCTTAATAATGTAGGATATATAGTGATGCCCATATCTCCATCCTAGGGTTTAGTCACAGTACCCCTATTTATGTGGAGAAGTATACATCCTTTCCACATGAGGTTAAACTACACGGTTCCTTAAGAAATACATGTGGCTTGATTCCTGTCATCACAGGATACATAGTGACATCAGGATCTCCAATCCTAGGCCTTGATACAACAATCAAGAAAAACAATTCCTACTTTTTTGTACGGGTCAGACCTACGTAGAGATTTTCCCATTAAAAATAATATGTCGCTTAATTATTATCATCACAGGATATGTAGTGATGCATGGATCTCTAATCCTGGGCCTAGATACAACAACGGATAAAAATTTCACCTCAACTACATAGGGGTTGAGTCATACAAGACCATTTTTCCTATGTACGAGTCAGATCTATGTGTGCCCTTCTTGTGCATGTAATATATCTTGCATAATTTTTCATGTTGATTCCCATGTCTTTACCATATGACAATTAAACTGCATGGAAAATATCCTGGTTGCATAACATTAAAACTACACAATAAATACATCTTTACCGCATGATGTTAAACTGCAAGGAAAATGTTTTTACCACATGACATTAAACTATACAGAACCAAGTACATCCCTTCTACATGAATTTAAACTATACAAACCATTATCCATTATCATCCCTCTTCAATGGACCATGAGAGCATTACCCTGGTCAAACAAAGTATGGGATTCTTCCATCATCATTTAAGAACCTAAATTCATAAATCACACTTCATGTCTTGAGCACCTCAAGGTGTCAAAAACCTTTCATGGCCCTTGGAATTTAAAATGTATCTCTCTAATTGACCATGTTATCAATGCATAAGGGATAAAACCTACCAACTAGAGAAATCATGGATCTATAAGGAGGTATTTATAATCCTTGCGATCATGATGTCACCATGGTTGAACTCAACACCTGAGGGTGTTCTAGACCATCCCTCATATGATTGTCCCATATCATTTATCATGACCTAATAACCTTAATCTATGTATTAAAATATTTTCATCTCCCTATTATAAGGATGTTGGAGTGCTCTTGACCTTGGGTATCCTAATCGGGATCTAGTTTATCATCCCCTATACTAGGTCCATATGTGTTTTGACCTTAAACTGCTTGAAATTTGGTCAAATTTTTTTAACCTTAAACTCTATCCCATAATGGTCTAAATAACAAGACCTTAAACTACTAAAGAAAGATACATAAAACTTATTAGGTTGAAAACCCACAAAGGGAACCCTAAGAAAAAATTTAGTCTTCTCTCACTAAACTCTTCATATTCATAGTTTAGGCAAAAATTAGGGCACAAATAAACAAGTCATAAATATAATAGGGCCTACTTTTTATCCCTAGTAAATTCCAATCTATGCTCATTGGGCCTTATGGTTTAATAAAATTTTAGAGTAATTATTTTTCACATCTCCTCTCCATGAGAATATATTATCTAGGCAGAGACACAACTTTTATGGTGCTTGAACCCTTCTTGGTATTACACTTTGCACAAATCACACTTCATTATTTGAGAACCTTGTATCACCATAAACATTCCATGACCCTTGGGAAAGGATAATCAACTTCAAGGGACCCTTTGTTTGACTATGAATGTATGCCTATTGCTTTAACATATAATCTTATGGTCGTCAAACAAAAGCATCACTATGTAAAAAATAATTTTTGGTTCTTTTGATCCCTGACATTATCGCAGTAGAACTCAGCACCTTGGTATTTTATGGGTCATTCCCGATATAATTTTCTAATATAATCCCCTCGACTCGAGAACTTTGTAATATGATTTAAAATCCCTATACCAAACTATCCAATAGGATTCGACATCCTCGACATTAAGTCACCATGTTTTGTACCCTTTATCCAAGTAGAAATTCAGTACCCCATTCCCAAACCTTTGATGTCCTACACCTCATGATTCAAAACTATAGGGCATAGGGATCAAGCTTCATAATTAAGATTTGAACTACCCTAGGGTTTTAGAACCCTTCCTGAATAGCTTTCCTCTTTACCCAACTTCATCATATGTACTTTTGAGTCTTTGTGAATCTTTCATGGACCTCAAAAAGGAGAGGAGATCATCTTTGATTGACCATGATATCAATGTATAAGGGATTTGACCTAGAAAATAAAGGCATATCCTCCTTACATGAAAGGAACTATGAACCTTGTGGGCTCTAGAAACACTATGTGAGAACCTGGAACCTCCGGGTTTTATGGTTCATCCCCGATATGTCTTCCCCATCCCATATTTATAGAATCAAACTTTTGGGTTATGACTTACGTCACCCATATTCTAACTATCTAGGTGCTCCTAGTTCCCCTAGTATTTTAACCCCAACCAATATTACCCCCATAAATCTTCCAGGACCCTTGGAAAAAAGTGGAGATACCACTTTTTGAAAAGGATACTGACACATAAGGGCTTTGACCTACCAACTAGAGGCATGTCATCCTTATAATAAAGGATATCTAATCCTTGTGAGCCTCAGCAAAACCATGATAGATCTCAAAATCCTAGTTTTTTTAAACCCTTCCTAACATGTATGCACCATATTCCATGATCATTGATCAAGTCCTGGTAGTAATACTTAAAACAGCATGGAATCCTGATGCCCGAGCTAAAATACCCTAAACTACAGTGATAGAAGGTCCAAGCTAAAATACACTAAACTATAGATATAGAAGGTCTAAGTTAAAAAGAACCTAAACTATAGGGATACAAGGTCTGACAAAAAATAACCTAAACTATAATGATAGAAGGTCCGAAATAAATGACTCTAAACTACAGTGATAGAAGGTATGAGCTAAAAAACCATAAACTATAGCGATTGAAGGTCCGATCTAAAAGACCTTAAACTACAGTGATATAAAAACTGAGCTAAAATACCCTAAACTACAGTGATAGAAGGTCTAAGGTAAAAGATCATAAACTACAATGATATAAGGATTGTTAAAACATAACCTAAACTACAACGATATACTATCCAAGCTAAAAGACACTATACTAAAGTGATAGAAGATCTATTCTAAAAGATGCTAAACTATATAAATAGAAGGTCAAAGATAAAATACCCTAAACTAAATCACAGTCGTGATTTAATCTACAAGAATGTAAAATATTTTAAGGTCCACTATATAAACTTGGATAAAATCAAGCTATGGTCACTAAGCCTATCGACTTCAGAAAGAGATAGATAAATATCCATATGGGACATATATTTGACCCAATTATCCTTTTTTGAAACAAGTAATATCAAGATAACTGGAATAGATATATCAATGATGAACCTCATGATTGGTCGGAATTTATGAGAACTTCTCAAAAAGAATTTGTTATGATTTAAATATCCAAATCTATACATTCAGGTTTACTTGTTATTATAAAAAAGATGGTTATCATTGGATATTAATATAACATTGGATCAAGAAGGTGTCAAGAACATCATGAATTAACAAAAAGTATACAAAAACATATAGAGTTATATAGATCCATTCATTAATGGCATACTAAAGAAGGAATATGCACATATTAGAGTCTCTCCCATGAATATACAATCCAAGGAAAATTTATAAAATTATAATTCCATCATAGGATGTGATAAGAAGAATACTTAAACTCTATAATCCTCTACTCTAGAGAGGTAACAGATTGGAATAATTGGTAAATAGACTCAGTTTCCACTTCCACAACCTCCTACAAATTCTCCACCCTAGAAATGGCTTCAAGCCTCACCTTCTCCACCACATCAAGAAGATCTTGTTTCTCTAAAACAATATTCTTTGATATTTGGAGTGCATGTTGGAACTAGGATTTCTCTTTTTTAAGATGGGTGATCTATGATTTAAAATGGATTATCACATACTAGATATGGTAAATTTCAATCTTCCTAGAATTGACCACATTTATATGACCTTCCACATCCACCGCATGTTGGGAAGCTTCATTTACATCATCATGACAATTATTCTTTACTAAAGAGGAAGCCTCAATAGCTGAGACCCTCTATTCAATGGCCATCTTCCTCTCTCTTAGAGAGACCACCTCCTCAGTGTGGGTATAAATGGTGGTATAATTAAGTACCTCATAACCAAGGGTGGGAAACATAAATCAAAGGTGGCCCAACTAATCTTTCAACTCTTACAAGGTAGTCTCTGAAAATAATTCCAAAATATCCCTCTACATTTGTTGTTGTAATGACTGGTAGAATGAAACAGACCCCTAGCCTTGATCAAATCCCATATTGGGAATGGAAATGTATTTTGGGACTAGTTCACTCAGATAAAGAGGCATTCTCACGGTCTTTAATGAAGTGGGAAGGTAACTAGCCTCAATATTGGTTGATCCAATAGGAGGAACCTCCAAGGGAGTAGGGACTACAGCCTATGAACATTGAGGTGAATACACTCCCACAAGGTTCATAGGGTTTTATCATCCAAAAGATAATAATATGATGTCACCAAATAAAAAATGGATGTGAATGATTTTAAAAACATAACTTTCTTGGTCATTTTTCTAGCAACATCCACTGCCCCAAATCCATCATCATGTGAAGAGGAAACACCTTCTTATGATGAGTATCTTCATGGAACATATCATGATTTTTCTAAAGATGTATTCTGCTCTCCACCCTGTAGGGTTGTAGAAAAAAAAGGTATTGTTGAGAGATATGACACAAATAAACAAAGTGATCAGTTTTGAATAAGTATTAACCTTCTTAGAAACTCGCTTACATCAAGGATAATGTAGTAATATAATATATAAATGTGTTGGTGTACTTCAAAATCACATAAACCTATTCCTAATCAAGTGGTTCGACCAATAAGATATCTACATTATGGAATGGGAACGATTGAGTCAGAACCTTAGATACCTCTACTTCTTGACGGGTTAGGCCCAATAGAGAAGGGTCTTCTAATTCTACTGAACACTCTCCTTCATCCTCAAGAGTAGATATATTCTCCTATAAGTAGGCTCAGAAGAGACCTACACATTTTTTACAAGTCGGGATGTGGTACTGAAATAATCCAAACCAATATAAGGGTGAAATTCCATACTTACTTGGGGGTTCTAGAGAAGGAGACTCTAACAGTTTGGAGCACTTCCTTTTTCCCTTCCCATTCAGGATAGGATTTTTAGGGGTGATGATACCAAATTCATTACTCCAGAAATGGAAATATCTTCCCTCATATGGGACAGTTGACCCATGAATCCATCATCATCAGTCTCCCAATCCTTTCCAAATTACTCTCCCACTAACATACCCTTTGGATAATATACTAGGGACAGAAGAATTTTAAGGTCCTATTATAATTACCATTGTGTCAAAAAACACGAATTACATCAATATAGTTATAATAGCACCATTATTCTTTAAACATAACAAAGAATTCATCCTCACCTCTTCATCAGTGGAAGGATAACTCTGTTTGTACACATAATTTTTTAGCATAGCCAAAATAACTATTTGGAATACCAAAATGGAATAAAATATTTGACCCTTGATGCTTTTGAAAGCTACTTCAAGGTCTCGGAAGAAGGCCCTAGCCTCCCTAGGATGGTCTTTGAAAGTGATACCTAAAGGTTCAGTGACATGGAATAAACCTTCCAAAGGTAACTCTGATTGGTACAGTATACCTCAAGGCTTGGCCTCTAAGTTTTGTGTCCTCATAATCATCCACTATCAACATGTGACCAGAAATAATTACTCTCATGTGTCCTATCCCTCTGGAACTACACTCGTTGTATCTGTATCAGTTGTTGCTTCTACCAGAAATGTAAAATGCCTTATTTCTCAGTAAGGTGCTTCTGAGGATATTATTCCTCTCGAAAACAATTTCCTTCCAAGCCTTAGGTTTTCCTTGGAAATCATTGTTAACTGGAAGGTTTCACTTACCAATTTGGATAATTTTCCATTGGTATATGAGAGAATCCAAACCTTAACATAATGTCAGGATAAACCAATTACTTCATCGTGAGAAGGAAAGTTTATCTTAGAATGGGTTTCCACCTTGGTGAACATGAGAAAAAAATTAAGATACCATCAAATTCTCCTCGGCTTGAACATAAATAGAGTGAGGACATATTGATTGTACACACCAGAACTGACAGCTAAACTGAAAGGGTGCATACAATTCATAGAGAAGGTCCCCATAAATATGGGGGAAAGTATTCCCACTTAAAGTGAAATCATATAAACTCTTTCCTCAATAAAGTACCCTATATCATCAACCATATCTCATGTCATCATTGTCCCATAGGGTCTAAAGAAGAAATGGTTATAAAAAATCATATAATACCTAACATCCTGAACCTTTAGTTTGATAGGTCTTAACCTACTGATACACTAGAGGTTTGGTTTTAAGTGAATCTTGGGAATGCCATGGATTTTCAAATATTCATAGCCTCCTAGATGAGATCCTATTCAACCCCATAATACTTAAAGGGGGTATGTTATCCTGTAAAGGAATTTACCATTATAAACATGGTGCAGATGGTGATAAATTTTGGAAAACACATGGATGGCTAGCCCGATACACTCCCCCCAACCATTGAGGTCACCATCATTAAAGTGGAAACTCTAACTCCAACTTTTTCCTTAATTGGAAGTACACACTTAGTTACATGGTGAGGAAACCTGCCATTTGAATAGCTTGATCAATACCGAAGATAACTTCCCATCCCCATTCTTTAAATTTCTATTATTCAACCATATAGAAATAAGTTCACGCTATGATATAGGATTCCTCCATAGGATATGCATTTAGCTTTTATCTTATATATCATAGTGTGAATTCTTGATGAAATATCATGCCCATGTCTTAAATGGTATATGTTATCTAGGAAGTGGCTCCTTCTAGAGGGCCATTTCAGCTAGCCTGGTCAGTTATCAGGTGAGAGTAGGAGTCCTTATTATATCATCCCAAGAGGAACATGGGGAGGGACTCATTATACATCCCACCCAATATGGGCTCACTGCATATCTATTAAACATCCCTAAGGATAATTCCCACATTTACATTCATGATGTGGAAAGTGTTTGTGTATAGACTACAATGACTAAAAATTCAATAATCAGACACTTGTTGCAATTAGAAAATGTCTGTGAGACCCAGAAACCCTTGTACACTCCAATTTACTTCAAATATTTAGTTAATTAAGATGAAATGTATATCACCTATAAGTTTCATCCCCAATCCATTCTACAGCTGCCCCCAGATCGAAATTCCCAATGGGGAACCCACCCAAACTTCTAGTTTGAGGCATACTTCCTCATTATCGAACATTACATATGAACATACAAATTAGGTTCAAGATTTATCCCATTAAATTATATAGTCATGTATGTTAGTATATTCTCATCTTCATGGTCTCCCTCAATGACAAAATATCCTATCTAAATATGTTCTCTCGAAAAGTTTTATGGGTTTTCTGAACTCAAGAGGTGGGTATTAATGATGACTTGGGATAATGAATGGGAGTATCATTGCTAAGACCAAACCCCTAATGAGAAAAATATGAAATAGGATAGTAACCAAGTTTCAATCACATAAACTCTATCACACTTAGCCTAAGTGGACCAATACCATGATGAAAAGTTGAATACATACATGAAACAATAGAACCGTGATGGGCCATCACTACCTTTTCCTCTTTCCTTGAAGGCTTGTGAGAAGTATAACAAGATTCAGAATCCATCTAAAAAAATTAAGTGGAATATGTTAGGTGTATAAAAATAAAATATTTCCAAAGGAAATATATAAAATTCCAGAAAATTCATGAACATCACATGGATCAGTAGGGAATTCACAAACTTCATGAAATATTCATGAATAACCTGGTCCATGAAGATCCCATGGACCACATAAACCCAATAAATATCATGCAACCCCATGACCCCTCATAATGATCTCAGTATCGTGACCTCTACATGGTCACATGAGATGAAAAATAGTCGAAAAGGATCATGAGATCAATCTAGAAGATCCTACGATACCTTAAAAGTCATCCACACATCCCCATAGTTAATGTTCATGAAATTAATAAAATTGTGTTTGTGGTAGATTTGAACAATAACCTATGAAAAGAAAATATTTTGAAGGATATTCTCATGGTAATTTCATGAAAATTAATCTCATGATCAGTTCAGGTAGAAGGGTCTTTCAAAAGGATTACATAACTGAGGTAGGGTGAAAGAGCTCTGAGAGGTTGAGTAGCCAGTGAATGAACTTCTCTCAACTCCCCTATTTATACTCTATTCCATAGAATACCAAAAATCACCCAAAATACCAAACATCACCAAAGATACTGATTAGAGATACCACCAAACCCTTAGTTGGGAATTTTGTTTCCTTATAAGTGAGCCATTATCCTTGTGAATGTCGTTCCTGATAGAGGAATTTGTTGACATCCTTCAAATGGGAATTAGAAAATTCATAAGGGAAGAAATTCATGAATATGGGTATTATTTTCCCTAAAAATAAAAGTAATAATAAGGTGGTCAAAATCATACGAGTCACATGAACCCCTGTAAGACACACAATCATGAGACCTTCATAAGGTCGTGTGAAGGAGCCATGTGTAGCGCATAACCTATGGAAGATCCTATGGAGACCCTTTGTAAAGTAATTATTATCTTCAGAATGTTTCCTAGATAAATTTTTGACCACATGGTGGCTATCAGAAAATCACCCCTAGGTCATGTGAATTTTCAGGTGGTAGGCACCTGACAATCCAACCAAAAAATCATGGAAAATAGAGGAAAAAATATCAAAAATTTAGGAGCCTCTTGCAGTTGTAAAACTCACGTGATACAACCATGTGTCCCACAAGACAATATGGAATCCCCAGTGACATGCCTTCTTGGTCTTGCAAGAGCCCGATGGCATGTCACCCCTGTCACATGAAAGGATTTGGATACATTGAGGCAGTCTTGTGCTCCCCCTTTGGCTCCAAAAAATAAGTTGGAGGGTTTTTCCATGATCATGCTTGTACATCACCATAAAACATTTATTTAGTAACGCAGATCATCACTGATGGGAATAATTATTGTCTTAGACAACACTCGTGCAAGCTCACAACATCTGAAAGCCTTTTAAAAATGAAAGAAGGAAATAAAAGGGAGATGGAGGGAGCCTCTTGCAGTCATAAACTTCAGGCGATGCATTTGTGCACTCCTCAAGAACCCATGAAGGCCCCATAGAAAGCCATATTTTTCTCATGAAAGTCTCCTTGAAATACATCATGGTCTCATGTAATATCCCGAACAAGTCATCAAAGATCACATAAATTTCTTTCAGCAGTCATATTGATCTCATGAAAGTCCTTAGACATATCAGCCTTAAAATGTGAAAGTCTTGCATCATGTCCACATAATTCCAAAATACCATATTAATTGAATATATTCCAATAAATGGGGAATTGATGGTATGGTCTCATGATCACTGAAAATCATGCCACGCCCCCATAATGACCTATATTAAGACCTTGTGAAAACCTGTAACATCAAATCCCTCAACTAACTCCAGCATGGACTTGTGTGATGCATGCCATTAAAAGAGGAGAATAATTAGGATAGAGAGTCCTATAAATCCCCAAACCTAGCATCAAAAAATTAATCCTTGGATCCTCACACTTTCACACTCATGCATTAGAGTGGATTTCTCTAAGTAGTTGATCTCATGATTGGAATGGTTTTTGGAAGGTAAAATCTAGGGAATGACCTAAGAAGATCATACGACATGAATAGGAACTTCACGTGATCATCCCTAGATTATGTGAAGGACTTTAGGTATCTTATGTGAAGGAAATCCCACATTCATGAATAATAATTCAAGACTTAATTGAATTAACACTAAAAAAATCTAAGACATATGCAATAAAATGCCGAAACAAAGACTAAAAAGATGGGAGACTTATGTGAAAAAAATTTACACATATCCCCATATACTTCGTATCAACCACCCTGGTAATGTGAAATCACTAAGCCATGTCACCCAGATCAAGTGGATCTCCTTTGGTATATTATTTGAATCATGTGAATTCCCCTAGACGTTCTAGAGAAATTCATATGGCGCTTTCTGATAATTCCACCCAAGCCTCATGAAACCATCTAGGCTCATCATACAAAACTTATAATGACATCTAGACATGTATATTAAGTTATATGGAGGAACCATTATATGTTAACTAAGTCTCTCAATGGCATCAGGACATGTCAAATGGATCTCACGATGTCCTCTAGACAAGACAACCAGATCTTGGGACACCCTCCAGGTATGCCATCTGGTTCTTGTGAAATCCCCCAGACATGTCAGTAGGCTTTTATGATGAAGCCTAGATAATTCATTTGGGATATGTGGAACCCTACAAACATTTCACATTTACTCTTGTAACACCCTCCAATATTGTTATCCATTTTCCTGATGACACTGGAGAAAGTTAGTTGGATCATGCGACGTCCTCCAAACATGTCATCCAAGATCATGTGATGTCTTCCAGAATCAACTAGCCGTGTCTTGCAATGTCCTCTAGAAAAGTCAACATTGTTCATGAAATGGAATTCAGTAATTCTATACAAATTATTTGATGTCTCTCAGACAAGAAAACCAGATCATGTGTTTGTCTTTTTACATGTCAAGAAGACATCCTCTGGCATTCCAAATAGAAAATCATGGCATAATGAGCAGATAATCAACGTATGTCAGGAATAAAAGCAGTCCAGGTAAAGCATACATCCCAATATTTGATAAATATTTCTAGCCTCCATATAAGGGAAGACTCAATGTGTAATCCTAGACATAAAGAAATATGATATCTCTAATTCCTACTATAACCAGGATATGTCTGATTCCTTTTTAATTCTTTAGATCAATATAAAACCTCCAAAGAGTTGTCCCAGTTCATAAGTCATGCATCTATAACCAATGAGACTGGTTATTTTCCATCCCTTACTTCTCACACTGAGCATAGCTCATGTTGTCTTAGGGATTTTCAATGATTACATCATTTTCTTTATATGCCTTTATAAAGATAGGGGAAACCTCACCATGTAATACCCAATCAGTGACATAATATGATATGTTTCTCATATAAGGGCAGCATCAATGTGTAATCCCCCTCATAAAAACTATGAGAACTCTTATTTCTATCATAACCAGGATACATAGGACACCTTCTTAAGTCTCGAGGCCCATGTAAAACCTCCAAATGGTTGTCCCAGTGCATAATTCCTACATCTAAAAGTAATGAGACTAACTGTTTTACATCCCTTGTTTCTCACACCAATCATAGCTCATGTGGTATTAGGTAGTTTCAGTGATTACATCATTCGAATCATAATCCTCTATAATGATAGGGGAAGCCTTATCATATAACCCTCGATCTTCAATATAATATGATATTTACCACATATAAGGAAAACCTCTATGTGTAAGCCCCATCCTATTAAACTATGGTGACTCTAATTCCAACTATAACCATGATACATAAAATATCTTACTAAGGCCTAAGCTCACATGGTAATCCACTACGGTGTAAGTCCTACCATGTCTCCAACATTCCAACCATTAGGACCCAATAACTACCTTGGGATGATCATCCTTCCTCATCCACTAGCGGATTGAGAAGCCACTGAACTTTGATGAATCTGATTTCTTCCACAACCAGAATAAGTTGGATGCCTTCCTAAGGTATGATCCCTATATTAAGTATCCAAAGGGTTTTCCCATCACGTAATCCCTATATCCATATGAAATAAAGATAGTTACTTATTATCCCTTGTTTCTCACACTAAGTATAGATCACATGGGATTAGGAAGTTGTGATGATCACGTCATTGGAATCATGAATCTCTACCAGCTAAGGAAACCTCAGTGTGGAAACCCCAATATGTGGTATGATATAACTACCCAGTATATATGGGTATCTACCTTGGGGAAGTTCATAAGGGAATGAATGAACTATGATAACTCTGATTCTTTCCATTACCAAGATATGTAGGGAATCTCCTCGATATGCAAGCTCAAATACCAGGTTCCCAAGTTCCCATTAATATGTTCTTTTTGTATGATGTCAAACTATACAAGTTTAAAAAAACTATGTGGGGTTTTTACTGTTATACAATAGGATATGTAGAAAACCTCATAATTGATCAAACCCATCATTGAGATATTAACAACCTCCCTAGATAACAACAAACTCTAGATTTCCTGGTTATAAGGCTTCAACATATAAGTAGCTACCCACTAAAAGGAAATAGATAAAGAACCTACGACACATATATATGGGTTCACCAACAAGACCCCCATATCTTTGTATATAAATACACTAGACCTATGATCTTTATATTTGGGTAACCATACCTCTATCAAGATTAGGAAGATATTCTTGAACATATATTAAATCTATAAGAGAGTCCTCTAGTAGGAAACAATTCCCCCCAAAAGGGTGTTATGAGACTAACCCCCATCCTCTTAACCAACGTGAGTTCTTAAGTGCCATTAGGCCCAAAAACCCAACTAACCACCCACCATTGGAAATTAGTTCTGTAACTAGTTTTGGATGTGGAAATTGTCTGGAGTTTCTATGAAATATTAACAAATGGTGAGCCCAATGATAATGATTGTGCAGAACATTGAACCCCCCATAATTAGACCACCAGAAAAAATCCACCCACATATTTCTAAGGAAAATATAGGGAGATAACTTTCTTGAATATATGGTTTGTTTCTTATGAAAATCAAAAGTCTAGTGGAAGTAGAAGCACATATAATAACCCCTCATATTTTATTATTAAAATTGGGGATAAGTGAAAAATGAATTTTGGTTCACTTAATCTCATGGTGATATTATCAAAGAAATATTGTTAATTAAATAAAGGGAGGGATTTTTGAAGTCCCATGAGTGTGAAATGGATTTGTTGACAATATATATGGAATGGGTTTATTGTTAATAGAATTGTTGATGAAACATGTTGAGGTTTTTTTTTCAAGTTCTATGGCTATTGTAAATATTGACAATGTGATGTTTAACTAAGTAGAAACATTGGAGAGTAGAGATAAACCATAGATATAATTCTCCATGATGTAGTGTATCTATTAGAGGTATATTATACTATAGTGCATATAGATAAACTATAGAGGACATATTGGATAGTTATCTAAAGTATGTCTACATCATAGTTACCATGACTATATCACAGTTTTGATGATTGCATCATAATAGAAGATGAATGATAGAAGAAAGAAGGTCAATCTTGTCCATTGTGGAAGGAGGTAACATAGCACTCATGGGAAGAACAAATGAGGTATTCTAAGAATTATAGTCCACATAGGACACAAAATAATGTTCTTGGGTGAAATCACATGGGTTTGGGAAGGTGGGCCTCTATAGGTGAGGTGCAGCCTGTGAAGCCTATGGGTGAAAGTGTACCTAAGTGATGACCTCGATGTCGACTCGAACACTCAGTATGTATGAATTTTATTATATTAGAGTGATCAACCATGGGGAGAACTGATATCATGCTTGGATTTTATAGGCTACATCATAGTCATATGGACCATAATGTAAAGGCATGGCTGAGGAATTTTTGTGCCTCTATAGATTTTGAGGTAACCACGTTGCAACGGTGAAGGTTTCACCACAACCCCATTAGAGAATAAGAATTACACACCATATATATTCCTTGTGACAACACATTTTAAAAATTGGTAGAATAAAAATTTTGGTTCTCCAATCATACAAGAGGACATTCTATAGTAGAAGTGGTTACACCACATTCATTTTGGTGTGGTAAAATTTAAGATGATATAAAGAGGAGGAGGAGATTATGGTATAATGGGGGAGTTAATAACTGAGTTTTTTGGATCTTTTCAAAAATAGAATACCATGAAACATAGTGATAAAACATTTCAAAGTGTCTCATACTATGCCACAGTGTTACAGACCATGTTGTAGTAAATTATGAAGAGTTGAAGGCTACACCATGGTAGACAAGATCACACTGTAGAAGTTGGAGGTGTTTCTCCATAGTCATTCAGAACACATTGTAGTAAGGTGTTTTCAGGTGTCTGGGTTCTTATTTATTAATAGTAATTTAGAGAAATAATGGAGTAATAAGGGTGTAGTTATGGGTGATTTTTAAAGACCATAATTCCACTTTCCAAGTGTTCAATTTAGGGTTGAACAACCTTCCTATATTAAAAATATTATATCAACTATAAGAGATAGAAGAAAGGATAATTCTCTATGAAAATCCTAAATAACTAGAAAATATAAGAAAATAGAGTAAAATGTTCTTTCCTGGATATTTTAATTCTATTTATAGAAGAATAATGTTTTGTTCTTGTGTGGGGTTGAAAGTCTTACAAAATTGGAAAGCATTGAATAAATATCCAAATAAATATTTTATATTTATTATGCCTACATCAAAGTTTAATTGTTCTAGGAATTTTTTAAAATAGAGTAAGTGTTGCATCATTGTGTTTTCATAGATTGTGAAGAATAAAAAAAGAAATTTAGCAGAGAACCTACCTTCAGTTGAATATGAATTCAGTGTTACTAATGAAAGGACTTATATATTCATAAACTATATATGGATCATTTCTAGAGCAGTGAGAGATGGAAGAGAAAGATGTTGATTCTTTCCACTAGAAGTGATCCAATGAATTAATTTTCAAGGTAGTGTCCCTTGGGAAGTATTGATATATATATAAACCTTATAAGGTAGTTATCCTAGGCATAGGAGTGACCTATCCCAAACTTGTGTCAGCAGTGAGTTTCATTATGGATTTTGGTACACAACACAATGTCGATGCATGTTCCTTGGATATAGCCCAGTTAAGGTGATCTGATTAAATTCTTCTATCCATATATAAATTATGCATGCACACCAAAATGGATCAAGAAATATAAATAATATGTGGTTACAGAGAATAACAAGTGACCCTCAAGGATGATAGGTCAAGATCCTGAAATTAAAGTGAGACTTATAAGGATTTAGATTCTTAATTGTCACTGATAGTTCATACCCTAATTCACCCCTAGGGTGATCTCACTCTAGGTTTCTTGTATAATTATAAAATATTTCTACCCAAAGATCAATGAATATACTAAATAAATAATTCTTAGCTAGATATCTTGGTACTTGCATCATGTAAAAATGGGCATGTTACCTGGATCCTAGTTAGTATCCTTAATGTTAAGGGTTCTAGAATAGTTTACAATGGGCCCTAAATATCTTTATTTTATATAGTTTCTATAATGAACCAGCCCAAACTTCCATCAGACCGGGAACCTAACCGAATCTAAAAAAGGGATCAAAGGGAATTCTAGATCCACACATGATTGAAACTAGTGTCTAAGCATCACAGGAATCCCTTTGGGAACAATTTTTCTCAAAACAGAGATAAATTAAAGTAGAAAAAATAAATAAAATATCTATAATAAAATAAATTTCCATGAAAGAAACAAAGATAACTAGAAAGTAATAGCAATAATATAAGAGAAAACTAGAATAATCTCCACGTGACCTCACTGGTCACTATCACCCAAATCACCCCACATCTTTGATGAAAAAAATATCAAACAGATAATATAAAACTTAAAATGATATAGGCATGATCTAAAAATACCATTTGGTCTCAAAAACTCGTCAAAACTATGAAATATGTTTCCTAAGTTAACTTTTCAAAGCTATTTTAAACATAATATAGAAAGTAATATTTACATGCATATACATCTCACAGAAATCCAAATCCAATCCAAAGAAAAGTTCCAAAAAAATTCCCATGTTTTCCAAAATTTAACGCACACAATTCAAAAAAAATCTATCAGCCTAACCCATACCAAAACTACTCACAACATTCAAATTTTTTAAAAAAATCCACTTGTTTTATTTAAATGAAAAAGTTTACTTTAAAACATTTCATCATCCAAATCCATTCCAAAGCCTATTTTAAAATTCACTTCAAAAAACCCGCACAATAGTCTTTAATTTCAAAATGGTTTTCCAACATCTTTGAAAACTCTCCATTTCAATGAAAAGGACCCAACGCACACACACAAGTCAAACACAACAAGGAGGAACTAAGAATCATAATTAAAACTTCACATCTAAACAATGAAGTGTCTATAACAATGAAAGTGGGGGAAATGATACAAGAAGGAATGATATCAAACTCCCCTCAATCACTAACCAAATGAATGGTCTGATATGTCATATGATCTAACATGGATAACTGAGTTCCAAGTACCTAACTGTGCAGGGTATAACCACCCAAAATATCTACTAGCGTGCTCTAAGTCCATACATGAGTCATCCAAGTATCCCACACAAGCCTCTTTGTGATAAAAAAACCCCCCACATAGCCCTATTTTACACTAAGGTGGCCACGAGTATCATGTGAACCAACTAGAGGAACAAGATATGTCTTCCACATACTACCTGAAGCTCCATTACCAAAGGAAAGTGAGGTTTAGTGAAAGTAATTAAAATCTAAAACTCTTGGAAAACCCAAATATACCCTCACCCCTAACACCTAATGATTCATAGCCCCAAATTCATAACATACGCTCAATTAAAAACAATAACATTCCCCCTAAAGGGGAGAAACAAGCATAATATAGTGATAAAAAACCCACATAAGGTGTAACATGCAGGGGAAAATAAAGCGGTGTGTCTCAAAACCACCATTTTAAAACCAATTTGACAACGTAGCCTTTAACATTAAAATATGAATTGGAATGGAAATCCATTTTCCATATTTTAGGAATATAATTTAAAACTTTTCTACAAATGATGGATATCACCCTATAATTCAAAACATGTCAAATCCACCCATCACAATGGGTGTTACCCTTTGATAATTAAAACATGGACCAAGGCCATTCATTTCCATCAAACCACTTTTAAAAAATCCACCATGGAATTATAAAAATGGGAAAACTATGAACACATTTCAAATCATCATTTAAAATAAAACTAAAACCCCTTTCAATTTACTTTGAGGTCAATACCTCAATTTAAAACCAAATTTCCTTTAGATCGTTATTTTCACTTAATGAAAACAAAAAATGGGTTAAAACCCATCATCCAACTTCAAAACCATTTAAAAAAGGCCCAAATTCAATTCATAAAAACTTAAAATAAATAAAAATTCCATTAAAAAACATTAAAAATAGATTACTCAAGAAAAAATATTTATATCAAGCACCAAACACCAAGAAATGGTTTTAAAACATCCCAAGGCTGAAACATATATTTATACTTGCATAAAAATTAAATTTAGATAGCAAAAGCATATTATAATTCCAAAAGGAAAAAATTATAGTAACACCTTCCTCAAATAGAATAAGACAATCCTAAAACACCCCAGAACTCGTCTCCTTTGACATCAACCACTTCACACTTACACACATGTACACTTTTATATATATATATATGCACCCCTTAATCTAATTCATATATTCCCTTACCCATGATGAAATTTTTATAATGAGGGAATATGTATATTTACCTATTTATATGTGTAAAAGTATTCTAGGAGATACAAGACCCCCTAAAAATAAAGAGGAAACTAAAAAATCCCTAAAATGACCCAATTAAAATTGGACCAATTAAAAATGGTTAAATAAAACATAATTAAAATTTTGGTGGATGAACCAAAATATACCAAAAAGATATTCCTCTAGCATTGTATTCCAATACGTGCATGAATCCATCCCTAGAGACCCATTGAATGCCCTAAAAATAGAAAAAACACAAAAAATTGGGTCAACCCTCACCCAGGGGTTTGTCTGAATGAAATAGGGTGATGGGAGAGGAAAAAACCAAAAATGGAATAAGGAAGAAATATGAGGCCTTATCTTGGAGAATTAACCAAGAAACTTGAGTAAATAGGGAGAAAATGTTATAGAGGGGAAGCCAAGAGGGGAAGGCATCATGCACTTTGGATGAAGAGGAGAGGGTTGTCATGTTACTTAAAGGGAGGGGGAGGAGGAAAAAAAACTTAAACCCTATTAAGGGTAAAATAGGAACTAATAAAAGAGAAAAAAATTAATAAAATAACTACCCATGTATCATGGTTTGGCCACACAGTCTTCCAGGCCATGCGCCAACCATTCATTAGACACTACCGCCATCACACCCCATCTCTCAATTCCCCCTAAGAGGTCACACAGTTTAAAAGAACTATGTTCCTCACTCTAGACAAACCCCAATCCCTACATGGGTTCTTGGGGTTCCCCAAATTGTTTTAGAAATTGTTTTTTAACCATGAAAATAGATATTTCCAATGATAGAAACCCCGAAAATGAACCACATGGTTACTGCTAACTGTTTGGACTAACCATGAAACTGAAAAAAAAGGCTCCAAAAAAGATATTTTTCCCTATAGGTATCGTAACTCAAGACCACTCAATAAAAAAGATAAAATAAGAATCAAATAAAGACATCTTGACACTAGGTATGTCATAAAATCCCCACCATGCCACTTTCTATCCCAATAAATTCTCGATAAAAAGAAATAAAAAGTATTAAAGTAAGGTCTAAGAAGGAACTATCATAGGAGAACCACTCAAGAAAGTTCAATCTCAAAGACCATAACCAAAATCCTCAAAAATGATCAAGTTGATCTACCACAAGGTACCCATCATCTCCAAGAACAACTGAAACTTAACCTTGAGCTAGAATCCCTATGAAACACGGGAGTCCAAACATGGTCTTCCTTTAATTTAGAGTTTCTCTAAAATATCATCCTCGCTATTTAGAGTTCATAAGATAGTTTTACTAAAGAAAATACCAGCATACAAATCCTTAAACAACTGAGCAATCATGAGTGTAACATCTTGACCAAGGATCCAATTGAATGGTTCTTCAAGTTGGCAGGTCATAGAGCCTCAAGCATGCCTCCTCATATGATAGAAGCTTACAACTGTAAGTAAAGGTCTAAGTTGGTATGGTGGGGAGACTATGCCCTCATATTAGATAAGAAAAATGGTAATAATAAATAAATAGAAATAGAAAAAAGCATGATATAATAGATAGTATAGAAGAAGTAGTTATTATAATCAACAGTACAGGCATAAACATCCAAGAAACTACATTACTAATCAAAATCCATAATATGAGTCATATAAAAATGATTTCATGTCATGATAATTCACAAAAAGGGGTATAGGGGATACATATTATAGGTTTATACTTCATTCTATACAAAAATAAAAAAATAAAAAACAAAAGACATATCCATTATCATCGCGATCATACACCTGGTCCTCTTATCTCATGCTTCATGCTATAAGAAAAATAGATAAATCATCCATGATAGGGATATTTCCCTTATCCAAAGCTACAATCATGAAGTTTACTCGAGTACCAAAGGTGTACTGAGTATGGTGTGAGACAAACTTAGTAGGACACCACCAATAGTGTCTATAATGATCCAGTTAGTGTATATAGAATAGTAGTGTGCAAGTATAAGTAATAATAAAATATTCTAAAATGAAAACCAGTTGTCTCAGGTTCCTAAAGTAAACCTGGAGAAGTTTTCCTATCTATGAATAGGTTGGTATAGTTCTTATCTTAGTTTACCATATGCATATATATATATATAAGTAATCATATATAATATGTATACATGTATACACAATATATATGTAAATACATATGTAGGAATATACATGGATACTATGTTATAGCTATACCTAGGGTGTAACTCAAGAATATATGACTAGAATAACAAGTAATATGATCCAAGAAAGGGTACATGCCCAAAATATCATATGAATTCAATAAATCAAGCTCATCACTCAAGGTAGTGGGATGAGTCGTCATGCCCAACACCCGATGCAAGGGAATGTGGAACGTTATTCCCATCATCCAAATAGAAGTAAATGGTGAGAGTCATCATAAAAATTACCCAACATAAGGGGCCGTGACACTCCATGATCAACAAATCCCTTAATCATTGTTCAATGACTAGTAACCATCGTCTTATGACAATGATCGTGAGGCATTACCTCTAAGCATTTATAATCATTTAACCTAATCTGACCATGGGTTTCATAATTTATATAATTAATATTTATAAATATAGACCCATATCTGTTTAATTGAACCAAATCATTTAATTTATAAAGGGAAATAAAAATCAAGTTCAAGTTAACCAACTTAAGTGGTGGTTGGGAATTTACCCATTTACATTTAAGAGGGAATTTAATTTAACACGCCCAATGGGGTGGAAAAACCAAGGAAGATATCCTATAACAACTTAATAATTCTATAAGGGAATTTTATAACATTATTCATTTAATAATAAATTAGAAATAAATTTTAAGTCCACGTATAGAAATTTTTTGAATGAATCATAATGGAAATAATGCTTTAAAACAACTAAAAGTTTTGGGAAAAATTCTAGAATGCCAAACTTTGGCATGTGGATGACTCCTCATCTAATATCATCTTCAGGTTAGAAGTAAAACGGATGAAATAAGAAGAATGAACCAATTCCCTAAAAATAGGACATATGGTATCGCAACAAAATATCACATGATATGGAAATATAAACTAATTAATTAAGAAAAAATATTATATAGATTACCATTTTGAAACCAATGCACCTAACTCTGGAGAAAACTGAGTCTGGATGAAGAACTTATTAATGAACCTAGCTTAGGTTTGGTTGAGATACCTAGAAGAGAAAAAGAGGTGCACGCTTTATGGAGAAGGAAAGAAAATAGGGACATATGTTTTTTAAATATTTAAGGGAAATTGGTAAATTCCCCTTCAAATAAGGGGTCACACGGTTTGGACTCATAGTTGAAAAAACGGTGTGCCCATCACTACCCAAGGAACCCCCCTCAGATGGGCTAGGTGCAAAATTTGACTAACCATGTGTAGCCTATAAAAAATGACTCTAAAAGTTTTCTGAGACTAACTATACTATCATGCATCTTGGATTGTATGGTTCATTCAAACCATGCATCCTCCTTTTATGCACTGAGTTTCCTACATAGTTCATTCACATGGTTAGCACTAATCATGTTCTAACTATGTGGCTGAGTCTATCTCTCTGATTTCAAAAGATCCAGGCTCTGAACAAGCCTCAGATGCTCCCATGACCTTCCTTAGGCCTTATGTCTTGATTACTAAGATAAAAATGAATTTAAATCAGAAAAACATTGATTTTCTCCTTTGTGAAAATTTATGTCATTACAACCTCCCCTCCTTAAAGAAACTCATCCTCAAGTTGGAATTTTGAGGGAAAAGATGAATTATCTAATAAAATATCAATCCACTGAGCATGTACATTATATTCCCACTCCTAGGTCTCTTTATGTACTCAGTTATAATTTCATAGCACCCATACTAAAGTAACTAACCTACCTAAGAGAGTCTTCATGCTCTGATCCATGATATGCATAGGGTACTCCTCAAAGGAATAATCCACATCTAACTCAACCTCCTTAGGCTGTAAAACATGAAATGGTCTAGATAATACCAATGGAGCTAAAACACATAAAAATTTTATGCATATACCGGTATCTTTGAGAAAGTTCTATCCTATAATCCCATGTTCCAACCCACTCTAAAACATCAAAGGGTCCAATGAATTAAGTTAAAAGCTTACCCTACCTCTAAATATGTTGATGACCTAACTAGGGAAAAATAAGAAAAAAAACATGATCCTCATCCTCAAACCCTAGTTCTTTTCAGTATTTATTGGTATATGGATGATTCCTGGACTCATCTATCAACATGAGCTACCTAATTAACTAAACTTACTCTGAAGTCTCCTATATGATACATATCCATGAAAATATGGATCCCTTACCTATAAGAATAATAGAGGTTATCAACATGGTCTTCCATATAAGGCCTCATAAAAAGACATTTGAATGTTATCCTAATTTTTTTATTGTAAGAGAACTCAAACAGGAGTGTATGTTTCTTCCAAGAATCCCCAAAGTCAAGGAAACATTCACGGATCATGTCCACTAACACCTGAATCATTCCCTCTATTTAATCATTAGTTTTAGGGTGATAGGTCATGCTTAAAATCACCTGTGAACCCAAGTCCTTCTATAACCATTTCTAGAACCTTGATTTGAAATGATCATCCCTTTCATATATGATAGAATAAGTATCTCCATAAATTTGTATGACCACCTTGACATATAGCCTCTCTAGATCATCTACTGAGAAGGTATCTTGAAGAGGTAACAAATTTGAGACCTTTGTTAACTGATCAACAACAATAAAAACTTTATCATTTCCTCAAGATGATCTTGGTAAACCTATCACAAAATCTTGGGAGACATCATCCCATTTTCACTTCAGAATGGAAAATGGTTGTAAAAGTCATATTAGTTACTGATGTTCTTCTTTCACCTGCTGATAGGTGGAACACCAAGTAATAAAGTTGTATATCTCCTATTTTATACCATAACACCAATATTGTTGATGTGTGTATCGATACAATTTGATGAAACTAGGAAGTACCACCCAAACGGAGGCATCATATTCCCACATCAACTCATATTCCCTTGGTACTAAGACCTTGGGATCTAAAAGCTACCTCATCTTTACCCATTCTATAAGGGTAGAGATTAAAACTAAATATATGAGAACTTCATGACTATGATTCTCTTAAAACTCAACATGCATATCTGAAAAAAAAAGGTCATAAGTAACTACTCACCACTGGCCTCCCGAACCGCATGTGTCTTAGTCTTCCAGCTTATAGTATATACCACTGCATCACCTTTCCCAGGAATATAGGAAAGTTCTAAATAAAAGTATTATAGTTACTTAACCCATTATCACTACCTAAGATTCAAATCACACTATTTAAATATATACTTGTGTCCTTTTTTATCATATAATGAAAGAAAATGTTCACTAGGTAAATAATGACTCCAATAGCGTAAATCAAGGACAACCGAAGCTAGCTTGAGATCATGATTTAAGTAATTATTCTCATGATGCCTCAAATAAAAATATCCATATGATATGTATTTATTTTATTTCATTATAATAGCTCCTATATTGATGATTTTTGTGTCACAATAAAATGTATAGCTTCTTCATATCTCTAGAAGAATCAAGATTGATGCTGAAGTCAACCTTCCTTCTAATTACTAAAAGGCTATTTCTCAAGATTCTGACTATAATAATTTCACACCCTTCTTATCCAAGCCTATAAGAGGTGCTTCCAGTCATGGGAAATCATGTATGAATCATTTTTAATACCTGACTAGCCCCAAGAAACTCTATATATCAAAAAATGTTCATGGGTTGATATCAAGAAACTAGAGATCTCACTTTCTCTAGGTCAACTGATACTTCTATATTTTAGATGATATGACCTAGGAAGTAGACTTTTCATGAAAAAAGTGTCATTTGGTGAGATTTTCATAAATATATTTATCTCTTAGTGTATTCAACATGATTTCAATATATTTGGAATAGTCATTTTGGGTATGAGAATACACTAATATATCATCCACAAAGACTACCATGATTGAATCTAGATACGAGTGTAAACCCTGATTCATCAAAGACATGAAAACTAAAGTCATATTAATAAGATTAAATGACATTAATAGATACTTATAAAGACTATACCAGCTTATAAAATATATATGAGGTAAGTTTGAAGGCCTGACAACCACTTGATGATAGCCCAATATCAAATCAGTCTTTGAAAACACTATCACTCCTCGAATATGATCAAAGAGTTCATCTATTTGAGGAAATAGATATCGATTCTTAACCATGAGTTGGTTTATCCATTAATAATCCATGAAAATCCAGAGGGTACAATATGTCTTCTTGGAAAAAAAAGATGACTGAACCCCATGGAATGGTACTAGGTTAGATAAAATCTTTTTTTAAAGGTCCTCTAACTACTTCTTGATATCCATAACCTCCATAGGTATCATACTATAATGATTAATGGACACTAGTTCCACTCTCATCACTATACCAATGGTAAATTCTACCAATATCACTATAGGTATCTCAAAAAATTTATCGAGGAAGAAGTTCCTGAAATGATCTACCATAGTAAGGAAAAAACAGGTCAAATTCCTTGATCATTCAAGAAGAGACTAGATATCTAGGCTATGACTCTACCCATCCCATGATGCTTAGGTCCACTCAAGATGAATGGACATGGAATTATACCTTATGACCATTTATACCACCCTATGGTGATGTAAAATTCATCCTCCAGTGATAAAAATAAATATGGTCTTGATAGGGAATCAAACAATCTATCCAAAGAATTACATCAAACCCTGGCCTGTTGAGGAACAAAATATTCCATGAAATAAAGATAATCACCTATCTAAAGGGGAAATTAGTTTCATAAGTGAATTCTCTCTGATTAGATACCCAGTAATGAATAAAGTTTCATCACACCACAAAGTTAACATATCTCAAGGCCTGGACTCTCTAAAATTACCATGGATATAAAAGAGTGGGATCCACCTATGTCAAATAAAGCACACACTAAAGTGGAGGCTACTAGAATAGTACCTAGAATAGTATAAGGTCCAATGCTCTACTCCTCTGGAATATGTTGTACTGCATGTAACTTGCCCATACCATGTCCCTAAGTCACAACATGACTGCCTTAAGCATGCCCACAATTCTGTAATTGTGAATCCTAAGTTTTATTTCCTCTGCCTTGACCACCTACTCATCCTAAACAGCTGGTGGTATTTCATCTACCTACCTAGAGAGGTATGAAGTACGCCTGTCATAAGGCATGGAAAAACAATTTTTATAATTCCTAACTGTATTCTAGTGATTAACCCTAGGAAGTCTCCTGAAGAGAAGCACACACAAAATCAGTTTGTCACTTTAAAACAAGGGTAAAAATGGTTTGTTTTTAGAATAAATCCGTGAGAAAATTATTGAAAGGAAATTTGAAATTCAAATGATTGAAAGAAATTATATTAAATGGGTGATTGGGTTAGGGTTTGTTTCCCAATTGTAATGATATCCTTGTTCAATTTATTTCAAACATCTTCTTCTTAGTTTATTAAAATGAGTTTACATAATCATTTCATCTCACTTCCTTGGTGAAATTATGATGGTGAGAGAAAACCTTACCAAGATCTTAGTTTGGTCAACTCTCCTTCCATGTGAAAAATAGTTCTATTTAATATCCCCAATTAACATGGGAAATACCTTATCGGGCCTTGTTTATCCCAAACAATCAATAACATTCACTACCCCTTTTACATGCACTGATGATCGTCAAGTACTTCACCACTAATCCCTGGTTTATTCCATCGTATATAAACCAAAAATCAGTGGAGGGAGATAATGATTATTTTACCAAGGAAAAAATAAATAACAAAATTAAAATTCAATAATGATCTCACTTGATATTAATATCCTATATGTGAAATTTAAAACAACTTTGAATATAAAAAATTTCATTCAATTACATCCAAGAACTCAAGCATTACAAAATAGAAAACCAACCCTTCCCCAATCACTAAAAATGTTTACCCCGCCATGGTAAGTGTAATAGATATTAATGGGGGATAATAAGGAATTACAAAACTATGGAAAATAAACTAAATAAAATAGATAAATCTGAAAGTTATCCTCCATGGTGTCTCAGAAGGAATGGGATGGAATGAGAGATGCTTTGAGAGGTAGGAGCTCTCCTCCTTTTATAGCTAGAATTTGTACCCCGAATGTTGATGCGTTTTATCCTTACAAAATGACATCTTCCCGCATTTTACCCTTCTTAAATGTTGTTCATAGTTATATTTAGAATTTCTCCTCAAACTCTCAGCATATTTGGACAAGTATTCTGAGAGTTATGCTCATTTTACTCTGACCATTTATTCTGTCCAGTCAGACTCTCCAAATCAAAAACGTTCATATTAGGATGATTTAATGACCCCATAAACAGTCCATTCATGTGTACTCTCCTTCATTAAAGTTGTTCCAAAACGTCTTTTTCGTCCAACCACCTAATTTTAGATCATTTAGGCCCATCTAGAACGAATTATGGACCCCACACCAAAACTATTTTTATCTGTAAACAGTTTTCTTGGTCCAACATGTGAGATTTTTTAAAGCTTACATATGGTTGATTAAGCTTTTGGTTCAAAAGGAATAAATGAATAACTGGATGTCTATAATCTGGAAAAGAAAAAAATCAATTTTAATTATTGTAGAAAATGTTATGGCCAAAATACAGAAATAATTTAAAATAGTTAAAAATATGAAATGGGCCATTTTTACTATTCAACTCAAAATAACACCAATATCATAAAAACGGAGCAATTCATCTTAAATTAATACTTTTGAGGGTTTAAAACAATCAAAATTCAATGTAAATTTAATTGAAAATATTATCTATATCAATTCTCCCACACTTAGCACATGGACTCCTGGACAAGTAAACATCAAAATCAAATCAAATAAAATCCAAAACACCTAAAAATGAGATCTACCAAATCCATACTAAGAAACAAAAAGATATCATGCCTCATAAAAAATTATTTAAAGTTATTCATTTTAGATTATATAATATGTTTCCACTTCATTTCTTATCCCATGCACACAAAACACCTACCTCACATGAATTTTCTCTCATCTCACAAATGTAAATGTTCAAAAAGTATTTTCTCATCTAAACTCACACAAGAGTCATCATAGGCTTGATAAATTCCTACTTATCCACATGATGTGAGTCAAGGACATATGTTTCTCATGAGAACAGTTCAGGGTTGTTCTATGGATTTCGGTTGGTAGGATTTATATGTTAAAAATTTTGAGGCTGAAAAAGGAGTGCTTGGCTCTTTTTGAAGCAAAATTGCAAGATTCTAATTTTCACTCAAATATGGTCTCCTTCTCCTCCCCTTTGTAGAAAATAGGATCCATCATCATGAGAAATCAAGGAAATTTCACTCCATTTATAATTTCACCAGCAAAATTTTCTTCTCAAATATATATATATATATATATATATATTGAAAGCACTAGATAGGCACAAATTTCTTTCTACTTTGGAAGCTCCAGAAAGGCAGAGCTTCTTTTATCATGAATGCTCCAGAAAGGCACAACTTTTTACAAAATTAACTCTTCAATAGAAACATCGTCTCTTAAACATTTAATTTTCAACCCAAAGTATCTCCAAATGAGGTAGTACACCACAATACATCTTCCCACACACTTAATTTCAACTAGATCTTGAAATTTTACTTCAAGATTAGGTTAAATAGGGAAAATTGGCATGTAATATGGCTAACCTTGTAGGCAGTTCATGGCTTCTAAGGGATACAGTGATTAATGTATATGTTAGGCCATAATGAAAAGGATTATTTTAAAAATGGGGCTTAAAACAAAATAAATTCCTCAATCATTTAAAACACAAGTACCTCAAACCCTCAAGTTTTGAAATAAATAAATAAAATTATATTAAAAGAAAGCATGGTCTGGTTCTCTCAAGAAATGAAGTGAATGTAAATAATATGACAATAATGGTAAATAAGCTGCACAGGAATGTGATTTCCAAAATAAAGATAGTGAGATGTGGCATGGGATTTTAAAAATCAGAGTACTTTTCATGAAATTCAAAAAGATTTGACCTTGAAGCAAAGTCAATTCAGCATTCATTTAAGCTTAGTTTCATGGAATATATTCGTTCACTCATTGACATGGGTTTCAAAAATAGAAATGATAATAATTTTAGCTCAAAAGTTTTTACAACACAAAAAATAAACACACAAATATCTAGAAAAAAATTGAACCAAACAAGAAATGAAAATCCTAAACTACAAAGGTTACCTCTTCCACACTTAAATGATGTAGTGTACTCAATTAATTAAAATAGATTTAACATGTAGGAATATTTTTGATTAATTCACAACAAAAAAGTAAGTATAAATGAGAGGTACAACCTGACTTATTCGCAGTGCAACGTTGAGTTAAGCTCCTAAGTGTTACACTCAGAAAACCTACAAAAAAAGAACAAAAGAAAACATAAGATATTTATTAAAAGAAACAAAAGTAGAAATAGGATGAGAATAGAAGGATACATCTTGGTTTAATCCCCCAATCGGGCCCTAGGTTTTGACTGCCTTCAGAGGGGCAGTTCTAATCAGTTATCCCAAATCTGATGGTGGGTGAAGTTTCTTGCACATGAACCAACAAAAACTTTTCTTTTTGGGATGAAGTTATTCCTTTTTCTTAAGGAATCCATGGATATAGTATACCAATTACACACCCATTGTAATGAGATACAACATTAATAGTGGGGTAAGGATAATGAATGAGTCCTTCTATTTCTTAGTTTCCACTTACATAATTTCTTTTTCATTCACCAGTG
The DNA here is from genome assembly GCA_963277665.1 of Viscum album. Taxonomy (NCBI): domain Eukaryota; kingdom Viridiplantae; phylum Streptophyta; class Magnoliopsida; order Santalales; family Viscaceae; genus Viscum; species Viscum album. The sequence goes on along the minus strand of OY728142.1, from coordinate 1,534,809,894 downwards.
TGTTCTCAAGGAATGATTCATTAATGGAATAATCAAAGGGAATGTTAAAGTTTAATTTTATTTGAAAAAAATTAAAGCACAAAGAATCAATATCAAATTATTCCCTTTAAAATTAAGCATCTTGTGTCTCCCTTTCCTCCAGAAAATCCACTTTGATATTCTCATGTACTCCCTCCAATAAATTTTCAACAGGTTTAGGGAGATCTAGATGTTCCTCTTCATATGCATATTCTCCCTCCAAGGAAATACAAGTGTTGGATAAATCTTTAATTTATTCTTGAATGGGAGGTTCCACTTGTAGTTTAATTTCCCTAAATAAAGGTAGGTAGTCAGACTCCTCCATCTTCTCTTCAAATTCCACTATTATGGTGGTTTCTTCCTTCAATGTTTCTGGATCTTCTACATTATGAGGAATAGTTAGATCAAACAGTTCCTTACACTCATTCCAGAAGTTGTCCAGATTTTTTTGATCTTCTATATATATTTCAATAGATAAATCTTCTTCATCAGTCTCTTCCAAAATTGATTGAGCTGGGATCAATGGATCTTCTTTTAATTTCATCAAGGCCTCCATGGATTCTTAAACTTGATGGATTTGTGGGGATACTTCTTCCATCAATTTGTCAGGTTCTGGTTCTTGTTCTGGCTCTAGTTATTGATCCTAGGATGCATGTACTTGTTCTTCTACCCACTCTATTATGGTCTCTAGGTTTTGAACTGTTTGACTAATTCTTTCAAATTGGGCTTCAAGATCCTTGTGAACTTCTTCTTCTTGGTTTTTCACTTTGACCATTTCTTGATAAAATTCCATAAAATACACCTAAATTTCAATTAATTCTCTGGTCAACCCCTCCAAAACTGGGTATTAGAGGTTCTCTTTAAGGTTTTTAATGAGATCTTTGAATTCATCCTCTGTGATGATTTGGATTCGAGCTCCCCGAATTTTTTTTTGCCAAGAAATAAACTCTATACTCTACAGACCAAGGTGATTCAATAATTGGTTCTTGAACTTGTGGGTAATTGTTCCATGAATTAAAAAAATCATTTGAAAACAACATGGTAAAAGATTTTTTTTTTATTTTTATTAAATTTGAAAAAATAAAATATTTAAAAATAAATTGTGACACTACCTCCCCAGCAACGACACCAAGTTTGATGAATGCCTCTCGTAGGGCGTGGGAAAACAATTTTTATATTTTCTATGTGTATTATAGTGATTAACTCTAGGAAGTATTTTGAAGAGGAGTGCACACAAAATCAGTTTTTCACTTTAAAATGAGGGTACAAATAGTGTGTTTTTAGAATAAATCAATGATAAAATGATTGAAAGGAAATTTTAAATTCAAAATATTGAAAAAAAATGACATTAAATGGGTGATTAGGTCAGGGTTGGTTTATAAATTTTAATGATATCCTTGTTCAGTTTAATTCAAACCACTTCTTCTTAGTTGATTAAAATGAGTTTCCATAATAGTTTCCCCTCACTTCCTTGGTGAAATTATGGTGGTGAGAGAAAACATTACCAAGATCTTATTTTGGTAAACTCTCCTTCCATGTGAAAAATAGTTCTATTTAATATCCTTAATTGACATGGTAAATACCCAATCGGGCCTTATTTATCCCAAATAATCGAGAACATTCACTACCCATTTTACATGTACTAACGATCGTCGAGTACTTCACCAATAATCCCTTGTCTATTCCATCGTATATAAACCAGAAATTAGTGGAGGGAGATAATGACTATTTTACCAAGGAAAAAATAAATAACAAAATTAAAATTCAAAAATGATATCACTTTATAATAATATCCAATATGTTAAATTGAAAACAACTTTGAAGAAGAAATAAATTTAATTTAACTACATCCAAGAATTTGAGCATTACAAAATAGAAAACCAACCCTTCCCCAATCACTAAAAATGTTTATCCCACCATGTTTTGTGTAATATAGTTGAATGTGGAAGAATAATGAATTAAAAAACTATGTAAAAGAAACTAAATAAAAGAGAGAAAGCTGAAATTTCTCCTCCTTGGTGTCTCATAATGAATGGGATGGAATGAGAGATGCATTGAGATGGAGGAGATCTCCTCCTTTTATAGCCAAAATTTGTCCCCCGAATGTTGATGTGTTTTATCCCCATTAAATGACATATTCCCACATTTAACCCTTCTTTAATGTTGTTCAAAATTATCTTTGTAATTTTTACTCAACATCTCAGCGTATTTGGACCAGTATTTGGAGAGTTATTCCTGTTTTACTCTTATAATTTATTATGTTTAGTCAGACTCTCCAAATCAAAAACCTTCAGATTATGATGAATTAATGACCCCATAAACGGTCCATTAACTCATCCTATATTTCATGAAATTTGTTCCAAAACGTCTTTTTCATCCAACCACCAAATTTCAGATCAATTAGGCCCACCTATAACAACTTATGGACCCCACACCAAAACTATTCAGATCAGTAAATAGTTATCTTGGTCCAACTTGTGAGCTTCTTTAGTGCTTCCATATGGTCGATTCAGCTTTTTATTCAACAGAATTAAATGAATACCTGAATGTCTAGAATTTATAAAAGAAAAAAAATTTCAATTTAGATTAGTGTAGAAAATTTTATGGCCAAAACACGGAAATAATTTAAAACAGTTAAAAATCTGAAATGGGTCATTTTTACTGTTCAACTCAAAATAACACCAATATCATAAAAACAAAGTAATTAATCTTAAATTAACACTTTTTTGGGTTTAAAAAAATGGAATTTAATATAAATTTAATTTAAAATATTTTCTCTATCAATTCTTCCACACCTATCACTTCGAATCCTAGACAAGTAAACATCAAAATCAAATCTAATCAAATCCAAACCACATACCAATGAGATCTACCAAATCCATACTAAGAAACAAAAGGATATCATGCCTCATAAAAAAATTATTTAAAGTTCTCCATTTTAGATTATATAATATATTTCCACTTCATTTCTTTTTCCATTCACACAAAACACCTACCTCACAATAATTTTCCCTCATTTCACAAATATAAATGTTCAACAAGGCGTTTCTCATCCAAACTCACAAAAGAGTCACCAACGGATTTATAAATTCTTACTTCTCCACCTGATTTGAGTCAAGGACATGTGTTTCTCTTGATGACTTTTCAGGGTTGTTTTGTGGATTTCGGTTGGTAGGATTTAGATGTTAAAAATTCTGAGGCTGAAAAAGGAGGGTTTGGCTCTTTTTGAAGCAAAATTGCAAGATTCTAATTTTTACTCAAGCATGGTCTCCTTCTCCTCCCTTTTGTGGAAAATAGGATCCATCATCATGATAAATTAAGGAAATTTAACTCCATTTATCATTTCACCAGCAAAAATTTCTTCTCAAATATATATACATATATATATATATATTGAAAGCTCTAGATAGGCACAGCTTTATTTCTACTTTTGAAGCTCTAGAAAGGCACAACTTCTTTTATCACGAAAGTTCCAGAAAGGCAAAGCTTTTACAAAATGAAATCTTCAATAGAAACGTCATCTATTCAAAATTTTATTTTCCACCCAAAGTATCTCCAAATGAGTTAGTACACCATAAGACATCTTTCCCCACACTTAAGTTCAACTAGATCATGTAATTTTACATCAAGAGTAGGTCAGATAGGGAAACTTGTCTTGTAATGTGGCTAACCTAATAGGTTGTTCATGGTTTCTAAGGGATACAATGATTAATGTATAAGGTAGGCCATAATGAAAATGATTATTTTGAAAAGGGGGCTTAAAACCAAATAAATGCCTCAATCATTTAAAACAAAAGTACCTCAAACCCTCAAGTTTTTAAAGGAATAAATAAAATTCTAGTTAAAGAAATCATGGTCTGGTTCTCTCAATAAATGAGTTGAATGTAAATAATATGACAATAATGGTAAATAAGCCTCAGAAGAATATGATTTCAAAAATAAATTCAATGATATGTGGCATGAGATTTTAAAAATCAGAGTACTTTTCATGAAATTCCAAAAGATTTGAAATTAAAACAAAGTCAATTCAGCATTCATTTAAGCTTAGTTTTGTGGAATATATTGGTTCACTCAATGACATGGGTTTCAAAAATAGAAATGATAATAATTTTAGCTCCAAATTTTTGATAACACAAAAAATATACACACAAATATGTGGATTTTTTTAAAAAATATTAACCAAACAAGAAATGAAAATCCTAAACTATAAAGGTTACCTATTCCACAATTAAATGATGTATTTTCCTCGATGAATTCAAATGTATTTAACATATAGGAAGATTTTTTATTGATTCACAAGAAACAAGTAAGTAAAAATGAGAGGTACAACCTGACTTATTCGAAGTGCAACATTGAGTTAGGTTTCTAAGTGTTGCACTCTGAAAACCTACAAAAAAAAAGAACAAAAGAAAACATAAGATATTTATTGAAAGAAACAAAATTAGAAATAGGATGAGAATAGAATGATATATCTTGGTTTAATCCACCATGTGGGCCCTAAGTTTTTACTGCCTCTAGAGGGGTAGTTCTAATCGGTTATCCCTAATCTGATGGTGCGTGAAGTTTCTTGCTCATGAACCAATAAAAACATTTCTTTCCAGGATAAAATTATTCCTTTTCCTTGAGGCCTCCATGGATATGGTATACAATGTCCACATCCATTTTAATGAGATATAACATGCATAGTGGGGTAAGGTAAATGAATGAGTCTTCCTATTTCTTAGTTTCCACTTGCACAATTTCTTTTTCATTCACCAGTGTGTTATCATGGAATGATGCATTAATGGAATAATCAAAGGGAATGTCATAGTTTAATTCTATTTGAAAAAAATTAAAGCATGAAGAATTAATATCAAATTCTTCCCTTTCAAAGTAAGAATATTGTGTCTCATTTTCCTCCAAAAAATCCACTTTGATATTCTCATGTACTCCCTCTAATAAAATTTCAACAGGTTCATGGAGATCTAGATGTTCCTCTTTAGATGCATATTTTCCCTCCAAGTAAATAAAAGTGTTGGATGAATCTTGAATTTCTTCTTCAATGGGAGGTTCCACTTCTAATTGAATTTCCATAAATAGAGGTAGGTAGTTAGACTCCTCTATCTTCTCTTAAAATTACACTCCCAGGGTGGTTTCTTCCTTCAATGTTGCTGAATATTCTACATTATGAGGAATAGTTGGATCAGGCAGTTCCTCACACTCATTATAGAAGTTATCCAGATATTTTTTATCTTAAATAAGTATTTCAATAGTTAAATCTTCTTCATAAATCTCTTCTAAAATTGATTGAGCTGGGATCAATGTATCTTCTTTTAATTTCATCAAGGACTCTATGGATTCTTAAACTTGAAGCATTTTTTGGGATACTTCTTACATCAATTTTTCTGGTTCAGGTTCTTGTTCTAGATCTATTTGTTGATCCTAGTATGCATGTACTTCTTCTTATATCCACTCTATTGTGGTCTCCTGGTTTTGAACTGTTTGACTAATTATTTCAAAATTGGGCTTCAAGATCCTTGTGAACTTCTTCTTCTTAGTGTTTCACTATGACCATTTCTTGATAAAATTCCAGAAAATATTCCTAAATTTCAATTAATTCTCTATCCAAACCCTCTAACACTGGGTATTAGAGGTTCTCTTTAAGGTTTTGAATGAGATATTTGAATTCATCCCCCGTGATGATTCGGATCCGAGCTCCCCTAGTTTGTTTGGCCAAGAAAGAAACTCTATACTCTATAGACCAATGTGATTCAATAATTGGTTATTGAACTTGTGGGTAATTGTTCCATGAATTAAAAAAATCATTTGAAAACAACATGGTAAAAGATTTTATTTTTATTTTTTTAAATTTCAAAAAGTAAAATATTTACAAATAAATTGTGACACTACCTCCCCAACAATGGTGCCAAGTTTGATGAACAGATGTCATAGGGCATGGAAACACAATTTTTATATTTCCAAAGTTTATTCTAGTGATTAACCCTAGGAATTATCCAGAAGAGTAGTGCACACAAAATCAGTTTTTAACATTAAAATGAGGGTAAAATGGTTTGTTTTTAGAATAAATCAATGAGAAATTGATTGAAAGGAAATTTGAAATTCAAATGATTGAAAAAAATGATATTAAATGGGTGATTAGGTTGGCTTCTGTTTCCCAATTGTAATGTTATACTTGTTCAATTTAATTCAAAACTCTTCTTCTTAGTTGATTAAAATGGGTTTCCACAATCGTTTCCTCTCACTTCCTTGGTGAAATTATGATGGTGAGAGAAAACCTTACCAAGATCTCAGTTTGGTCAACTCTCCTTCCATGTGAAAAATATTTATATTGAATATCCTCAATTGAAATGTGAAATACCTAATCATGAATTTTTTATCCCAAACAATCAAAAACATTTACTACCCCTTTTACATGTACTGACGATCGTCGAGTACTTCACCACTAATCCTAGTCTATTTCATCATATATAAACCAGAAATCAATGGAGGGAGATAATGATTATTTTACTAAGGAAGAAACCAATAACGAAATTAAAATTCAAGAATGATATCACTTGATAATAATATCCTCTATGTGAAATTGAAAACAACTTTGAAGAAGAAATAAATTTCATTCAATTACTTCCAAGAACTCAAGCATTACAAAATAGAAAAGCAACCTTATACCAATCACTCAAAATGTTTACCCCACCATGGTAATTGTAATAGATATGAATGGGGAATAAGAATTAATTACAAAACTATGGAAAAAAAACTAAATAAAAGAGATAAATCTTAAATTTCTCCTCCTTAGTGTCTCAGAAAGAATGGGATGGAATGAGAGATGCTTTGAGAGAGAGGAGCTCTCCTCCTTTTATATCCAGAATTTGTCCCCCGAATGTTGATACGTTTTAGGCTCAATAAACTACATATTAATGTCTTTCACCCATCTTTAATGTTGTTCAAAATTATCTTGGGAATTTCTCCTCAAAATCTCAGCGGATTTGGACAAGTATTCTGAGAGTTATGTTCGTTTTACTCTAACAATTTATTTTGTCCAGTCAGACTCTCCAAATTGCAAACCTCCGGATTAGGATTATTTAATGTCCCAATAAACGGTCAATTAAAGCTTACTCTCATTCATGAAAGTTGTTTATAAACGTCATGTGCGTCCAACTACCAAATTTTAGATAATTTAGGCCCACCAAGAATGACTTATTGACCCCACACCTAAACTATCCAGATCTGTAAATAGGTTTTTTGGTCCAACTTGGGAGCTTCTTTGGAGCTTCCATATGGTCGATTTAGCTTTTGGTTCAAAGGTATTAAATGAATACCTACATTTCGAGAATATGGAAAAGAAAAAAAATTAAATTTGGATTATTATAGAAAATTTTATGGCCAAAATATTTAAATAATTTAAAACAGTTAAAAATCTGAAATGCTCTATTTTTACTGTTCAACTCAAAATAACACCAATATCATAAAAACAGAGCAATTAATATTAAAGTAACACATTTGTGGGTTTAAAACAATGAAATTCAGTGTAAATTTAATTGAAAATACTTTCTCTATCAATTCTACCACACTTAGCACTTGGAATCCTGTACAAGTAAACATCAAAATCAAATCAAATCAAATCCAAAACACATGCCAATGAGATCTACCAAATCAATAATAAGAAACAAAAAGATATCTTTCATCAAAAAAAATTATTTAGCGTTCTTTATCTTAGATTATATAATATGTTTCCACTAGATTTATTATCTCATACACACAAAACACCTACCTCACATGAATTTTCTCTCATCTCACAAATGTAAATGTTCAACAAGGATTTTTTTCATCCAAACTCACATAAGAGTCACCATAGGCTTGATAAATTCATACTTATTCACCTGATGTTATTCAAGGACATTTTTTTCTCATGAGGACTTTTTAGGGTTGTTCTGTGGCTTTCATTTGGAAGGATTTAGATGTTAAAAATTATGAGGCTGAAAAAGGAGGGTCTGGCTCTTTTTGAAGCAAAATTGCAAGATTCTAATTTTCAATCAAACATGGTATCCTCCTCCCTTTTGTAGAAAATAGGATCCATAATCTTGAGAACTCAAGGAAATTTCACTCTATTTATCATTTCACCAGAAAAAATTTCTTCTCAAATATAAATATAAATATAAATATATATATATATATATATTGAAAGCTCTAGATAGGCACAGCTTTCTTTCTACTTTGGAATCTCCAGAAAGGCACAACTTTTTAAAAAATGAATTCTTTAATAGAAACATCAGCTCTTAAACATTTTATTTTCCACCCAAAGTATCTCCAAATAAGGTAGTACACCACAATACATCTTCCCCCACACTTAAGTTCAACTAGATCATGTAATTTTACATCAAGAGAAGGTCAAATGGGAAAAATTGGCTTGTAATATGGATAACCTAACATGTTGTTCATGGATTATAATGGATACAATGATTAATGTATAAGGTGGTCTATAATAAAATGGATTATTTTGAAAAGGGGGCTTAAAACCAAATAAATTCCTCAACTATTTAAAACACAAGTACCTCAAACCCTCAAGTTCTGAAAGGAATAAATCAAATACTAGTTAAAGCAAGAATTGTCTGGTTATCTCAAGAAATAAGGAGAATGTAAATATATATGAAAATAATGGTAAAAAATCCTCAAATAATATCATTTCAAAAATAAATACAGTGATATGTGGCTTGGGATTTTAAAAATCAGAGTACTTTTCATGAAATTCCAAAAGATTTGAACTTGAAAAAAAGTCAATTCAGCATTCATTTAAGCTTTGTTTCATGGAATAGAATGGTTCACTCATTTAAATGGGTTTAAAAATAGAAATGATAATAATATTAGCTCAAAAGTTTTTAAAACACAATAAATAAACACACAAATATCTGGATTTTTTTTAAAAAAATGTAAACCAAACAAGAAATGAAAATCCTAAACTACAAAGGTTACCTCTTCCACACTTAAATTATGTAGTGTCCTCAATGAATTAAAATTTATTTAACATTTAGGATGATTTCTAATTGATTCACAACAAAAAAGTAAGTATAAAGGATAGGTACAACCTTACTTATTCATAGTGCAACATTGATTTAAACTCCTAAGTGTTGCACTCTGAAAACCTAAAAAAAAGAACAAAAGAAAAGATAAGATATTTATTGAAAGAAACAAAAGTATAAATAGGATGAGAATAGAAGGATAGATCTTGGTTTAATCCCCTAAGTGGGCCCTAGGTTTTGACTACCTCCATAGGGGCAGTTCTAATCGGTTATCTCCAATCGGATGGTGGGTGAAGCTTCTTGCTCATGAACCAACAAAAACTTTTCTTTCCCGGATGAAATTATTTCTTTTTATTGAGGACTCAATGCATATAGTATACCAATTCCACAACCATTGTAATGAGATACAACATGAATAGTGGGGTAAGGAAAATGAATGAGTCCTCCACTTTCTTAGTTTCCTCTTGCATAATTTCGTTTTCATTCACTAGTGTGTTCTCAAGGAATGCTGCATTAATGAAATAATCAAAGGGAATCTCAGAGTTTAATTATATTTGAAAAAAATTAAAGCATCAAGAATCAATATCAAATTCTTCCCTTTCAAATTAAGCATCTTGTGTCTCGTTTTCCTCCAGAAAATTTACTTTGATATTCTCATGTACTCCCACCAATAAATTTTCAACAGGTTCAGGGAGATCTAGATATTCCTCTTCATATGCATATTCTCCCTCCAAGGAAATATAAGTGTTGGATGAATATTTAATTTCTTCTCCAATGGGAAGTTCCAATTGTAGTTTAATTTCCCTAAATAGAGGTAGGTAGTCATACTCCTTCGTCTTCTCTTCAAATTCCACTTCTATGGTGGTTTCTTCCTTCAATGTTGCTGAATCTTCTACATTATGAGGAATAGTTTGATCAAGAAATTTTTCACACTCATTCCAAAAGTTATCCATATATTTTTTATCTTCCATATGTATTTCAATAGATAATTGTTCTTCATAAATCTCTTCCAAAATTGATTGAGTTGGGCTCAATGGATCTTCTTTTAATTTCATCAAGTCCTCCATGGATTCTTAAACTCGAAGGATTTGTGGGGATACTTCTTCCATAAATATTTCTAGTTATGGTTCTTGTTCTGGCTCTAGTTTTTTATCCTAGGATTCATTTACTTGTTCTTCTATCCACTCTATTGCGGTCTCCAGATTTTGAACTGTTTGACTAATTCTTTCAAATTGGGCTTCAAAATCCCTGTGAAATTCTTCTTTTTGGTGTTGAACTTTGACCATTTATTGATAAATTTCCAAAAAATACTCCTAAAGTTCAATTAATTCTCTGGCCAAACCCTCCAACACTGGGTATTAGAGGTTCCCTTTAAGGTTTTGAATGAGATCTTTTAATTCATCCTCCGTGATGATTTGGATTCAAGCTCCCCAAATTTGTTTAGCCAAGAAAGAAACTCAATACTCTATAAAACAAGGTGATTAAATAATTATTTATTGAAATTGTGGGTAATTGTTCCATGAATTAAAAAAATATCATTTTAAAACAACATGGTAAAAGATTTTTTTTTGATTTTTTTTTTTATTTTAAAAAGTCAAATATTTACAAATAAATTAAGACACTACCTCCTCAGTAACAGTGCTAAGTTTGATGCATGCCTGTCGTAGGGCATGGAAAAAAATTTATATTTTCTAAGTGTATTCTAGTGATTAACTCTGGGAATTATCCTGAAGAGGAGTGCACACAAAATCAGTTTGTCACTTTAAAATGACGGTAAAAATGGTGTGTTTTTATAATAAATCAATGAGAAAATGATTAAAAGGAAATTTGAAATTCAAATGATTGAAAAAAATGATATTAAATGGGTGATTAGGTCGGGGTCGGTTTCCCAATTGTAATGTTATCCTTGTTCAATTTAATTCAAACCTCTTCTTCTTAGTTGATTAAAATGAGTTTCCGCAATCGTTTCTACTCACTTCCTTGGTGAAATTGTGATGGTGAGAGAAAACCTTGCCAAGATATCATTTTGGTCAACTCTCCTTCAATGTGAAAAATTGTTCTATTGAATATAATCAATTAACATGGACAATACCTGATTGGGACTTGTTTATCCCAGACAATCAATAACATTCACTACCCCTTTTACATGTACTGATGATCGTCAAGTACTTCACCACAAATCCCTAGTCTATTCCATCGTATATAAACCAGAAATAAGTGGAGGAAGATAATGATTATTTTACTAAAACAAATCAATGATGAAATTAAAATTCAATAATGATATAACTTGATAATAATATCCTCTATGTGAAATTGAAAACAACTTTGAAGAAGAAAGAAATTTCATTCAATTGCGTCCAAGAACTCAAGCATTACAAAATAGAAAACCAACCCTTCCCCAATCACTCAAAATGTTTACCCCACTATGGTAAGGGTAATATAGATGAATGGGGAAGAAGAAGGAATTACAAAACTATGTAAAAGAAACTAAATAAAAGAGAGAAAGATGAAATTTCTCCTCCTTGGTGTCTCAGAAGGAATGGGATGGAATGAGAGATGCTTTGAGAGCGAGGAGCTCTCCTCCTTTTATATGCAGAATTTCTCCCCCGAATGTTGACTCATTTTATCCCCATTAAATGGAATATTCATGCGTTTAACCCTTATTTAATGTTGTAAAAAATTATCTTGGAAATTTATCCTCAAAATTACAGCAGATTTTGGCAAGTATTACGAGAGTTATGCCCGTTTTACTCTGACAATTTATTCGGTCCAGTCGGACTCTCCAAATCACAAACCTACGAATTAGGATGCTTTAATTACCCCATTAAAGGTCAATTCACGCATCCTCTCCTCCATTAAAGTTGTTCCAAAACGTATTTTTCGTCCCCACACCAAAGTTAATAGAATTTGTTCCCACCATAAACGACGTATGGACCCCACACCAAAACTATTCAGATCTGTAAACAGTTTTCTTGGTCCAACATGTGAGCTTCTTTGGAGCTTCTATATGGTCGATTAAGATTTTGGTCCAGAAGGATTAAATTAATACCTGGATGTGTAGAATCTGGAAAAGAAATAATTTTTCAATTTGGATTAGTGTAGAAAATTTTTTGTTCATAATACAGAAATAATTTAAAACACTTAAAAATCTGAAATGGGCCATTTTTACTATTCAACTCAAAATAACACCAATGTCATAAAAACGGATCAATTAATCTTAAAGTAACACTTATGTGGGTTTATAAAAATGAAATTAAATGTAAATTTAATTGAGAATATTTTCTCTATCAAGGTACTACAAACCTTTCTCTGTTATATGGAGTCTGTGTAAATCTTCTCTCACTAGGAACTGGTAGGAATGTCTGGCAGAAATGATGAAAATGGAATATCCAACCACATCCTATACACTCAATTGGGTGTTGCATACACTATGGTTTCATGTTCCATAGTTTCTCGTGTTTATGAAATATAAAAAAGATGTCAGTATATGTTTTTTGACTGCTAATACCCCCTTGATCAACCTCAAAGCATTACTTCCTTCCACTAGAAGAACCATTACCCAGTATGGGTGTTGAACCACCCTATCTCAAACTATTGGATTCTCTCAAATTCTTTTTAGTAATGAGGTTCTGGTTAACTATCTTGGAAATAGTGGTCAACTAAAAAACATTAACCTGTGATAGGATAGCTTATACCATCCCATACTCAAATCCCCACACGTTCATAAGCTCATCACCAAATAAGGTCAGATCGGATCACAAAAGCTCAGTAAAATGGGTATAATATTCTATTACAAACATATATCCCTATTTTAAGTTCATGATTTCTCTAGAACGATCATTCTTATAAGTTTGGGAAAGAAGTAATCCTTGAATATCATCTTTAAATACCTCCATATCATATCATGATGTCAGTCTTCCTGGGTAATAACAACCCACCATCACTTGGAAGAACCGTGTAACATATAATCTACATGATTGACCCTCCTCTGTGGAGGTGTCTCTAGATTCTTGAATATAGAGTTCATAGCTTCCATCCATGACTTAGTAGCATGTGGTCTTCCATCCCCTGATAAAGTGTGAGGATTCTACTATTGTAATTATCAAGTCAACTCTACCATATTCAGGGAACATTGATAAAATCCTTTCATAGAGTGCATCATACAAAAGAAACCCTCTCAAAACTAGGATTCAGTTCCAAAGTTGGTAATAAATTATGGTTTCTTAGGTAGCACTATGAGAGGTATTACTGGTGACCCAGGGCCCACAACCTCTACAAAAAAGTCATCAACACCCTCTTAGCATATGACTCGAGGACCTCATGGTGGCATGATTCTACATTACCAAATGCATTCCTAAAAAATAAAATTATGAAGTCCAAAAGACCACATATAGATAAAAGGATCAGTATATAGCCTTCCTATAAGAAAGGTCACACCTCTCTTCCTACTCCAAAATCTAGGTCAATGTGAAAAAGGAATGCCATAATATACTATAAGGATCATAAGATACACTCCCAACTAATCACTACTAAGGCCGAGTTTGGGTATAGGCTACGTATCACAGGACATAAGTTTTATTATATGGAGTGTCAATTGCAAGGTATAGAGTAAAATACCCTTTAATTTGAAATTTTTATCCCATTTAGTGGTAACCATTTACTTTAAAGGTTCAAGTTCATTTATTTTCATACTATTATATATATACATTACAATACAGTTAAATGTTTCATTATTCCCAATTTATAAAATTTGTACACTTATAAATTGCAATTGTTCCATCATATAACTGTGACCTAGAGTTTACATCTAGTATTAGGATGTAACAGGTTATATAAATTGATTTTATTATATTAATTACCATTAAAAAATTTATATAAGTACTTTATTCATAAATTACTATCAGAATTCAAGTAATCAAATAAACTAAAATTGTTTTAGTCCATGAAACTAGTAGGTCCAAAACTTACAACATGGTATAATTGGCCGATTAAGGTGTAATCATCAATCCATATGGGAAAACACCATTTATATTGATGTATTAGATTTAATTAACCCAAATAATTCATCCTTAAAAAAAGTGTTAGCACATTTCAAAAACATAACAATTCACCGTAATATACATATAGAAGACAATGCATGCAGGAAGTAAATGTGGAATGAAAAAATGCATGGCATATAAGTCCCAAAGAAATGGTTTTAAAATATCCCAAGTCTAATGCATATATTTATACTTTCATAAAAAGGAAATTTATAATGCACAATAATATTATAATTTAAAAAGGAAACAATTACATAGTAACACCTACCTCAAAGAGAATAAGACCAAGAAAAAACACCCCAAAACTCATAACCTTCAACGGTGAACACCTCACACTTACACAGATGTAAAATTTTATATATATATATATATATATACACTCCTTAATCCAATTCACATATTCCCCTCACCGAGAGGTAATATATATAATGATGGAATATATATATATAAACATATATATATTTATATAATTACCTATGTATATGTGTGAAAGTCTTCTAGGAGCCAAATGACACCCTAAACAACCAATAGTTAACTAAAAAATCACCAAAATCCCACCAATTAAAATTGGTCCAATTAAAAAGGGTGGAAGAAAACCTACCTCAAATGGTGGAGGATGAACTAAAATGGACCGAAACACTTTGCATCTGGTGGAGGATCCCAAAACATGCACGAAGCCATCCTGAGAGACCCATCGCATGACTTAACAATGGGACAAAATACCAAAAATTGGGTCAACTCTCACCTTAGGTTTCATCCAAACAAAAGAGGGTGGAAAGAGAGAGGGAAAACACCAAAAATGAAATAATAAAGGAAGATGAGACCTTACCTCAGAGAATCTCCCAATAAACATGACAAAATAAGAAGAAAACACCATGGAGGAGAGAGAGATGAGAGGCGGATACATCGCGTACTGTGGAGGAATATGGGAGGGATATTGTGTAGCTCAAAGGGATGGGGGAGAAAATAAAAATAAAACCTTTTTAAGAGTATAATAGAAAATAAAAAAAAACAAACTTTAAAAAAAATGTGCAGGTTGCATGATTTTCCAAACCATGTGCTAAATGTGAGCTGGCCACTACCTCAGCCAGGTTCCCTCACAGAGTTCCCCTTAAGAGTCTGCATGGTTTAAACAAACCATGAACCTCTCTCCATACACACCCCAAGTTTTTCACGACTTTCTTAAATGCCCCACAAGGTTTGAAAAAACCATATAGGATCTGTGGAAATGTCTTGGTCCAAGGACAGATACCCCACATTGTCACCACATGGTTATTAATAATTGTGTGGGATAACTGTGAAACTACCAAAAATCCAACAAAAAAATAAATTTCATTTGCAAATACTATAACGTAATCCCACTTAATCACAAGATAAAATGAGACTAAAATATAGACATTGTGACACTAGGTGTGTCATAGTTCCCAACCTTCAACATAGTTTAAGTTAAATGAAATTGATTCCCTTCTAAAACAAGCTAACTTTACCTATTATTAACTCTAAAATCTATCATATATCTCATCCAAAATCTTTGATACCACATTTTCATGACCTTACCTCATTGAAACCCATCCTAGGTTAGTAGAGGATATGGGAGTGTCCCTCAAATCCTACCTCCAATAAGTCATTGCTTAAGATCATATTTTCAAAAAACATAATCTATAATTCAATGTTTTTAATCCCATTAAATTTTTATTTTAAGGGTAATTTTTTCATTTTTATTTTTTAGTAATATATTGATCTTAATTGTGAAAATGGATTAATTATTGATTTTTAAGTATTTTAAATCCTTTTTTAATTTCATTCAGAATAGTTTCTACACTAATAAAAATTGTGAAATTAATTTTTTTGTAGTATTAAAGGATTTATTTGATAATTTTATTCAATATTACCAAATAATGAATCCAAAATTTTGAGGTCTAAAAGCTGCTGAAAAGTTAGGCCTTGTAATCTTTTCCCATATTTGATTAATTTTAAATATTCTCCCATATCTCACAATTTGATAGTCCCAAATGAGATGAAATTTTACAAAGAGATAGAAAAGAGGCCAATAAAAAAAATTTAAACTTTTTATTATCATGATTCTATAGATATAAAGGAAATAAATTCATTGAAAATCATAGTATGGTAATATGAAGAGTCTTGTTATCCAGAAAATTTTTCTTTATAGATTTGATGATAACTTTATAAAAACATGTCTAGATGATCCTAATTTTTAAAGGTAAGTAGAGTAGAGGGGGAGAACAAGTTTAATGGAAGTAATATTCCAATATTTATCCATTAAATGGTCCAAATATGTTTCAACCTTCAAAGTACATATTTTGGAGAAACAATTGTTCACCGCCCACCCTATAAATTTTTACATCCACAACCTTTCAAGGAGTCTTCCATTTTTCAGTAGTTAAGTATGGATTTTATGTAGTAGTAGATTTATATATTTTTAATATATATTATCTTCCTTTACCTATTATATTTTCATTTCTATATATATTTTTATTCCACCACTATGCTTATTTTATCTCCATAGTTGTTGAAAACTAACTACCATTTTTGTTCAAGAGGAAAATTAATGATGTTTTTAAGTTTATTGTGCTTTAATTTATCTTATTTTATTTTCAGATTTTAATAGTTGTTAAAAAAATTATAGTTTTTTGTCACTATACATTCCCTAATACTATATTATTCCTCCTTGTTTATTCATTTTCCTTCCCTTTGATATTTAATTCATTTAAAGAGTAGAATTTGGATTAGGAATTGATGTGGAAGAGATTGCACCTATATATAGAGATCTTAGTGCAGGGTAATACGATTCTAATGAGAGGTGTAGAGTGATACTTCTCAATAATTACATTGAATAGATTGATGAGAATATCCTTTTAAAAATAATGATTTCATCATTGTGAAGTCCTAATAATAGAATCTTCTTCTCACTGACTTATTTTTGTGTTGTTTTATTCTTTATATTTTTCATTATTATATATATTTATATCATATTAATTATTAAATACCCCCATTAAATTAATATATATTAGTTTGGTATATTTTAAGTAAATAAAAACAATATAAATTCAGTGTTTTATAAGTGTTCTCCTTGTGAGATTTACTTGGGGTACACCACTATAGTGCATTTATAGTTCAAAAATATTGATGGGGATTTCGATAAAAAATTCCTCTTGGAATCATGAGTAAGATAATTTCACCAAGTTCTTATATTACTTGAATGGGAGGAATTATTATTATAAATTACTAGGAAAGATAATTCATCCACTAATCAACTCATTATAAATAATATAAAGAGTTAATATTTCCCAATACAAAACTATAACTACATGAATTATGTATAATAAAATAAGATACAATACATGAATACCTATAAGACTCCACTACAAATTCCCAAACAACATTATCTCCAATATTAATTATAATATCATGAAAAACAACTCAAGAAAATTGTAGAGAGTTAGAATTTGGGAGTACTTAGTATGATCATTTTTATAAGCAGTTCTATGTCCATGTGAAATAAATTTATTTGGATATAAATGTATGAAACAACTAAGAAATAAAAAAATATGGATTAAGATAATAAGTAAAGTAATATTTTAGATATAGTTAACCCTTAACTACATCACCTGTAAAGTTCTTATCATATTAGATCAATGGATTAATACAATAAAATTAGGTAGTGGGAATTACAATTTTAGAGAACTTATAATAATAAAATAGGAAGTCAAGAATCATTACATCATCATTGAAAAAAATCATACCATACTATAATTGTCATAATTTTCTCATAACAAATACAGACACATCTCCAAAAATATCAAAACCATTATGTAAAGTAGAAAAACTCATCTCCAAACCTATATTAATCGTTACCACATAATTTTCATCATCTCAAGTAGGAAAAAAAAGAAATACAATATCTAAACCTATGCCAATTTTCCCAATATCATCACATCATCATAACAAGCAATAAAAATTGGCAAGCCTTGGTCCCAATGCATGTCAATCATCCCAAAATAATCTCCTCATAATAATAATTTTCTATAATAATATCAAGTCAACATTATATGATCCTAATCCATTATATCCTTAGAATATATGTACATTTCATCCCTTGATCCATTACAACCCTCCCTTATATAGTATCCAGCCACCAAAAAAAGAAAGTAGATAAAAAAATCATACAAGAAAACTGTAAAACAAATAAAAAGTATTAAAAAGTAAATATAGAATCACAAGGCATAAAAAATACTAATTCAATATCCATGGAATTAACAATTTATAATAATATCTTATATTCTATACATTACTAGTAAGTATTAATAAAAAAATTAATACTAACATTTATTTATCATTAATTATTTAGTTAATCTAATTCACCCAATTATATAGTTAATTAAACTACAACTATAAGGCCCAACCTAATTTTATAAACTCTCAAAAAACCTCCCCAATACAACACAAACCAATTATTAATAGTTACTTAGCACCACAACCCCAACACCTAGAATATAACCATAATCTCCTGATAGTTCCCTACACCAATAATTATCCATATTCCCCATGAAATAATAAACTATAATTTAGATAGTTATAAAACATCCCTAACCCTATATGATAAACACTATATCACGGTTATTTCAAATAATAACAACATAAATAATACTATAATTCCACTTGGCTAAAGTGATAATTTTTACTCTTTAAACCCCAAAATTAATTCACTGTAATCCTTACTCAATTAAACAATATTAACCCCATATTTTCTTATTATTTATATTAATTATTAATTTAGTTATTATAAGATAATTTGAATTTATAAATTTAAATATCACCTCTATTTTTAAGGTTTCAATTCTAGATTTATACATCATGACTGTTTTCATCATATATCCCATTTATAATTAAACATTTATCATGGAATCAATAATGTAATGCAGTAAATTAATCACACTCAATACAACATTATTTCATCTTATTAATGTAATAGGATTCATTTAATGAATAATTGTATATGATATTTTTACAAATAATATCATAGCCCATCATATTTATTCTTTATATGTTCTCGATTATCATTCTTAGTTTCTATATTTGTTTCTATTTCTAGAATATCTACTATTTCTCATGGGAAGTCACATAAATTTGGTAGTATATATTCAATATATAATCAAAAAATTGTATAATTATGGAAGTCATATTCATATACTATTTTTTATTTCTATTCTAGATTTACCCGTTTCATTCTCATTTCCAAAATTCTCCCCATTTACATGAGGAAACACATAGTAGAAGCTCACATGTATTGTATAATTTCCATAGAAATTGTCATAGCGATAAAATTAAGATATAATAGAGAAAGAAAATAAGGAACCAAACAAGTCATGATAAAACTAAAAAATATATAATTTAAATAATAAAAATCATACAATAAGTCATTACTCCAAACTAAAATAGCATAACCAACACTAATAGAATAACATAATAATAAAGTTTATAATTAGTAATAACCCATCCCTATGAACTGAAACATACCCACTGAGCCCAAGGAGATAATTTTATAGTAAATTCATAACAAAGTCGCAACACCTCCCCTCGGACCAAGTTATCCCCATTGAACATGAAGAGATATTTTAGACTTATCTATCTCTCTATGGTTTGGCCAAGGTTGATTAACAAATATTGAAGTGATATGATAAGTATCAATTTATGGGATATGATGGGAGTTATCTAATCAATAATAATGGGGTTGTCTCCCATCCCTTGCTATAAAGGGGCAAGACACTAAAGGTGAATGTTGATATTTTTAGTCATTCAATACCAGGGGATGATAATAGAGGGGTTTAAAGGGTTCAAAAAGAGTAGTTCAGAAGGTATCACTCCAAAATAAGTAATGTAAATCTCAGAAGATAAAATAAGGATAGAAATACCCTACCTCAAGAAACTAGGTAGCAACACATTGGTAAATCTTAATATGTGCACTAAGGAATCATAAAAGAGTTCCTACCGACCTTCCGTACACTAGTTCATATCCCATGATCCACCACTTCCATCTATTCATACTTCTCTAACATTCACTGAGAGAGATAAAAAGAAAAAAAGGGAAGGAAATATGAGATCCTAGAATAATAATATTAAGGTTCATATATCATAGATTTATCCTATTTAAAACTTATCCTACCCTCTTAATGTTTCATAGGATTTAGGAGGTAGTCTTGGTGATACATTTTAATAACATTGCAGGGCATTTAAAACAAGGTTAACAGACACCAATGCATGCACTCCCCACTCCTTGGAGTTTCAAAAATAAAATGGCAACCCTTCCATCACCATGTTGTAATATCCCAATATTTTAAAAAGATCAACTATGTTAGATAGTGTGTAGAATATGCAACACTAACTGTAATCAAACCACGAAATATTATTATTTAAATATGGTCATTATAACTTAGCCATTAAATCAGTGGGTATAAATAAAATTAACTATTTTCTAATTTATATGTGTGTGTGTGTTATAATCAATAAAAATTTATTGATTAATTATTAGGAAATAAGTACTCAATTTTTAGTAAAATCATTTTATTCTTCAAAAATATGTTTTCTTCAAAAATGATTTTTATTGATTTTTTGAATGAATATTATAAATAATATTTTTAGAATTTAAATTTTTTATTTTATTAAATAAATATCATTTTTTAAATCATTATATAAAAATTATATTTTTTTCAAAATATTTGGTATTTTTCAAAAAAAAATGATTTTCTAGGGAATAGTAAAAAATAATGATTTTTATTGAAAAATGTATTTTCTTTTAAGGTATTTAAAAATTAAAATTCTATTTCTGATTAATTTTAAAATTTAATTAGTTAATATTTATTTAAAATAATTCAATTGTGTTTTTTTAAACCAATTTTATACTTGAATTTTGTATAAAACATTTTATATTCAAAAAGTAAATTTTTCCAAAAAGTCGTTTTTCGTTGCTTTTTTGGATTAATTTTAAATTAAATTCTACCAATTTTTTTTTTTGAATTTTGAGAAAATGGTTCAAAATATGAAATCATGGGTTCCAAATATTTCAAATAGGCCCCTTTTATTTTTTTAATATGAATATCAGCCTCAATAATTTTTTTATCATTGTAAAGGATAAATCGAATAATTAAAGTTAAAAATTATATGACAAGGACTAGAAAATGACCCTAACACTTGCCTTAATTTTATTTTATGATTCTATATCTTTCATAATCATACAATATTCGGTTATGTGTCTTTTTTTAGTTTTTTGAGATTATAACATTTGTAATATTTTTTGTAAAGAAAAGTAAAAAATGTAACACTCTTTTTTTAATAACTATAATATTTTAAAAATTGAGATAAACAAGAGAATTGTTTAGTTATAAATATTAATTTTAAATATAAATTATTTATATCCATCTTGATAATTTCGTTTTAACTTTTAGTTAATAAATAATTACCTTAAATTCTTACACAAACTTGACACGGTAATTATTCAATTAATGAAAAATATCAAATAAATGATATTAGAAATATTAAAATAAGTATAAGTTGTGATAACTAATATGATACATTTAATTTTTAGATTAATATAATATTTTCTTGATGTAATAAAATATTTTTTTCTAATTTCATTTGTTGTATTGATGTTAGTAAAGTCAAAGTAATGAATAGTTATAAAAATTGACATTAATAATATTTTATAATAAATAATATTATATTAAATGATATAAAATTCTTATAAATATTATATTAGGAAAATTGATTATAATATGGTCGATAATATCAACCAAGTTCCATTTATATGCCTTTTTCCATTTATAGTAAATATAATGACCCTCAAAAAGTAAAAAATAGTGTCCTTATGGTAAGTGTGAAAAGGGTGAATGGGGGCTAAAACAAAAATATAAGGGTAAAAAGGTAGAAAAACTTTTAAAAATTTAATTTTATGAGATTAATAATAATAATAATAATAAAATATCTTCTGATATTATCATTTTTTAGCCATTTATAAATAAAAATTAATTTATATTAATTTAATATTTTAAGAAATTCCAAGATTGCCCCTCCCCTCTCTTATAAAAGGGAATCTCTTCTTCTCTTTACTTCACACTTAAAAAAATTGGTTCATAAAATATCTACTAAAATAACTTTATAAAATCCCTTACTGTTTTATATAGTCCTTATTTATGTCATAATACCAACCTTAGCGGAGAAGGTTGTCTAAATAAGAGGTATCATTCTTAACCAAGAGTTTCTTTTTTATTTCTTCTTCCACCACCTTAAAATATTTATTAACCATGATTATATAATAATATAATTATCTAAAATATAATTATATGTTATTATGTTATTTTAATAACCTATATCCATCTCCAACCTCTATCAAATGGGAAAGCAATTCATTGTTCGTGTGTATAGTAGACTACTAACTCACGGACCGATGTAATTTATTTTCCATAACCACCTCTCATGGATAATTATAATGATGGAATTAATGTTTATATATGATATTAATGAATATTTATAATTCTTAAAATATAATATGTCATTTAATTTGTTGTCTTTTCATTTATTGAAAAAAGATAACGTCCTTCATGTGTATGTGTGGACTACCACCTCCATAAAGTGATGTGATTCATTTTTCATCACCACATAACATGTATAAGATATAAAATTATATTTAAAGAAGTAATTTTAAACTTATGATAAAATTATCATTCTGTATAGATAAAATAATACGTACCTTTTTTCCATATTGATCATTTAAAAATTGAAATGTTACTCATGCGTACGTACGTCCTACTGTCTCCATGATTGTAGCGTAGTTAATTTTTCATAACCATATTTAATGGTTGATTTTATAAGTATAATTTATGTTTATAAATTATAAATATTATATGATTATTATTTTTGAGATGATGGTATAATTAACTCTTTGAAAATAGTCAACCTACATAAGTCATTTTGAACTTATGAACCGAACGTCCTCAAAACACCTGATGTGGACTTAATTAATAAAGTAAATAACTATGACATTAATATAAATTAAATAAATTGTTTAAGTGTAATTTATTTGACATATAAAATTTTATTAATAAATAAAATGATTAATATGAGTTTATTATGTAGTATTTAAATGATATACATGGAATGTCTAGATTCGAGGTCAGATATTTCGTCTCAATTTTCCTTCATTGTGGAATATTTTCATATTATATACCTAATTTCTATTGTTTGGTGTATATAAATACATTTTAAATGTTATATCACTAATCCTTAATACTTCATGATATTTTAAGTTTTAGTTTGAATTATTTTATCCAAGTTTATTTTAATTCAAAGTTTCCAAGTTGTAAAGGGTTTCTTAACTCAATTTCCTTTGGTTGGGTTGTAACTCTTCTTCATATACCTTGTTATGCCATGATTATGTGTGCATAGATATATAAATTGTTTTATTAGTTATTTACACCTATTTTTTGGGGATTTATATTTTTTATACATAATATCTCCATTTATTAATTCTCAGTTCAGTGATATGATCATTGTAAGGGTAATTCATCTCAAATTATCTTTCTTTGGGACATAAGTTTATATTATGAACCATTATTATTTTTAGAGGTATATATACTGCCCCATTGACATATTATATCATTAATATATTTATTTTCATTATATTTTAATATTCATTTGAAATTATTCTTTCATGGGGATTATGATTGAAACGTTACCAAAGTGTAAAAGGCTTTATGTTACAATATTTATTCTTCTCAGGATTGTTTATGTTCAAGGTTACTTTTGGAGGAAATTAAATGATATTATTTTCATGAACCAAATATATTTTCTTCAAATATATTTATTAATGTGGTTTATATTTTTAATTTCCATTTCCTTCCTTATTGATTTAATAAACATCACGAAAGTTTGTTATAAGTGATACTAATCGTGTATCTTCTTTTAGATCGATAATATTTCTATTCCATATCCATGTTTTCTAAAATGTTTTAAAAATGTTATTTTATAAATATAAATGTTTTCATAAATCTGTTTTACATGTTATTTTTCCTTATTTTAAAAGTTTTTTAAAAAGTAAATTTCTTTACTTTTCCAAAATAAGTCACTTTAGACTCTATTTACAAAATGTTTGAAAATAATTTTTTATTTTCAAAGTGAAAAAAAAAATTCCAAAATAATGTGTTTAATGATATTTTAATCGTATTTCCATTCATCAGCTCCAATAACCCTTGATGTTATCTATGCTTCCCTTGGGATTTTTTTTAATGATTAAATCCTCATCATTTCTCTATATGGATTATTATTTTTTCAAATATATTTTCATATAACCTGTTTTGTTTCCATCTATCAATAAAGTTATGAAATGACTAATGGATGTTTTGATAGGTTTTATTATGAAATGAAATATCTATGTACTTTATTTATTTTATGGTTATTGGGAATTTTTTATGATGAAGGGTTGATCTATTATAAACTGAGGGCAGGTGATCCCATTATAGATCTCCAATGCATTGGTTAAAAGGAAAGATTTAACTAATTTGGTTTATTCTAATAGATTATGGGAGTATACTATAATGGTTATTACAATTTTAATTGTGATAGTTATTTTATGTGTAACCATGAAGGTTATTCGAAGGGTAACCATTAAGTTTATTCCATTTGTAATAGTGATGTGAAAATAATGTCTCAAGTTACATATATAATTTATATATGCTTGTTATGGGTTTTTATGGAACTATTATGATTGTAAAAAGTTTATCTATGAGTATATTTTCAATAGAAAATATATACTACTTCTTATAGTTAAAAAATGGGTTTTAAGGATTCATTTGATCATGATTGAAATCACATGGTTCTTGATTATTGATTCCAATGACTCTTAACATTGTTAAATGTTTATTCCATTTTCATCATTGATGATCCAGATATTTATGGGTATGAATTATATTGTGATATTATCATCCACTATGATTATGTCATCATACTCATACTCTCATATTACTATCACATATTATATTCAATTGTTAATTCTTATGTTTACCCTTACTGATAATTTGAGCTCACCCTTCTTATATTTCTTTTTCTCCAAGTTATGAATAATAATGTTAAATGATTTTTTTATAAAGTTTTTATATGTGAATAATTTTATGGGGGTTGTTTAAGACTTAACATAGAATATAAAAATATGGGTATAGTGGGAGATAATGTTGATATTTATTAACCTGTTGTTTATGAACCCAATTTGTTTGGAGTTTTTCCTAATTCTGTAAAACACTATACCTAAAATGAACTTGGGTTCATAAATAAGAAATATTTCCTTTTTATATTTTAAGTTTTAAATGGAAAAATTTGGGTCACATTTATCAGTATTGAAGCCATAAATGTAAAGTTCATGTTTTGAGCACCAGATCTGGGATTACGGGTTTGTGGCTATTATAATTTGTATCAGAGCATGTTTTAGATAACTTTAGAGGTTATGGTATTTTTGTGTGAGGTTATATTTGGAGTTATGGATACCATCATGGGTTTATAAGTTTAAGGTTTATCATAAGTTAAAAGTATTAAACACCCCCTTTAAGGTTTTATGTGATTGAATTTTAAGGTGACTAATTATATTTTGGGAGAATTTTTATTGGGTTGAGGTATATGTAACCCTTAGGTTTAAAATGATGTATTATTTTATGAGTAAAGGTTGAATTATATTTTGGAAACATATAAGATCATAATGTGGATTTATGGTGATTCAGGTTATTTATTGAAATGAATATAATATTTTGTAGATTATATGATTAGGGTATATACCTTTTTGGGTATATGAATTTATGAGTGACTAATGTTATTTAGAGACAATTATTAAATTTATCTTGAAATAATTTGTGATCAAATCCTTATTTTTTTGGGTTTCAATCTTGGTTAGGAATATATTGATAAATTTAAGTATGGTTATTTATGTAATGATTTAGTTTCTACTTTGGGTATTATTGTTGAATTTTGGATATTAATGAATTATTTATTTTTATAAAGGTTTATACATTTTGGGAAATATATTACCATGTGATAAATATTTTTTTAATTAATGTATAAAGACTTAAGGAGTGTATTTTTATTCTATTATGGATTATGTGATTAATTAGAGGCTGATTTTAGTTCTTCAAGCATAAAAAACATTATCCTGGATACTCATCATTTGAATAAAATGATGATATTGATTAAAGGATTAAATTTTACATGTCAATTAAATATATTTCTATATGTTTCATAGTTTATATATTAAAATAATTCCTAAACTATTGAAAATAGATATTGAAACAAAAAAATATCTTATTACCTTCATTTTTTATTAATTGATGGTCTTTTTTACACCTCTTTGGTTTATGGTTTTGTGGTTGTTGACTTTCTCGTAATCATTATCTTTACTATGATCAATGATCTTTGTCACTATCCATCATTATTTGGACATTATGATTTTCATCTATGTTTATATTTTCACTTATTATTAATTTTTTCTGATTTGGAAACCAAGTATGTGTTATCCCAGATGACCTTCATACTATATTTTTTCTCTTTTCAAGAGGAAGATTTGATAACCCTTTTTACAATGTGGGATTTCAGAAAAGGTATTTTAAAATTTCAACCATTGATTACTGAGATTGATTTCAAAATTACGAGGATGCAATTTCTTAAAGGGTTGGGAATTAAGTATTTTAATATTTTAAAAATAATGGCTAAATTCAATAGCATACAGAATACACACCACTAAGCATAATCAAACCATGAAATAATATTATTTAAATATGACCATTATAACCTAGGAATTAAATCGGAGGATAAAAATAGGATGAATTAAAATTTTAAATATATATATATATATAAAGGTTTTAATAAATACAAATTTATTGATTAATTCCTTGGAAATAAGTACTCAAATTTTGGTAAATTTGATTTATTCTTCAAAAATATGTGTTCTTCAAAAATGAATTTTATTAATTTTTGTGATTGAATATTATAATTAATTATTAAAAAATTATAAATTTTATTTTATTAAATAGATATCAATTTTAAAATCACATCAAATTTATCTTTGGGTGAGATTTTGGTATTTTTTTGAAAAGATTGATTTTTCATTGAATAGTGAAAAATAATGATTCTTATTGAAAAATGTATTTTATTTTAAAGTATTTACAAAGTAAATTTATATTTTGATTTATTTTTAAAATTAAATTATTTCCTTTTGATTTAAAATAATCCAATTATAGTATTTTAAATTAATTTTATACTTAAATTTTGTATAAAGCATTTAGTATTTAAAAAGGGAATTTTTCATAAAAGTCGTTTTATCACATTTTTTCATTTTCTTTAAAATTAAATTATAATAATTATGTATTTTGATATTTTAAAAATGGATTCCATATTTGGAATTGGTAGTTATATATTTGATAAATATGTCTCTTTTATTTTTTGTCACTATGAATAGTAACTTTAGTAATTTTTTACAATAATAAAGGGTAAATCAGGTAATTAAAGATACAAATAATATGAAAAGTACTATAAAATAACCATAATACTTTTCTTAATTTTATTTTATGATTTTATTTAACCCATACTCATCCAATATTCGTTTATATGTCTTTTTTCATTTTTGTTTGATTATAACCTTTATAATATTTTATGTAAAGAAAAGTCAAAAATGTAACACTCTAGTTTTTAATAACTATAATATTTTTAACATGGGGATAAAAAGAATATATTTTAATTTATAAATATTAACTTGGAATATAAATTATTCTTATTCATCATGATACGTAATTTAAAAAATTTAGTTAATAAATAATTACCTTAAATGCATATAAAAAGATGACACAATATAAACTAAAATATATATATATATTATAATTATCTCAATATTATAATTTTTTAGATAATGTAATTATAAACTCTTTGACCTCATTCATCATAAAAAATTCATTTTTAACTTATGAACTGAATATCCTCAAAACACTTAATGTTGACTTAACTAATTAAGTTATTAACTATTTAATTAATATAAATGAAATAAATGATTTTAGGATAAGATATTTAATGTATAAACTGTTCTTAATAAATCAAATAATTAATATGAGTTTATTATATAAGATTAAAAGTACGTACATGTAAATTCTAGACTCGAGGGAATAGATTTCGTCTAAATTTTCCTTCACTATCATATATTTCAATATTACGAACCTAATTTATTTTACTTTTATTATATAATTATATTTTAAGTGTAATATCATGAATCCTTTATACTTCATGATATTTTATGTTACAATTTGAATTATTTTATCCAATGGGATTTGACTTGAAGTTTCCAAGTGGTAAAGGGTTTCTTAACTCAATTTCCTTTGGTTGGGTTATAACTCTTCTCCATTGACCTTGGTATTAGATGATTATGTTTGAATCTATCTATCAATTATTTTATTTTGTAATTACACTTATTTTTTGTGGATTTAAATTTGTTACACATAATCTATCCATTGATTAATTCTTAATTCAATGATATCATCTTGGTAAGGGTAATTCGTCTCGAATTATCTTTATTTAGGAAATACATTTATGATATGAACCTATATTATTTTAAGAGATGTATATACTACACCTTTGACATGTTATATCATAATTCTATTTATTTTCATGATATTAAAAGTTTCATTTGAATTTATTCTTTCATGGGGATTATAATTGAAATTTTACCAAAGTGGAAAAGGCATTATGTTACAATCTTCTTTTTTTCTAGGATTGTTTATGTTAAGGATTTCTTTTAGAGTAAAATTATATGATATTATTTTCATGAACCATATATCTTTTATTCACCTCTATGTATTATTGTGGTTTACATTTTAAATTTCCATTTCCTTCTTTATTGATTGAATAAACATCAAAAAAGTTTTTTATAAGTGATACTGATCTTGTATCTTCTTTTAAATCAGGAATATTTCTCTTCCATATCCATGTTTTCTAAAAAAAATAAAAATAATTATTTTATATACATAAGTATTTTTTTAAATATATTTCACATGGTATTTTACTTTCATTTAAATGTTTTTAAAAAAGTAAATTTCTTAATTTTTTTCTAAATGGGTCACGTTAGAGTCCCTTTATAAATTTTTGAAAAGAGTGTTTATTTTTAACATTTACAACATAAATATATTTTCCCATAGTTATGACCATTATTTGTTTTGATTCATAATTTATAATTTTCCAAATTTATTTCCAAATAAAATTATTTTTACAATATTTAATGAATTTTTCATTTTTTGAAATTTATTTTCAAATTGAAAAATATATTTTACTCAAGAATGTTTTTAATGATATTTTAATTATATTTCCATTCATCAACACCAATAAAAATTTATGTTACTTATGCTCCACTAGAGATGTGTTTCAATAATTCCATCATAATTATTTATTTGGATGAATTATGATTATTTCAAATAGATTTTTGTGGAACCCATTTTATTCACATGTTAATCAAGCTATGAAAGGAATAATTGACATTTCTAGGAGTTTTATGATGAAATTAAATCTCTATTTAATTAATTTATGTTATATTTATTGGTAATTTTTTATGATGATGGGTGGTTCCATTATAAGCTGAGGGTGGGTGAGCCTGTTATAACTCTCCAATGCAATGTGTAAAGGGAAAAAGTTTATCAATTAGATTTTTCCTCAGAGATTATGGGAATATGTTGTAATTTTTATTCCAATTATAATTGGGATGGTTATTTTATGTGTAACCATGAAGGTTATTCTAAGTGTATCCATGAAGGTCATATCATTTGTAATAGTGATATGAAAATTATTCCTCAAGTTACATATATGATTTATATATGATTACTATGGGTTTTTATGAAAATATTATGATTACAAAAAGTTATTACATTAGACTATTTTCAAAGGAAAATATATGATACTTATTATGGTTAAAAATATATTGGTTTTAATGATTTTTGTTATCCTGGTTAACATCACGTGGTTTATGATTATTGACTCAAATGACTCTTCAATTTATTAAATCTTGAAACCATGTTTCATTTTTAATGATCCGTGTATTGATAAGTATTAATTATATTATGTTATTATCATGCACTGTGATTATATAAACATACCCTTATACTCATCTTACTCTCACTTATGACATTCAAATGTTAATGGTTATGTTTACCCTTACTGAGAATTTGATCCCACCCTTTTTATGTTTCTTTTTCCCTAATTTATGAAAAAGGATACTAAATGATATATGTTTAGAAATTTTTCATGTGTGAATAATTTTAGGGTATATATTGAATACTTAACATGGAATATGAAAATCTGAGTATAGTGGGATATTATATTGATCTTTATAAACTTGTTATTTATGAACCCAATTTTTTAAGAGTTTTTCCTAAATATTTAAAACTATAAAACTAAAAGTTATTTTGGTGTGTAAGTTATATAATATTTATTTTTTATGTTCTAAGTTTTTGAAGGAAAAAAATTAGGCCACATTTATCATTATCAAAGCCAAAAATGTAAAGCTTATGTTTTTTAGCACCAGATCCAAGAGTACGTGTTTGTGTATATTATATATCATGTGGTATATATCATGTTGAAACCCTAAAAATCACCATGTATTCCACCATTTCATTTATATACTATTCTCAATATTTCTAAAACACCTTCACAACTCAACCACTCCTCGACAAAACACCACCACAACTCACAAAATAGTTATTTAATCCATCCCCTTTTCCTATAAAAAACTTCTCTAAGTGTCACACCCAAAAAAATAGTGTTTAACTCCAATGTAGTGATCCTCATGATACTGGTCATTTCATAGGATAAACTCCTTATAAAACCATTCCATTCAAAATAGGTTCAATTCTACTCCCTGTATTATATAGGGAAATATTCAATGCATCATTCCCTCTAAAACAAGTTTTCAACACCCTAGGTTCACTAATAACCAAAATAGAAATATCCTCATATTTCCATAGCTCAAAAACTCCATACTCTATGGGTAAAATATGGGAATGTCAAAACTCGGTTCTCCAGACACCACAATGGTCATCTTCTACGGCCACAGCTCCATAATGACCTCAAACATGGCCTACACCATGGGTATTTTAGACCTAACAGTTCCAAAAATCTACTCCAGGGATCTAAAACCCATCCAAACTTTCTGTATAAAATTATAGATCCTAGAAAATAAAAAGGATATGTTTGAGAAAAACTTCTATGTTAAAGAAAAGGTGTTCAAATTTAGAGATGTATATATTTCCAATTATTATACTAAATGTAGATTATTCATTTTTAAATATTTATAATCATTTCTTGTTATTTAATGTGAATAAATATATGTAGTAGGTTTTAATAATATTAAAAGTTTCATGGAATATATATCTTTCTTAATATTATATCACCATAAACTCTATGATTATATTTTTGAGTATATTTCATTGAGAAGAAGGTTGAGGAAGAGTTTAATGAGAAACTAAAATGTTAAGAAGATAGCTATGATTAAAGAAGGATAAAACTGGATTGAGATTTTAGAAACCATCCTTGATATTATCATTCATAAATCCTAATATTTATATTCAATTAACTCTTAGATGATGAGATGTTTAAGAATATAAGTTGAAACTAAAATAGGTTCTTTATTAATTATAAATTGATCAAAGGACCATCATTAATTTTAGTTTATTCATACTAAAAAGAGACTTGTAATTTTGTTGAATATTTTTTATAAGGACATAGAATTTTCTAGAATTACTTAATGTATTCTTAGATTAATTAAAGTTGATACGAATTATTGGAGTGAAGTTGAGAAGGATAGATATTAATTCTAGGATTTTTTATATGTAAAATTTAAAAGATAATGGAAAATGCATGTGTAAGATCTAAAAATAAATAATTATAAAATTAATGGTATATTTTACTTATGATGTATAATATTTCATGAGTGGTATATAATTTTTACTTGTTAATACATAATATATCTATTTATAATTGCCCAAACATTTTTCGACCCATTACATTGTGATATTTGGGTATTGGAAGTTCCTAGAGAATACTCAAGGAAAAACTAGTGGAGTTAGAGATAAAATTTTAGATGGAAGAGAAATCCAACATCATATTTTTTTTTATTCCATAGTAGTAGGTATTATGGTGTAGTCATGGTTATTGTAACATAGTGATATTCATGTAATGGTAGATCCCTACCTCATGTAAGGGCCAGTCAGTTTCACCAAATTTTTCTAAGGTTAAAGTTATGGTGCAGCCATTATCCCTATAGTGTAGGGGTTGTATGTAATGGTAGATATCAAGAAATTTGAGAGTATATCTCATATGAGGGTATATTTCAAGGTCTAGATCACAAAAAGATAAATCCCAACTGGTGACATAATTCCTTGGATTATGGCTCGGTGTAGATTTAGAAATGGGATTAAATTGTATCCATATTACTTGAGGTATAGAGGATAGATTATAGTTATGGGTTTTTCAAGATTTAGATATGTGATCCATCATAGATTATTAGAGAGGTAAAATCTAGTTTTTCTAATGTTTTTCAGGTGGCTAGGGTGTGGAGGAGATCTTTGAGATAGAGGTATTTTGGGGGGATTTATTCTACAACATGGCTGTTTATTATATCATAAGAACACGGGGTGCCAGTTTTTATATCTCTATTGATTTGGGAGTAGTTGTAACATGGTGTATGGGTTGTGCCATGACCTTACCCTTGGCATATAGAATCTAAACATTAACTTCATTGTGGATTCCATAGGGTATTTTATCAAGGTCTATTACAATATATCACCATATCTTGCATTTTGTCTTTAGGTGAAAACCCAATTCATTATAGTGTAGTTAGGGGTGTCAAATTGTAGTCCCATTCAAAATATATTGGGTGTAAATTATATAACCTCTTTGAAAATCATCACTCTCTCATCTTTTCCCTAAACTCTTGGGTGACCTAGGTGTGTCATGGGAAGTATTTCAACCCCTTTTAGTGGATTTGATTCCCAGATTCAAGTTATTTATGGGGATAATTGTATTATAGGATATTGATACCCCCCTTGGGGAAGTTTTGATCTTCTGGATGTTCCCTTATTCTCATTATTTTTATAGGTTTTTTGGAAACACTAGTTGAGGTAGGGGATTTATAGACATATCTTCTATATTTTAGAATGATATCCTTGATTATACATATTATGATTCCTAACATGTATAAAATAATTTTTTATTTCTATTTTGATTGATTTTTATTAATGGTTGTTCTTTAATTTTGGTAAGAGGGGGGATTATATTAAATATATCCTAAAGTATAATGGGACTAATAATGTAATGATAAATTAGTTGGGTGGAACTTGGGTTCTGAAAAGAGAATTTTCTTGTGCCAAGTTATTTTCTTATTGATTCTTGTTATTATGGATTTCTTGATGCTGAAATTTTTTTGTAACTTTTTACCTAATAAAATTATAAAACAATTTAAATATAATAGAGAGTAATTAAATCCTAGAAACTAGGACATTGATAATTATTACATTTAATTTTATGTTTTGGTGTTTTGATGTGTTTTCCATGAACATAGATAAAGTAGATTATAAAATAATAATGGTAATTTGGAAGGGATATCACAGACCAGGACAAGATGTTATCCAACCCAACACATAAACTGGCCCATAGAAAGGCCTTAATGGTGTTCTCGATCCCCATGGGAGAGAAATTAGTGCCTAGGAATCAGCCATATCATTTGGTAATTATTTCACCCTTAATAAACAACTATAAATAAATCACAAGGTCCATGGATTGCATCATAAAATATCAACCATAATCAAGATAATTACAATTATCATAGTCTAACAGTTTACAATTTTAGCCAAAATTCAAATTACCATAATAGGTAGGGAAACCAACTATAAGACCAAAACCTCCATGAAGCAATATGGTCAACACCCTCATGTCATCTCCACCAACACCTACAAATGAGTAACACAAGAAACCCGATCTACCATCACGACCACAAAACATATTTCCTTTACTTGGTTCAAGCATAAAATATATATATACACCCTATAGTATATGTTAGGTATGATCTAATTCCCAGTAGGATATCACCATAATAGATTCCATGCTATAATATTATAATAAAAATTTACCATAAAGTTTTCAAATAAAATAAAAAAGAAGAAAACATTTTTAAATGAAGTTTTCTTTGAGATTAAAATGGGAGAGTAAACATATCACAAAGTCAAAAAATAAGCATAGAATCACATGATAACCATAGGTAATCTTTAAGGAACTAGGATTAGTGGGGGCCTAGGATCCTTGTACCTTAGTGACATAGTATAGAAACAATAACCCATAACATCCTCATGCACAATCCACTAGAGATGAGTTAATACAAGGTTTTATTGGTCTTCAATCGTCATCAAATGTTTATTTATGGTGTTAGCATCAATACAGCTATGGGGAACTAGGGATTGACCCCAACGATTCACCTAGTGTACTATACCTAGTCTACCCAACCTAGTTACCATGGATTCCTTTTATGCTCAACTTCATTCTCTCATACCACAAAACCCACTTCATGCACATTCACACCTCCAACATTAGAAACATCCATGGTAACATACCATTTTGATTTATAAAATCACCACACACTAAAACCATTTGAAATCATTATTTTCACCACCCACACAATCCATAGAACCAATTTATAAAGCATAACAAACATACCAAAATAATACAACAATGTTAAATCATGTAATCACCTACCTTTCACTAATAAACTTCTAGAAACTAGGTTCAAACTACAAATGTACCACAAGGAGACCCTATAAAAGAAATATCATACCATAAACATCAATATAAAACCCAAATAAGAAAGGTTCCACCAACTTTAGCGAAACCAATATGCTGAATAAATTTGAAACTGAAGAAGAATGAAGAAATAACCAAGAATAGGGGAAAAATAAAAAAGGAGGGGCTTAATTGTGAAATTCTTGAACATACAAGTCCAAATCCACAAATAAATTGGGGTCCAAGGGATCCAAGAGGGAGGGGGATTCTAGGGATGAGAATTAATAATGGGGTGAGATTGGGTGGATTTGGGGTTAAATTTTTGGGAGGTTAGTTTAGGAATTTCAACATTTTTAAATATTGGGGAAGGCCTCATGGTTTGTTTACATATTTTTCCCAACCATGCAGAAGTTATGTGCTACCTCCCTATAAGGGAAAAAGAGGTCATACAGTCTCCTGGGTAAGGGTGAATTTCAATGTGGTTTACTATGAACCTCAAAAAGACCCACTATTCTAGGTGCATTATTATCCAGATGCCCATGAGTGGGTCATTAACCATGGATAGTGCCACTGTCTAGGTCATATGGTCTCCTCTAAATCGGCACACAGTTTCTTCTAATCGTGTGAAAACTGTGTGCCACCTACTGTTGGGTCAAAAAAGTCCATTTTTAAACAAAAAAACCCAAGAAATCTATGAAATAATGAAAATTCCAAATATAAAGTAGAAAAATACCTCAAAATGAAACCCCAGATGTCATAATTCATCCCTCCAAGAAAAATTTACGCCCTGGGAAATTCATGATACAGTCCTATCAGAGAAAAAATGGGTACTACTCCTCAACCCAAGATATTCTCTCTCATGTCTCATACTCATCATTACCATGATGATAATGAACCCAAAATAATGGTATGAAATTTCCATGAATCACTTTAGTTTGTGAATACACAATTCGTACTAGTCTCTAAAACACACACAAATCGGGTTCTAATTATAACTCTTTACAATTGAACACATGGGATGGATTCAGATTATAATTTTTCATCTATGATACATGGAACACATCATGAATTTATGTCAATTGAGAAGGAAAATATAGATATTATTCAACCTTACCAACCCTCTTGGTAATATCAAAATGTCTCACATACCTTAGCATCAGTTTCCATTTCTTACCAAGGCGATGGTGACCCAATCAAGGGGAAAATTTTCGAAATACCCAATCACTAATAGATAATTCTAAGGCTCGGTGCCACAGATCAGAATAAGACTTATAGAGGCTCTGTGTGTAATAGACCGAAGATTTATAGTCTATTACTTTATGGAAAATATAGTGTTTTGGGTGTCCTGGGAAGTCAAGATGACTCATTTCAACACTTTCCAAAAATTCCCATTTTTTAAGTTTCCCAATGGTATCTCGCACCAACGGTGTCCACATAGTGGAGTCTCACCCCGGTGGTATCACCCGGAATGTTTCACCCAGGTGGTATCTCACCCCAGTGGTATCACCCTGGCGGTGTCACTCTGGTGGTGTCTCGCCCTGTTGGTGGCTTGTTGACGGTTGTTCACCCAGTGGTGCCTCGTTCAGCTGTTACTTGACCAGTGGTGCCTCATGCCTGGAGGTAGGTCTCCCTTGTGGTGTATCTCCCAATGGTGTCTCACTGATGGTGGAAGGTGGTTCATCCTAACGGTTCCTCGTCCAGTGGTTCCTCTTCCAATAGTTCCTCTATTGGTTTATTGTAGGTAGATCTGTTTGGATGTTTTTCAGCTGCATGCTTCCAGCCCATACTGCACACTAGGTTACAATCTTCACTGGTCGAGCTCCATGGTAATCTTGTTGGGGTTGTAAGGGGAACATACCCTTGTTTTATGCGTTTGGGGGCCTAAGGACCTCAGTACAAATTTGGGGGGACTATAGCAATGCTAACCACTATAGTAGATCTGAATAATTAACACTGATTGGGCACTGTAGCAATGTGGACTTCTAGCCTCCATTCATTGTACCTCCTTGGACATCCATTTCATATCCACTATAACACTTTTAACTTGGGTGGATGCCTTTCACTATAGCGATGCAGACATCTTATGTGGTTGGTGGAATAGTGTATCATCTTCATCCTTTTGTAACCCATTTCGAGCTAGGGTTCCTTTTTAGAAAATATGATTCTCTCCTTATAATTATGCACCAGAAATATAGTGAAATTTCTACCTCTCCATGGACATAGGGATTATTCCCGAACCATGTAAATCTCTATGTTCTTGTTATTATATTTTTTCCCTTTTACTCTTCTAGTATTTGTTCTTCACTTTGTTTCTCCTGATGTTTTCCACAATATCCTCTTCTGGCAGTGCCTTAACCAGTAGTTCCTCACTGGTGGTGCCTTGTCCAGTGGTGTCTCATGAACAGTGTTCCCAGTTCTTCCAGTTTTTCCCTTTCTATATCCTCTTTAATATAAAATTGGTTTAATTCTAGATTTGAAAGGATTTGAGTCTAATTAAAAGTCCTTAAATTCTATATTTAATTTTCCTATGATTCTAGGGGATTTTAATTGGTCAAAACTACATATTCTTGGTCACATCCGCCTTTAATGGAAAATTAAAATTGTATATAATCCATGGCTTGGATCATATATTCCTCAAGATGAAATATATTTCCCTTTGATTCGTCCCTTCATTCTTTCTCTTGAGACCATACATCCCCAAATATTTCTTCCATAGAGAGTTTTCCAGAGTTTGGTTTAGGATTCCCTAGAGAGTCACCTGCTAAAGGCAGACTCCTTTTTTTGGCACAAACAGGAAGTGTAGATTGGTCTCCTTCCAAGTAGGTTTTATTTTGTCTCTCTTAATTTTGAATCATGTGGGATGGTTATATTGTTGTTTTCCTTGAGAATATAGTTGATTTCAGATTAATAAAGGCAGTTTAATTGGTTTAAGAATCAATATATTGGGTATGGGAAAAAGTGACGCATGGTCTTTTTGTGTTATTGTTTCATATGATATTATGATTTGTATGGGATAACTACCCACTGAAAATCATGCCTATGGTTGTACTTGTTTTCACACTAGATGGTTTCTGTAATGCATTTTGTTTGGTTTTTGTGGAACATTTATATATAAAAGTTGTTTAACCACATGTATTCAGCTAATAAATGGATTCCCTAGGATCTTCCATTTTCTGTGATAACCCTTCAATTAATAAGTGGAATCAAATTAGTGATGCCTTATTAAATCTGAAAATGTGTTTTCCTTGATATGTGAGGTAATGTGATGTGTGAATTTATTTTTTTTTGTGTGTAAGGGGGGAAGTGGATGACATGTGGTTGTGTAGTGGGATTGTGATGGGTGTGGTGTGATTATGCAGTAGGGCTACAGTTTTTTATTGTGATTTATTGTGTTTCTAGATGTGGTTGTGATTTGGGGGTTGTTTTTTTTAATACGATGAGCTAGGTGTATGATTTTTGATAAGGATAATAGTGATTGGTATGGGTGATTCTCCATTGATAACATCCAAAAAGATTTACCCCATACCTAGAGTTTGTGGTGATGTGTCTTTAATGTGAAGTTCGTTAATTTACCATGGATCTTCGCCTCTTGAATCATTGTTACTATGTTGCATAGTTTCCTAGGTAGTGATGGAATGGATGAATAATTGTTTAATAAATGTTTGGTTTGGTTTGGTTAATAGAGTGGAAATGGTTAAATAAACTAGTTGGGAACATGAAATGGGTTCTGTGGATTGTTTTGTGGTGTTGTGCATTTAGAGGTAGCAAAAAAGTAGGGAAGTCATGGGCTGGTTAGTGATTTTGTTTGTAAACCCATAGTTTGGGATTGAGTGTTTGGTATTATTTATATATAATTTTATTTTCTTGTAATTTATATACACATCCTACCCTAGTTGAGAACTATGTTCCAAATACCCCCATCATCATGGGGAAGGGTTTCTTTCCCAACATCTCAGTGGGAGGATGGATGG
The DNA here is from genome assembly GCA_963277665.1 of Viscum album. Lineage (NCBI taxonomy): Eukaryota > Viridiplantae > Streptophyta > Magnoliopsida > Santalales > Viscaceae > Viscum > Viscum album. The sequence continues at coordinate 1,534,771,002 of OY728142.1, read as the reverse complement.
TTGGCCACCCACTCTTCCCTAATCCCTCCTCCAGGCGATGATGGCCTAAGATTCTTTAGGTAGGATATGATGAGATATGGTGTCCCAGGTGTCTTCGGGATGAGTAGTGACATGGTGTACCATGTGTCTTTGGGATGAGTTGTGACGTGTTTTGAGGCCCAGTTGTGTATGGGGGGTATGTGTTGTGAGGCCCAGGTGTGTGAAGGCATGATGCATTGTGAGGACCAGGTGTGTGTGGGTGGGATGTGTTGTGAGGCCTAGGTGTGTGTGGGAGAGATGTGTTGGGAGACCCAAGTGTGTGCGGGTGGGATATGTTGTGAGGCCTAGGTGTGTGCGGGTGGGATGTGATGTGGTATATTCAGAAGAGGTGAGAGATACATGATGTTTTATGTTAGGGTGTGAGAGTTTCTAATAAGTGGGAAAGTGGTGTGGGGTACCCTATCATATATTCTCTTTATAATACATTACTTTACTTGTGTTACTTTGTGATCATGCCTTGGTGATGTTATCTTTGGTTAGTATACTAGTTTAGGTGTTTTTTGGTTCCACTATTTTATCATAGGGGAATGAGTATGCTTCTTTCACATGTGCATGCGAGACTTTGAATTTCCTACTAAGTATACTTTTATTCTCACGTTATGTATATGAAACTGTTTTTCGGTTTCCAGGGGGATTATGCAGACTATACTAGGAATTACTAGATCAGGCCTTGGGACTATTTTTGTGTCACTAATTTATATTACTTTTGGGTATTTACTTTGGAAACTTTTTTATTGTGTATCAACTCTATTTTATACATGCATGTGGGATGGTTTTTGGATTTCTCTTTTATTCGTATATGTCTTGGAGTTGTTGAGGATAATTCATATTATCTCCCGGTCTTGTTTCTTATAAAGGGTAATGCCTCCCATATTATGAGATTTGTACATCCTTGGTGCTAGTCACTAACCTGGGGCCTACTGGAGGCGGGACTCGAGGGTCATTATCTCCCTTTCTTCATTGCCAATCTAGGATGGCTATCTTTATAGGGATGGGGTCATGACACTGCGCTATTGAAAAATGTTTCCTAGTCAAAAAACCATATCATACATTTCCTATACTAGGCTCAGTACCAACAAGGAAGTCTCACCCATCTCTCCTCAGCACAAAGGTGATCGGAATGGATGACCATAAAGATATAATAAGGGAGACATTCTTATTGAGTATCAGTAAATATTATTATCTGAAAACTCAACCAACTCCAAATGGTTATCCCACAAGCCTCCCAAATCAAACACATATTCTCATAGCATGTATTCCAAGATCTGATTCAACCACTCTGACTGACCGTCTATTTGGGGATTGTATGCCATGCTCAACTTAACCCTAGACCCCATTTCCTTCTTAAGGCCTTCCCAAAACTGATAGGTAAATAGGGGGCCCTATATAAAATGATTTCTAATAAAACATTATGAAACCTCACTACCTTCTTAATATACAACCAACCCAACTCATCCACCTTAGTTGAATACCTGATCAGAATGAAATGGGATGATTTTGGTTAGATTTTCAATCACCACCTTGATGGAATTCCTTTCCCAAGATGTATGAGGTAACCCAATGATAAAGTCCATGGAGACCTCATCCCACTTCTAGGTAGGAATGGGAAATGGTTGAAGCAAAACAGAGGGCCTATGGATATCATCTTTAACCTTCTGGCATGTATAACATAGAGATACAAATTCATTTATATATTTCCTCATACCTGGACATCATAACTGATGACACACATCATAAAACATATGGTGGTATCGGGTTGAACATACCATTGAGATTGGTGGATATCTTTCATTACCACTTTTTGTAAAGACAATGGAACCACAAAACATCATTTAAAGAAAATAACTACCTCTAGAGATAGATTTCATTAACTGGGAACCTCCCCACTATGAGAAAGTTTCATGGACCAATGGCACAACTCATCACTCAGTTTCTCCTATTGAATCAGTTCTAAGAGGAAGTGTAACGAACCGACCCGGGTTAATCTCAAGCCTGGAACTTGACCTGATCCTTCACATACCAGAACAGCATTCCCGATCCCCATGGTCTGGCAACAAGAACCTAGGAATCGAACAAAAAAAAGGAATGATTTCTACCAACCTGAAAAATCACATGGAGTACATATACACGAATCAAGAAGGAATAGTGAAAATCCAATAAATATATACCATAACTGTAAGAAAGAAAAAAGAAACAAAGGACTATAAAATTATCCAAAAACTCCAAGAGAAAAGTCTAACTACAAAGGACCAAAACCAAATAGCTACTCCATGTGATGGTGTAGATGAACTCCCACCATCTCACCACCATCTACCCAACTCAGCTAACACAAAACATTGCTGCCTCACCACAGTGCCTTGTCTTTCCCTACATTGGAAAACATATATAGGTATACACACCACCGAAGAGGTGCGCATGGTGTGAGTTAATAGGATCAATAGAATCCCACCCAGTTGTTCCATAACAAGTCTCTATATAAAAATTATTGCATTTTAATTTTTAAATAAAACATGTCATGATAAGTAGAAAATTATTTTTACAGAAAACATAGTAAACATTTCCCCTTTATCACAGTTCTAAAAAAAGAAGGTTTCAAAGAATGGATGGTCAAATGGACACCCAAAACCCAAACAGCTCCCTAAAACTTCCCTTCTTAGGGAATTAAATGACGTGTAACTCCTTTACACATCGTGAAATCCACGATGTTCAAGTATGCTGGAAAAATCCATTACCTTGTATTAAAAAAATGATATTTAAATAACTCATGATGTGAAACTCCTCTTCACATCATGTAACCTTTCATAGAGTGAATACATTTCATGGATTGCACCCAACAACCATTACATGTCATGTAACCTAGTTATGAAATGTAAAATACTCCTACAACCTATAAAAGCCCTCAGTTAAAGTTAAGATTCTATCAAATATATAACTTCACCATTATAGGTATCCTTCCAATTCCTTATTTTCCATATAAAAACAATAAAAAAGGAAAACCATGATGAGGTTAAGGGTATACTTGTTAGTTCAGAAATGGGATGTTATAAACTCCCCACTATAAATACTTCTTGTCCTCAAGATGTCATGTGGAAGATGTATTCCCTAAAAAACGATGAGGCCACTACTACTTCATCAATGAATCATGTTCCCAAGTCTCATGAGAATCTGATCCATGTTTTCAGAGAACTCTAACCAACAGAATTGACTTCCCATGAAAGAATTTTACTCGAGAGTAGACGGTCTCAACTGGTTTCTCCAAAACAGAAACATCTAACTCTAACTCAATTTATTCCCAACTCAAAACAATAGTGGGATCAAGATGATACTTCCTAAACTGAGATATGTGAAAAACATCATGAATACTTGTAAAATAAACTCAAAATACAAACCGATAAGAATCCTTTTTGAGCTGCTTAGTGACATAAAATGGTCCAATATATCTTATAGCCGACTTTCCTTGTCTTCCAAGATGATGATGACCCAACCAAGAAGAAACTCTCAAGAAACATTGGTCACTAACAGAAAGCTCCAAAGTATGACATCACTGATCCACATATGATTTTTGTCGACTCTAGGTTGTAACCAGATGTCGATGTACATCCTGAATCTTTAAGGACATATCCTAAAAAAAACTTAGTCCAACTAAAGATACTTCTCCCACCTCAACCCAATAGAGAGTTAATCTGAATGGGAAACCATACAATGCCTCAAACAGATCCATTCTTATCAATGAATGATAACTGTTGTAATAAAAAAACTCAACCAGTCTCAGATGGCTATCCCATGATCCACCAAAATCCCATACATAGGAATGAATCATATCTTATAGGATCTAAATTACTCGATTCATATGACTGTATATCTATGTATGGTAAGCTATGATCAACTTGAACTTAGTTACCATTACCTCTTGGTGAATACTCAAAAACCTTGAGGTAACCCTTGGATCCCTATCTGAAATGATGGTCTAAGGATTCCCATGTAACCTCACAATATCTTACACATATAGATTACCCATATCTTCAACCTTAGTGGTATCCTTGATCAGAATGAAATGAGAAGAATTTATCAATATATCAACAGTTACCGAGATATAATTCCTCCCATGGGGAGTCTGTGGTAATCAAGTAACAAAATCCATGGATACCTCATCCCATTTCTAGACCAGCACTGTAAGAGGTTGAAGAAAACTAGAGGTTTTCAAGTTCTCTGCCTTTATCCACTGGCAGGTGTAACTACAGGACACATAATCTAAAATGCCGCACTTCTTACTTGGACACTAGAATCAAAATCTCATGTCATAATACATCTTCATAGTTCCTGGATGAATGGACCACTAATATATTTGACAATTAAATAAGACTAAACTCTTCACACATTCCGGTATGACAACCCACTTCCCAAACTAAATTATATCATCTGAAGAGATAGACTAACCAGAAACATTATCCCCACCATAAAACCTTTCTCAAACATCACGAAACTCATCATCCTATTTCTAAATATGTAAAATATACTCTAGGAGAGATTAAGATAACTAAAATCAGATAGAACTATACCTAAAACTTCCTATTGATTATCCAAGTGAAATTGAGTGAAAATCCCTAAAACGTTCCACTAATCCTTTAATTTCATAACAACTTGTGAAGGTACTTTCTTACTAAGAGAATTTGTAATTACATTTACCTTCCCCAGGAGTATGTGATAACGAAGTCAAACATCTGAAGGTATTCTACCAGTCACCTCTATCTGAGATTCAAGTACTTTTGAGAAAAGATATAACTAAAACTCTTATGATAAGATAAGACCATGAACCTCTCCCCAAAATGATATTTTTTCCAAAATGTAGGCACATGAATAACTACATAAAGACCTAAATTGTGAGTAGGGTAATTATTCTCATGCAGTTGAAACTGATGATAGCTTTAAGCTACCACATGGTCATCCTGCATAAGCACGCCTCCTAATCCAGCACCAAAAGCAACACAAAACACCATGTACCCCTTACTGGGATCAGGTAAGATAAATATAGGATTTGATGTCAAAAGTCACTTCAGTTCATAGAAAGAAGACTGACACTTCACATCCCATGTGAATTTCACCGCTTTCCTGGTAAGGTCAGTCAAAGGTGTCACCTGTTTAGAGAAATCCTTAACAAACCATCAATAGTATCTATCAAGACCAAGGAAGCTCTATATCTCAAAAACATGATGTGGTTATTTCCATGACAATATAGCTTTCACCTTCTCAAGATCAACTGATAATTCATGTTTATAAATCGTATGCCCTAAGAAATTCACTTCTTGAATTTATAAACTACATTTTGAAAGATTTCCAAACAAAAGGTGACTTCTTAGAATCTTCATAACCAAACTCAAATGGTGCTCATACTCACATTTTGATTTCGCATAATCCAGAATATCATTCATGAACCCTACCACAAAAGTGTCAATATATTAATGGAAAATCTGATTCACCAAAACAATAAATACTATAGGAGAATTATTCTGACCAAAAGGCATCACAAGATATTCATAATGGTCATGATTTCTTCTAAAAGTTGTCTTTAATATATCATACTCTTGAAATTGGGGCTGATGATAACTCGATAGAAGATCAATATTTGAAAATCATTTTCCCCTTTAACTAATAAAAAAATCATCCACACGAGGCAAAGGATATTTTTTATTAATTGTTATCTAGTTCAACTTCCAATAGTACACTCACAATCGAAGTGAACCAGCTGAATTCTTGGAGAATAGAATAGTGGATGCCCAAGGAAAAATGATAGGGTGAGAAAAACCTTTTTTCAACAGGTCATCCAACTAAATCTTGAGCTCATCTACTGTGTGAAAGTGCTTCACTCCTGAGACATGGGGCTATATTTCTATAGTCCTTGAAGCTTATGACTACACCGCAATAGCCTTTGGATTCTGTGAACCCTGATCATAACAAGCCATAGTCGTATATTGATAGAAGCACTTTAAGTGACCAATGCATCGATAACTATTTCAAATCTTCACAGGTATAACACCATAAAATATTGTGTGTCTAACCTTGGAACACTTATATCAAGTCAAAGGAACACTACTTGCTATAGTAGACAGTGCAAAGAAGTCTCCCTGCTCAGATCCACCACCACCACTTCTGCGATGATCCTACCACATTCTCTTTTTCCCATTCACACCACTGAAACTGCCACTAAGTGGAACATAAGGGGTGGGAAAATCAACCTCGCTCTCCATATCCATCTATTTTATCATAGATATGCCTATGGTCTCTACATAGGTAGAAATCTTTAACATAAATACATGTGATCTGATATCGGGTCACAAACCCTATAGGTACTTTTGATCCTTCAACTGGTCTTTCTTCACCACATCCGAATCAAAACAGACAAGCTCAGAAAACTGGTTAGTGTATGTTGACAACAAAATCTCTTCCTATTTCAAGGAGAGGAACTCAAAATATTTTTCCAACATCAGTGAATCTGGACAAAACTTTTGGAAGAATAGGTTTTTGAAACCCTTTCAATCCAATTCCATGTGTCTATCTTTAGGGACTATGGAATCCCACCATTGATTACTGGAACCCTCGAGCCTAAACCATGTACACTTCACCTTGATATTTTTAAGTGCTTCCAGAAATTCAAAGATTTGGTTGATCCTATCCATCCATTACTCCACCTCTTGAGTCTCTTTCATTCCTTTAAAGGATGATGGATTCTTTCACAAGTATTCACATGATCGGTATCTCTCTTCTATAGATCATGGTTGTACCTCAACAACTACATTCTGAACTTGTGGTACATCATGGCCAACAAAAAAAACTACTCACATAATATTATCAATGATATTATGATCTATTAGTGGATTTCCTTTAGAAGCATCAGCTAAACCATCCTGAGGAACTCATGGAAGACATCTTAGAGGCATACTGCTACACACTAAAACAAAAGAACGACCAGACAACAAAACAAATCTCAATTTAAACCAAAAAACCATAACCATAAAATGAGATTTAAAACAAAAACCAACACTAAAGAAACATATCCCAACATCCCATGGCAACTTGAGGCTCTTCATGATAATAGATGGACAAGAACTTATAGCAACATACATCTCAAGTCACAACAATCATATCTCCAATATTACATAAGTCCCAAGACAAGGACTGTTGGGGATAGACCTCCTCTAATACCATTTTGTAAAGAAACTACCTGGGTTACCCTCAAACCTGGAACCTAACCTGATTCATCACATACCTTAAGAGAATTCCCAATCTCTATGGGCTAGTGAAAAGCATTTTGAAATCAGAAAACAAACCAGAGGGAACAATTTCTCCCAACCTGAACAAAAAAATGTCATATATATACATGAATTAATAAGGGATAGAAAAAATCCAATAAATATATTCTATAACTATAATAAATACAAAAAAACAAACAACCATAAAAGTATCCAAAAACTCTAAAAGACAATTCCAACTCTAAGGAAAAAAATCAAATATCTACTCCATGTGATGGCATAGAATAACTCCCACCATATCAATACAACCTACCCAACTTATCTAACACAAAAATTCATCACCTCATTATGGTTCCCTACCTTTTACTCCATTGGAAGACATATATAGGTCTGCATGGAACTAAAGAGGTGTGTAGGGTGTGAGATAACAGGCTCAATAGGATCCCACCTAGGTGTTCCAAAACAAGTCCCTATATAACAATTCATGTATTATCATTTTTAAATAAAATATGTCATGATAAGTGGTAAATTAGTTTTATATAATACATGGTAAACATTTCCCCTTTATGACAGTTCCAAGACAAAAGCATTTATATCAATTTTAAATCATATTTTCCATATCATCATTCACACGCATAAACATGCATATCAAGTATACAATAAAAATACAAGAAATACAAATTAGAAGCACAGGTATCAGCACCAAGGATCACTATAGGTCAGACTAGAAGACTAATCCTACCATAATAAATCAAGTACAAAATCCATATCCTAGAACACAGACCTAGAAATAAAAGTAATACCCCATGATTAAACCGTCTAACAATGTCAATATTAGTCCCCTATAAAACTGAACCTAGGAAACAGAGTAAATCCCCATAAGAAAACCTCCTGATAATCACAAAAACATGTACAATGGCCTCAAGATAAACCTTCCACCTAAGTACCCATGGTAACCCATGTGCTCATTTCCACAATTCATTCCAATGCTTTGAAAATACCACTTCAAAACCATTTCACAAATCCATTTAAATTATTTGAAAATATCCATTTTCTTGTATTTTATCAATAACTAGGAAAAAACCATTTTTAATTCAAAACACTCTTCAAGACACAAAAAAAATCATGCCAATTCCTTTTGTAAATAATTTTATAAATCAGGAATAATAAGGTTCATCAACATAGGCTATAGGCAAAACCGCCTACCTAAAAACTTGGGTTGAACACGCCCACAATTGGATCCACAAATAATAAAAACCCAATGACATAAATAAAGGCCCTATAATCCAATCCACATCTCAAGATTGATGAAATTTAGAAAACAAGGGATTGGTTGAAAGGAGGAAACCCACATACCTAAAGAACGAACACCCACTGCACCATAACCAACAAAGGAACGGCCTCTGTAACTAGATTTCACAACATTTATAGAAGAAGACACGAAGAAACACTAATTTCATACCAACAAATTTGATAATACAACCCATGGGTGCTTCTATAATTAATGGAAATGAGTAAGTAGAAAGATCACTCACCGGGAGAGATGCGTCGCAACCGCAAAAAATATTGAATGCTGAATGGATTGATCGATAAGGAATGGTGTCTCCAAAAAACATTGGATAGGATTTCTGGTTCTAGAGAAAAGAAGAACATACATTCAAATGGACAACCAAAACCCGAATGTCACCCTAAAACTACCCTGCTTAGGGAATTACACAATGTGTAACTTTTTTACACGTCTTGAAATATACAGTGTTCAACTACACAGAAAAATCCATCAACTCATATTAAAAATTAGATATTTAAATAAATCATGACATGAAACTGCTCTTCACTTCATGTAACATTTCACAACGTGAATCCCTTTCACATCGTTCACCTAGAAACTATTACACGTCATGTAACCTAGTTACATGGTGTGAAATCCTCATACAGTCTATAGAAACCACTGGTTAAGGATAAGTGTCCAACAAATCTAGGAATTCACCATTATAGGTAACCTCTAAATTCCTTATCGACCCTATACAAACAATGAAAAAGAAAAACCTTGATGAGGTTAAGGATATACCTAATAGGTCAGTAATGGGATGTTATAGGGAGGGCACCAACTGAACACTTTCCAAGAAAATTCATCCACTGCACATCTTAGTTTCCAGATGCATCTGGGATAAAAACTTCATCAAAAATCCACTCATCACTATACTTAATAATTTCTTGCATTGGGAATTTCTAGATCAATTCAATAGATACCACATTACCTTTACCTGAGGTATACACAATATCAAAATAGAACCCCTAGAGGTACTTGACCTAATTGTTTTATCTCAAATTTAGATCATTCTAAGAGAAAATGTGACCCAATAATTTCATATCTGAGTAGAATAAAAACTTCTACATGAAAGGATAATGAAGACATGACTTCAATGCATACATCACTACCACTAACTCCAGGTCATGGGTTAGGTAAGTCCTCTCATGTGGTCAGAGTTAGCGAGAACCATATGCCACCAAATAGTTATCTTGCATCAACACACACCCAAGACCCATACTTGAAGCATCGTAGTATAACATGTATCCATTTCTAGATCTGGTAAATATCAAAACATGGGTTGTGTTCAACCACAACTTAAGATCCTCAAAGGATCCCTGACATATTGGGATCTATTCAAACCTTACCCCCTTCTGGGTAAGCACCATCATGGGCAAAGAAAGTTGAGATAAATGTTTGATGAACTTCCTGTAATTCCCTACTAGACCCAAAAATCTCCTGATCTTGAAGACATTATTCATATTCTCCCATGACATCATTTCACTTACCTTATTAGGGTCCACTAGAACCCTAAGTTTCGAAATTATGTGGCCTATAAACTTTACCTTCCTTATCTAGAAGTTATACTTGGAAATCATAGCATATAGGTGGTGATATTGAAGAGTTCCCAACACAATCCTCCAGCTCTTCTCATGCTCTTCCTCAGTCCTAGAGTAGACAAGGATGCCATCCACAAATAAAATTACAAAGGAGTTGAGATACTAATGGAACAACCTTTTTATGAGAACCATGAAAACCACATGAGTGTTCGTCAATTTTAAAGGAATGAAAAAATACTCAAAGTTATTATACCTACTTCAGAAGGCTATCTTAGGAACATTCACCAATCTGATTCTAACTTGGTGATACCTGGAACACAAGTTGATATTAGAGAACCACCTTTCCCTCTTGATCTAATCAAATAGGTCATAAATATAGGGAATGTGATATTTAATCTAGATCATTACCTTATTCAGCTTCTAAAAATAAATGTACAATCGAATAGATCCATCATCCTTCTTTGAAAATAGAACTAGGGTGGTCCAAGGTGAGATGATTGGGTGAATGAACCCTTTGGATTTAAAATTCTCTAGTTTTATCTTTAATTACCTCAACTTGGAGGGGGCTATGATATATGAGAGAAGATATATTGGTTGTGTTTTAGATTCCAAATCAATGGTGAAAACCACATCCCGCTCGAGTGTAAAACTTGATAAATCATTTGGGTATACCTTTGGGATCTCATCCACCATAGGAGGTAATCCAACCTCAGAACCTCCACCATAGTCCTCCAACATGAGCAATTAGAATAAAAAAACATGGTTTCCCAATTCTAGAAGTGGAGGTCTAGCACATCCTGAATGAGGATCCCATTCACCATGGAAAACTGGTCACTCCCATTAGATTCCCCAAAACTAACTCACCAGAGATAAAAATCAATGTGCACTCGAAAACACACCATCCATTCCATACCAAGAATTGCATCGAATAGGTCCATTTCTAGAACTTGTAAATCCCATTCCAGCTTAACCCCTAACACGGTGAGAGAACACTATGGACACCTGAAGCCCTTCTCTCTATTCTTACCAAGTAGAATCACCAACTCCATCACATACATAATGAGGTCGGTTGGAAATTGAAACACATCCACAAGACATTAAGAAATAAAGGAATTAGAAGCACCCGAGTCAAAGAGAACAATAGCTATGGATGATATAATAAGAATCACATCATTAACCATTGTAGGTCTTGGGTCTGACTCCACTGGTACTTTATCCATAGCATAAATATACCTCATTTTTGTCTAATCCTGAGAATGAATCTTTACTAGCAAATCTACCTTAATCTGACTCTACCCAGAAGTAGATTCATCCCTTCTTCCACGACCACCAAATCATGAACCCATTGTCATAGACAGTTTTAACTGGGCTATCATTCCCCTAGAAACTATGGAAACCATAGAACCCTAATATAGACATGTATCTTTACAAAACCATTGAAAGTTACCCACATGTCCACACTGATGGAAATGTCTATGTGGGGATGGGCATGTCAACCGCACATGCCCTGGATTCCCACACTGATGGCACAGAACTGATCTAATATCTGAAGTTGTAGGAAAAGGAGGTCAGGAAGGTTGAACTAATCTAACACCTCTCCTCTTTTCATTTTCATCTTGCTTACTCTTATTTTCAGATGAACTACCACTTCCCTAGCTCACTATTGAAGCTATCCTAGAAAACCCAGACTTTCCAGCATGATCTATTTCCACCTTCAAGGCTCGATTAACCACCTCAGCATACACCTTCAACTTGAACAGTAATACCTAGGATCAAATATCTAGTTGCAACCCCATCTCAAACCATTGTGACTTTATCTACTCATTATAAACTACCTTGGGTGAAAATTTGACGAACTTAGTGAGACTTTTGGTATATTTCAACATTGTCTGATCTCCCTAGTAGAGATCTAGGAACTCCCGAGCCTTGGCGAAGGCCAAGGTCTTAAGGAAATACTACTTGTATAAGATGACCTTGAATTCCTTCCAACCCATCTGATCGTGCTTCCCAGCCTGAACCATTGAGTCTTTCCACCTCTGATTGGGACCCTCTAACAAAAATGAATCACATTTCACCATAACTTCCTCAGAAGTGTCAAGAAACCCAACAATCCCCTTTATCTTTTCAATCCAATTCTCTACCTCATGAAATCCTGAGCTTTGTAATTCTACAGACCTGATTTGGATTCCCTGATATGGGAAGGAACAGAGCTCACTCCCTAACCCAATACATAGACATCCAAAACCACTTCTTCTACTAATATTTGATTAGCTGGTATGGTAGAACTCTCTCAATCCAATTCCCACAATTTTACAAGAAGTCTTTGGGGAGGCATGATGCTACATCCATCAATAAGCACAAAGAAACCATCAACAACATATCCAAGAAACTTTCAGAAACAACTCAAAATAATCTTTATAAATCAATACCAAAACCAAAATCACAACAAGCACAACCACAATTCTGACCAATTCACCCTGCTCAGTTTCTATGCATAGTCTGCAGCCTCCACGTCTCACCTAGAGGAGAACTAACAACATATCCCAAACATCCCATGGAAACCCAAGGCCTACCACGAGGTGTGTTATCCAGACACCCCACTCACAACCAGAACCTCAATCCCCAATAGTCTTAGCTTTGGTCTATCTAGACTCTCCGAAAAATTATTACCGAAGTAAAAGGTTAAAACCTGCTCTAATGCCATTTTTTCATGAACCAAGTCAGGATACCATCCAACCCAACACCCAACTTGGCTCGTTGTAAGGCCCGAAGGGCATTACCAAACCCCATAGTCTAGAAACTATTTCTAGGGCCTCAACCGTGGAATTTGGGAATTATTTTCCCTTCAAAAACAACCATAAACAACTAACAGGGTCCTTGAATTAAATCATAAATACCAAACATAATCAATAGAATTACAATTATCACATTCTAAAAATTTACAATTTTAACCAAAAGACTAAATACCAAAATAGGGAGGGAAATCAACTACGTGACCAAAACCTCCATGCAATAAGAGGTTCAATACCCACATGCCACCTCCACCAACACCTTCAAGATAAGGAACACTAACAACTGAATCCACCATCACCACCACGAAACATCTTTCCTTTACCTAGTCCAAGCATAACAAATTCTACATACACCTAATTATGTATGTAGGGTGTGATCCAATTCCTAGTTGGATATCACCACACACTACTACAAAATATAACTTTAATAGTGCTGGTCTTTATCAGTGCTAGAAAAAAGTAGTGATAATGGTACCCTTTATTAATGCTAAAACAAGCGATGATTAAGGGTACCTTTTGTCAATGTTTTTTTCTAGCACTGATAAAAGGTACCCTTTATAAGCACATTTTTTAACACTAATAAAAGACAACCTTTATCAGTTAATTTTTTCAGCACTGATAAATGGAGTCCTTTATCAGTGCTTTATGTTTAGCACTGATAAAAGTACGAATAAGATGAAATAATGAAATAAATAAAAAATAAAAAATTATTTTATTAAAATAATATTAAAAAATTTATTAATTAAATAATTATTGATAAAAATGAATAAATTTATTATACTATATATAAATTATAAATTGTATATATTAAATATATATATATATTTAAAATAAAAATTAAACAGATAAAAAATTAAAATAAGTAAATTCAGAAAAATATTAAACATTTTATTAATTAAATAATTATTAATAATGTTAATAAATAATGTATATTAAATATATAGATATATGTGTGTTTGTGTGTGTGTGTTTTTGAATGTATATAAATATTATTTATATACAAATTATTATTTATGCTTTACATTAAATAATAATATATTTAGTGAATAATGGTTTATAATTAAAAACTAATATGAATTAAAAATACAGACTAATTGCTTTGAGTAATGGACATAATTAAATATTGTTTGATATTTCAATTTAACATAGATCCAATGTACGTATTATATTGATTTCACATATACATAATTAATGAATTTTTATATACATATGCACACACAAATATTTTTTTAATAATTTAATCAATTTATATTATTAATTTTATGTATATTAATTTAATATGTTTTATTTTTTTCAATATGTATTCATCTTTTTTTAAATATATATCTTTTTTTAATGATTTATATTAATCAAACTTATCAAAATTTTCAATATTGTACTCATTTTTAATTAATCAATTTTACTCATTTTTAACATGCATGCACTTAAGATTAAATATTCATTAATAATGTTAAAAATAAATTTGTAAAAAAATATTTAGAAATGTATATTTACTATTTCTATACATTTATAATTATAAATAAATAAATAATATTTGTTTTAAAAGTATTTATATAATTATAAATAAATAATTAAAAATTATAATAAATTTTTTTAAATAAGGAATATATTGACTATATTTATATATATATATATATATATATATATATAATTATATAAATATATAATGATATAAATATTATTTTTTAAAAAATTATTTATATAATTATAAATAAATAATTATATATTCAAATAATTATAAAATTATTATTTTATAAAAAGTGTTATTATAAGTATTATAATTATATATAATAATTATACCTTTTCTTAAGTATTATTTTAAAAAAATTGTTCTAAGTATTTATTAGCACTAAAAAAGAGCTAATAAATCAAAATCTTTATTAATGATAAAGAAAGTTCTAATAAAGATTCATTTTATCAGCACTTATTAACTTAGCACTGATAAAAGGTATCTTTATCAATGTTTTTTTGGAAGCGCTGGTAAAAGTGTCCCGATCTATTTTAAGAACCGTAACCATCGCAGATGAGTTCGTGATATTCGAAGCTCTCTATGGAAGTGACCTACTGCCGGCACTTCCCGTTGTCTAATTCAAGAACAAATCTAGGCTATAATCACGGCTCTGACTATTCTAAGGCTCGAATCCAAGGCTTGAGTGATTCAATGGTGGAATGAAACCAAGGCTCAAACTAAATCTATGTTTTTTGGTATCTTTAATTTCCCTCAGTTATCCACTGAACCTTATCATCCCACATTCTTGTATCCCATAAAGTCCAATTGCACTATCCTATAATAAAACAACATAAAATACATTTTTTTTTAGAATGAGGTCTGCGCTTCTTAAAGAAACTTTTTTTGTTTAGATTAAAACAAATTAGAAAATATGTACACTTATAATCAATATTTCTATCTGGTGATATATTTATGTTTTTTTCTTCTTTTTTTATATTCTTTAAACTTTAATGAAAAATAAAAATGCATATAAGTGGACCCAATAATAGTATGCTCAGCAAGAATCATGATGAATGAATAAATAAAACATAATCCATTATTTTTTATCACCGTGCTTAGCCTTCCTTATTCTTTTAAGTGCTGCATATCCTTTTTTCTTCTTACTAGTATGGTTCACACAAATATCAGTGAGAGTGAGTGATTTTTTATTCCTAGAAGAAGAAGAAGAAATATTCTGAAATCAAGTAAGGGTGATTATACATTTTATTTTTATGTTTAGATTTTAATAGTAAGGAAATTTATTTTTATTCTAAGGATTTATTTTGAAGATGATATTTTTTTAGAATTATAATATTTTAAAGATATTAATTGTTTATTTATTTTAACATGATTTTTTCTTCATAAGGGAATTTATTTTTTTATATAAAATTTTTATTCTAATAATTTTTCTTATAAAATTTATATTTCATTCGAATTATAATAATTATCTTTGATTATATATTTATTCATATTATGTTATTGTAACTGATTAGTTTTACATTATGTAATGACTTATATTTTTGATTTATGAGTTCCCCTTACACACTATCCATTATTTATTTTGAGCCACTTTTACATAGTCAATGAGTTTATTACTGAACACCCACTTGGTTTTGATTACATTTCTACCTTCCATCCTTGGAAAAATTTCCCATGTCACATTGTTCTTATTCAGATCAAGCTCTTCATGGGTAGATTTGATCTGATTATAATCCTTTTAAACCTCTCCAAATGATTTAGAATATACTTTGTAGAAAATTAGGTTTTTTTTAGATTCATACTCCTTCAAGTTTTCACCGAAACATTCTGATCACCAATGACATTTTATTTATTGATTTCATCCTTGATTATATTTCTTATATTTGATAAAAATTTAGTTATATTTTAAATGATAACCCGCTCATTAATACTTCTTAAAATTCACTTTACTTCTTTCATCACACATATAATAAAAAATATGTATGTTTTACTTTAATCCATCTAAAAAAATATCATTCTTTAACATTGCCTTTTGGTTCCACCCTTAGGAATCTCTGATTACCATCCATGTAATTCTCAAAAATGGGAGGAATTTTCCCTTTTAGAGAACATAATAAAGTATAATTATCATTCTCATTAGTTTCATATTCTGAATAGTAATTATTCCAATTTTTTTCTTGGGAATCTTCCCCTATCTATTTTATATTTCTTTTACTACTCTGAGCAGTAGTCATCATATGGATAACTAATACTTTGATTATTTCAAGAAACATAGGTACATGTCTACAAGAGATGGAGGATGAGTTCCAAACAACAAAATGAAATGATGACTATTTGGAATATGATATAATGAGGATGAAAATTATCTATAACTTTCACCTTTGGATGAATTCATAGGATAACACCTACCATAGTGAAGTGATTCTTTTCTTAAATTAAATTACCCATTTTCTTCAAAGAAAACTAAAATTCTTTAACACAATCAAATTTTGAGTTTCTCTTATTATAAATATCTATAACTTTAACCTTTGTTAATGAATATCTTATTTTTATTTATTTATTTATTATACAAAATTAATATCTTTTAAACCCAATAGGATATCTTTACTTTCTCTCGATGATTAAAAGCTTAAATCCAATGTGTCTTATTTTCTCATCATCCTCCTCACTCATTGACTGGTTGTTTGTTGAGATCTATTTTTTGTTGTTTTATTATAATTCTTACTTTATCATTGGCATATACCTATGGTCAAAAAAATTCGTAGTAAAATAATTATCCATAAAATTAATGTATTATTTCATATTTATGTTTAATTTATTTATTTTTAGTATTACTCATATAATAATTATTTTCTTTTACAATTGGATTATTTTTTTAGAGTTGGGTAGGTTTGTTCAAAGCTTCTCATGCCCACAAGGGATTGTATTTCAAGCCTACAATTAAGATAATGATAATAAGAAAATGTGTTAAAAATGCATACAACTATTAGGAAAATGTGAATTCCTACTAATTTAATTAATTTTTTTATCATTTTGTCTATTATTTGAAAGTTAATTACCTTATCATTTTTATCTAATACTTATTTTTTTCACAAATATTTTGGGAATTAATGTTTCACTTTCAAATATCTATAAAAATCCACAAAAGAGATAAAATGATTCTTTTTTCAAATGTAACCTTGTTTTAAATTTTTATTGCCTTTCTTTGTCGAACATCCAACACTGTATATTAATTTGATGTTGTTATCTGAGAAAACTTTCTCATTTTTTAAATATATAAGAGTCTAGTAATCCCATGTTCCCATTATGGTGATTTCTTTTCATATAATGGGCACATGAGCTTCCTCTTCTCTTCTAAATTTCCATAATGAGAAATGTCTTTTAGCTAAGAATATCGAGTCAATATGTAGTGTTGGTAGCTAGATATATAAAATAAATGGAAACATGGATACATTTTATTTAGTATTTTTTCAGACTTTGGGATGTGTAGGAATAAACCACACCCCAATCTGACACATGGTGTGACCGATATGACTCCAAGTGCTTATTTTTATTTAAAATTGACATTAATTTTAGTAAAAAGAACAAATGACATACTCAAAACAAAGAAAACATATTCATATTTTTTCACACCTTAGGAAAATTATCCATAAGTCATTTAGGATGTTTAGGAATCATTCGCGCCTCAATTCGATGCACGTTTATGACTCAATGTATTCTTTATCAGTTTAAAATCGATAGTTTAGTTCAAAAAATGTCACTCACTAAAAAAAATAAAACACACCCATATTTTCTTTATAATTTATTAAATTGATTCATAAGTTGTTTGTGATAGTTAGGAATCAGTATCGCATCAAACTGATACACGATGTGATTGATATGGGTCAAAGTGCATGTCTCCAGTTTAAAATGACATTTTAGTAAAAAAACAAGTGATGTGCTCAAAACTGAGAAAACACATTTATATTATTTTGATACTTTATTAAAAAAATTCATAAGTCATTTTTTATGGGTAGAAATCAGTTTCACCTCTATACTACGCATGGTGTGATTGTTATAACTCCAAGTACATCTTTGTATTTAAAATTTACATCAATTTTAGTGAAAAGGACAATTGACCTACTCGAAATTGAGAAAACACAATTATATTGTTTTTATAATTTATAGAAAAGATCAATAAGTAATTAATTACATGTATTAATCATTCACACCTCAATTCTATACTTGATGTTCCTGGTATGGCTCAATGTGTCTTTTATCAGTTTAAATTTGATAGTTTAGATCAAAAAATGTCACTCACTAAAAACCGAGCAAACACACTCGGATTTTCATGATAATTTAGGACATTGATTTATAAGTCATTTTTCACATGAGTGGTTTTTTCTCACATCAAACTGATACACTATATTATTGGTTTGAGTCAAAGTGTGTGTTTTCATATTAAAATGACATTTTAGTAAAAAAGGAATGTGACATACTCAAAACCAAGTAAAAACATTCATATTATTTTTGATAATTTATAAAAATGATACATAATCCATTTGAGATGTGTAAGAATTATCCACACCATAATCCAATGCATGGTGTGACTGATATGTCTCCAAGTTCATCTTTTTATTTAAAATTGATGTCAATTTTGTTAAAAAGGAAAACTAACCTACTCAAAACTGAGAAAATGCATTCATATTATTTTTATTCTTTAGTAAAATGATTGATAAGTTATTTTTTATGTGTAGTAATCATCCTTACCTCAATGTGACAGATGGTGTGACTAGTATTACTCCAAGTGTGTCTTCTTATTTAGAATTGACTTTAATTTTAGTAAAAAGGACAACTAATCTACTAAAAACTATGAAAATGAGTTTTATACTTTATTAAAATGATACGTAAGTTATTTTTGATTTTTATAAATCATCCTCACCTCAATCTGACACACGGTGTGACCAGTATGACTCCAAGTGCATCTTTTTATTCAAAATTGACATCAATTTTAGTAAAGGAAAGCCGACCTAATAAAAATTGAGGAAGCACATTTAAATTGATTTTATAATCTGGTTAAATGATCCATAAGGAATTTTTTATGTTTATAAATCAGCCTCACCTCAATCTGATACATGATATGCCCAGTATGACTCAATTTATCCATTATCAGTTTAAAATCAACAGTTTAGTTTTAAAAATGCCACTCACTAAAAAATGAGAAAAAGTGCTTATGTTTTCTTGATAATTTATTAAATTGATTCATAATTAATTTTTTACATGTAGGAATTTTTCTCATATCAAATTGATATACGATGTGATCGGTATGAGTCAAAGTGTGTTTTTCAGTTTAAAATGACATTTTAGTAAAAAAGAAAATTGATGTACTCAAAACCATGTAAACAACTTAGGATTGTTTTTATACTTTATGAAAATTATCCATAAGACATTTGGTATGTGTAGGACTTATACTCACCACAATATGATGTATGGTGTGACTGGTATGACTCAAAGTGTTCCTTTTTATTTAAAATTGAAATCAATTTTAGTAAAAAGGACAACTGACCAACTCAAAACCAAGAAAACAAATTTGTATTGTTTTTATACTTCATTAAAATAATACATAAGTTATTTTTGATGTGTAGGAATTATAATCACCTCAATTAGACACACAGTGTGACCAGTATGACTCTAAGTGCTTCTTTTTATTTAAAATTGACATTAATTTTAGTAAAAAGGAAAACTGACCTACTCAAAACCATGAAAATGAATTTGGATTTTTTTTATACTTTATGAAAATGATCCATAAGTCATTTTTGATGTGTAGAAATCATCCTCACATCAATATGATGCACAGTGTAACTGGTATGACTCCAAGTGCATCTTTTTATTTAAAATTGATATCAATTTTAGTAAAAAGGACAACTAACAAACTCAAAACTGAGAAAATGCATTCGGATTGTTTTGATACTTTATGTAAATGATCCATAAGTCCTTTTTGGTGTGTATAAATTATCCACACATCAATAAAATACATGATATGCCCGATATGACTCAATTTATCTGTTATCGATTTAAAATTGACATTTTAGTTCAAAAAATGTCACTCACTAAAACCCAATAAAATGCACATAGAAATTATTAAAAAATTATGAAATTTATTAATAAGTATTTTTTGACATATATGAATCATTATAACATAAAAATGATACAAAATGTGATCAATATGAGTTAAAATGTGTATTTTCAGTTTAAAATGACATTTTAGTAAAAAAGAAAATTGATGAACTAAAAACTAAGTAAACATATTCATATTGTTTTGATAATTTTTTAAAATGATACATAAGACATATGGGATGTTTATTAATTGTTAAAACCTAAATCTGAGGCATGATTTGACTAGTATTTCTCCAAGTGTGTCTTTTTCTTTAAAATTAACATCAATTTTAGTAAAACGGACAACCGACCTACTCAAAACTGAGAAAACGCATTTGGATTATTTTGATACTTTAGAAAAATGATCCATATGTCATATTTGATGTATAGGAATCAGTCTCACCTCAATTTGATACATTATGTGTCCATTATGACTCAATGTGTCTATTATCAGTTTAAAATCGACATTTTAGTTTAACAGGTGTCAAGCACTAAAAATCAATCAAACATGCTCGAATTGACTTTATAATTTATTAAAATGATTTATAAGTAATTTTTTGACATTTAGTAATCAGTATCACATATATATGACACACGATGTGACCGGTATGAGTCAAAGTACATGTTTCCAGTTAAAAATGACATTTTAGTAAAAAAAGGCATGTGACGTACTCAAAACTGATCAAACGCATTCATGTTGTTTTGATGAATTGGGAAAATGATTCATAAGTAATTTATGATGTGTAATAATTATCCACACCTAAATCTGATTCACGGTGTTATTTTTATGACTTTAAGTGCATCTTTTCAATATATAAGTATCATTTTAGTTTAAAACGTGCATCGCCTTTCCAAAAATGAGCAAACAAGCCTAGATTTTTTCTCATCATTATATATACTATTAATTAGTTAATTTCCTTATAATTTTTATCTTATCCTTATTTAGTTAATTTTCATAGTGATAATGCTTGAAAATGAATAAGAAATGGTGTGATTTGCAAGAATCAACTGTAACTCAATCTGATACACCGAGTTCCTTGTATGACTCAAAGTTTAGTTTAAAATTAACACTTTTTGTTAATTTATTTATTTATATTATGATAAAATAATAATTTTTTTCTAATAATGGTTCTTTTCTTCTCAATCAAGGGTTAGGATCAAAATACAAAGGAAGACTGCTATTTTTGAAAGTATGTAATAGTGTGTACTTATGTAATTGTATAAACCAATGATTTAAATGTCTATAACATAATGTTTTTTCTTATATTTTTGTTATAAATTTTATTTCATTTAAATTTTGTATTTATACTATATTTTTATAATTTTATGGTGTTTTTGGTACTGCGGTGTGTTGTTACAGCACACTACAATATTCCCCTTTATCAGCACTTATAGAAGCACTGGTAAAATGGTCCTTTATCGTCGCTTAGAAATGTACTGATAAAGGTTTCATTTATTAGTGCTTAAAAAAGTGCTTATAAAGGTTTCATTTATCAATTATTCTATAAGTGTTGATAAATTTTTTATTTATCAATTCTTCTATAAGCACTAATAAAGGATCCCATTATCAGTTCTTTTAAAACTGCTGAAAAGGATCCCTTTATTAGTGTTTTTTAGCACTGAAAAAATTCTTGATCTTTTAATCTCACTCCAGTAGTTAGCTCTTATATAGGGACAATAAAGTCCATTTTAGTGTTTTTAAAAGCCTATTTTGTATTATCAAAATGATATTTAGTGCCATAACATTCTAAGAAAAATAAATCTAAAAGTTTTCAAAAAAAATTGAAGAAAATATTTTTAAATGAAATGTTCTTTAATATTAAAATGGGAGAGTAAACATATCACCAAGATAACTGACAATCGTAGCAACACATGAGAACCATGTTTAATCCTTAATTCACTAAGGTTAGTGGGTACATAGGATCCTCATCCCTCGATGACGTTTTATAGAAACCATAACCCACGATGTCCTTATACACAATCCACTAGAGAGGAATCAATCCAAGGTTCCACTGGTCTCTGATCATCTTCAAATGTATAGTTAGTGTTGTAACATAAATCCTTATAGGGGTAACTGGGTCTTGGCCTCACTAATCCTCCTAGTATACTAGAAATAGTCTTCCAAACATAGTTACCATGGATTAGCTTTGTGCTCGATTTCTTTCTCTCATTCCACACCACCCACTTCTTGCACACACACACACCTCCAACATTATAAGAACCCATGGGAATCAACCATTTTCATTTGTAAAATCACCTTAAAAATAATACCCACACCAAAACCATTTAAAAATGTGATTTTTATCATCCAAGAGATTCATAGAACCAATTTATAAATAATATTAAGCACACCAAAATCATCCAATAATGATAAAGCATGGAATCACCTAC
This sequence comes from Viscum album, assembly GCA_963277665.1. Lineage (NCBI taxonomy): Eukaryota > Viridiplantae > Streptophyta > Magnoliopsida > Santalales > Viscaceae > Viscum > Viscum album. The sequence goes on along the minus strand of OY728142.1, from coordinate 1,534,748,062 downwards.
ACTACTAGAAATTTAAGCTTTGGAGCCCCATGGAATGGGTGACCGCCAATGGCGGTCTCTAGGCTTAAAAAATCACATGATATTTCCCCCCACTACCTTGCGCCCCCACTCCTCCCTCGCGAACCGGCCACCCTCAGCAAACCCTACCTCCGACTTCTCCATCGTTCATCCTCAACCTCGCCGAACCCTACTCAACCTTTGGCTTGAGAACCCTATTTCTTTGGCTCCCTATCCCTCCCCGGATCCCCTCCCCACCTCTGCCTCTACCTCCCTCACCCCTGGATCCCTCTCCTCATGGATCATTCGTCATTGTGCCCACACCCAGAGCCCCACGCCATCCATCTGCCTTCACCGTTGCCCCTCCTTCGCGTCTCACCCTGCCTCTGAATCCACTTATTCACTTTGTTCTGGATTTTTTTCTCTATCTGGTAATCCCTAGTTTTGGTTTTAGGGTTTTTATTTTGTGCACTTCCATCTCTCATATTGCATAATGCATTGGATTTGTGATTTGTTTGTTGTTGATTGTTTAGTCTTTGTAAACTGAATTTTTTTCTCATTTCTTCCCCATACGTATATCAAATTTCGTGTGACAGCAAGGGTTTGTTGTTTTAATTGAATAAATTATGAGATGATTAACCTTAATCATGGTAGTTATAAGATATTCCCCACAAGAAATTAATTCCAGAAATTATCCACTTTTGATGATACTATCGTAACAATTTTATGATCTGCAATAATTTTTTAATATAATTTCTAAGATGGAAACTACAATGATGGAAAAACCAAGTTCTTTGAGATATATATCTAGAACACTTCACATATTCAGTAAATACAAAAGGTATAATTTCAAGTCCCGTTTATGTTATAGACAACTACATAATTATGATGAAAAACATTGATCTTTATATGGTCATTTCTATGCTTCTTTTCCCTTGCAATGCTAAAAAGATTAAATAATGTTGTACTAGATGATGTAGATGCATATAATCTGATGCATATCGATGTAAAGAATACGAATTGGGTATTTTTTTTTCTTCATCGAACGTGGATTTATATGTTACATGCTTCTAGGGGATTGGGTAGGAAGGAGATTTCTCATATGTTGGGAAATATTAGTAGGAGCATGGATGAAGCTTTCTTATGGTGGTTTCCAAGGAAAGTAATACTCATGTGTTATACTCTCATTTTCAAATATGAAATAATGGAGCTTTATTTTGGTAGAGAAAAGTTTTAAATTCACTAATTCACTTGCCTTCTGTTTTTTTAAAATTTGTTTTTAATGCATTGATGAATTAAGAGAATCAAATTATAAGGGCATGTCTTAGATAATGTCTTTACTATGTGAAAAATGTTTCATTTTAGTGTATAAAAAATGTTTTAATTATTGAGTTTATGGTACAGTAAAGATCATTAGTGAGGGGTGGTTGGAAATTTAGTGTATAAACAATGATATCCACTTGTTACTCCAAGAACTCATCATTTTGATGTGTCTATAGCAATTGATTATAACATGAAATCAAATCATTAAAATTCAACACCCATTTATATTTGAGTAAATATGTGTGTAGTAAAAAAAAGTTAATGAGTCCTTTATAGTTCACATTATATGGAACTGTAATAGGCATATAGTCCTTTCCTTATTAATGTTTTCTATTACTGCAGATATTCCAGGGGAACAAACACCATATCCATATCATTTTGCAAAGCCGTCTGCATTTAAGGGTTGAGGTATGTATGAATGTAAATGTGTTTATTTTTTAATTAAGCATTAAACATATATATGCACATCTATTTATCTGCTTTACATGATTGAGAAACAATAGAATATGGATTTTATTATCTGCTTTTCACAACTGAATGCCCAATTTTGTTCACACACAACCCTTTAGATTCTAGTATTTCTAAATTACTCAAATGTACTTTTGAAACTAGAATTGCTTACAGCTATACAAATTGAGGTTGTAAATAAACAAGATTAGTGGTGTGAGTATGTATCACTAGAGTTTGAAGCATATTGTAAGTTTTAGGTTTAGTTTGGATTTTTTATTTTCTTTTCCAATAAAGGTGGATGTTTTTTGGTGGAAGTGTTTCTGGGTTTGGAAGAAGAAGGATGGGAAAAAACTTGTTTCAACATGTCATTTATTCTTGAGGATTTAAGAGAGCATAAAACACCTATTCATGAGATGCATGTTTTCTTAGAAGATGTGGAAATATATTTACAGCCTGTTTGACATTAATATTTGTACAAGAAATCACCTGGAAGTTCTCATGGCTGACATCAACATGACCGGTCTAAGTGGACAGGTACACAACCAAATGTTAACTGTTATTGCCTTTGTTTTTTTACTGTGTGGACAGCAAGAAATGTTGGAATTTTCGACAACCAATCACCTAATTTACATAAGGGAGTCATCACATAGAACCCAAGGTAACACTAGGAGAGGCAGACTGATGCAGGAATGCAACAAAGATGTATCATCTAAAATCAAATCCTTGGACTCAAGGTGCATTTTCTTTCTGAATACATTTAAATTTTCCCAGATCCTGTAAACAACACCAATAATGCATTATTAAATTAAAATTAATTTTTTGTTATAGATGTAATTCTTACTAATTAAAATTTCAGTCATTCATTTTCAAATTCAATTTGTTTATTTCTATAATTTTATTTTTAGGAATCTTAAAGGATTGATTATAAATCTCTTGACCTTTATTAATATCACATATCAGATTCTTAAATACATTCTCAACATCAAGTAACTTAGATCCAGTCTCTATTTGATCATTTCCCTTAGTAGAATCATCAACATCAAGCTCTTATTTATCAAAACTAGATCTGAACATGATGAGGACATATGTGTTAGATTTCATGACTAAAATGGATATATTATAAGGATTGTATATGAGAATACTAGTGAGTATAGCATGAACCTTCTATGATTTTCTTCAGTCATTGAAGGCATAACATCTTTTTCTTTCACATGATCTTGACCTCAGTCAAGAAACATGAAGAACTTACATAAACATTACATGGATTTATTTATGTCCTATAAAAATCCATTTGGTGATCATTTAATAATCATCAAGCTTGGATTTCAGTAGCTCTCATGAAAAAATTACTATATTTTTTGATGAATTATTATCTAGTCATTTGAATTTATCTGAATATATTTTTTACTCAGATTTATTGCTTTGGAATGAGTTGTAATTGAAATGGCTTCCAATCACAACTTCTTCCAATAAGTTATATCTATATAATAATTTCCATTATCATACTTCTGGTGGACTGAATTCTCTAGACTTACTTTAACATAGGTATCTTTAGGTCAAGGGTGACTGAATGTAATTCATCTTAGGTCAGTAATAAATTACAGTTTTCTTCCACTTAATCCATGCAACCAGACACATTGAACCTTTTTTATGTGCTTCTGTTTGTTGTAGGTTGTTTGTTTTGGTTCTTTGGATACTGTCAAAATGTAGTATTTTTTTTAAAAAAATTCCCAGTTTAGCGACCACCATAGGCGGTCGCTAATAGTTTTATTTTTCGTAGCATTAGGGACCGCTTTTAGCGGTCACTACACCTCCTCCTAGCGAACGCCATCGCGGTTGGAAATGGGCCCCCTAAATTGATCACCATTGGCGGTCGCTATTGGCCTTTAGCGGCAAGCCAAATGTGATCGCCATTGGCGGTCGGCCAGCGGTCGCTAAAGACCATTAGCGACCGCTTTTGGTGGTCACTAATGGTAAATTTTGTAGTAGTACTACCTTTCACTTGGAAACATCATAAAACCTGGTGGAAACCAAAAACACACCACAAGGATACCCAATAAAATAATAAAAATTACATAAACATCAAGATATAACCTAAAGGAGCAAGGTTCCACCCACTTTAGGGAAACCAATCTACCAGAGAAAGAATAACCTAAAGAAGAAGGAAGAAAGAACCAATAAGAAAGAAAAATCAAGAAATGATGGGATTATTTGAGGAGTTATTAAAGATCCAAGGCCAAATACACCAAGATATTGGGGTCCAAGGGAGATAAGAGGGATGGGGAGGCATTCATAGGGAATATAATCTTGAATGGGGTGATTTTGGGTGGATTTTGGGATAAATTCGGGGGAGGGTAGTTTAGGAAATTAAACATTTTTAAAGATATGGGTAGGCCACAAGGTTTGGTCTTACTGTTTTTTAAACCATGCATAAGTCATGTGACACCTCGCTCTTAGGGAAAAGGATGTTTCAAGGTATATTTTGGAAGGGTACACACTCGTGTGGTTGACCGTGTTCCAAAAAAAGACCCATTAGTCTAGGCACACAATGAGTCGCACGCTCGTGTATGGGTCATATTCCTTGTAAAGTTCCACTGTTTAGGGCACACGTCCTCCTTTAGGATATTTCACAATTTATTATAAGTGTGCGAAAACCCTACACCACCTTTTTCAGGTCTAAAAACTAATTTTTTTACCAAAAACATTCATAAAATCTATGCAATAAGGATAAGACCAAAATAAAAAAGAAAAATTCATCAAAATGAAACCATGAATGTGATAAGGGAAGTGGAAATATGTAATTGATAGGGATAATATAAAAAGGCTAAGTAAATATCAAAAGAAAATATATGGGTAAATGGGTGTTGATTGTTGTGCCCTATCATGCCTTTATTGAATATCACGAAAGTATGAAAAATGGAAACCATGGTTGTTATATCTGTCAAATGGAATGAATTTTTGTTTATCAAACTTGTAGTTTTATAGGGTAAACTTATTGAAATTCAATTTTTAAGTAATAGGGAAATTAATTTCAAAATGGAGATGGGTTGGTTTATGTAAATGATAATGAGTAATCTGAAAACTTAACATACCTATAGAACAGTTGATGGATTTTGGGAAATGAATATGGAATAAAATATTGGAAGGATGGAATTTAAAAGGTTTCATTGGTTATTAATGATTATTGAATAAGTTTGGTTTGATAGATTTATGGATTAGGTATTGGTTTAGTGTGGTTAAATGAAATAAATAATGAATCTAATGACTATATTAAATGGTAATTGTGATTAATTAGACCCAAACTCCTAGAATCTGGTTTGAATAAAAATATTCTTTTACATCTTATTTGAAACAAACTAAAGTGACACAAACATAACCATTCATTATTACAATATAAACAAAAAATATTGAGTCACTTATACACCAAGGTAATTTTAGTTTTATAGTTTTATAGTGTTAGGATAAACTTTTATCTAACAAAACCCATATATTTCCCATCCAATGGACATTTTCCCCATTATACCAAGAATTATGTATTCTATAATAAGTCTTCAACATCTCCCACAAAATTTTCCATATATGATACCCTTATAGACATATCATATGTATTAGTCTTGTTCTTAACTTAGGGATATGGAAACATAATAAGGGTGAGATCAAACTCTTAGTAAGGGGTAGTTTATATTAGAAGTTATCATGTGATAAATAAGGAATGAATAATATGGAAGGAATGAATAAGAATAAAAAAATTCCATATAACTAATCAAATGAACTTGAAATAAATCCATGGATGACATAAAAATATAAATAATAACTTGGATAATGATAATTGATTTCATAGTGGTTAAATTCATAATGTGGCACATTTTAATCTTATCTTCAATGCCATAAACCATGAAATCATGATCTTACATTTTTTCCCATATGTTAGGCCATCATAATCTTACTATCAAGATCAGATTCCAGGAAATCATAATCTTTTCATCAAGGTCCCATTTATAAGAAATCATGATCGTACTATAAAGGACTTTCATTAAGAAAATATTAAGAAATGGGAAATCATACACCAAATACCCCAACATTATTTCTTGTGATAACTACTGATGCATCGTGGGACTATATAATTATAGGCACCACCTATTATTTAATTAAATCCAATTAATTCTCTGTATGAAATAAATTATTAACAATACCATATATAATCAAATTTCCTTAATAATCAATAAACATGTGATATATTAATACCTTCTTAGTCAATAAATGAAATAACATGATCACGACTCATCCATAGAAATAAGTTGGGTGGTATCATTAAAGAATATCTATGGAGAACATAAGAATATTTAAAGGATGTTGACATAGATGAAAACACTTTTAAAAGAGAATTAAAAATTTAATTTGATAAAGAAGAATAAATACCCTTTAAATTTTTGATACCAATATAAGAAAACATTTTATAAAATAAAGGTAATAGAAATTTCTGTATAAAAACATGGAAACTTAGAGGGGAAGTTTCTTAAATAAAACAAACAAGAAGATAGAAAAAATGAATTTTTTTGGAAAAACATAAAAAATATTCATTTAACATTTTGTAAAGAAGTTGAAAATTAATAATAAATGAATTCCAAATCTGATTTTAAACATTATTTTCAATAATATAGGGAAATTTAAGAGAATCTATAAAATATTTTTTAGAAAAAAATTTTATCATAGTCATAAAAGATAATGTTATGACAACATTAAAATGTCATTTTCAAAAATATGAAGTGAATTTTTTTTAAAACATTTAATTTTAAATATAATCTTAAATAATGATGATTTTAAAAACACATAAAGGTTTTTGAAAGAAAAATTTCTATAGGATGGTAAAATATAAAATCATAAAAGTAAAATCCTTTTTATTATTTTAAAATACCTTTATTAAAACCAAAATCATAAATAAGATCATAAAACTTTTAAAAAATGTCAATGAAAATAATAAAATCCCATGAGATAATTCATATTTGGGTTTCAAAATAAGAAAGGAGGACATTGGTAAGAAGAATAATATGGATATGAATGAGAGAGGTTCTCAAATAAAAAGAAATAAGATTGGAAAAAAAATATTATGCTTTTGATAACTATTGAATAAAAATGCCTTAAAGGAGAAATCTTGAAATATAAATTTAAAAATATATTCATGGTAAAATATTTCAAAGGGGGGGGAATTTGAGATGAAGAACCCTTACCTTTTACTTCAAAATTTCAGGAAATCTATTTAACCTCCTATATAATAAATATAACCTTCCTAATAACTTATTTAAAAATATTATTCATATATATTACTTTTTATATTCTTTAATTATACTCATTCACTAGACATATATTAGTTAGTTAATGTTTCTTTTAATAATCAAATGTTTGTAATTTCGATTATTTTATGTGTGCTTTGTAATGGCGATATCATACCCCATTATTTGATAAAAAGTTTATCATTTCCATATTATTAAATATATTATAATATCTATATTTTAATGGTTTATTAAGTCCCATTTTCATTCCATGAAATTCACTGGAATGTTTTGTGAAAATGGAATATATAACGAGCCTATTTCATGTAATTTACTCATTCAACGGGTTACTTTATAATGATCATTAATTCTTGTATAATAATTAAAAAATATTATAAAAAATAAATTACTCCTTAATTTCATATATAGTCATAAAAAATTAATAATCATCAATGTAATTCAGTGATGAAAAATGAAACAAATCGCTTGGTGGAGGTGGTAGTCCGCACATACACACATACGGAATTTTCATTTTTCCTATAATAGGAGGAAGGTATAAAATGGTTTATCTTTTTGAAAATATTAAGTATGTTATAAATATAATATTTATTAATTAAATTTACTTTTATAACTATATGTGTAAATTGGTTATGAAAAATAAAATACGGCGCTTTGTGGAGCGACAGTCCACACGAACACACGAACGACGTTCTCATTTTTCTAAAGAAGTGGGTAGGGTAGATAATTGTTATAAAATTAACATAATAACACTTTATTGTACTAATAATAATTATTTAATTATATTATAATGGTTAAAATATATTTTTAATAGAAAAAATGGTGAAAGAAAAAAAATTAAGAATTGATTAATACTTAAATTGAGAATTTGAACCTTCTCTTGGGGGACCACTTGGAAATGAAGGATTTAGGTATTTTACTTGGATAAATGGGATGAAAACATGGGATATGTATCTATGGGAAAAAAATGGGTAGATTTTCAAGAGTAATTCTAATTTTTAGAGTTTATATAAAGGGGTTCTAGAAGTCTCCTTTAATAAGTGAGGAGAGTGACATTTTTGTAATCATATGAACGGAAAAGTCACTATTCAAGGAATGTGAGTCCAAAACTTGACAATAATGAATTTCTTATGATTATTTGATTGATAAAATTCATAACCACACAATTTAAGATAATTTTTGACGAATTTTAATCTTTTCACTTTAATTTTTACTTTTACCATAATTTACTTTTATAGTAATAACTCATTTTTGAACCTCAGTAATTTATTTTAATTAATAAAATTTAAATTGATATAAATAACTAATTTGTATATTATTATTCAAAATATTAAAACCATTTTATAATATTAAAATTTTGAAAGTGATAAAAAATAATTTTAAACTTATAGTGTATAACACAGAAATACAGGTTTTAGAAGAAAAAAAATTACTTAGGTGGGAAAATGTTATTTATAGGTTTTTATATTAAATTTAATATTTTAAGTTTTTTAATTTAATTATTAAATAAATATTTAATTTGTAAAAATATTTCATAATTTTTTAATTCATTCTTATATCCCAATGATGTCATAAAAGTCACAGAATTTTTAAAAATAATATTTTATATTATTCACCTAAAAATAAACTTACCAAAAAAATATAAAAATTTAATCCTAATATAATATTATCATGATGAATTAAAAAATAAATTTCATTTTTTCATTTTCAAATTTTAAATTCATAAATTCTTCTTTTAAATAAAAATAGAAAATATAGATAAAAATGGCTTTTAAAGAAAGTGGGTATTTTAAAATTTAAGTGTTTTTAATCATATTTCAAATCAATTACTAATTAAGTTAATGTTAATATTTTAGTTCATACATTTAAATATTAAATATTACCATTATAATATTTTAAAAGTGATTAATTTAATTTATTAGGATAAAATACACATCACTATAAAAAATAATTCTTTGAAAAAATCCTTCTTAACATTAAATCATATTAATTATTTATTCTCCAAATGTAAGAATTTTCAATTGATTACTATTTTTATTTACAAGAGGTTTTATTCTTCTTATAATTTTCCTAATAATTTTCTTATAATATTTTATAGATCATTTTAGATTGGTGTTTCATGTGAAACAAGTTATTCAACATAGTATTTATTTAAAAGATAATTACATATTGAAATCTTAGGGTTTAACATTCTACCCCCTTAAATAAATTTCATCCTAAATATTTTAATCACTACTTACTAATGAAAAATACTTATGGGTATCTATAAGATAGAACAAAACTCAATATATAATTTCTAATGATATTTTAACCAAATTATATTAGTAAATACTATAAAACTCATACTTTACCTCATAATAGACATATTTCAAGATTTCTAATTATCATTCCCATTCAAGACAAATATACTTTATTAGTTTGTTATATTAGTTTCTAGAGACATACCTATCATTGATTAATTTTCATGGTCATATTCTCAACCAAATACTAAAACCAAAATGGTTATGATAATAATTGATTAACTCATTAATATGAAAAATCAAATATAAGTGTCTTATACTTTGACACATTTATTTCAACCTATGATACAATAGGGTTATTTTTCTAATATTTTATATAACCATAAAATACAAATGTAATCAAATCCTTCATAATGGTTTTTAAAGAGATTGTGAATCAAAAAATATTATCACACAGGAGTGTCAAATGAGGTGTACAATTAGGCATCTTTGTCATGTAGCAAGTGAATATCGAGTTAATATCCAACCACCCTTTTAGGGATATTACCCCTAGCTTCACCTATATTAAATCCTACATCCACTTTTTGGTTTCCATATAGAGGTTTTATTGCTTGGAAACAACATTCCCTATACTTTACCAAAGTTTTAGAATGTTTTCCTTTATTTAGACTTATCCTTAGGCTTTCTAATAGTGTATTCTAGTCCAAATTTATAATAATAATTGAATAAAAAAAATTCTTACTTTATCCTAAACCCAAAAAATCATGGAAACCAATTATACTAGAATTAAAATTGATCCTTATCCCCAAAAAAACATAATATCACATACCAATCAATATATACCTTAAACATGTACACTCCTAATATATATTAGTATTTACAAAAAATAACTAGAATTTCTTAGACGTAAAATTTATACTATAATCATATACTCTTCATAAACTCTAAAGTTACCTAAACCCTACTTTTATATCAATTTTTCTGCTTCATACCCACACTCTCAGAATCTAGTATGAATAAATATACTTTTTACATAATGACTTTAATACTAACTAAATTGGCCCAAAAAAACCATCCATTATTAAAATATCAAAAAAAAGTATTGAGTCACATTCACAACAAGGACCTTTTAGACTTAGTATTTTTGAGAATCAGGAAACAAATTATCAAAAAAACTTATATGTTTCCTATCTAATGGAAATTTTTTCCATTATACGAAAAATTCCTTATTCTAAAATAAGTATTCAACATCTCCAACAAAATTATTCACACACGATACCATTATAGACATATCATATATATTACTCTTATTCTTAACCTAGTAAAATGTAAAAATAAGAAGTGTGAGCTAAAATTATCAATAAGGGGTAGTTTATATAGGAATCTATCATGTGATAAAGAAGGAATGAATAATATGTTTGGAATGAATAAGAATAAAATAATTCCATATAACTGATTACATGAGCTTAAAATAAATCTAAGGATAACATAAAAATATAAATAATCACATGGATAACAATAAATAATTTCATGGTGTTGAAATGAATAATGTGATACATTTTAATATTACCGTTAATGCATCATAATAGGATATCATGATCATGTTGTCAATTCCATGTGTCGGGACATCATGATCTTACCTTCAAGGCCATGTTTCAAGAAATCAGGATATTTTCATCAATGCCTCATTGTCAGGACATTAGATCTTATATTCAAGGCACAATGTTAATAAAATATTAATAAATGGTAAATCATACAAAAATACCCCCACCTTTTGTCTTACGATATCAATTGATGCATCTAGGCTCTATATAATTCTAGTCCCCACCCATCACTTAATTAATACTAATTCATTCACCATATGAAATAAAATCATAACAATACCATGCATAATTAACTTTCCTTAGTAATTTATAAACATCCATATTAGAATAATAAACATATAGGATTTTAATAATTTCCCAATAAATAAATATAATAACATGATCATAAGTCATCTAGAGAAATAATATAGATAGTATCATTAGATAATATCCCTGGTGAACATAGGATGCTTTAAAATATTCTTACATAGATTCAAAATGATTTTAAAATAGCATTAAAGATTTAATTGAAGAAAGAATATAAAATACACTTTAAATTTTTGTTTCCCTTATAAGAAAATGTTTTATAAAACAAAGGGAATAAATATTTCTTTAGAAAAATATAAAAACTTAGAGGGGACGTTTCTTAAATAAAACTGACAAGATGGTGGGAAAAATAAATTTGTATAAAAAACATTAAAAAATTATTCCTTTCACAATTTTTAAATAGTGCCACAAAGTTAATCAAAAATGAATTCACACGACGCATTTAGAAATGCTTTTTAACAAGATGATAGAAATTGAATAAAAAATCTAAAAGAGTATTTAAAAAATAATAATTTTACCATAGTCATAAAATTTAAAGTTACAAATCACTTTCAAAATTCATTTTAAAAATGGTGAAGTGAAAAATTTAAAAAAAATTAATTTTAAAAAAATCCTTAATAATGGATACTTGAAAATATATAAAAGTTTTTTAAAGGAAATGAGGATTTGAAGGTAAAATATATTATCGTGAAAGGAAAATCCTTTTTATTATTTTAAAAAAACCATTATCAAAACCTATATCATAAAAAGGATAATAAGAATTTATTTTAAAAAGTGTTTAAGGTAAATAAGAAAATAATATGAGATAATTCATATTTAAGTTTCAAAATAATAAAGTATAATATTGGTGGAAGAATAATATGGATATGGAAGAGAAATGTTCTCAACCAAAAAAGAAAAGATATTAGAAAAGAAACTCATATGGATTTGGTAACTTTTTAATCAAAATACCTTAAATAATAAAACTTTAAATATAAATTTAAAAATATATTCATGGTAAAATATTTCAAAAGGGTCAATATATGTACTATATAAATTAAAATAGGTGAATAATACAAAAAATAACTCAAATAAGATAATTTGAGATGAATAACCCTTACTTTTTACTTCTTACTTTCATGAAAGCTCCTTAAACTCTAATATAATAAACATAACCATACTAATAACTTATTTATGATCATTATTTATATATATTGTCTTTTATATTCTTAAATTATACTCATTAAATATACATATATTAGTTGGTTAATGTTTATTTTCATCATAGGATGTTAGTAATTTCAATTGTTTTGTACATGTTTTGTATGAATTTTTCGGATCCCATTCTTTGATACAAAGTTCATCATTCATATATTATTCAAGATATTAAAATATTTGTGTTTTAATTTTTTATGAATATAAATTCCCAACCCGGATGACACTAATCTGGGTCTCTGAGCTGGTTTGTCACAAGGCATCAAGCAAGCATCTTCATATGCCAGAGGTTGCTGACTAGCAGTAAGTGCCTAAGGTGTGATATTGGGGAGACTATGAACTAATATTTGAGTAATAATATAATGTAAATAACCATATATCACCCATATTAGTAATAAAAAAAATTGTGGAAGAAATAAATATAAAAATACTTAAATAATAAATGGAATGTAGTAAAGGCCCAAATGGTCATGTCATATATACAACACTAATTTCCTATCAGGATGACCGTACATATACAGAAGTAAATATAATAGATCGAAATAAAATTAAAAGGATCTACTATGTACATCGATCCATAACACATAACCTATCTCCATATAAATTTATTAACCATCCTACTCAATCATTCTTATCCCCATCCCAACTTGTGTCTGTAACCAAGTGAAAATATGCTCGGTTGCCCTAGTGTAATGGTGGTCCGAGAAGGGTGTGATTAAAAAACTTAGTAGGGAACCACCAATGTGATCTTATATATAGTTATTAATATGTAGTGTATTTAAATTTGAGATAATAATTAGGATAAAAATAATAAATACAAATTAAAAAATAAATACAAATAAAGGCATAAATAAAATAAAGTGCATCGGATCCTTGGGTTCACAACCCCGATCGAGCATATCAGCTTAGGCCTAAGTAGGAATGTATCAAAATAAGGTGTCATCATATATATATATAAATTCATTTGTATATATATATCCCCTAAATATATATACACAAATATATACATATATATATATATATATTATGTATATGTGAGTTATACAAAAAATAACATAAATGAAAAATCCCACAGTTGATCCTTGGGTCCATAATCTTGATCAAAAAACACCTACTTTGGGAAGCACTATAAAAGTATTTGATCAAGATACATCACCAAGGGGGACACATTTCCTATCATAGGGACCACTCATACTCACCTCCAATCAATATAATGAAGTATGACATGTATCGATGGACAATCCAATAAAGATGAAACAGTATCAAATGTGGCCTATGCTGGATGTAACAAGTATCATACCTATGAGTTCCTAGAACTAGGTCCATTAAACAACTATTTGATTCCATGGATCTCATCTATAGAAAACTCGGTATAATATAGACCTAATGGGTCCAGAACCCAAGACTATTGACCATGGAATCATCCTTGAGTCCACAGAGTGCATCCATATAAAACTTGGTATAATATAGACCTACATGGTCCAGGACCCAAGGATATTGACCCAGGCATCCACTTTGAGTCCAAGAAGTTCATCCAAAGTGAACTCAGTAAATGGTTCCATACCATCAGTAATTTTTGGTATGATGCCTCAATTCCCCTCATTAGTGCCATGTCATGATATCCATATACATAAATAAGGATTAAAATAAGGATCCCAGTAAGTACTTCAAGGTATCCATGAAATGTACCACATCACATCAGGCTTATTATCCAAAATCTAGGAAGAACCTCTAGAAATTATTTTTGCATCAAGAACAACTAAGTGGGAGAATAAAAAACAGTGAGGGTGTTTGAACACCTAACCTTCCACTATTGTCAAATCCTCATGGGATTACATGTTCAATAAGAGTTCTAGGTGACACCTACTACAATATATACCCAAATTCATGATGTAAAACCTCAGGATCAGTCAAAAAATGAGGTACCCATCGGGTCCCTTAGCTTAGTTCTTAGGAGTTGCATCCTACCCGGGATCCTCAGGGTTCGCATGTAAATAGAGTCACCCCTCTTGGGATCCTCAAAGTCAAAATATAAGTAAGGGAATCCCTCTTTTGGTAATAATAATGAGTGAGAAGAAGGAAGCATCCTATATGGGATCCTCTAGGTCATATCATACATGAAGGCATCCCAATGGGGACCCTCTTCCTCGGTGATTATTTAATGTGTGAAGCTATAGCATAGGGGTTCTCAGTGACCCCTGGAATTCATCCATTCAATTACCAAATAAAATAATTTAATTTCATATTTATTTGGGATAAATATATATAGGGGGTGTCATCCTTAGGGGCAAGACTAAGGATACACAAACTACAAAAACATACAAAAACACTATAGGTATGGTACGACAGATTACTATAATTTTAGAATCTTCCCATTTATTTTCCAAAGGTTAATAGTAGCTACCAAGGAATTTCCAAGCCCAACCAAGTCATATTGGGTCCTACATTATAACAAAATCACTATAAAAAATTAATTATAAAAACATTATAATTAATTAATTAAAACCCAAAAAAATAATTTAAATAACTGATTTATTTAAAATAGGCATAACACTGAAAATATCACCAGTCAATCTCATCACACCATAACCACGTCTGAATGCTCCCTAACATGCCACAACATGAGCTCAACCTCAATCAACCCATAATTCCTAAATAGAAAAATAAAAACAACCATTTAAAATTTTTAATTTAAGATTAAAATATTTATAAATTCATTATGGTGATTTACCTCGACAAAACTGCATGTGGTGAAGTGGAGAAAGAATCATGGATTATCCTCTTTCTAGGCAGAGCAAAAAACCCAACATTAGTGTCTGATTCCACCATGATGTGGTGGAATTGGAAATTAAAAACCCTAAATGGGGAATTTAATTTTATATGAAGAATAAAAATAACCTAAAAAATACTAACGTAGTCGAAGGATTGCCTCAAGGGTTATAACGCACCTGATGGCATCCAATTCTATCCAATAATAATAGAGAAGCCCCATGGATAAAGGGAGAAGGAGGGATACACATGTGATGTATGAAAGGGAAAAATAGGGGTTTCCCTATTAAAATACACAAGGGTAAAAGGGACATTTTAATCCTTTTTAATGGGTTTCACAGTTGGCCAAACCATGCACCAACTGTGTGGTTGGCCCTATCCAATCACCACACCCCACGCATGGGCATGGTAATGGATTAACAAACCATATTCTAGCCATGTGACATGTTTGCAATAAACTAAAGACACCCACATGGTTTTCCCTATCCTACAACATGGACTCCCTAGCCAGTAAACCTTTGTAATTTGGGTTGCACGGTTTGGTCGCACAGTTAGCACTAAATGTGCACCCATTACTTCATTTTTTCAAATTTTAGATTTCAGGTCCCAAACCCTCAGGATGCTCCTGGACCCTCTAAGTTACAAAACAAGACTCATTCCATGTCTAAAAGCATCAATTAGAAGGATTCAAACTCTATTAATTCTTCTCTGAACCTCCAATAAAAATTTGAACCATCTAATAATTTAAAATTTAAAATCTTTCTAAAATTTCCAATGAGGAAAAACATGGAATATTATAACCTCACCACCATAAAATTCTTATCCCTAAGAAGCCTTAGTGGGAATAAAAATGAAAAACCCAAACTAATTGTTTCATGAATTAAGTTCAGAAGGTCGTGTTGTGTTTCTGAACACCCAACGCACCTACAAGCACTACTTTAAGCATACTAAGATTAACTTCAAAAACCAAACCAACACTCATAGTTATTGTTATAACATTAATATTATTCTTACCTAATCCTATATAACTCTAAATATGATCGTGTTTTTTCCTAACTAGTCAAACGGCCTTTGGATCTCCCCACTATAGGTTATTTCGTTTCAATGGCTAATTTAGAGCCATGGTACTATAACTATCAGAATTTACTAAAGTTACACATCTCTATAATCCTAACACCACTCCTAACATATTTATCAACTTGAAGAATTTTATCACACCCAAGGACACTACCCTCAATCCTTGATTAGATCTAATAGTTGAAATCCAATTGACCATGATCAACCTGGTCGTGTTGGATTTTCCTTGAAAAGCCCCATCCAACCTCTATTTTGTTCCTATATCATCCCAAAGGAATTATTGATTCATCTCTATATTAAATTCATTTAATTACATGAATGAATTCAATTCATAACTCTTTAGTCCAACTATTATTGAAAAATATTATCTTCTATAGTAGAAACATCACTAAAAATTGATCTGATGCCTTTATCCCAAGGCATACTGAGATTATCTCTAAGCCAAATATCTGGATTCCATAACTGAATCCCAATGACATTTCCTAGAAAAACCATACTCTATCAATTATTATATTGTTCCATAACATGAAATCATACCTGGAATTCACTAGGGAATCTATTAATACAAAGGTACATTTAATTTATGGAATACAAAATCCAAAAGACCTTACAATGACTAGTCTCAAGATTCTATGACCCTTCTCATATGAGGGTCTCCCACTAGAAACTAACGTCTCACTCCCCATATTAGAAGCATCCTTGACGTCACTATAATATAAAGAGAACTCAATCACCACAACATATGCCTTATCCTCATAATATATAACAACTATCATGGATTAGAACCTTATCATCCTATTCATTAACATAAATGTCACCACATACTCATTCCCTCTTCCTAAGAATAGTTTCCATGGTGCTTGTCGAAATTCAAAACAAAACATGGGTCACCACCCTTAAATGGAAAATGGTGTACTATGTACCATTTTTCTTACATTTAAACCATTCATTGAGAATACTTCCAAATAGTCTTTCATCCAACCCTAAAATATATATAGGTAGCTTTATATGTAGCTAATTCCCACTCATCACACTCAAGAAGATGTCAAGATATTGGGTATGATCATATATATTTAGTATTACACTAAGACTCCATTGATATGAATGTATCGCTCTCCCTAAACCATTCTCACATATAAATAGGTTTCACTAGCCTTATCCAACTCCTGACACCACATATCCCAACTATATTTGTCCTGGTCCAACCATAGGTCTAATGGCTCCCATTACCTGATTTACTATCAATGTCTCTTATACCATGGAGAGACATTTCTCATTTAAGTCTCAACTTCTGACAACAAATCCCATATAATTTCTTTTAAACCATTGGTCCTTGTCTTGCACATGTCCTCCCACTACTTTAATATCTAAATGTTACCATTTGTAATTAACATATACCATTATCACCCAACTAATTCTCCCATGAGTTTTCCATTATATGTCTAAGATTACCATGCTACACGGAATGTCAATCTCATAATCCGGAATCTCTCTTGGAACTCCTCTTAAAAAGTAGGAATTGTACCCATGACATGATTTATTCAATGACTGCCTATCACACAACATTATTCTAACTATGAGAATATTCCCACACTCTAAAAAGATACTAAAAATAACCAATTTTTTAACAGGGCTAGGCACCCAAATAGTCCAACCCATTGAACTCAGTCTCAAAACTCAAAAACCCTAGGTGCCTTCTCAAAAAAAAAGCACCACCATGCCTATATCAAAAAACCTAAGCACCTACCATGCATTGGCCTTAACAATATCATACAACCAAGATCATTTTCTAGAAGGGAAACTATAAACCTAGTCCAACCTCTATCACAAGTTTACCTTGATCAAAATGAAATGTAGAACTGTAAGGGTATGAGCCACAACTAAGGGCCTCTAGGTCTCCAACCTAGAACTACTGATCTAGTCTCAAAATAGGGTAACTAGGTATAAACACCTATCCTAAAAATTCAAACCTCTCTAAGGTAATATCTCACAGGGCATCACCCATGCACCCATCTCAACTCAAGGCATCTAAAACACCTGTCAACCCTATCTAAGGGAGTTTACAATAACATTAACCTATGAGGGTCCAAAAATGTCAAGAATCATCCCACTAAGCCCTTAATCTTCATTGAGAATCCTCATAAATGATTTACCTCTATATTATCAAGACATAATGAAAAAAAATAATGATGAACTGACACTCATCGGACATCCATATCTGGTAATACCCCCTCTAGGTTACAGTTCACTATAAAAATTTAGATATCTATCAACATCACACTATAGGGTCTAACTAGATGACCATAAACAAAGGTACCAACTATCAAAGTTAACCTAAAAGTGTCAATAGTATGTGTACAATATCTTCTTAATGATTTGTTTCATAGATCACTATCATGCTTCGGTTAAGTAGAATTTCATCCCAATATATACAAGAAAACATTGTATAGGTGTTTTCTAACACATTAAATAAAATAACCTAAGAAAGAACACCTTATAATTGGTCCTTTACATGGGAATCATGTTCCCTATCAACCTACAACGGTCACTACACCTTCTATGCATTAGGAATGAGTCATCATACTCCAATAAAATGTCTCACCATAAATCAATATAACCTTCCATTGGAAGGAAATATATATTATCCATCTTAATTAAGTCGAATTTCACCAAGAACATATATGGTAAAACACCATTTATATTTTCAATGACACTTAAAAAAATTGGCCTCCATCATCAGTAAAATCACACCCTAATAGGACTATAACATGTGGACCCTATGTGAAAAATAAGATGCATGATATGCCTCTTTCCATTTTCGTCCAAGATTCAAATTCAATCAATGTCTTCTTGTAAATGGGCCAAGATCTATAAATATATAATAAATCATAAAATCCACACAACATGTGCATCTCTCAAAGTGAAAATCATATACAGTTGTAACATCACAAATCAATACAATAATCCAATATCCTTTTAAACCAATACTTCTTACTATATAAAAGGCACTTTCATGGTAATTCTCAAATAATGTGCAAATATAAAGTACTTAGGTGCAGCAAAGTAACTTACCAAGGTCATTTTCTAAGGAGGAAATATTTAAAATATAATATTAAAGATATTTTTAAATAAAATTAAAATAAAAAACAACTAAAAAGTATGGGGGTTTCTTTGATGTTTATAAAACAATAATAAGTATGTTGGAAGAAGATTGTATTTTTTTTATTTCTATTTTTGAAATGATATTGAGAAACCACAATGATAATATGTTTTCTTAGAAAATATTTTTAGAAGGAATATTTGATCTAACTCTACCTATTCACGTACTTATTAATCATTATCATTTAAATTAAACTCCACTTAATTATGATCCCCTAATTTTTTAACTGTACAACCCTACATAAGTTAACTTAACCTCAAATATGAAATTAATTAAACCCTAGGATAGCTACGAAACATGCAATCATAGCACCCTGATTTGATTTTCATTATAAGGATAGATTATGGTAACTGGTAAATTAGGTCACATATCAATTCTATAAATGAGTATTAATTGAGTTTTGTGATTTTATTTGAACACTACAAATTGATCCCATGTTGTTTTTTTACCTATTAAGATCGCGCTATCACAATTCACATATTACTCGACCTCGTGGGATTTGTTTTAATTATTCAATTTATTGATTAGTTTAATTTAAGTTAAAAACAAATTATGGATCATATTATTTGAATTATATTAGATCATTTATTCAAAACAAATAAGTTAATAAGGTGTGAATTAGATCAATTACTAAGAAAAACTACTCTTCCATGGTTTGTGTAGTCATTGTAGAAACGTTTTGCATGTGCAAAGGTTTAGAAAGGGTATAACCCAATAACATTTCTACTATTTATTTTCAACCAAAATAGTATGAGTATAGAATAATAAAATAGAATAAAATAGAAGAAATTGAATATAAACTAATATGTTTATTATGAAAACACAAACATTACAATGTGAAGAAAAAGAATAAGGCTTTGATGAAGGGATACTTTCTTCAAGAGTTATACCTCTTGAATTTCTTGGAAAAATAGAGTGAAACCACTTAAATTATACCATAAATCTCATAATTGATGTTAAACCCAATCCAAAGAAGAAAAATATATAATTTTAGAGGGTAGTGGAGGTGAGGGTTCCATGAATTTACTGGTGTGAATGAGAAATTAGTCCAAATATTTTAATCGAAATTTAATAAACTTATTGACCACAAAAATGCATGAACCCATTGTACTTATAGAAGTATTATTTTTTAAGAATTAGTTTATTAATATCCATTCCAAATTTCAGCCAAATCTAATCTTAGATGAAGAATTTATGTCCTAAAAATTAAAGTAGTGTCAAATCTGGTGAGTCCAATCCGGTTTTGACTTCATATCCCATTTACGCCAATTGAATGCATGATCCAGCTTGAATAATCTAAATAAAAGTTGTATCTCATTAAGTAAATAATTATATCACAAAATTTTATTTTCAAATAATCCATATAATAAAATTTATTTCTAAAATACTACATTTCACTTTAAAGGGTCAAAGCTATAATTTTCATCAAATTTAAAAATGAATGATCTAAACCCAATTATTCTATAAATAAATATATTTAACATAATGCAAGGAAATTATATCATTTATTATCAATAAAAAATTGAATAAAAATTTGTTTTATAAACTCCCCAATACATACCCTTTTGTACTATTGGGAAAAGTCACATGTCTTGAATTAAAAAAAATTATGATAAGAAATACATATTAATATTTCCCAATAAACTATAGAAATATACGAAAAGTAAGAAACTCATCAAGAGTATATATAAAAAAATTAAATTCATTATCTCATAAATTTCATCCAAACAAAATCCAATGAGATTAATGACACTAATCATAGAGAAATAAGTTATGGTTCTACCATTCCATTAATTCTCCAACTATGTGTGTTCCAACCATTTCAAGCTCATATATTCACCATTTATTCAGTATATCTATCTTATGAAAACCATTTCTTCTTACTTGGTTTAATTCTACTAAACTTTCTCTACATTCATTTGCAATCAAATTTCAGGACCCACTCACTTAATCATTTCTGAAAGTCACACTTTAAGCGCCTAACCTAGATATCCCCACGTGCTTTAAATTTATGCACTACCCTATTTATTAATATAATATATTTTTTTTGAATTTTAAATTTTTTTAGGATGTACAACTGTCAGATATCAGGTACACATGCATAGGTAAATTTGGTATAGTAATGAAACTAATCGAAAAATAAATGAATTTATGGATCAACCATTGACATAATATGAATTTTTTACCTTACTTGGATATACCTTAAATTGAGTTGGAAAAAATTCACAACTCATGGTTGTGTGAAAAGTTTTGTTGAGAAATCAATGAAACAATTTACCATGAAAAAATATCACAAATAATGGTGTCAAAATATAAAAGGTTTTATAATGACATAACTAATCATATCATATAAGAATACGATTTTTATAAAATTCAACCCTTGATGATAAAATCTTTCTCATGATTATCATGATACTAATAAATTTTGAAAACATACATTTTCTATATGTTCCACATTTAAATGATCATGTTACATGATGAATTTTTTTATTGTTTTTTTAAATTAACACAAAACACACACATAAAAACACACAAATGAAAAACCTAAAGAAGATACCCTAAAATTTTTTCCATTTACCCACACTTAAAATTTTACATTGTCCTCAATGTGAACATATGAGATTTTAAATTCTTATGAAATGAATAATTTTAAATAGGAAAATTAATATAAAAGTGAAAGGGTTAGGGACAGCCTAATAATTCAAGTGATGATCGTCTCATACAGTGTCATGGAATCAAATGCATGTGTGGGGAATCCCTTAATGTGCTACTTTAGTAGCTACCCTATAATGGTATTTTCTATGATATCTTGAGTGATCTCTACTGCACCATAAGGAATAGAATTATATACAACATAAGGACCTAATGATCTATAATGCAACTTACTAGGAATAAGCTTTAATCATGATAATTAGAGGACTTTCTCTCCTACATGAAACTCCATTTTTGGATTATTTTATAATGAGCCGATTTTGATCTTTCCTTATAAATCCTTGAGTTCTCATTTGATGATAATTGAATATCCTCAACCTATTGAATTTTCAGCTTCCTTTTATCTTCATCTTAGTCTAAATTAAAGTTTCATTTATTTATAGACCAATATTTATAATTCTTGACTTCCATTGGGAGATGGAAGGCTTTCCCAAAAACAATCCTAAATGGGGACATACTGATAGGATTTTTAAATTTTGTCCTATAATCCCATATCATTTTATCTAAGAAATTTCTATAACCCTTCCTATTTGGTTTCAACATTTTATCTGAAATTTGTTTCAACTCCCAATTTGAAATCCCAACCTAGCAATTTGTTTTGGGGTGGTATGGAGTTGAAGTTTTATGCATCACCCCATACTTCCTAAGAAGGAAAGCCAAATTAATATTATAAAATTGTGACCCTTGGTCACTGATGATAGATATTATTACTCTAAATCTATTGACAATTAGAGCCTTGAAAAAATCCACTACAACATGAGAATAATCTATCCAGGTGGCCATGGATTCCACCTATTTACAAACATAATCAACACTGAAAAGAATATATAATAAACCAAATTATCTTGGATACATACCTATAAAATCAATTCACCATTCATCAAAAATATAACAAAATAATATGGGTTTTGGGGGAATCTCATGTCTCCTTGAAATGTTCCCAATGTGTTGGTAATGAGAGCATGACTTACAAAACACATGGGAATCATGAAACAAGGTAGGAAAATATAATTCAGTGTCAAATACCTTCATATCCATCCTTTGGATTCCAAAGTATCGACCACAAGAAAGTTTATGAAAAAAATAAAAAATATAATCGAACTGATAATCGGTCATACATATCCTAATGGATTGGTCACTAAGTGTTCCAAAGGTAAGGATAATCCCACACATAAAACCTAGATTCACTCTTTAATTTTTCAACTTGGTGTTTCGTAAGGATTACTGGAATTTCAAAAGTAACTATCTAATTCACTAAATTTTCATACCAAGGATGTGTACTTGAGATGGAATAGAGATTATCATTGGGGAGAGTATCCCAAATTGGTACCTAGTTTGTACTATCATGCTCCACTATGTGAGTGATCCTACTCATGTGGTCAGCCAACAAGTTCTCTAACACATTATTATCTCTTATCTCATTTTCAAACTCTTGAAGAAGGATCATCCGATGAATAAGTCAAGGATTTTTATCTAGTTTCTTTAGGAGGTACCTCGAAGTTTCATGATTAGAGAAAAAAACACTTCAAATCCTAATAAATAAGAGCATAATTTGTCTAAAGAAAATATAACAACAAGAAAATCCTTTTCTATTGTGGTGTAATTTTATTAGGCTGAACCAAAGTCCTTGAAAAATAACCAATAACATGGGACCACCCTTATACCCTCTGAGATAAAACTTCTCCAACTTTGAAGTTTAAAGCATCACACATAAGCTCAAATGGGAGTTCCTACTATGGGGTGTGTATGATCAGTGGAATAGTTAGACACTTATTTAGCTTATCAAATGATACCCTACATTAATCATCAAAAAATAGTCAATGTCATTTTAAAGAAATCAAGATAAGGGTGGATCTATCTTACTAAGATCTCTAACAACGGATCGATAAAGACTATCATGTCTAAGTAATGATCAAACATCACGCACACATGTAGGATATAGAATGGATGAAATGATGTATACCTTATATCTGTAAACCTCAATGACATGTTGTGACACTAAATGACCTAGGGAAATTAATTTATATACCATTAAATGGAATTTATCAAAGTTCAAAACCAAATTTTTCTGAATGCATCAATTCAACACTTTACCCAAACTTGAGATACCCTCATCAAATGAGGAACCATAAACAATAAAATCAACCATAAATTCCTCCATGAAAGTATCAAGTAAATTAGAAAAGATAATTACCATGCATCACTAGATGGTAATTGGGGTATACAAAGTCCAAATAGAATCCATCGGTAAGAAAATGTACCAAATGGGTAGATGAATGTCATATTCTCCTGAACCAATACTTCAATGGGAACTTGAAAATACCCAAAGAAACCATCCAAGAAGTAATAGTGTGTCCTACCTAAAAGTCTCTCAAAAATATTGTTAATGAATGGAAGTGGGAAATGGTCCTTATTAGTGGATTGATTTATTTTCCTATAATATATGCACACTCGCCAACTATTTTGTAATCTCATAGGAATTAACTCACCATTTTTATTATTTGTAATAGTGAATTTGGTTTTCTTGGGTATAACTTGTATAGGGCTAACCCGCTGAGAGTCAAAAATGGGGTAAATTATACCTACCTCAAGTAACTTTTCCACATATTTTTTCACAACTTCTAATAATGTGGGGTTAAGTCTCTTTTTTGGTTGCCTAACTGGTTTGACCCCACCCTCCAAAATAATCATATGAATACAAATAGAAGGGATAATACTTAGTATGTCTACTAAGGTTTGTTGAGTTAAAACATTTTTCGACTTTCCCATTGATCTTTTTGTTTTGAAAATCACAAATTACTTCTTTTTTATTAGATATATTGTTTTAAAAATTAACTAGATATGTTGTTTTACAATCTTAATCACATACAATTGTAATCACATGTTCTTTTTTCATCTTAACCACACATGTTTTTGATCTACATTGGAATAATATGAAGTTTTTTTTCAATCTTAATCACATATATTGTTTTACAATATTAACCACATACATCATAACCAGGTTAAGTATTGTATTGTAACCATGTGTGTCATAACCAGGTTATGTATTGTATCATAACCACATGCATCGTAACTAGGTTAACTATTGTATTGTAATCATTCATCATAACCAAGTTAAGTATTGTATTGTAATCATGCATTGTAACCAGGTTATGAATTGTATTCATGTTATGCATCGTTACCACATGCATTATACCCAAGATATGTATCGTAATCATAATATGAATCATATCCATATATCGTAACTAGGATATACATCGTAATCATATCTTACATTGTAACCATGATATAAACTGCAACCATGATATGTATCTTTTTCATATAAATCATCGTAACCGTGTTTTGTATCATAACTATTATATTCACCATAATCATGACAAGCATTGTGACCGTATTATTAATAGTAATCATGTAATGTGTTGAATTCATGTCTTAACTTCAATACCGATTACATGTTTCTCATACTCATTGTTTCATACTTTTTTTCTTACTATTTTATAACTAAAACGATGTCGTTGAGTTAGTAATACACTAAAAAACGATGTTGTGTATTCTGATTGTTTTTACCATTGTAATGCCAGGTGTCCAAGTCCATCCAAATTTTTCAGAGAAATATGATCATTGGAGGAAATATGACCATTGGAACCTGAGGCCTATAAATAAGAGTTCATTCAAACTATAATATATAACTTTTTATTATATCAATTTATATATAGAGATAGAGTAACTTCTCTCTTTCTTCATGTGAAAGCCTTGAAGATACAAGAAGTGAATGGCTTGTTCTAAGTTCTTGTATTTCTATAAGTGCTTTCTTTATTCTTTATACATCTGATCATTCAGATAATGATTGAGGGATTCCAAGGATAGAAAGACGTGTTTCCAATCATCATATCGAGGTCTTTCAATTGTTTGAAAGACATAGTTACCGATTACCTTCTTAATCGAAGGCTTCTGGGGACAGGAAGACTGTCGTGCCGATCATCGTATCGAGGGCTTTGCAAGGTGGTGGTAATATAGACTTTTTATTCTAGGTGAAAGGATACCCTACTCTTTGGGAATAAATAATTGTAATACCTTTACATTTTTATTGTATTTTGTAATAAGAAGGGAATTGAATTGTTTATTCTTTTTATTCATATACTATTACTATTGTAATTGTTTCAATTATGATTCTTTCATTGCATATTTTATTAAGATATTCTATATAATGTATGGTAGAATCATTTTCATTTGTATTACTCTGATCATTGTATTCAATTCGAATACAATTATTTTTCATTACTTATGGTATTAAAACATATCATATCCATCAGATCCAAGTCCTGTATGGTCATTTTTATTGGTTGTGAATTTTATTAGTTTAAGACCTCTTAAACTAAGTTCAGTGTTTAAATACAAAGTTTTTCAAAATAAAATTCACCCCCCCCCCCCCTCTTGTATAGTTCCATATAATATACACTTACATATATATTACGATTCAATAGGGTCCACACAATTCCACTAATATTACACCTTAAAATATTTAAAACTTGTGTTTATTATTTATGTCGAATATTATTATCAATTATTATAGGAAATTTTTCATCATTCAATGGGTATGAATATTTTAATTTTGGTAGAAATGGTTTCAGTTCTAGTTTGGGTGGGTTATTTATTGATATAAATGATGTGGGAGCTAAAATATGTTCACAATGAATGTCAGGGTATGAATATAAATCATTAACATTAGTCAATAGTGCATAAAATCCATCTAAAAAATCAACATCCATGTCATAATTAGAAATTATATGCTTAGAATTAGTAAAATAATCCACAAAATATTTAGAAATGAGAGTGGTTTGATTATTAGAAATGGGTTTGGAATTATTTTTCAACATCATACCAAAACCAATTCTCAAGATCTCTATAATCATGGAATGATCCCCACTTTAAAAACATTTGAAATCATTATTTGGAGAATCATTATAGGAAGGGTCGGAATGGGAGATGAAGAAAGTAGAAAGGTCCTCTGATGGGTACTTCACGGAGTCTAAAATATTAAATCACAATATCTCATCACAAAACTATATATAAAGTGTACCATCATGGAAATTTATGATTTTCATGGATGTTTTGAGGAAGTTTCTTCCAAGAATTATGGGAACATGATAAATTATTTAATCATCCTCCGTATTCAGTGCATAGAAATATACTGGAAAGATCATGTCCCTTACCTAAAATGGGCATCCTCAATGACTCCCATCAGGTAAATTTTGGCCCTATTCACCATTTTCACCACCACCCTTTCCAGAATCATCTCACAAACCTACAAGGAAGTGAAAATAGAGTGAGGCATGACACTAATAGAGAAACCCTAGTCACATAAATCATTAGATAAATGAAACTTCTATATGGTTCATGGAATAGAGAATGTCTCGGGGTCCTTCCACTTTGTAGGAATCTCTAAGGTTGTTGTTATGTATGTAGATACATTCTTCCCAAGGTTGATCCACTAATTTACTTTTATCCCTCTTCTATGTGTACATACTTCATTCAAAATCATGGCATAACTTGAAATTTTATTTATTGGTTTAAGTATAGGGATGTTGATATCAATGTGCTTGAATATATCTGAAACATATTTTTCATTTTATATTAATCCATATTCTTGGTATGAAAAACTCTATTTAGAAATGGAAGGGATTTAGGAGGAACATCATCAATCTTTCTCTTACATTTTTCTTTCTCCTTGGACTGCTCATCAGTTGGTCTTGAATGGGGATTCTCTAGGGTTAAGGTGAATCCTAGTGAAATGATTTGTGTAGATATATCATCCATTTGCTTCCCACTTCTCAATGTGATAGAACTAACATTATCCTTGGTATTTTGAGTGGATTTAGAATGATTATGTCCAGAGTTCTTACTTACCTATTCATGGAGGGTGGTAGAAATCTAGATCATTTGCTTCTTCAACTCCCTCAACTCTGAACCTGACTCTTTAGCTCATTTTAATGATTAAGAAAATTTTGTTTCAAAATTTCATCATTATTAAAATCTAACTTTGGTTTAGGATTACCTTTATGTTTAGTTGTTGATTCTTAGGCTTCAAATCTAATTTGGGGTTATTGAAAACTCTACTGGTAAGGTGGAGGCTGCTAGAAGTTTTTTTGAAAAGGGGGACATTTTTGTTGTCCAGAGTCATACCTTATGTCTTATTGATATTTCCACCATTGGTTTTATATTGGTGAAATATAATAATACTTATTATATAGATTTTGTTTTTGTTTCTACTAATATAGTCTCCCAAGGAATACAATTCCACAATCCTCTTTCTCTTGTAATAAGGGGAAACAATTGGTTGAGTGATCAATTTTAGTGAAAATGTCATAAGGCCTCATAGGATTGGGTTAGGATGTACTTTGAGCCAAATAATTTTGTCTCACCATAGTGGTTAATTCAACCAACTGGGTATCAATTAAATTATATTCAATAGAAGATTGACTTTCCTAATGTACTCCTATAACATGTGGTGTACCTCGATTTCCATATTTCAGGGAGTTTTTTTTCATATTTTTAATAAATGCACATATAGTTGTTGATTTTTTGTTAACCAATTCCTATATAGTTTTATAATCCACCATGCTCCTCTCTATAGGTGTGAGGCCTTCATAGAATTATTGTATGAGGATTTTCTCACTGATTTGGTGATGCATGAAACATGTACACAACTTCTTGAATCACTCCCAATACTCATACATTAACTACCCTTGGGATTTCTTGATTACTAAGATCTATTTTCAAATGGAAATGGTCCCTCATGTTGGAAAAAATCTCTAGAAGGAAAGATAGTTCAAATCATTCCAACATGTTATGTTACACGTTGTAAATAATACATACCATAGATTTCTGTTTCATAAAGTGAGAATGGGATTTCTCATTATTTGATTTGATCTTTAAAGAAATTTATTGGTCTCAAGGTTTTGAAAACCAAATTATATTATTTCAGATGTTTATTGGGATCCTCTCTATAAAGGACATGAAATTTTTGAAGAAGGTGTATCAATCTAGATTTTAATTCAAAGTCTAATTCAATTTTTGGGTATGAAATACAATTTGGATGATAGTTTATTTCGGGTGCATCCAATTCTTAAATGGTTATATAAAGTTCATTTTTATTATTTCTATCCATTATATCAAGTTTTATGTTTGATTTATAAGTTCTTTCAATTTGAATGTTCCAAGAATGGTGGAATTATCTAACTAGGTGAATGTTGAAAATTTTTATAGACTGATAATATCTGATTCGATCCTTAAGGTTGTTTTCAATATCAAATTCAAGATCTAAGAGATCTTTGAGGATATTTTATGTCATAAATTAATTAAAAATAAAAAATTAAATGGAGAAAATAGTCCATAATAAAAAGAAAATTAGTTTTATTTGATGATCAAAAAATGGAATAAAAAAGTAAAATTGAGAAAGGGGAAAGACGGAAGAATAAAAAATAGAATAATAGAATTAAATAAAAGTAAAAAAACCTCTAATTAGATGAATAAAATACTTTACTACCCATAAATGGTGCCAATTTTAAAGTTTTTTTTGTGGGAACTCTCAAAAAATGTGTAAATTTAAAGTACTTTGTTGCAACAGAGTGGTTGAACAAGGTCATTCTCCAAAGAGGAAATATTTAAAAGAACATATTAAATCTATTTAAAAAAAACTAAAATTAACAAAATATTAAAAAGGATCAGGGTTTGTTTGATGTTTATAAAAAATAATAATTATGATAGAAGAAAATTTTACTTTTATTTTTTTGAAATGAGATTAATAAAATGAAACGAGAAAATGTTTTTTTTAGAAAATATTTTTATAAGGAATAATAAATATAAATATACATATTCACTTAATTATTAATCATTATAATTTATATTAAACTATAATTAATTATGATGCCCTAATTATTTAACCATATAACCCTACGGGATTCAACTTAACCACAAAGATGAAATTAATAAAACCTTAGGCTAGCTTCGAAACATGAAATCGTAGCACCATAATATAATTTTAATTATAAGGATAGATTATGTTTAGTGGTAAATTAGGGAATATAACTATTTTTAAATATTTATTAATTGAGTTTTGGTATTGTATTTTATATCTACAAATTGATCTCATGTGGTTTTGTTTTACCGAGTAAGATCACACTCTCACGATTCACAGATTACTCAACCTCGCGAGTTTTGTGTTAATTGTTCAATTACTTTATTAGTTTATTTTAAGTTAGAGACTCAATTAATGGATAATATTATTTTAATTATATCATCTCATTTATTCAAAAAAATAAGTGAAGAAGGTTTGAATTTGATCAATTACTAATAAAAACTACTCTTTCGTGGGTGGTGCAGCCATCATTGAAACATTTTTCATGTGAAAAGGTATAGAAAGGGTATAACCCAATCATGTTTCTACTATTTATTTACATAAAAAATAGGATGAATAGATAAGAATAAAATTTAGAAAAATATACAAAATAGAATATAGACTGAGATATTTATTATGAAAACACAAACATTACAATGTGAAGAAGAAGGAGGAGGAGGATTCAATGAAGGGATCCTTGATTCAAGATCTATAACTCTTGAAATGATTGGATAAATAGAGTGAAACCACATACCCTCCTATGTAAATATCTTAATTAATGTAAAACCCCAAAAAATCTAAATAATACCCATTTATATAGGGTAGGTGAGGCTAGGGTTCCATGACATTACAACTATGAATTAGAAATTCATCCAAATTTTTTAATCTAACTTTAAATATTTTTTTACCATAAAATGCATGAAACAGCTATCCTTATAGAAGGATTATTTGTGATGGATTGGTTTCACCATCTCATTTCTGAATATTATCCTAATACAAGCTCAGATAAAGGAGTTATGGCCCAAATAGGGAAGTGGTTTCCAATTTGGAGAGTCCAGACCAGCTCTAATTTTATTTCCCATTTACTCCAATAAAATACACAATCCACCTTGAATGATCTAAATGAAAGTTGTATCCCATTAAGTTAAAAATTATCACATAAAATTTCAAGTTCAAATAATTAACATAATAAAAATTACAACTAAAATAATATAGTTCACTTTAAAGGGTTAAAACTATAATTTTCATCAAATTTGGAAATGAATGGCTGAATCCCATATATTTTATAAATAAACATATTTAACACAATGTGAGGAAATTATTTCATTTATTATCAATAAAATATTCAATAAAAATGTTTTTATCACTGGAATAGGTGTTTTTGATGCACTAGTTTGATATCCATCATAGGTTCTGACAAATTCCTAATACACTTGTATACCATATACCAAATAGTAATACAACAGGAAAGGAAATAGCTCTGATACTAATTTTTAATGTCCTAAACTAGATTCCACTAATCTAGTGACCCGATTCGGTTCATCACAAGGCATCAATCACACCTCCATGTATTCCAATTTCTACTGACTAGCAATGAGGTCCTAGGGTTTGATGGTGTAGAGACTATGACCACATATTAGAGTAATAAAATAGTGGAAATAGTCAGATGTAACCCATAGTAGTAATAAATATAGTTCAAAAGTAATAAACATGGAAAGTCTTAAATAATAAATGGATTTTAGTGAACGCCTAAACGGTCATATCATACATACAATATTGATCGTCCACTGGGCCAACCATACATATATAGAAGTAAATAGAAGAAATAGAAATAAAAATACAAGGATATAATACATACACCTAGCTATACCACATAAATGGTCTCTACATACAT
Source organism: Viscum album (assembly GCA_963277665.1). Taxonomy (NCBI): domain Eukaryota; kingdom Viridiplantae; phylum Streptophyta; class Magnoliopsida; order Santalales; family Viscaceae; genus Viscum; species Viscum album. The sequence continues at coordinate 1,534,716,151 of OY728142.1, read as the reverse complement.
GTCTAATCCATCCTTCTTGATTAGTATCGGGCCTCATACCATCCTATTTCTCCAAAAAAGTGAACGTTACTCAGGTAACCCAGTGCAATGGTGGCCCAAGCAGGGTGAGGGGTATAAAACTCAGTAGGGAACCACCAATTTGGTCTCATACATAGCTAGTAATATTTACTACATGTAAATGTGAGATACTCATTAGGATAAAAATAATAAATAAAAATAAAACAATAAATACAAACAAATAAATAAAATAAACCATAGATGATCCTTTGTTCTATGATCCTAATTGAACATACCTAATTCGACCTAAGTTGAAATGTATCTGAACAAGGTGTCATCATATATATATATATATATATATCTGTGTGTGTGTGTGAATGTGTGTATATATCTCTATAAATATATATACAAATATATATATATATATATTATGTATATGTGAGTAATACAACAAATAACATGAATAAAAACAACCCACAGTCAATCCTTGGGTCCATAATCCTGATAAAAAAATACATGATTCAGCCAGCGTCAGAAAAGTATCTGAGTAAGCTATGTCACCAAGGGGGGTATATTTCTCAACCTAGATATCACCCGTACTCACCTCTGATCATTATAATTAAGTATGTCATGTACCAACGAACAATCTTTTAAATATGACACTATCAATTTTGGCATATGCTTGATGTATCAAGTATCATACTTATGAGGGCCAAGACCCATGGCCATTGACCAAGGTGTCCTATTATAGACCATGGAGATCATCCATAGAAAACTAAATATAATATAGACCTACTAGGGCTACGACTCAAGTCCACTGAGCAAGGAATTATCCTCGAGTCCATGGAGAACATGTTGAGCAAAGTATTGTTTTCAACAATACATAATAATGTTATTCAAAGGGGGAGATTATTGAAAATAATACTCTGTCACTTTATGATAATTTTGATGCTCACAAACACCCTTAATTATTTTCTAATGATTTTATTTAGTATTTTGTAGGACTTTATTAATTTATTTTACTCTTGAAATAACAAGAATTTATTACTTATTCGGAATCTGATTTAACCGCGTCCTAGAATCACTGTTCATACCTTACTTATTCAGAATCTTCTTTAAGCACGTCCTGGAATCACTGTTCATACCCTATGTGGATAAACGTAGCGTAAGGATGAAAAGTGTGTATAATTTTTGAGATAAGATAAAAGTATGGTTAAACAACCATACGTTTTCAGCAAAGTATGGAAGAAGAACCTTACGTTAGGAAGGAACCTTACATTTTGGTTAGAAGCAAAGTATGGAAGGATAACCATACGTAGGTACTAAACGTTACGTTTGTTTCTCAAAAGTATGGTTCATCAACCTTAATTTTGTGAACAACCATATGTTCTTGGAAAAGTATGGATTAAGTAAAAGTATGGATCTTTTACCGTATGTTTGAGTTTTGAAGAAAAATTATGGATGATCAACCCTACGTTTATGATCAACCTTACGTTATGAACCTTATGTTTGAAGACTATGTTATCAACCCAACGTTTGGAGGCCACATTATCAACCTTACATTTGGCATCGGAAAGTTTTGAAAGATGATATTTTTATGCAACGGTCAGCATGCTGATTATTGGGCGGACTTCAAGCCGGATTTAAAGTAATTTTTAAAGTACGACTTTGACCGATTCATAGCCATTTTATTATTGGATTAAAGATTGAATTAAAAGGATCTTTTTATGCCGAGTCTTCAAGGAAGTTACGACTACTCTGTAAGTTCAAATTTTTGAATATCTTGAATCAGAAGGCGACTTTTATGGATCTAAATGTGCAGGAGATATACTCAGATTTATTATATATGTTCTCTTTAAAAAATCACCATATATATGGGAGAGTGGTGAACAATCATTATTATTAAAAAGTGGAAAACAGAGACTGTAGAAAATTACGTTGATCTGCTGATTCAAGAAGGAGTGTCAAAGCTCTGTCCATTTAAGAAGAAGAAGGAACTCGATAGAAGATTCACTTGTTCTGCATCGAATGTCTATTGTGGATATACTACTGCTGAAGTTGTAAACTATATCTTTATATTTATTGCAACTGAATCAACTCAGAACTGCTTCGACTTGAAAATAAATATTTCTAGAGACGACGATCCATCTGCTGTCAATTGCATTCTATTGCAATTGTGGAGATCATCTGGAAAAGATTCTTTCTGAAATTATTTTTATTCCTGAGTAACCAGCTTATCGTTCTAAGTTGTGTAGGTTCGTTTTTGAACCAAAAGGCTTTGTTTTACCTTGGATTGTAAAGGTTTCAACTGCTTGTATTCATTTGTGGACCGGTCTGTTGAAACGAGGACTAGATAATGAAAATCACCAAGCTCATGGAGTTGAGCGTTGGTGGAGTGGACTAGGGGCCTTATGTTCCCCAAACCACTATACAAATTTGTGTCCCTGGTTTTATTTATTTCCGCTGCATGATCAAATCTGATAAAGAATAGAGGACAAAACTTGTTCAGTTGAAGAGTTAACGAAAAAATCTGAAAGACACAATTCACCCCCCTCTTGTATATAATATTTATATTCAAGATCCAATAATTGGTATCATAGGAGGAGCTTCTGATAGAGCCTTAGCACGCTATAAGCATTTAAAGATTACAACAGAGCATCATGACTGACACAAGAGAAGGTATGTCAATGGCAAGAGCACCATATTTCAAGGGAGACAACTATGGCTACTGGAAATCGCGCATGATAATATATCTGAAAAACCTCGGATATAAAGTCTATTCAAAGATTCTTACTCCTTATGAAATTCCTGAAAATCCTGAGACATGGAGTGCTACTACAGAATCAGAGTATGATATGAATTTGAAGACTATGAATGCAATCATCTGCGGTCTAGGACCAGATGAATTTAACAGAGTATCTCAATGCCCTACATCATATGATATGTGGCAGACAATAACTGTGACATATGAAGGAACAGACAATATGAGACAAATGAGATATGCAACTGCAAAACTGAAATTCGATACTTTCAGAATGTTTGAAGGATAAATCATTACCCAAATGAATGGGAGATTGATAGAAATTTTCAATAATATAACAGATCTAAGAGAACCTATCAAGCAGGCGAATCAAGCATTAAAATTACTAAGGGTACTTCCTACTCTATGGAATGGTATCTCGGCTGCAATCAGACAATCAACACCTATCAAAAATCTAACCATGAGAGGGATGATTGGTAAACCGATGATGTATGAAGCTGAAATGCAATAGGAGGCTAATGAACATAAAGTTCTTATCAAAAGAGAAGATACTTCCTTGAAAGTAACTTCACAACAAAAGAATAGAAAGATGAAGAACAGAGAAGTCAAAGCTAAATCAGAGAGCTCGGACTCATCAAACTCAGATGAAGAGCTGGCTCAGTTAGCCAGGAAATTTAGAAAGTTCTACAGCAAGAAAAGAGGCTTCAAAAAATCTTTTAAGATAGATGATAAAGAAGTAAGATGCTATGAATGCAAGAAGATGGGGCATATCAGACCATATTTCCCACAATTAAAGGATGCAAAGAAGAAAAAATTATTCAAAAGAAATGACTATGAGCAGAAAGACAAGAAATATATGAAAGCCACTTTGAGTGTATCTGAAGACTCCAGTAGCTCTCCTGAATCAAGCTCAGAGAAAGAAGAATTCAATCTAAAATCAAACATGTGTTTTATGGCAGAAACCAATGAGGTACACTCATATTACACTTCTGACTCAAATAGTGAATCAAATTCTGAATCAAGCTACACAAATGAAAAACTTTCATCCTACTGCAATATGTTTGAAGAAAAATATGACTCACTGTTTAAGAAACATAGGTCACTAAAGAACAAACATAAAGTTGTTTCAGATGAAAGAGATACAATGCTGAAATAACATAAGTAATTAACTGATAAATACAATTCTATTAACACTAACTATATTAATTTTGAATCAAGAATAAAAAAACTGTAGGCTGAAGTAGAATCTTATAAACAGGCTACATTGGTTTTTACAAAAGGAGATAATTCATTAAATGAAATTCTTGGAAAAACTGTCGTTAAAAAGGAGAGATTTGGAATTGGCAGTAAAGGAGAAAAACCTAAGCTATATAAAAATTATTTTTTTCCTAGCTCTAAAAAGGTTAATTGTAACTTTTGTGGGACAATGGGACATATAGCTAAAAATTATTTCTTAAGACAGCCTCAAATTTGTGGTATTAAGAAATCCTATGTTTCAAAAGAATTATATGATTCAGCTGATTTTAAAAGAACAAAGTAAATCTGGATACCCAGATCATTACTAGCTAACACCCCTAGACCCAACAAAATATGGGTACCAAAACAATTTGTTTGAATGTCTTTCAGATAGCAGGCCACCAGAGAAGAAAATATATATGGTACATGGATAGTGGATGCTCAAGAAATATGAGTGGAAACTCATTGAATTTTTCTTTACTCACTCAAAAGGAAGGAGGACTTGTCACATTTTCTGACAATGCCAAAGGAAAAATCGTTGGCATTGGAACTATTGGAGATCCAAAAACAGTCTCAATCAACAAAGTAATTTATGTACAAGGATTAAAACACAATATGATAAGTATCTCTCAACATTTTGATGATGGATATACTGTTGACTTTACTAATAATTGTTGTACTATTTCTAAAGATAAACTGTTTAAATTTAAAGCACCAAGAACTGAAAATGTTTATACTTTGGATTTAAATTCCTTGTGTAAACAACAAGTAAACTACTTGACTACTAAAGTAAGTGAATCTTGGATCTGGCATAGGAGACTTGGAAATTGAAATATGTATGTTTTAAATAAGTTATCTAAGAAACATTTAGTTTTTGATTTACCTAGTCTCAAATTTGAAAGTGACTGATTTTGTGATGCATGTCGACTTGGCAAGCAACACAAATCATCCTTCAAATCTGTTAATAAATTTGCTACATCTAAACCTCTTTAACTTATTCATATGGATTTTTTTGGACCCTCAAGAGTAGCAAGATTAGCTGGTAAATTATATGTATATGTTTTAGTTGATGACTATTCAATATTTACATGGATTTTCTTTCTGAAATTTAAAAATGAAGCACTTACTTTATTTGAAAGTTTCTGCAAATATGTTCAAAATGAAAAATGTTTTAATATAATCTCATTGAGAAGTGATCATGGTGGAGAATTTTAGAATCATGAATTTAATTCCTTTTGCTCAAACATGGGTATTAATCATACCTTTTCTATACCAAGAACACCTCAATAGAATGGGATTGTAGAAAGGAGAAATAGAACACTTCAAGAAATGGCTAGAACTATGTTAAATGAATATAGCCTACCTATATAATTTTGGGCAGAAGCTGTGAATAAAACTTGTTATATAATTAATAGAGTTTTAATTAGAACTATTTTGAAAAATACACCCTATGAACTATGGAATAACAAAAAAACTAAAGTAAATTACTTTAAAGATTTTGGATGTAAGGTTTACATCTTAAACACCAAAGATAATCTTGGTAAGTTTGATCCAAAATATGATGAAGGTATTTTCTTAGGATATTCTGTTATCTCCAAAGCTTATAGAGTCTATAATAAGAAGTCAAGGATTGTTGAAGAATCAGTTCATGTGAGATTTGATGAATCTGATCCCTTTGAGAAAAGGACAGATCAAATGGATGAACTTGACTCTAATAATAACATGAGACTTGAGAACTTAAAGAATGATTTTGAAAATGATATAAAATAAATTCAGTTCAGTTCATAGGAACATGATACTGAAGAACCTTTTAATGTTTTTCCTATACAGTCTAGAACCCTAAAGAATCACCCTTTAGAAACTGTGATAGGTGACTTAGATACAGAAATTCAAACTAGAAGAAACTTAGGAAACCTAGTGGAATTCTCTACCTTCCTATCTCAACAAGAACCCAAGACTATATAAGAAGATTTAGATGATGAAAGCTGGGTAATAGCAATGCAAGATGAATTAAACCAATTTAAAAGAAATGAAGTTTGGAAATTAGTGGAAAGACCTAAGAATTATCCAGTAATAGGAACCAAATGGGTCTTTAGAAATAAACAGGATGACCAAGGCATAATAACTATAAATAAAGCAAGATTAGTAGATAAAGGATGCAATCAAGAAGAAGGAATAGATTATGATGAGACTTTTGCACCTGTATCTAGGTTAGAAGCCATTAGAATCCTTTTATCCTATGTATCTTATATGAATTTTAAATTACTTCAGATGGATGTTAAATCTGCCTTTTTAAATGGTTATTTAATGGAGGAAGTTTATGTTGAGGAACCTCCTGGTTTTGAAAATTCTCAAAAACCAGATTCTGTTTTTAAACTTACTAAAGCTCTTTATAGCCTTAAACAAGCACCTAGAGATTGGTATGAAATATTAAGTTCTTTTCTTTTGAAAAATGATTTTACTTTGGGAATGGCAGACCCAACACTCTTTAAGAAAACTGTAAAAAATAATATTTTATTAGTTCAAATTTATGTTGATGATGTTATTTTTGGATCAACTAATAAAACCCTTTGTCATGAGTTTTCAAAGTTAATGCAAAAAGAATTTGAAATGAGTATTATGGGAGAACTAAATTTCTTCTTAGGACTTCAAATTTATCAAAAAGATTTTGGAAATATTTTGAATCAAAGAAAATACATTACTGATTTACTTAAGAAATTTGGACTTGAAAATAGCAAGACATTTACAACTCCTATGTGAACTAATATAAAACTTGATTTGGATGAAACTAGAAAATTAGTTGACAACAAGTTATATAGAGGTATGATTGGTATTTTATTATATCTTACTGCTAGCAGGCCAGATATAATGTATTCAGTATGTCTTTGTGCTAGATTTCAATCAAATCCTAAAGAATCTCATCTAACTGCTGTTAAAAGAATTTTTAGATATTTAAAAGGAACTATTTTTCAATCTCTTATTTATCCTAAAACTTCTGATTTTAATTTGATTTCATATTCAGATGCTGAATTTGGAAGTTGTAGGTTAGATAGAAAAAGCACATCAGGAACATGTCACTTTTTAGGAAAGTCTTTAGTGTAATGGTCTAGTAAGAAACAACATTCAGTTGCCTTATCAACAGCTGAGGCAGAATATGTTTCTACTGGAAGTTTCTGTGCACAAGTGTTGTGGATGAAAAACACACTTATAGAATTTGGATTGAATTTTAATAATACACCTATTTTATGTGATAATACAAGTGCAATTAATATTTCAAAAAATCCTATTAGTCATTCTAGAACTAAGCACATTGATATAAGGCATCACTTTTTAAGAGATCATGTTATTAAAAAGGATATATTTTTAGAATTTATAAATACATAAATTCAATTAATAGATATTTTTACTAAACCACTTTCTACTGCAAGGTTTGATTTTATTAAGGGGAACCTAGGTTTATTTGATTTTAAATAAAATTTTATTTCACAATGTTTTTTTCTGCTTAAAAGTTTTTTTTCTATTTTGTTTTTAAAATAGAATAAGTTTCTTTTATCCGCGTAATTTTATATATATATATATGTAATGATTATTAAAAACACGGGAATCAAGGTTGTCAGAAACCCTTTCAACTTCTGAACTGTTCTACTTCTATTGAAACTTTTTCGAATATGCAAACCGCACCTCTGCTCGTGAACCCTAATATTCGAACCTCTGAAACCCTAACCTTCAAACCTTTAGAGATTATCACAGAGATGGTATGGAATAAAAGAGCCAGTGAAGCCGAGCCAAGAAATGTCAAGAGACAATGCATAGAAGGAAGAAAAATCTTACAGGGCAAGGTAATCGATCTCGACTGGTTATTTCAGACAAATCTACTGTTGAAACAAGCGCTCTCATTTCAGAACCTTGAGAAAACATTCAATAGTGAAAATACAGAATTTCTGTATGAGGTAGAACTTAGATACTTATTCAAATCTATACAATTTAGTCTGGGGGATACTGAGGATAGTATGACGGCTAAAATAGAGGATAGGGATTTCTCAATCTCATCAGTCGAAATTGGTCAGATTCTCAACTGCCCTCATGAGGGATTTTTTCATTTTGATTTAAATAATATAGGAGATATTGTGCATAAATCCGAGGATATTATGTCTTTTTTGTTTGGAACATCTACTATTAAGAAAATGATGGTGAAAGATTTAGAACCAGATCAGAAGATCCTGGTTAAATTTGTTCAGATGGGAATAGCTCCCAGAACGGCAGAAATGGAAAAGATTTTGTACCCTGACATGTACATAATGTATCTTTTGTTAAGTGATATCAAGTTAAACTTCCCAAGGTATATGGTTAGGTACCTCCATTACTGTTTCCAAAGTGACGCCCGGATGAACTTTTATCCTTTCGGTCGGTTTATTTCTAAACTGTTGCTTAAGAAAGACATGGTGAGATTAGTGGATGCCCGAGTACACTGTCATCACAGTAATATGTTTAATGTTGGAAATTTGAGGAATATTGGATACTTATGGAGCACCATTAAAGGAAAAATCTTGCCAGTAGGATCTGAGGAAGATTCAGAGAGTGCTCAGGCTCAACCTACTAAGTCCAAGGAGGGACAGGTTGAATCAAGAGTCAGCAATGTAGCAAGAAGGATCTAATTTGAAGTGGAAGATACTAAAGAATAAAGAAGTCAGGAGGGACTTCAATCTCGAAGAACTAGAGCTGTTAATGAGGAAATTACTTCCATTGCATTTGCAACAACAACATAATCTTTAATTGCTTATTCTTTTGTAAGAGAAGTTGTTATTGATAAGACCATGGAAGCTGTTAGTGAAAGGACAGCATCAGTAGAGAGATCAGGAGCTCAAGAAGAATCTCAAAGGGAGAATCAAGAATAGATTGTAGCTGATGTTGAAGTTACACTTTAACAGGACCAAGATAAGGAGGTAGTGCCTGGTGAGGAAGTGGCCAGACCTTAGGAAACTCCTAAAAATGTTGTTCTCAAAAATCTAGTGGAAGGACAAGATGCTGATGTTTGTGGTGAGCATGCTTCTGAAGCTCACATAGAAGTAATTCAAGAGGATTTTTCTATGGAGGAGTCTGCAGACTCTAAGGAAAAATATGTGGACCAACCTACTCAGGACAAAGAAAAGGATAAATATGATGCTGAATCATTACCTTTGATACTGCTGCATCATACAGAACCTGAGAATGCGAATCAAGCACAGGGTGCCTCTGATTCAAGGAAGAAAGAAGTTGAAGAACTGTACAAAAAGGTGTCTCAGTTATAATTTGAGAATGTCACTCTGAGAAATGCCTTAAACTTTGAACAACTGAGATTTCAAAAGCTAACAGAGAGTACAGTCTCAAGGCAAGAAGTTGAAATGTTTAAAGAGGATATGTTGAATGCAGTTGCAAATTTGAAATCTAAAATGGTTATGAAGATAGATTTATCAGATCTGAAGTTGTTTATGGAGAAACAATTTGCATCAGTTTCAAATAGTGTTGTTAGTAGATCAGGTACTTCACATGATTTAATCCGAAGATTTCAAGCCATCACAGCCGCGATAAGCAACATGAATGACCGGTTCCAAGATCTTCAATGTAACAGTGTTCCATTATCAGTGTTGCTGGACAATCAGAAATTTTTAGTGGATCAACTAACATCTAGTGAGCCATCAATCAGAAATCTGTTAAATCATATGTTAGAGAAGCTGTCAGTGTTTATCGAAAAAGAAGAAAGGATGCGTGAGTTTTTTAGAGTCAATTTAATCGAGGATATTCATATGACTCAAGAGAATAGAGAGCTCATTATCAAACTTGGAGATGGTATGATGAAGAGACTCAGGGAACAGTTCACAGATATCAAGTCTGCAATCCAGAGGAGATAGAACCTATTGCCTATCTTGCCCAAACCTTGATTCCTGTGTTTCTCATACTTGTATCTATTTTTCATTTTTAATGAAAATCTATTTCTTCCTTTCTATTTTTTTTACTGTCTTTATTTTTGATATGCCAGTACTCCATATTTAATTATTGATAAACAGTTAATAATAGCATTTACCTACAGTTCAGTGCAACATTAAATGTGTTCAACTCCATATTTTATCCTTATTTTTTATATCACAAAAAGGGGGAGAAATTTGGATAAACACAACATTTTATTTTAAAACCCCTTGTTTATTCAGAGGGAGAAATTTGGAAAGAAAAATTATTTTATTTTTCAGAGGGAGAAATTTATTTTTTATTATTGAAATTTTTAATTATTTTCTTAAAATTAAAATACTGTTTTATTCTCTCAAGATTCTAAAACTTTATGTAACTAATTTTGAGAGATAATTTCATTTAATTTGTTTTATTATCTTATAGGTTTTGTGATCATCAAAAAGGGGTAGATTTTTGAGAAAAGTATTGTTTTCAACAATACATAATAATGTTATTTAAAGGGGGAGATTATTGAAAATAATACGCTTTCTCTTTATGATAATTTTGATGCTCACAAATACCCTTAATTATTTTATAATGATTTTATTTAGTATTCTGCAAGACTTTATTAATTTATTTTACTCTTGAAATAACAAGAATTTATTACTTATTCAGAATCTGCTTTAAGCGCGTCCTGGAATCACTGTTCATACCTTACTTATTTGGAATCTTCTTTAAGCACGTCTTGGAATCACTATTCATGCCCTACGTGGATAAACATAGCATAAGGATGAAAAGTATGTATAATTTTTTGAGATAAGAGAAAATTATAGTTAAACAACCATACGTTTTCAGCAAAGTATGGAAGAAGAACCTTACATTAGGAAGGAACCTTACGTTAGGAAGGAACCTTACGTTTTGGTTAGCAGTAAAGTATGGAAGGAGAACCGTACGTAGGTACTAAACATTACATTTGTTTCTCAAAATTATGGTTCATCAACCTTACTTTTGTGAACAACCATACATTCTTGGAAAAGTATGGATCTTTTACCATACGTTTGAGTTTTGAAGAAAAATTATGATTGATCATCCCTACGTTTATGATCAACCTTACATTATGAACCTTACGTTTGAAGACTATGTTATCAACCCTACGTTTGGAGGACACATCATCAACCTTACGTTTAGCATTGGAAAGTTTTGAAAGACGGTATTTTTATGCAACAGTCAGTAAGATGATTATTGGGTGGATTTCAAGCCGGATTTAAAGTTGTTTTTAAAGTACGACTTTGACCGATTCAAAGCCGTTTTATTATTGGATTAAAGATCGAATTAAAAGGATCTTTTTATGTTGAGTCTTCGGTGAATTTATGATTGCTCTGTAAGTTCAAATTTTTGAATATCGCGAATCAGAAGGCAACTTTTATGGATCTAAATGTGCATGAGATATGCTCAGCTTTATTATATATGTTCTATTTAAAAAATCACCATATATACGAGAGAGTGGTGATCAATCGTTATTATTAAAAAGTGGAAAATAGAGACTCCATAAAATTACGTTGATCTGCTGATTCAAGAAGGAGCTTCAGAGCTCTGCTCATTTAATAAGAAGAAGGAACTTGATAGAAGATTCACTTGTTCTGCATCGAATATCTATTGTAGATCTACTACTGCTGAAGTTGTGAACTATATCTTTATATTTATTACAACTGGATCGACTCAGAACCGCTTCGACTTGAAAATCAATATTTCTAGAGATGAAGATCCATCTGTTTTCAATTGAATTCTATTGCAATTGTGGAGATCATCTGGAAAAGATTCTTTCTGAAATTCTTTTTATTCTTGAGTAAGCAGCTTCTCGTTCTAAGATGTGTAGGTTCGTGTTTGAACCAAAAGGCTTTTTTTCCTTGGATTGTAAAGGTTTCAACTGCCTGTATTCAGTTGTGGACCAGTCTGTTGAAATGAGGACCAGATAGTGAAAATCACCAAGCTCGTGGAGTTGAGTGTTGGTGGAGTGGACTAGGAACCTTCTGTTCCCCTAACCACTATACATCTTTGTGTCCCTTCTTTTATTTATTTCCACTGAATGATCAAATCTGATAAATCATTGAAGACATAACTTGTTCAATTGAAGAGTTAACGAAAAAATATGAAAGACACAATTCACCCCCCTATTGTGTATAATCTGTATATTCAAGATCCAACAGAACATCCATAGAAAACTCAGTATAATATAGAACCACATGGGCCAGGACCCATGTCTATTGACCAAGTCATCCTCCTTGAGTCCACAGATCAAATCCAAATCAAATTTGGTAAACAGTTCCATACCATTAGGTATTTTCATTTACATACCATAATTCCCCCCATTGGTACCATACTATGTTATCCATATACCTAAATAAGTCTCAAAGGTGGATCTTTGGGAGAACCTATAGACATACTTAAAATGTATTCTATCACATTAGGCTAATCATCCAAAATCTAGAAATAACCTTTGTAAATCATAGATACATCAATAATAACTTATTGAAATAATAAATAAAAGATTGAGGGTGGCCAAACACATAACCCATAACTAATGGTACAACATCATAGGATTACAAGTTTGGTACAGGTTCTAGGTGACACTTTTTACCATATCTACCCAAACTCATGACATACAATCTAAGGGTTGGTCAAACATTGGGGAACCCATTTCATCCCCTGGGTTAGTGCCTAGGAGAGGAATCCTACCTGGGATCCTCAGGGTTTACATGAAAATAGAGGCATCCCTCTTGGGATCCTCTAAGTCAAAACATAAGTAAGGTCATCCCTCTTAGGGTCCTCACAAGGAGTAAGAAGAAGTATGCATCCTACATTGGATCCTCTAGGTTATATTATATATGGAGGAATCCCATAAGGGACCCCTGGACTCAGTGATAAGTCGAATCATGAAGCTAAAGCACGGGGATTTTTAGTTACCTTTAGTGTTCATCCATTCAATTACCAAATTAAATAATTTATTTTAACAATTGTATTGGGTAAATGTAAATAGGGGAGTTCCCCTCATCGCTAAAACCAAGTATAAACATACTATATAAACATGTAAAAATACTCTAGGGTAGGTATGATGGACCACCTAGCTTTTAGAAGATTCCCATTTATTTTACAAAGGCTAGAAGAAACTGTTAAGGCCCATCCAAGCTCAACCAATTCATGTTGTGTCCTAACTCACAAAAAAATCACCATAAACAATTAATTATAACAACATTATAATTAATTAATTAAAAACCAAAAAATTAATTTAAATAAACACTTTATTTAAAATAGGATAAATGCCCAAAATATCACTGTCTGATCTCATCACACTAAAATCACATTCAAAGGTTTTATAACATGTCGTAACAAGATTCCAACCTCAAGAAAGGCATAATTTCTAAGAAATAACTTCAAAACAACCATTTAAAAAATAATTTAAGCAAAAAATCATTATAAATTTACCACGGTGATGTACCACAACAAAATGACAAAAAGTGAAGTGAATATGAAATCTTGGGATATTATCTTCCTTATTAGAGTGAAAACCCCAACATTGGTATCCAATTCCACCATGCTCTGGTGGAATAAGGATTAAAAACCCTAACCAGAGAATACAAGTTTAGAGGAATAAGAAAAAGAACTCAATGGAGACTAATAGTTTCAAAGGGTTACCTAAGGGTTCCAACACACCTTAAGGCATCTTATTCCGGCTAAGAATGACAGAGAACTCACATGGAGGAAGGGATAAGGAGGGTTTCACATGCAAGGGGGAGAAAGGAAAAAAAGAGGGTCTACCCTCTTAAAACCCATAGGGGAAAAGGGGTTATTTTCCCCCTTTTTAATGTGTTCCACAATTGGACAAATCATGCGCCAACCATGAAGTTAGACCTATCTAAGCACCACACCCTACGTATGATCATGGTTTATGGTTTAACAAACCATGTTCCAACCATGATATATTTATGCAATAAACTATAGACACCCACAGGGTTTTCCATGGCCTTCAACATGGTCTCCCAAGAACATGCACTGTTTCAATTTGGGAAGCATGTTTCGGTCACATGGTTAGCACAAACCATGCTCCAACCATGCAACCTTTGTTCATTTTTCCAAAATTTTGATTTTGTACCTCAAACCATTAGGATTCTCTTAAACCCTCCAAGTTACAAACCAATCCTAATTTCATGTCTAAAAGCATCAATTAGAGGCATTACAACTCTCATAATTCCATTTCAAACCTCTGATCAATATTTGACCCATACATTAATTTAAAACTAAAAATATTTAATAATTTCAAAACATGAAAAAATATAGTATCTTATAATGAAGTCTCATTTTCATTCCATGGAATTCATGAGTATGGTTTATGAAAATTCAATCCATGATGAGCATGTTTCAGGTAATTTTACAATATAAATGGGTTACTTTATAATTATTATTCTTTCTTATTTTATCATTACATAATATTATTTATGACATATATTACTCCTTAATATCATATATATTCATAAAATAAATTTTTATAACCATCCATGTAAGCAGGTGATGAAAAATAAAACATGCTACTTCGTGGAGATGGTAGTTCGCACGTACACATGGATGACGTATTCATTTTTCATAGAAAGGGAGGAAAGTAGAAAATGGTTTATATTTATAAAATATTAAATAAGTTATGAATATAATTTTTATTTATTAAATGCCCTTTTATATCCATCCATGTAATACAGTTATGAAAAATGAAATGTGTTACTTTGAGGAGACGATAGTCTGCACCTATGTATGAATGAAATTCTCATTTTTTTAATGAATTATGGAGGGTATATAACAGTTATAATATTAAAAAATATCATTTAAATATATAAAATAATATTTATCTCATTATATTATAATGGATAAAATATATTTTAAGGATAATGATATAGAATAAAAAAAGTGATTAGTGTTTGATTGAGAATTTAAACCTTCTCTTAGAAGACATCATGGAAATAGAGGATTTAGGTATTTTACATGGATGAAATGGCTGAAAAACATGTTATGGTACTCTATCTAAATTAAAATGTTTATATTTCTAATATTATTCAAATTTTTGGAGTGTATGTAAAGGGGTGGTGGAAATGTCCTTTTATAAGTGGGGGGAGTGGAATTTTTGTAATATATAAAATCACAGGTCAGTATTCAAATTATGTGAGTCCAAAAATTGATAATAATGGATTTTTTATGAGTATTGGGGTGTGAAAATCCTTCACCACACATTTTAAGATAATTTTTGTGTAATTTTATGCTTTTTCTCCTTATTTTTAACTTTTACTATAATTTACTTTTACCGCGGTAACTCATTTTTTCACCTCAGTAATTTATTTTAATGACTAAAATTAAATTTAATCACATTAAATAATTTATATATTAGTATTAAAAATAGTAAAACCATTTTATAATATTAAATTTCTAAAATTGATAAAAATCAATTTTAAAATAATATGTGTATATCACATAAAAAATAATTTTAGAAGAAAAAAACTATTTATATTGCAAAATGTTAATTATGGGTTTCTAAATTAAATTTAATATTTATAATATATAATTTTACTTATTCAATAAATATTTAATTAGAAAAAAGTGTTCATAAATTTTTAATTCATTTTTATATCTGAATGATATCATAAAATTAACTGTATTTATAAAAGCAGTATTTTGTACTCACCTAAAAAACAATCTCTCCAAAAAAACATAAAAATTAATACTAATATAATATTATAATGATGAATCCAAAAAATAATTTCATTTTTGATTATTAAAATTCTAAAATTCATAAAAAAATTTAAATGAAAATACAAAATATAGAGAAAAAAACTATTTTTATAGAAAAAAACTTTTTTATTTAATATTAATTAATAATTAAATGAATGTTAATATATTATTTCATACATTAAAAAATTTCATATTATTATAATAATATTTTATGAGTGATCAATTTAATTTATTAGGATAAAATATAAAACACTTTAAAAAATAGTTCTTTGAAAAATTATCATTTTTAACATTAAATCATATTAATTAATTATCCTCCACATGTAAGTATTTTTAATTGATTAATATATTTTTATTCAATAAATATTTTATTATTATTATAATTTTTCTAATAATTTCCATCTAATATGTTATGGATCATTTTAATTCTATGTTGCATGTGAAATAAGCTATTCAACATAGTATTTAATTAAAGTAGAATTACAAGTTGAAATCTCATGGTGTTACAGTAAACAATGGGGATGAAGGTAGTGTGTAAAGGTGAAATTATTATTTATAAAGTTTATTTTATTGAATATTTTTTTATTTTATTGATGTTGTTTCATTATTTTTAAATATTATTCTTTTTATATGGTTATTATTTTGGGGCTAAAATTTTGGGGGGTAACTATGGGAGGTGATGATGTTTCATGGTAAGGGTCATACAAGGTAGGGGATGGCACAAGGTTGATTCTATACATGTTCATGATACCCTATTGTGATGGTTGTGATATGGTTATGATTTCATAGTTAGATAGATTTATTATTGTGATATACAATTGGTGGTGATGGTTGATGGTGATATATAGTGGGTGAAAGAATTTGGTGGTGGTAATACCTAGGTTGGGGATGTACATGGAAGGGGAGGAAATGAGTATAATGTCCTTCATGTTTAAATTACCCTACAAAATTATGTTTGGTAATTGTATATATGATGATGATGTGATATGAATCTATATTTGATGGTGGAATGCTTGTTATGGTTGGGAATTGATGAAATTCAAATACATTATATGGTGAAGTGGTTGTGGATATGTGGTGAAAATATATATAGATGGTGGAAATGATTTATGTGATGATATGGTGATTTGGTTATGGTTATAATTATATGTTATGAGTATTTATTATGATGGTTTGTTGTTTGTTTAGTTCCATTCTTATGTTCCTAATCAGTTATGAAGAGAAGTCACATTGTCAACTAGTTATCACTTAAAGGGTGAATGGATTTACTGACAAGTAAGAGTAATGATGTAAATTACTAGCACCAGATAAATAAGTGTTATAGTGATGGTCTCATAGTTTTGGTTTGGTTTTGTAGATTATTATATTTTTGGATTCCCATGATATGGGGGCTTGGTAGAATAAATTAATTAAGTAGAAGGGAATTGTGGATTCTGATTTTATTTCTATGCTTATCATGATTTCTACTTGTGAGTATGTTTTGATTGTTTTACTTGATGGTTTCAATATTATTTACTCTTGTATATTTATTTTTCATGGATATTTATTTTTATTAAAAGGATAATCCTAATGACTACTCCCAAGTTCTCACCCCACCACAATTTTCTAAGTGTTTTCAGGATAAATCACCAGAGTTGGAGCTGATGTTCGGGTAGCTAGGATAGAATTGGTAAATGGATTGGAATTTAGATCTCCTATTACATGTATTATCTTGATATTTTAAATTTTACATGATAGTATCATTTTCATTATGAAAATTTATTTGTGTAATGTAATGGAAATTCTTTGGTGTTGATTGGTAGATATCCTCTTATCTCTTATCTTTAAATTATTTATTGAGGGTAGTGTCTCTAAATGTGTGTTTTATACCCTCTGTGTTAATAACCAACTTATATACTATTATAGGTGGGATTTTTGGATCACTCCATATCTTAATTTACTAACCAATAGAGGTACCAATTGAGGGGGGTCATTAAATAGTGGTAGAAAATCTGATTATTGAAAGATAAGGTAGATATTTAACTTAGGAATAGGTGAGGACTGCATGTGATCAGTAGG
This sequence comes from Viscum album, assembly GCA_963277665.1. Lineage (NCBI taxonomy): Eukaryota > Viridiplantae > Streptophyta > Magnoliopsida > Santalales > Viscaceae > Viscum > Viscum album. The sequence continues at coordinate 1,534,698,408 of OY728142.1, read as the reverse complement.
GAATCCATGGAAATCAAACCTAACATATGAGGTGGACCAAATATACCTACTTGTAAATAAATATTTGGGAGGCCCTGTGATCTGATTTAGTGACTTTGACAACCTACTAAAAATTCTTAGGTGAAAGTGTAACTATTTCAAGGTAGAAATCATAGGGAGGTAAATGAATCATTTTCATTAGATACCTTATCATTTGCATATTAGATACTATGTGGGTTTATATGATTATAGTACCATATTTAAATTGTTAATGATATTTATTTCCCTTTAATATTTAATTAAATGGCCTTAATGGGAAGATTGAAATGCTAATAATTGGAATATATTTTTTAAATGGATCCTTTTTGGAACCTGGAGGTCTTTTCCCCATAATTTATGCAACCCAGTTCCTCTTAAACCAATTTTCATTCTCATTGTTTAAGTATTTGGAAATATAATTTATTCTCATGATTCTTAGAATTGTTACTGAATCAATATTAGATTTTTATTTTTATATGTAATTTTTTGTTTTTTAGAGCCTTCATGAAACGAGTTTCCATTGGTATGTTCTATGTTGATAGGATTAAATGATTTGTTTTGGAGTCATTCCTAGAAGTAATTTAATTTATATTAAAGTTTTTGTACCATTTTTTACCTTAAAATCATGATATGTATCATGAATGTGTTACTAATTTATTATAATATTGGATTTTGGTTATTTATTTTGAAATTATGGGAAGATGATGGGCCTGTTAGTGATATCTCCTTTTTAAAATTTGAGAAATTATACACGAATAAAACTTGTCTCTTCATTTTCAAGTATGGATAAATTTTTGTGATGATAAATTATTTATGTTTAATATGTAAAATTATGTTTCCATGAAATGAGTGGTCATTTAAATATAAATTATCATTTTTAAGGGTAAAATGTATATTTTTCAACTAAAATATGAACGTCTAAGTTTGAAGTATGTTTGTGTTATTTTTAATATAAATCTTAGGATGAATTCACTGAAACTTTTTTTTGTTTTGAGCATGTTGTACTTAAATACACATAATTCCTTGCACCTTGAAATCATGTTTTATTGGTAATAATATGATTAAGTAAATATTTAATTTAAGTGTGACCAGTATGAAGAAAAAAATGTAAAACCTATAAATATTTATTTTTTAATCTGAGAGAATGTTACTTATGTGGTAAAATGTTTAAATAATTATTACTTAATCATGTAAAACATAGTTCATGGTAAATAATCATTTTTATATTTTCAATTCTAGTTGAAATCGTGTCTTTATGATATTATTAAATTGAAAATCATGATGAATTATCTAAAATGTAAATTGTATAAATATAATGTATTCATGAAATAATGTTTGATTATTAATTAATTTTATGTGTTAATATACATATATTTTCTAAAAACATGTTCCTAGACTAAAAATTAACATGCAAAAGGATATTTTACATGAATTTTTTCCCTAATAAAATCTATTCTTAGAAGTTCTATATTGTTTTGTTTAAAATCAGTGTGAAGAAATCATTTTATATGGTATATTCCATTTTTATGTTTATACTATTATTATGGATGGATTGATGAATCACATGCCATAAAATGTTAATCATTTAAATATGGTAATGAAAAGGTTTTTTTGAAAAACTTGGAAATTAGAAATGATGTCTTGTTTTCTACACTTGATTATTATGAAAGGAATGATGAAAAGTGGATTATTATGATGTTTTTTATTAAAAAAAATTATTTTTTTTGTGTTTCCACAATATTATACATGTGAGAGCAGTTGGGGGTTGTTATAGATGGTTTTTAAGTGTGGGGTGAGTTGGGAATTAGAGTTGTGTATAATTTCCTTGGTAGAAATGGGGTGATGTGATTTGGTGGGGTAGTGATGTTTTGGATGGTTGTTGGGTATGTGTAAGTGTTCTATAGCTATTTTGGTGGTTAATGTAATGGTTTACCTATAGGTTTTAATGGTGGTATAGTTAGTTAAGTGGAAGGGAGGATGATTTTGTGGCTATTGTGGGGTGGTTCAAGTAGTGATGGGTGTTGGACATTATGGTTAGTTACCTTGGTTGTCATGATGATATGTGGGTAATGTGATAATGTTATCATGGTTTTGTGCTTGATGGGGAGTAGTGATGTGGCTATGTAGAAAGTTGTGTGTGTGATCTGTTTAGGAAGATAAGTATGTAGTTTGATGTGTTCTTCATGTGAAATGTTGTTCTAATCAGTAATGATTGATATACTTGTGTATATTTTTCTAATATTTTTGTTGTTTTATCTGAAGTCATGTCATCAAAATTCCATTGAGAGGTTGGGTGAGAGAGAGAAAGGGAGGAATCATGGGATAGTTCCTTTCGAAAATTTTAGTATCAGGATGTGATAAAGTTTATCTATAGAGACTCAATTATCTATTCCAATGATTGGTTGGAATAATTAAAGGACTCTTTTGGATTGTAGAATAATCCAAATCAATTTAGAGTCATTTTATAAGTTTTATTGTTTTTTAAAGTGGTTCAAAGGTGGTGGTATATGAAGCATGGTGATGTGGGGAGACACCTTAGGATGAATCTCTTAGACTATTCAAGAAGGATTTATTCTCCCAATTGCATATACATGATATTATTAAATAGATTCATCATATTTGAAATGGGGATGATAGTGTACATAGATTTGGGAGTTTTTTCTGGGTTTTGGTTAGTTGGTCTTCTCATTTTATACTCGATGAGAATGAACCGGCACAACTTTTCATGTCTTTCTTAAGGCTAGAGATTTAGTGGCCGGTGATGCCTATTCAGTTGATGTATTGGGAATTGGTGATAAATCGAGTGAATATCATGGAGAGGGATTTAAATATAGTGGATGGCTTCATTGAAGGTCCCTACTAAGTAGTTAGGAATGTTGAGATGGATTATCTAAGTGTAGGGACTCAAAGTTTATAGAAAAGGTGAGTGAGGTAGTCTTCCAGAGTTAGAGTGTGGATTAAAACCTTAGGTTTGATTAGCTTGAGGTGTATGATATCTGTATATCCGGTCTATTTCTAATGCAATGTTTTGGGCCATATTTAATATGATTTCCCCAATATTCATCATGTTTCTTCATCATCAATAGAGAGTTAGTTATGGGAATGTTTTGGGTAGAACTACTCCTTTCATTTAGACCTTGTGGTGGATTTTGAAAAAAAACTATTTCTTTTAAGAGTGTGTTTATTTATATTCAAAAGTTAAGTATGTTTGTTTTCTTGGAAATCATTTGAATTTCTTTCCTTCAAGTGTTTTTAAAATTTTTTAAGGGATTTTTTTGGTGTATAAATATATGGAATCATGATTAAGGTGAAAATATTTATTGATGTGGAGTTAGTTTTGATCTAGGTTGGTTGGTTCTATATTCAGTTTAGTGGTAACTGTATCCTTTTTTGAGAGTTGTATTCTATTTTTTGGGGGATTTACTAGTATTATTATTGTTTTATGATTAATGGTTCATCCATTAATGTGGGTTTTAGTAGTGTGTTCATTTCATTTGAGAGTTTCCTCCTAGGAGAGTGTTTGGATGGAAAATGTGTTTTTCTATTGGGTTTGGTTTTGATTCTTGGGGATGAGAATCATTTGATAGGTATATAATGTAATAATATGAAATTATCTACCTCGTTACAATGTGTTATTTAGGTGCTTAAAGTGCTCGAATAAGACTTGAGGAAAAACTAGTGGAGTTAGAGTTTAAATTCTAGCTGGAAGAGAAATACTACAGTGTAGTACCTTGGGTTACATCATAGGGGTAGGTCTTGTGGTGTATTTGTGGTTCTTATTGTATAGGGATTTTTGTACAAGGGTAGATCCCATCCCCACATAAGGTTCACTCAACCACACCATGTTTTCATAAGTATGGGATTACAGCACATGCATATGGGTTTTGTGTAAGGGTATATCCCAGGATGTGTGAGGGTCGATCTTTCATGGGGGACTTGTGTCAGGGGAAGATTAAATAAAGGTAAAACCCAGCTGATGGCATATTCCCTTGGATTACGACATGGTTAGGTTTTTGAAAATGTATTATTTCATAGTTATAGTCATTATGTTGTGGATTAAGAGAGATGATAGATAGAAGAAGTTTGGATATTCCATGGAGGTGAGTTGTGGAATAGAGTCCTAGAGATGTTGGTTATATTGGTTTTATTGTTTTGAGGGTAGCTACAGTGCGGAGGTGAGCTGTAGTATAAAGGTTTGGTTAGGGAACTGGTTATGTGGTGTAGCTAGTTGGTTCAGAATAAAACTCTTGGAGGTTGGTTTTTGTATCTTTGTTTATTTGTGATTAGTTATGATATGGTGTATGGATTGAACCATAGCTTTACCCCAATTATATAGGATTTGATCATTGAATACTTTGAATGGGATCTAGACTGGATTCCACTATGGCATAGCACCTTGTCTTCCATCATGTATTGGGGTGAAAACTATTCATTATGGAATTTTTAGAGGTGTTTCATCATGCTCTCTTTAAAAATATGCTAGGTATAAATTTTATAACCTTTTGAAAACTCATCACTCTCCCATATTTTCCATCAACTCCTCAGAGACCTAGGTGAATCCTTGAGATTTATTTCAACCCCTTTTAGTGGCCTTGATTCCCAACTTCAACATATTTATAGGGATCATTGTTTTCTAGGATATTTATACTCCGCCACCCCCTTAGTATAGTTTACATGTTCCCTTATTATCCAAATTTTTATAGTGTTTTTAGAAGCATCGGTTGAGGTAAGTGATTCTTGTAATATCTTATGTATTTTTGAATGAAATGATTGATTAAACCTATTATGATTCCTTCCATGAATACAATCATGTCCTAATTTTATTTTTATTAATGTTTATAAATGAGTGTTCTTGGAATATGGGAAAAGGTTAGGATTATATGAAACACACCTTAAAGGATAATGATATTAATAAGGGAATGATATATTGAATGGGTGGAAATTGGGTTTTGAAAAGAGAGGTTGATTATGAATTTTAATTTTCATATTTATACTAGTTTTTATGTATTTATTAATGCTCAAATTTTTGTATAAATTTTTACCTAATATAATTAAATTACTATTTAAATCTAGAAATGAAAAAAGAATACTAGAAACAGAGAGATTGATAATTGTTTCATTGATTTTGATGTTATGGTGTTGTTGATGTGTTTTCCATGAACATTATTAAATTATATTATAAAATAATAATTTTAATTTTTAAGGGAAGTGGGAATATGTAATTGATAATGATAATAAAAAAATTTAACAGTATCTCAGAAGAAAAGATGAAGGTAAATTGGTGTTGATTTTTGTGCCTTAGTATGCCTTTCTTGAATATTAATAAGGTACAAAATCTAAAACCATTATTTTTATAACTATTAAATGTTTTTAATTTCTATTCATTGAACTTTTAGTGACCTATGGTAAACTTATTAGAGTTAAATTGGTAAGTGATGTGAAAATTAATGTGAATATAATGATGGGATGGTTTATATAAATGATAATGAGTAAGATAAAAACTGAATGTATCTATAGAACGGTTGATGCCTAATGGGGAAAAATATGGAATAAAATATTGGAATGATAGAATTTAAAATGTTTCATTGGATTTTAATGATTTTTTAATAAATTTGTTTTGAATGGGTTATGTCTTGGGGACTAGTTTGGTGTGGGTGAATGAATGGAAGAATGAATTCAATTATGTTAGTAAATGATGAATTATGGGGATGAAGGTAGTGTCAAAAGGTGAAAAAAAAGTTGTGGTTTCTTTTCCTAAATATTTGGTTTTGATATTGATGTTGCTACCTTTTTGGGAAATATTCTTCTTGATATATGGTTATAATGTTTTTTTATAATTATGGGTGGTAGTTGTGGGCAATGATGATGTTTCATTTTGGGGGGTCGTGCATGGTAGGGTGGCATGTGGTCCATGCTCTACATGTTCATGATAACCTAATATGATGGTTAAAATATGTTGATAATGACACAGTTAGAGGATATACTTGATGTTAATATAAATTTGGTCGAGGAAGTTGGTGGTGATGATTCATAGGTGGGGGATGTACATGGAAGTAGGATGGAATAATGTTGATTTCCTTAATATTTAAATTACCCTATCGAATTATGATTGGGAAGTGAATATGTGATGATGATATGTGATAAATTTGTATATGTTTGTGGAATGATGTATATGGTTTGGAATTTATGGCTCAGGAATACATGATCTGGTGAACTGGTTGTGGATATGTGGTGGTGATATATATAACTGGTGGAAATGCTTGATGTGATGATACAGTGATGTGTCTATGGTTGGAATGATAGTGTATAGGTATATATGATGATGATGATTATGTGTGGTTAGTTTGACTCCATTCTAAAATTATTGGTCAGTTATGGAGAGAGGCCACACAGTTGGATATATACCTCCTAGAGGTTGAACAGATATGCTAACAGGTAAGAGCGGTGATAGAAATTTTTGGGGCAATGAGGAAGTGTTGTGGTGATGTTTTTAGAGTTTTGGTTTGGTTTGGTTAATGATGATATAGTTAGATACCCAGGATGTGGGGAGATTATTAGGGTGTGTTATATAGGTATAAGGGAATTTTGGATTCTGGTTTTATTTCTATACTTGTCTTGATTTATTCTTGTGAGTGTCTTTTGATTATTCATATTTTTGGGTTTCACTCTTTTTTACTATTAAATATTTATTCCACATTTATATTTATTTGTCTTATAAAGATGATCCTATTAATTACTCACAAGTTCTCACCCCGCTATAGTTTTCTAATAATTTTCAAGATAAGTCACCAGAGTTATAGTTGTTGTTCGGTTATCTTAGATTTTAGTGCTCTTATTGAATGTATTGTCTTGATGTTGTACATTTGACATGATATTATCATTTAAATTATGTAAATTTATTTATCATATGGAATGGAAATTCTTTGGTGTTGATTTTTGGATATCCTCTTATCTATTGTCCTTAAATTATGTATTGAGGGTAATGCCTCCCAATGTGTGGTTTATACCTTTAGTTCCATTCACCAGCCCATGAATTATTAGAGGCAAGATTTAGGGTTCACTTTCTCTCTTCATTATAAGAATAGGAGGGATACTAGTGGAAGGGGTTTCATGACACCCAAAGTACTGATATATGGAAAAATAAAGTCTTCACTATGATATGTAAGAAAACTTAGAGTATAGAGAAGATTAATTAGGTGATACGTAACATCTCACATGTGTTTCATAATATTTACTTTTATGTTCTTATATATGTGTAAGATTAAATTATATGTTTCCAAGGTATTATTAAGATAAAAATTAACACAAAGAATATTAAATCTGAGGATAAAATTATATAAAAGATAAATATTATTTCACTAAAGTGATATATGAGAATAACTATCTATTACATAATTTTAATAAATGAAATAATTCCAGAATTTTAGAGATTTTAATAACATGGTGTTGAAGTTTTTATTCAATTATTTAAATATCATGATTATTTTTATAGTTGTGACTCAATCTGAAAAAAAAAATAGATATAAATAATGTGATTTTGTTATGATTGAATACTTTCACCATATCTGGTTGTGAATGATTTCATGCATATATGAAAAAAGATATTACAGGTTTTATGGAAATTAAAATAAGAAGTGGTCAGGTCTTTGGGAGAAATAAATAAGGATGATTATAGAGATTTATTTGAGGAATATTATAATAAGAGGATAAAGAATAATGGGATGTAAAATCTAGATATATAATCCTAAAATAATTTAATAATTATTGTTTATTATTCTACAACTATGATTGATTATTTTAAAGGCTTACTTTTATGGAAGACATTTTCGATATATCTTGGTCAAATATGAATGCATTTAAGATTATAGATAATTTTCTTCGATGGGATGTAATTATATTTAAAGTAAAAGAATTTTAAATATTTAAATTAGGATATAATTATGTCTATATATCTTAGAGCTTTACAAATTCTGAATATTGGAATTAAGGAATTAATATTCATGTGCTTTCATGTTGATATTTATAAATAGAATATAACATCTCAGGTAAATAAAGAATATTAAATTTTCATATTTATTAATATTTGAGAATTAAAAATTAATTTTACTTTAAATTGGGTGCTATGTTCGATGGCATACCCAACACACAACAAAGGGTTTCTCTGAAATCTCATGTTTCACACAAGACTGAGTCATACTGAAAAATAATAATCTAATATTATTTTATATAATAGTTAATTCCTAAATTTTATATTGGTGGGAATTAACATAACTAACTAAAATATGATTATACATGTTTGTTAAATACTTTTACATTTATCCAATAAATTTTAGAGGCTTAAAATAAGAATGAATTCGTTTTTAAGCAACAAATACTTTAAAATTATTTAAAAGTTCGATTTACCACCTTTTGATGGAGAACTATTTTTAAATATAGTTTTTTCAATTTTATATGTTACATTTGACATAATAAATTTCGTATTTATAAGTTAGACATAAAAATTTACTTTGGGTAAAATTCTGGTATTTTTCTGATAAAGTTCATTTTTTGATAAATAGTGAAAAATACTGCATTTTAATTCAAAATTGTCTTTTAATCTAATTTATTTATATAGTTATATTGTACATTTAATTGGTTTTAAAGTTAAATTATGTTTTATTTTTACCATTTAATCAAATTTTGGTCATTTTAAGTAATTTAACTTTTAAATTGAACATAAACAAGTGTCAATCTTTTGATAGTTATTATTTCTTAAAAACATGTTTTTTTGTTTTGACAACGGGAATTAATTTTAAATTAATTTTTGAAACTTCTATGTTTTGAATTTGGAAAAATGGATTCCATGTTTTTAATCAGGAGGTCCAAATTGTTTAAATAGGTAACCTTTATTTTTAGACATTATGAATAGTAACTTCAGTAAATATTTTATTTATCATGGTTAAAGGGTAAATATGGTAAATAATGGTAAAAAAATAATATTATAGTAATATTAAATTACCCTAACACATTTCCTAATCCTATTTTATGATTCATGTTTTAACATGGTCACCCTTGGGTTGATTTTTGTTACCTCATGGAGCCACTTGTAAGTGAAAATGAAACTTTATAAAAATTAATTTAAATTTACGGAAAATGTAACATAAACATATATCTCTTAGTAAAACAATTTTTATAATGGCTCATATAAGTTATATTTTCAACTATAAATAGTAATTAGAAATATTAAAAGATTTCCTACATAATGGTATTTTATTTATAATTGTTATACATCAAATAAATAAATTTATTTATGACACAATGATGATGTAATGATTACCTCATTAATGAATATTTTAAATAAATGAGATTATAAATATTAAAATAAATTTATTTTGAAACTTTTTATGACATCCACGAATTTTATAGATTATTATGACTTGTTATCTTTGAATTTATGATTTTTTTTCGAAATAATCAAGTTTTTATTTATTTTTTAAAAGTCTTGATATGAATAGTTTATAAATTGACATAAATGAGTTTTTAAAACAATTGATATTTAATTAAATGATAAAATAATCCTAAAAATATAATATTCATCCAACTGACACATATTATGTTATAAATTTTATTAATGATCTATTTAGTGTCTCTTGAAATTTTATAGTAAATATAGTAACCATATAGTATGAATAAACAAGAGGACATGGTAAAAGTTAAATTAGTTAACTAAGGGTTAAAGCTAAAAGAAACGGATAATTTTATGACCTAAAATTGTCTAAAACCTATTGTATGAGAGTATTTAGAATAATAATAACATTTTCTTATAATTAAATGATTTTTTGGCCTTTCTAAATCGAAATTTATTTTATAATAAAATAATATTTTCAAACTTTCCTAAAGAGCCCCTCCTCCCCCTTATAAAAATTCATCACCTATAACCCTTACTCACACCTCTCAAGCCCCATTGTCTCATCCAAACTCTGCCCAAATAAGCTCACAAAATCCACCTCTTCCACATAGAATCTTTAACTTAGGCATAAGCCACTTCAAGAAATCTTTTTGATTCAAACCAAAGGGAGTTACCCAATTTAAAGGTAACATCTTCTCTCAAGTTCTTTTGTTTTATTTTCCTTCTCCAACCCCCTAAACTCTTCTTATTCCATTATTTTATAACAACACCAGTATCATAAATATACTATTATTTTTTTATGATAAGTATTATTACTACACTTCCACAAACCTCCATATAATGGATATGAACATACTGTTTTTGTGGACGGCGAACTACTACCTCACGAAATGATGATTGTTCAATTATCTCCTACCGCCTCTCATGGAGGCCATTATGATGGGACTGTATTTATATGTGATATATATTATATTTATATTGTCTCTATACTTCTGTATTTTACATTTATATCATACCTTTATGGTTTCAATAATGGGTAAATACAATAATTTCATTTGAGGAAGTGCGGACTACTGCCCCTCAAAGTGATATGACTCGTTCATACCATAAATGGAAAGTATAAAGGATGGTGTTAATGAACCTATTTAATTTATATAAAATATTATATTTTACTTTAATAACAATATACATATGTATCATTTGGTTCTCATTCCTTTAAAAATGAAAAAAATTAAATGAAAGTAGCGTTCATGCTTACGTATGGCTTACCGTCTCCATGAACGGTGGATTTCATTTTCATATATCCAAATGATATGGACTATTATAAATACATATATACTAAATATATATTATATATATGATATTTAAATCATAAATACAAATCTGTAGATAATTTACTTTTGAAAACATGGACAATTTGTAATTATAACAAGTTCATTTTTTACTCAAGTTCAGAACATCGACAAAATGTCTGATATGAACTCAAATAATTAACTAATTGTTATAGTAAGTTAATAAGTGATATAAAAGGAATAATAAACTTTAAAAAATTTATTAATCAAGTATAAATTATCTTAAGTTTATTATTCAATAAGAACAAGGAACATACATGATGATTCGAACTCAAGGTAAGGTAACTTCTTAACCCATTTTCCATTATTTGGGTTAAACTTCTACTTCTTGATTATGTCATGCTATAAATATGTGTGAATGAACTATAATTGTTTTACAATTAATATAAACTTATATTTGGTGTATTTATATTTGTCTCACATAATTATTTCATTAATTTATCCTTAATCTAATGGTTAAATCTTTGTAAGGGATTTGGTATCAATTTACATTCCATTGAGACTTATTTGTTGTTATATACCAATTCAGTTTTATATGGTGTATATAATTCCCCTTTAAATATTATATCATGAATCTAATTATTATCATGATATGATAATTTTTTTTTATGTTATTCTTTAATTATTTTTATTCAAGTATTTCATCAAGTGGTAATGGACTCTTTAACTAAAACATCATTTTAAATGTTTTAAAGATTTATTCTTCTAAATATTTCTCATTAATGTCTATGTTTTTAAAATGGTTTTAAGGATTTATTTATATGGACATTAATGTTTTAAAATTTCAATTTCTTTAAAATCTTAAAAGTGGTATGGGACACTTTGATTCAAAAATCTCTTTATTAAATGTTTTAAATGGTTTTGAAAATGGTTTGATAAATCATTGATTAAGTCAATATCTTGAAATGATATATTGTAATTGCAATGTGGAAATGTTATCTTTCCTTTATGATTGTTTTATTTTTTTATGAATATGTTATGGTTCTTGGGCATTTTTTACATATATATGGGTGGTTCTATGATAAACCTAGGTCGGGTGAGCCCGAGATAGCTCTTCAATGAATTGGGTATTGTGACGGAGGTAAACATTAATGTTTCTCCTAATAGATTTAAGTAATATACTTTTATGGGTATTCCAAACATAAATCCCTAAATAGATGTGAAAGATACAATGTAAGTATGTTATTGATGCCACAAGTTACCTTTATGATTTATGATTTCTATGTGTTATTCATAAATATTATGATTTCATGAGGTATGTTAAAGAGATTATGTTTTGTATGTATTGATGGACTAATGTTTTCATTATTTATTTTATAAAACTTATAGAGATTTTTATGCTCATCCCAAGTTTTTGAAAAACATTTCATAGGATATAAGGCAGGTTAAGATAAAGTAAGAATTCAAGAATATTTATATCAAGAAAATAATTCTTGTTTTATTTTAGGAGTTTTTATTTTATGAAAAAAAATGGATACTGAGTAGCAGTGTATACTTTGTGATATTTGAGATGTAATTTAATAGTTATGGCCTAATTCCCTAAAACTATAAACCTGAAAAGATCTTCAATGTGAATTATTATCTTAATTCATGATTATGTAATGTTTAAGTCTGGGGCCTTATATAGAAGATGAGTTTAAAAAGACTATAAATGGAAAGAATATAACTTATTTTCACTAAATATCTTGGAGATTCAAAACTAAAAAATAGATATGATCCATAATTATTGTAAAATAATTATTTATGTAGTAAATAAGATAAATAATATATTGATAGAGGTTTAAACTATTTTCTTCTATTGTGAATTCTATGTTTTAAAGATTATCAATGATCGAATAAGCATGAGATATCCTTGATGATTATTGTACAAGTTTGAAAGATGAATCCATATGAGAATATTTTATTTGAAAAAGGAGATTAGATCCATTATTTATAAAAGATATAAAATATTACATTATTAATTACACTTCAATAGGATTCATTTGAATTTGGTATTTGGAAGAAAGGTGTAGAGCCTAGATTGATCATGCAGGGACACTGAGTGTGGGGTGAATCAATATATAAAAATTTTACTAAGTTTTTTATTTCTTCTCAATTAACCCATATAACACTCAAATACCTTCCTTGTTTAATAGGAATAGATATTAAATTCATTCTCAACCTCACCAAATCATTAAATATAGAATAATAATAATTTCAACATCACATAAGACTTACAAGGTTTGTAAAAGTTACTCATTTCTATGTTAGCCTTTTTTATTGAGAAATATATTTTATTATAACTATAATATATAGTGACATAATTGAAATTCAAGTTACACATAATGGTTGGGTTAGTATCATCCAAATATTGAAAGGTGGGTATCTTCCACTTCCTTTGATGAATGGAATTATTTATACTGTAACCACTATTTTTTTAAAAGTTATCCTTAAACTCTAGAAAGTGATCTCTCATTTTTATTTGGATTTCACTACATCAACTAAAATAGGATCTCCTTACTTATAAAATAGATCTCCAGGTCACCAAAAAAATATTGGAAAGAATATATGCATTTAAATTATACTAAATCAACTCATCCACACTATGAATTGTGATCACATTAGCTTTTTTCTCATCAAGGATCCTGACATAAGAAATATCAATAAGCAATAGTGTCAATACCTTCTTTCTTCAATCTCATTTTATAATATGAGGATATCATATGCTTCTATTTTTATTCTTTATTATATATAAAATACCTTCATGCAGTTCCAGTTCTCTATTACCTCAATATTCAACATCTATATTAGAGAAAAGAATCAAATCTCATTATTCCTCTACTTGTAGAATATTTAGTGCTCTCAAAGTTAGATCTCTATTTATCTCTATTCTTATTTTTTGAATTTTAAATGGTGAAGTGGGGGTAACATATTTGATATTCCCATATGTTTTCTTCTTCTTAATGTATATATTTATAATTATTGTGAATAATATTACCTTATTTGAATAAGGAAACACCATTAAAAGTAGTAGTGATATTTCCATGAGTTTGAACTTATTCAAATTACCAGTCAATATACTCCCCTTTAATCTCTATAAAACCCAGGAATTCCTTCTTCATGTGATATAAAAATATAAAAAATTCTCTTTTACTCAGTATAAAAATCAAAAATGACTCAGTATCATGGTATTTTAAATTTCAATTCTTGGTATAACATCATATAATACTTATGAATATAGAAAATAAAGATGAATGTTCATACTTATGAAGTATGTAAAGTGATGCTTAAATGTAATGATGGAAGGATCCTTATGATGATCATACTTAAAAAGTCCACCAAGATTATTATAAATTATTCTTCTAATATTCTATAACTTTTCATGCATGGAAATCTTATTTTTCAAATCATACAATCCTCAGACTCATCCTGCATCAAAGTCTTCAAATAATGTGATTCTTGTTTCATGATTAGAATGATAGTGTATCATCATATTTAATTCTCATATTATATATCAGATAATCACCAATCTCATTCATCCTTCATCTAAAAAATCCATTCCATGTAAAGTTCTTCTATATTTTATTTTCTTCCATGAAATATAATGTGGTGTTAATTAATATTGAAAGTTTATGGAAGAAAAATATCTCTATTAGATATGAATATCTTGTGATGCTCACATGGAAATAATCTCAATGTTTGAGTAGTTGAGTGATTCAATTGTTGAAGGAATGACTGGGATAGATAATAGTTAAAGTTTAAACATGGTTAATACGAAATCATCATAGTTATAAAAAACACTCACCCATATCATTTAAGATTATTAACAAAATTACTAAACACATCCCACATCAAAAATAATCTATGAATGTCTTTACTTAATATATCAGGATGTTTCTTGGACAAACTGATCAAATCCCTTAGGCCCCAATTGGTTCGTGGGTCATCAAGATACCCCGAACGATGCCTCCTCCCTACTCAAATTCCTCCCCACACTCTCCTTGATATATTTTGACCATTATAAATCATTTATAGTTTTCATATATTTTCTATGGTTGAGATTCCCCCTATGACCAATGATGGTTATAGTCGAGGTACCTTCTATGGTTGGCCATGGATGGTCTATTTTTTGCTTATGATTGACTCATACATAGTTTAAGCTAAATACTCCTAGATTAATCTTATGAAATTTATAAGAGTCGTAAAAATTATTATAGCTACTCAAATCTAGGTGCATTGTATGACTCAAATATAGTTTTCCTTTTTAAAATATCAAATCCTTTAATGAAACTAACTGAATAAAATCCAAATGGCATCAGCTTAGACTTTGTTATTTATTCTAAGTATATCCTATACTTTTTAACCTTTTATTTTGTTTTTTTCAATTGCACTAACATAGAACTTGGAAGCATATTTAAACATTCAAAACACCTTTCCATCATGTTAATGATAATTTAATATTCTAAAGATAAAACCCCAATTATCATAGAAACCCTTCTAAGTTTCAAGGAATTACTTTAATACTTCCTTTAATCCTTAAAACACATGTCTTGGTAACTCCATGCTCATTCACAACAAGCTTTATAACTTCAACCAAAATAAAATTAATTCCTATTTAACACATATTGATAACATTCTTATCATCAAAACATTTATACTTATTGAAAATAAATACAAACTTTAACATGGGCTCTTCTATCTACCCCTTCATTTTTTTCAATACCATAAAATAATTTTAAGTCAATATGTGTACATGATAGATCCTTTTCATATCCTCCTTATTGATAAAAAATAAAAAAGGTTTTTTTCAGGGTCAGACCTCACTTTTCTCTAAAAAAATTCCTCTAACTTCTAATTTTTACTTCAACTTGAGTAACTTAAGAAAATGATGGAACCATATGTTTTCATATCTATGGGCCTCTAGTTAATAAACTCTAAGTCTACATGGTCTTACTCAGTGTAAAAATAATAGTGAGTAACCAAGGTGTTAAAATTTATACATAAATGTTCTTAAAATTTGATTCAACTTCTATAAATATATTTTGAGGGACTGTAAAATTAGATTTATCAAGATACTATATCCTACACTCCTCTCAAAAAAACCATCAAAATAGTTAAAGTGCAAGTCATATGTCTCCCACTTTATTTTAAATTTTCATCAACCAACTTTTCATCTAACTAAAAAACTTTGATATGAATAAAATAGCGGTAGAAAGTAGGATTGGTATACTATATTCTATGATTTTAAGAATAATTTCATGAAATTAAATATCATAAAAATTAAGATGTTTGATAGCTCTTCTTCTTGGATCCTTATCAAGGGATTCACTATTTTATCTTTAATGGCTATTAAAAAATTTATAGGATAAAAAAGTGGTTTATTCCAATTATTATAACCATTATTCAACCTCGTATCCTACAGTTAACTCACCACATAGGTTAACACATTCAAACAAATATTTGTAGGTTTTAAACATTGGAAATTATAATTAAATGTTTTTTAAATTTTCACTTCTATGTCATTGATTAAAAATCAATCCCCCCTAAATGTTAAGATATTATTTGTGTAACCAATGATAAGAGAGTTTAAAAACGTACCTTTTTAATGAAATTACCTCAAGTATCATCTTTATTTTTCTCCCCCTCAAGGAGACACTCCAAATAATATTCATTAAGGTGTGTCTCTTCCATAAATAAATTTTAATTTGCACCATATTTATCATGAACCAAGATGGTTACTTTTCAAAATTTTATAGGTATAGAATGATTATTATATCCTACTCTTCACTATTATGTTTTCTATTATTAACATCTTTAATTCCTCCTAACTCAAACTTCAATTCCTTACAATGAAATCACTCAAATAAAATACATATATCGCGGAAATAAAGTGGAGATATTTGTTTCTCAATGTGAATAGTAAGGTTGAATATTTTTTTCTCATCCAAGTTACTTCTTTATTTCTAGCCTAGAAAGTATTATTAATTATAGAGCAATTATATTCTATATATTTCTTTATTTTGGGTAGTATGGAATTTTTCACAGCTTCCATTTGTTTGTGTGTGATGATCCTCTTTTATTTAACAATCAAATTTAATGTGTATCTTAATGTAATATTCATTCCTTTTATGGATATTATTATGCTGGAAAATTTGTTAATAATTATTTATTAGTATTACTGTCCTTATTACATATCCCAAAAATCTATTTTGAAACTATTGGTTCATCTTTTATTGAAAAACTCTCATGAAATTTGACTTATATATAAGGAATTTATTCCTTTCCTTTGGAACTAAATTTTATTAGTGATTTATCCATCATTATTGATTTTTCCAAATCATCTATCCATTTTACCATACACTATTTAGGTACATAGGTACCCTTTTTGGAATTTCCACCTAAATTATTGTGAGTTATTTTCACCAAAGAAGTGTCTTTGTGTCCTTTGTGGACTAATATTCAATTATTCTCATGCTTAGCTCTATGTTCACATACATCCATGGTCTATTTATATAAATATATGGTATCTACCCTTCTTACACAATAGAATCAGTCGATATATTTAGATATAGCACTCTTGTTAGACATCTTGAGTCTATTTTACAAGGATGTATCATCTGTATTCTTTGAAAACTTATTGGTAGTACAATTTCCAACTTCATTCTTTTATAATCTTTCAAAGGAATACTCATCTCCTATCATTACCTAATTTATTTTATATTATGGTATTCTATTTATATCAACATATGATTTGTGTCGTGTTGGAACATACCATCACTCATAATCATTATGAACTTATATGTTTAAAAATTCATAGAATCTTTCTAATAAATCAAATATTTTATTAATACGTTGATTACCCTTTTTCTGTGAATTCTTTATTTTCACAATAGGTTCCCTTATTGCTTTAGGTATGCTCCTCCTCAATTGTGGATTTATTTTAAATTTATTGATTGATAGATTACTCTAAAAATATAATTCCTTATGCCCAAATTTTTATCAATACCATTAATGGACTACAAAATCTTAGTTTTCTTCTTTAGAGTTTATATTGTCCGAAATTTTCAAAAAATATGATCTTACTATTTATGAGACTTCTTATCAGCTATTTGGTATTTTTTGTGGAATGAGATGATTCATACATAAATTTATCCACCCATAATATAGTGTAAGTTTCATGAACTTTTCTAGTTTTACCTAACCTATCACTTGTTCCAACTTATAACAAGGCCCGAAGGGTATTCTCGACCCCCACGGGATGGCTAATAGTGCTTGGACATCAAGGGAACATGCTATGGAACGCTTTTTACCAATAAAAATAAATAAATAAGAATATTAAAAATAAATAACAACCCAAATTAGGAACAATAAAAAATAAACATACAAATCACATCAAATTATAAAAGAGGAACAAAAAACTAAATAATATCCCAATGATACATTAAGGTAGAATTGGTCAGTACATTCATGATACAATAAAAAAATAAAATTACAAAAGGAATGACAATATCCTTAGGTCTCATCTTCACCATAAAATATCACACAAAAATCAAGAATATAAAAATAATCCCATAGGAGGAACTATTTAGAGACATTAACTTGAATAGAACTTGAAAAGTATATAGGAATGATCAATGAGCCCAGTGGGTAGCCTCCCCACACCACATGCATAATATTAAGAAGTAATTTCCATTCATGATAGTTTGAAATTACAACAATAAAACTAAGTTTACCATTTTTAACCAAAATGAATCATATATAATCATATAAGAAATACATCTCATTTCAAAATGAGAGTTTCCCATTTAAACCAAAATCAAGATTTAAAAAAATTTAATAAGAAATAACTCGTAAAGAAAGGAATGTATTTTAATCCCAATATCCTTTTAAAATAACCACAATATAGAAAATAAATGAACTTATCTCACTTTTGTAATAGAACTTTCTAACTTAGTTTTAATTATTAATATACTAATAGAACAACCAACTTTGAAATACACGCATATAAGAGAGCATGAAATAAAAAACAATAGAAGCAGTATACGTAAAATAGAACAAAATATTATATACAAATAGAAATTTAATACAAAGTGTAAGTAATTTAAATAAATATAAACAATAACTAAATCTGGAAATAATAGAAAAAACAAAAAGTAAACAATATCATAGGAGTGGCCCTAGGGAAACTAAGGTCAAGGTAACCTTGGACCTGTACTATCTCAGTGAATGAACTAACATAATCATATGTGTAAAATATATAGGGATCGTAATATAAATTCCTAGAAGAATATTACACCCTATAATGTTACTCCCTAACCATATTATATAAATTTTGTGTTAGTGTTATAACGTAGTCCAAATCTAGGCATGATGCATCACACCGAGCATCATTTTTTCTAGAATTCCCAATAAAAAGTTCTTGAGTTTCCATGATTAACTAAAATGGAGGTGAGTGAATAAAACAAAATCCATAACATTAAAAACTATTAACATATAAATCACACCTGACCTCATCTACAAGCCTTAATTTTCCAAAACAGACCTTTTTTTAATTAATACACATATCATTGAGTAAAGAATCCAATTCTCACGAATCATAACAAGCATGGGTTAATATATAATCTATTCATAAAGTGTTGACCAAGATTAGATACCTCTTTAAGAAACCCAAACCATAAAATTACTTTAATATTTTTCTAAATGGTCCATAAATATTTAAACCAATGTTTAAAATAAGGAATCCCATTTTTAAAAACCAAGAATGATTCAATACATCAAAATCAACATCCTTAAACCAAAATGAAACTAAATTTCAATGAAAAATACATTTTAAAAACTTAATAAAATAATAAAACATTATTTAAAATTCCACTACATACCATAAGATTCAAAAAAATAGTATAAATCATAAAAATTTAACCAAAAGAACCACATTCCCAACAATAACGAAACCCCATTGAAAAGACTCCATTTAAATTGAAAACCAAGTAGAGTTCATAAGTTAATACTTTTATAAAACACCTAAAGATCATTTAATATATTATAAATCCTTTTAAAACTAAAATTTACATAAATAAATCATTAAAGTGTTTTATCAAACACCTATAAGGACTCAAAAATAAATTTTAACTATACACAACCTAAATTCCAATGAAAATCCCATTTACAAGTCTTAAAAACTACCAATGTAAGGAAACAATAATTTATTCTTGGAAAATTATCACCATGAAATAGACTTTAAATAAATAAAAATTTTAAAATTCTCAAAAATTCATGGTTTTAAAGTTTAAAAAGCAATTCATGGATAAACCTACCTCAAATTGACGAAAACATGCCCCCTTCAATTAATTTTGCTAGAATAAAAATAAAGACAAGCTCCATAATCCATATATTCCAAAAATAAAATATTAAACAAACTTCTATACCTATGGTTTAGCCTCTATGGCCTCCCTAGGTAAGATAGGGAAGAATAAACCATAAGTTAAGGAGATGAAACAAGAAAACAATCTATAACCTAGAGAAATCCACTTGTAATAGAAGAATAAACCATGAAATCTAAGGGGAAGAAGGAGGAATCAATTACTAGGGATCATCCTTGGATAAATCACATGATAATATGGATAAAATGGGATTAAATGGATTAAAAATTAGAGTAGTTTATTTTAGGAATATCCATGTTTTTAAAACCTATATAGGTCTTAAGTTTTGGATGCACAGTTTACCAAACCATCTAACAATCGTGCACCCCTCATTAGACACACCTGGGAAAACTACATGGTTTAGCCATATAGTTATGAAAACCATGAACCAACAATTAAAAAAACCACTAATAAGTAATTTCAGGCTTTTCATAGTTGTCACATATTTAATTCTAATTGTGTTCCAATCGTGTTCCTAGAAATGAAACAAAAAATTTGAAAACCTAAGGTAATTTGACCCAAAACTCAAGAAAAGGGTTAAAAACCAATAAATAAATAAAATAATAAGGAAATATAAGATTGGTATCTGAAAATTATCTCCATAATAACACTTTTTATCCTATAATATTCAACGAGTTCAAGGATAAGGAAAGTTATTCCAAAGGATTCAGAACTGTAAAGGAGGAAAACACTCCAAACCTGGCCTCCAAATCCTACCAAAATTAATCAGAACCCTCACACACTAGTCTACCTCAAAATTTAAAATTAATACCCAATAGATATAAGTAAAAATTTAAGTTTGATACCCATAGTGTGTCTCCCCACCATTTAATGGCAACATTGACATGGCGGAACAAAAGAGAAATACCAACTCAAAATAATCACTATGAAACACAACCCGAATTCCCAACTAAAAGGAATCGGGTATAAAACCCAATCAATGGTTAAATCATAATCCCAAAAATCAACTTTTAATCTTAAAATGATATCAAGGTATGGAATTACTCAAAATAAAAACCACCAATCTATACAAACATCAATAAGGAAAAAGGGTGGAGGGGAAGAGTCAATCAATCCCAAAAAATGGAAGTTTGTTTGGGATTTAAAATTTCAGGGATTATAATTCACAAACTAATCACATATAATCATACAAGGAATTTATTATAAATAGATATAAAAACCTCATCAAGACCAATAGAGTTAGGGTCACCACCCATCCTAGTTTGTCCCCTCAAAATCAACCTTACTACCATAGCCCCACTGGTTACACCATTAAATACTTAACCACTAAATTGAGAAGAAAGAAACTACTGAATGAATAATGAACTAAAGATAATTAAATAACTCTTGGTTAAGCCTCAAATTCAAAGTATGGATCACCTCCACCACTCTATATAGAGTATGGGTAAGGTTAATAACTGAAAAATACCATGATTTAACAAAAAGAGACACTAACCCAAGGAATATCCCATGACTCATTAGGAATTTTCACAACCCATGGGGAATTTTCTGGGAGGCATAATTGATGATAAATAAGCATAGTGTAAAAACAAGAACACTAAAAAATCCAATTTTTCCAATAATATGTAACAAAGATCAAAATAAAAAACAAAATTGAGTAAGTCATCACTGCCTACAAAAGAATTAGGACTCTAAGAAAAATTAGAATTCCCATTTTAAATCATTTCAAAACCATGAGATTTACCTAAAACAAATCTTTAAATTCACAATTCTATTATTGAAACCATTATCACATTCCAAGACATCAAACTCATTATAACCAACTTTTCAAAAATTCATTTATAATTTCAAAACTAACCACTCACCATGTAAAAAAATCGGCATAAAACAACAATTCCAACCATTTATCATTTAAAATAATTTTTTCCAAATTAAAGTTTAGAATACCTCATACTTATTTCAAGATTATAAAGTTCTATATGAAAATAAACTTATGGTTTCACAAATACCTCTTTGAAATGTTTTTAAAATCCAAACATCAAGTTATTTTCAATTTATCTTAGAATATCCCTTTATAAATTTCAAAATCCCACTAAAAACTAACTTTTTAATTCCAAAAATAATTTTTTGGAACCTTTTTTGAAAATAAAAAACATTTAAATCATTTAAAAAAATTAGAAAACTCATTTACAACTTTAAAAACCTACCCTTTATTACTTAAATCAATATTTCAAACATTAACCATTAACAAAAACCAATAAATTAAAGTAAAAAATCATAAAAACTCACTTAAATTCATTATAAGTAGTAAACAGACATAACCAAAAGTGATTTGGAATGGAAATGGGTTTGATACAAATGTTTCAAAGGGGTTATTAACTATACTCATTTTGGAATAAAAGTTTTTTAAAACCATTTTCCAACTGTGTAACCACCACTAGGATCCTAAAATATAACAATGAACATCAGAACCACTTGGTTTTATAGACCATGTGGGTTAACCATGCGCCTATAATTATTCTCCCATTTTCACCCCAAAACATAAAAAATATCAATAAAAAACTCCCCATGAAATCTCATTATATTCAAAATACTATCCATTTATATAAAAATACATTATAATAAATAAATAGAAAGTCCAAAATTAATAATTAATAACCCAACATCACATGGTAACTTGAGGCTGAGAGTATAAATGATCTATCTAGACTTTTCATGCACCTACCCCTCGAGTTTCAACTCTCTTATATCCAATATACCATATACTCTAAATAAAAAATGGTGATTTGATAAAATTTTGTCACAAAAAAAGATAAATTAAACCATACTCGTCACTTTTAGTATCTTTTGATAAGGCTTGATTGGAATTCTCGATCCCCACGAGCTGGAAACTAGTTCCCAGTTATTGAGAAAATGTAGTTGGGAACAATTTTTTCCAATAAGAATAACTAAATATATAGTTTCAAAATAAATTACAACCCAAATGAGGCATAATAAAAATAAATATAAAATTCACATACAAGTGTAAAAGAGGAATAATAAAATTGAAGAAGATTCTAAGGATCCATCAAGGATGAATTGGCCAGTATATCTGCAATACAACAAATGAATGGAAATTTAAAATACCAAAAGAAATGATAATATCCTCAGGAATCATGGTCACCCTTGAAAATAAAATCCAAGATCACACCATAAGAGGCTAGATAAAAATAACCCCACTAGAGGATCTATCTATAAACATGAACTTGAACAAATCTTAAAAAGTATATTGGCATGAGTAAAAAATCCCAATAGGCAACCTCCTCATACCCCATTCATAATTTTTATAAGTAAAGGAAATTAATTATAGTTTTAAATTACAATAATAAAAGTAATTTTTCCATTTTAACTCAATAAAATTATATGTATCAATATAAGAAATTTATTTCATTGAAAAACAAAATTTTCCTATTTAAAACAAAATCTATCTTTAAAACATTTTAAGAAGAAAATAACACTTAAAGGAAGAAAACTATTTTAAGCCCAAAATCCTTACAAAATAACCACATTTTGGGAAATAAAGGAAGACAAACTCACTTTTGAAACAACCCTTTCTAACTAAATTTAAAATATTAAAAAAAATAATAGAACTAACTACTTTGAAATACACACATATAAGAGAACATAAAGTAAACAATAATAGCAGTTATCTAAGTAAAAGAGGAATAAATAATATATTCAAATAGAAATGATATCTAAAGTAAATAATAATAATTTTAAAAAATGAAAATAGTTTCTAAATTTATAAATAATGTTAAGAAACTGGTGTAAAAAATATCATGGTAGCGGCCCTAGGAAAACAAGGTCAAGGTAACCTAGGACCCTGTATTATCTCATTGAATGAATCCATATAATCAGTTGTATAAAATAAATAGGGAGAATAATATCAATGTGTAACAAAATAATCCACCCCAAAAAGTGACTTCCAAACTATAACATAGAAATATTTTTTTAGTTTTGTAATTTATTCCAAAGCCAAACATGTCAAAAAAAATTACTATCAGCACTTTTCCTGGTGTTCTCTACCCTAGTTCCTAAGTTCCCATGATTAATTTAAAGTGAGGTGAGTTAATAAGCCAGAATCAATCACATGAAACACTATTAACATATAAAACACACCCACTTACTCAGCAATCCTACCTTTACCAAAATAGTCCATTTTTTAATCAATAAAAATCCCATTGAATGAAAACTTTCAACATCATGCATCATAACAAGAATGTTATAATCTATACTCTTTTTATTAAGTGTCAACCAGGATTTGATACCTCTTTAATAAACCCAAACCATAAAAAACATTTAATATTTTTCCAAATGGGACTTAAATCTTTAAAATGAGGCTTAAAACATGGAATCCCATTTTTAAAAAACATGTGTGATTCAATACATAAAAATAAACATCCTTAAACCAAAATGAAACTAAATTTCCATAAAAAATACATTTGAAATGCTTAATAAAAATCTTAAACATCATTTAAAATACCACTATGCATCATAAGAGTCAAACCAAAGAGTATAATTCATAAATTTATAAACAAAGTACCCCCAAGATCAACACCAACCAAAACCCTTTGAAAATACTCCATTTAATTTGAAAACCAAGTAGGGTTATTAATATAATACTTTTAGAAAACATTTAAAGGTCATTGAATATATTTTAAATCCTTCCAAAACTAGAATTTACATGAGTACATCATTAAAAAATTTATCATATATCTATGAGGACTCAAAAATCAGTTTTAGTTATACATAGTCTGAGTTCCAATGAAAATCCCATTTATAAAACTTTAAAATCACCAAGGCAATTAAATAATAATTTATTCATGTAAAACTAGCACCATACAATATAATTTAAATAAATAAAGGATTTAAAAGTCTTAATAAATCAATTTTTTTATCTTTAAATATATATTTATAGACAAACATACCTCAAATTGATGGAAACATGTTGCCTTCAATGAACATCACTAGAATGAGACTCAATACAAGCACCATGAGCCCTAGATTCCAAAAAACTAAGGATTATACAAACCACAAGACCTAGGGTTTGGATTTTATAGCCTGTCTAGGTAATAAAAGTAATAATAAAGTATAAGAGATGGATAGGAAGTAAGAAAAAAACTTTAACCTATAGGAATCCATTTAGAATGCAAGAAGGAACCATGAAATCCAAGGGGGAGGAAGAAACGCCTAGGGATCCTTTTTAGATGAATCATGTGAGAATATAGAGAATGGGGGGTCAAATTGGGTTAAAAATTAGGTAGGTTAATTTAAGAATTTCCATATTTTTAAAACCTAGACAGGTCATATGGTTTGGTTATATGGTTTACCAAACTGTACACCATTTGTGTACCCCTCACTGAATACACATGGGAAAATTGCATGGTTTGGTCTCACAGTTAGTAAAATTGTGTTCCAATTGTAAAAAGTGCCTTTGATATAGAATTTAAAGTTTTTCATGATTGACGTATGTTTAGTTCTAACCATGCATCAACCATGCACCTTATACTACAACCTCGGAATTTTGAAAAACAAAGGTAATTTGACTTGAAACTCTAGTTCAAAGTTAAAAAAAAAATAAAAAAATAAAATAATAAATAAATAAAAGGTAATGGGTGTGACAAAAGGGATTATTATAAATTCCTTTTTTATCTTGTTAAGTATTGGTCATTAAATGATCTCAATGTATTTTTTCCACTATTTGGGGGTCTTTTAGCATAATAATCTCCCTTATAACTAGATATAGTAGTGTATTATTTCTCTATTTGATTAGTTTGAGATGTTTCAACTTGTTCTTGTTCTATATACTTTAGTTTGACTCCCAATTTAAAATACTCCATATTGAGGGTATTTTCTATCCTCAACCAAATTAACTATTCTATCCCACTATTTCCTTATTTTTCACTTTATTTTCATAAAATATATACCTTTCCTATGATTATTTTTCATGATACTTCACTATTTTCTCCATTGTTTACAATTTTGAATTTTTTACATTTATATTAGTTTGGTGAGAATCTTATAGTGCATGGATTACTTCTAAAAATACTAATCCTATCACCACCTTCTCACACACATTCATTTGCAATTCTTCTTCAATCAATGAATATATTTCATTACAAAGAGATATATATTATTACTTGCCTTCTAAAAGTTGGGTTATATTTTGACTCTTTGGAATTTATTTGACAAAGACGATTCCATTTCTTTAGCCTCTTCCCTTATATATGCTTCTTCAATAGGGAATTTATTCATAAAATCTTTGATTTCAAAGTAGAAGTTTTCAACTTTTTTAAAATTTTAATCTTCTTTTGATTATTCATATATTGATATTTCTTTTTCAAAAGGATCACAATAAAAAATATAAGATTAGTTATTAATACTTTGATGATATTCATGTAGTAATTAAACCTTATTATCTGTTTTATATTTTTCTTAATTTCTTTATCTCTATATTCTTCCTATTTTTAAGGTTTTTTTCAAAACCTTCATACCAACTTCAACAGGGATAAAGATTTATTCTCCCAACTAAATCACTTATGAATTTATTTTCAATATTCACTGTATATAGATATTTTTAAAAAACTATAAAAATTTAGATCCAATTAGAGGAAAACCTATATTATCTCTAATACCACTTTTATATTCCATATAGATCATGCAGGGACACTGAGGTGGGGTAAATTAGTGTACCCATATTTTATCAATTTTTTATTTCTAATATAAACCCTATTACACTCAAACCTCTACCTAAGTTAATAAGAATGTATCTTTAATTCACTCTCAACCACACCCAAGTATTCAATGTACAATAAGAATAAAAACAACCGGACACAAGGTCTACAAGTTTCAACAAATTTTAATCCTTGTCTTGTTGGAATATTTTGTCAAGACACAGATTTTATTATTATTATTATAACTTATAATAATCACAACTTTAGTTTATGTTTCACATAATGGTTGGTATTTTATCATCCAAATCTCAAAAGGTAGGTATCATCCACTTCCTTTAATGAATGGTGTTATTATTACTCGTTCCACTAGTTCTTAAAAAGACCTCTTTAAACTCCTAAAAGAGGTGTCTCCTTCTTCTTGATATGTCATTGCCTCACCTATAATAGGGTATCATTCCTCATGAAATGGATATTTGACTCTCCAATATAATATATGAAAGAATTCATGCAATCTGTTTCTATTGAATCAACTTAATCACATTATGAATTTTGATAATAGTGGCTTCTTACACTTTAAGGATCATAACATAAGAAATAACAATAATAAATAGTATTGATACCTTCTTTATTCAATATCCTTCTATGATATGAGGATATCATAGGCTTCACATCTTCTTTTTCTTTAGCACACAGGAAATACCTTCATACAGTTCTGGTTCACTCTTCCTTTTATATTTAGAATTTCTAATATAGAATGGTATTGAGTTTCATTATTCCCCAACTCATAGAATATTATGTACTCTCAAATTCATATATCTCTCTCTATTTTTTATTTTTGACTCATAAAGTGTGAATCATGAGTAAAAGAGTCAAAATTATCATCTCTTTTATTCTATTTCATGAATATATTCAAAGTTATCATGAATAATATTCCATTATTCGAATAAGTAAACAACATTAAAAGAAATAGTGATATTTTAATGGGTTTAAACTTATTCAAATTCCAATTAAAGACCTTCCCCTTCAATATCCATAAGACTCAGTAATTACTTCTTCATGTGATATGAAAGTATCACAAATTCTCTTTTCCACACTATAAGAATCATGGTTGACTCGGCATCATGATTTTTTGAGTTTGAAGGCTTGGAATATCATCATCTGATCCTTTTGAAGGAAAAACCTATTAATGAATTTGCATCCTTTAATGGTATATAAAATGATGATTACACATAAGGATGGAATAGTCCTTATAGTGATCATCCTTACAGAGTCCCCCAAGATTCTTCTCAATTATTCTTCTAATATTCTATAACTTTTCATACATTTTCATCTTACATTTCAAATCATAAAATCCTCAGACTCATCTTGTATTATATTCTTCAAATACTATGATTCTTGTTTCTGATGAGAATGGTAGTGCATCATCATATTTAATGCTCAAATTATCTTTATGATATTCACTAATCTCCTTTAGCCTTTATCTTGACAATAAATGGCATATATAGTTCTTCTATAGTTTACGTTATTCCATGTAGTTTAATATGGTGTTCAGTCATAGTGTATGATCATGGAAAAACACTCTCTATTTGAGAAAATTATATTATGATACACGCATGGTGATCATCTCAATGCTGGAGGTGTTGAGTGATTCAACTTTCAAAGTAATAACTAGAATGTATAATAGAGAAATTTTGAAGATGAGTAATATGGAACCATCCCAGTTATAAATGGTGTGTTCCTACATCTTTTAAAATAATGAACAATTCCACTTAATGTGTCCCACATAAAAAAGAATCTTAGGATGGATTCACTTAATATATCAGGTTAAGTATTTTACGGCTTGATCAAATCCATTAAGCCCCAACAAGCTAGTGGGTCACTATGTCACCTGACATGGTTCCTCCTCTATAGTAACATAAGTCTTTTACATAAATAATTACATTGTTTTTAACATAAATATACAATAAATACAACCCAAAGATCGAGAGTCCCGGTGTCTTTAGAATACTAGGTTTATAATACATCAAAATGAGACTAAAATACATAATATTTATTTTATTATCCATAATTAGATCATAAATCTATTTGATATACTAAGGCTACATAGGATAACCTAGTCAATACATATAAAAATTGTTGAGATATAAATCCCATAAAGTGAATAAACATTAGGAAGAGGCATAACATATGATTCAAAAGGCATAACATGATATAATAAAGGATAAAGCTCATGAATAATTATATGGAATCATGAAATAAATAATATTAAATCAAAAGATAGTGGAAACATATGAATTTGGTGACAAAATAAATCATGACATAAGCATGAGTCAAGTCTAAATGTTAAGGAAACATCACATGGTGGACAAAGTCCCATCATGGATTAGGTTTAATTCATAATCCCATACATATAATCTCTTAAGACATAAACATTACCCAATGAATTGTATCACTATCAGGGAACACTCATCATAACATGTACATACTTATATATTCCATAATTTGAAATTATAAGTAAGTCATAAACATAAGAATTACCCATATAAAGAAATTAGCTGCATAATCATGTCCAATAGAATAACTAGATGGTGTATCATAATGATTTCCATGAAAGGTGGAATTAAAAAATTATTGGATATTAATAGTTTAAAAATGATCACATATATTTAAAAATTATGTCCAAATTAATTGAATATGTGGAAATAATTGGATAGGTAACTCTGGAAATGTGGTACTTAAGCAAGGTTTTAGGGAAAGGGGTAAAGAGTCTTTAAAGAGGGGAAAGAGAATATTAATTTCCATAAATATAGAAATGAACTAAAAAAACTATATAATATAATGATTTATTTTAGAAAACATGTATTATAGAAAACATTTTATGTATTAGTACTTGAAAAGGGGTAATAAATGGTGAAGTTCCCTTTAATCAGGTATGCTTATCGAATGAAATTGAGAAATAAACCTTTAAAACATGTATATCCCCATCAAGTAAAAGTGAATTAAACTATATATGTGTGTGTGGTATATATATACATAATATATATTAATTAAATAATATGAATATAGAGATAATGTGGGGAAAATATAGATAAATCATATCCTAAACAAAATAGGATTGTTCGGAGAGATCCCTTACCTTAGGTTTCAAAATCATCCTGCACTTACACATAACATCCTGAATAATAAAATTAGATTAATTAATTACTTAATTAAGAACCTTTTAAATATATTTTTTATTTAATATAATTATATTATGTTCATTTAATACCGTTTTAATATGATATTAAGTTTAATTTTTTTGTTCTGAGGGCATTCGTTTCATGGTTTCATGTTCAGATCACTTGTGGATAATTATTGAATTTCTTGTCAAATGGGACTACAATTACAAAAGTGAAATGAAAAAATATTCATTTACTTAAAAAAAATTTAAATGGTTCCAAATATCTATATGTATTTTTACATATGTATGATTCAATTAGTATAAACATTATTGTTATATAGTTAGTTCATTTAGGAAATTTTTCCAACCATCATGAATTAGATATGTTTTATTTAATTAAAAGGTTATTAATACATTAAAAATCATGAAATAAGTTCAAATATACTTTTTATCATAATATTTAATAATAATAAAATTTATATAACCATCCTTAAAGGTAGTGTAGAAAAAAAAGTTCCTTGTTTATCGATGCGGTGAACCAACCATACTGTAAACAACGATTTCATTTTAGAATCAAATGAAGGACTGTAGAAATTGGATATTATGCCATAATAATAACATGATATTATATTTAGAATAATAATGATACTATTTATAGGTTTATGTACAACATATGGGGGTGTTATAAGAAGAATAAAATTAAAATAAGTTTAGTTGAGAATTTACCTCTCCCTTTGGTTCTCTCCTCTTATAATTCCCCTTAAGGATCCTTGGAATGGTATTTGGTGAGACCAGGGAATCTAGGGATGTGGAGAGATATAATAGGATATATTTGTTTAGTTTTTGGATAATATAAAACTCTTATAATGTGTTAGGATAAGGGGTGGTGATGGATGGTATTTATAAGGGGTTGAGAGGGGTGTTTTTTGAATATTATATTCATTGATTTATTATTTTGAATTAAGAATACCAATAGTGATGAATATTATGAAAATATATCAAAAATGGTGTGTGTTATTTAAAACTAATGGGTTCTTACATCATCCCATATGTAATAAATCATGTATTTAATTTTTAATGTTAAATACGGTGTTTTATCATATTTCACTATTCACCAAAAATTTAACTATTTTAGAAAAATAACAAAAATTAAACCTAACCATTTTTAGATGTATAAATTCAAAAAATGAATCCATTTTATTAAAATAATTTTATAAATATTAGAAATTTAATTTCTAATTAAAATACTTATTTATTTGAAAATTACCAATTTTAATATTATAATCAATTTTATAGCCCTTTAAAAAATTACTTATGGTCTCAAAAAATTATGTTATAATTATAATAAACCATAATATTAATTTATAAACCCTTTTTATGAAAATAAACTTTTTTTAAATCATTTTATTTGTTATGAAAATAAAACATTTATGTTTTACAAAAATACAAACACTTATTTTATCATTTTTGAAACATTTATTTACTTGTAACATGATATAATTATGTGTATTTTTATTTTATTAGATAAAAAATATTATTTTACACTTACATACGTGAGGATACTATTATAATGGTCAAGTTACTATTTCTAATGGTTATATTACAATTCCAATGGTTAGATTACTATTTAAATGTTTGTATTACTATTCCAACGATCAAACTTGTAATGGTCATATGGGTTCCCTAATTTTTAAAAATAACTAATATTTTATTCATTATTCATTCACTTATATTTTCTCTCAATGTTATATATATATATATATATATATATTCAAGATGAATATTGTATTACTAATATTTTTTTCATTTCTATAGTGTTATTCATGAGTGTAGTTATTCTGGTGGATCGAGCCAATATAAATTTTAATATTTTAATAATATTATTTTCTATTTATTATCCCATTATAATAATTTAAATTATTATATCCATATGTATTCTTTAAAAAAAGTTTAAATTAACAAAATTAAAAAAAAAATATCATGTGGTGCATGTGATCTCTATAATAAAACATTACTAAATATGACACAATTATATAATCAAAAGATGGATGTCATTGATAAAATTTTGAGTCATCACATTCTTCCCCCTTTAAAAATTTTCATCCTTAAAATTTTGTTTTATATACTAAGGTGAAAATAGTTGTGGGTAATTTTATTTTATTTCTTCCTCTAGTTCCCAAGTCCTCCTCATACTTATGGTTCTTCTATAGTACTTTGGAAATGTGAGTTGTCTTATTTTGTAGAACTTTGTCTCTATAGTCTAAGATATTCACTAATTTCTCCTCATAAGAGATATCATTTTCTAGTTTTACTACCTATGAACTCAATACATGTGAGTGATCTGGTATGTACTTTCTTAAAATGGATGCATGTAATACATTATGTGCTTGAGATAGGGTCAGTGGGAGTACTAGTCAATAATCCATAGATTTGATGTGGTCAATAATCTCAAATGGGATTATGTATATGTGACTTAGATTTCCATTATTCCCAAATCCCATGACTCTCTTCCATGAAAATATATAGAGTAAAATTTTATCTTCAACCTCAAATTCTAGGTCTCATTGATGATTTTTAGTATATATTTTTTGTTGAATTTGATCAGTATTGATGTTTTATTGAATGATCTTGATATTTTCTACCATTTCTTCAATATTTTTATATCCTAGCATCTTACATTCATAGGATTCATCTTAATACGCAAGTATTATACATATCTTCCCAGAAAAGGATTCATATGTAGCTATTTGTATACTTGAGTGAAAGCTATTATTGTATGATAACTCAACCAAAGTATGATACTGATCCCATCCTCCTTTATAGTCCATCGAAAATGATTTCAACATATCCTCATATGTTAGGATAGTATTCTCATATTGGCCATCATTTTGAGGGTGATAAGACTTACTGAAATTCAAATTATTTTTTATAGCATTATGAGTACTTTTCCAGAACATAGAATTAAACCTAGGATATTAATCAAATAAAATTGATAATGGTGTTCCATGCATCCTTGCCACTTCTCTTATGTGTATCCTTGAAATTTTATCAAGTAATAATTCCTCTCAAATATAAATCAAATTATAATTATTTTAATATTATCAATCATAACCCATATATAATTATTTCTTCTTAATATCTTTGGAAGACCATTGGCAAAATTCATGATGATATTTTCCCATTTCTATATAGGTATGGGTAACAGTTGCATCATCCCCTTGTACTTTTGACTTTCTACCTTCACTTTCTGACATACCAAGAACTTTGATCTATATTATGTGATATATTTCTTCATATTGTCCCATCAATAGTGATCTCAGATATCTCAATACATCTTCATGATCCCTGGTTGGAGGAAAAAGGTCAAGTTATGTGCATTATTCAACAACTCCTTTTTTATCTTAGGTTTTAATGGTTCTCATATTCATGGCCCAAATATAGCGAATCATTCTTTATTAATTTTGAACTCTAAGGATTTTGATTTTCTTATAGCTTCCACCTTATTCTAAATTTCCACATTATACCTTTGATCATCCTTTAACAACTCTGTAAGGGGTGGTTGAGCAATCATTTAAGAAAGGAATAATGATGTTCCTTCCTTTATGAATTCCATGTCAATCCTTTGAAATTATAAGAATATTGGATCCTTATCAATTATCATCATTGATAAGGTTATAGGATCCTTTCTACTTATAGTATATGTTATTTTATTCTCCTTCCCCAGATGGTAGTGGATTGATCAGTCATAATTCTTGATCAGTTTTAACAATATTCTATGATGCATATTAATCTCCTTCTATGTGAATATATACTTGAGAATCTTATGATCTATATATATTTTACACTTCACCCCAGAGTGATAATGATGTCAAATATTCAATGTGAATATCACTGTATGCAACTCCAAATCATGCATTGGGTAGTTCTTCTCAGGAACTTTTGACTAAATTGAGGCATAAGCTATCACTTTCTCATTTTTCATTAGTACAGATTCCGTGTACTTATTTGAAGCATCACTATATACCATGAAAGTTTCCCCACTTGAAGGTAGTTTAATTATTGGTGTAGTGATAAGCCTCTTTTTAAAATCCTTGAATATCTCTTTGGATTTAATGGACCAGACAAACTTTATTCTCTTCCAAATAATCATGGTTAGCAGGTTTTGTAAGAACCCGGATCTTCATTTCAGGTACGCCTTTCCTTTTTCTGGAGTTTTTAAGAAAAGTGAATTTTTTGGAAAATTTCGAAGTACACGCCGTGTACTTTCTGAGTACACACCATGTAAATTCTGAGTACACGCCGTATACTCTTCTCCGGCATGAAGCCATGTGTTGGTCGTGTCCGGACCACACACACGGTGTATAGGGGTGACATAGAGGCCGATTTTTTCGGAGTATAGAAAAACCTAGTATACGCCGTGTACTCTAAAAGTGCACGCCATGTACTTTTATTTTTTTCACTAAACAGATCGGGGTCACGCCTGATGCATAGAAACATTTTCTTCTAGGTCTCGTTCGTCTGAGAGCGACCCGTACGGCCAGATCTTCCCTGAGCTCCTGCCTCTCTTTCTGTTCTCCAATTCGAGCACGGTCGATTGCATTGGAAGCACAGCGGTGAGTTATTCCTTCTGCTTGAGCCTTGTTTTCCAATTCCTCCTCTTTCCCATGTTATCGTGGTTTATGTGTTTCGAGAGTTTTCTCAGATCTACGGTGTTATAGGGAGAATCAGTCATTATGGTTCAAGTATATCGATCTCCTAGGATCAAGGTAGGTGGTTTGTGCCTTTCTGTAGAAATTCGATGAGTATTTTGTGCAAATTCCACCAATACCCTTGAATGAGGTATTGCATGTTCCTGTTTTTTCCTTGTTGTATTACCTTCTTTGCTTGATTTCTTGAGTAGATGTAATTTCCTATGAATATGGTAGATTTTACTCTACCCTGGATGTTTTCCATGTTTGTTTTGCTTGTTGGCATTTTACCGGTTGTCATTCCTAGTTGTAGGATAGTGGAAATGTTTCTTTGTTATTCTGTTGAGCCTTAGAATGATAGCCAAGTAGTTCTTGAGGTTTATTTGGATGATACACGCACGCTGAGCATGTTAGTTTCACACAGGACTGTGAGAACCTAGTGTAGTAGACCACAGGGAGAATAGACGTAAGGGCTTCTCCAGAGTGTCTTTTAATACGATGTGAGACCACAGGGGGAATTGACGATGAGTTCTTCCTCACAGAGACTGTAGTTCCTCGACACAGGCCACAGGATGAATGAGATGTTGAGTGCTTCCCCAGAGAGCCTCTAGCACAATATGAGACTATAGGGGGAATTGACGGTGAGTGCTTCCTCAGAGAGTCTACTTTCTTAGCAGAACCAGAGGGGTGAGACCGTGTGTGCCTCCTAGAGGGTTTCTGATACTTGTAGGTTGAACCATAGGGGTTAGGCTGTGATATCTACTCAGAGGGTTACCTGTTTTTTTCTTTTTGCTGGCTATTTACTTGTGTACTTTCTATGCTAGAACTGTGGACTGTGATTGCTTTGTATTTCCCTGTTTACTGTTCTTGTATCTTACTTTCCATGTATTCATTGACTGTGGGGCATAGATCTTCAGGTGGTTTCCTACTGGGATTGTATCTCACACCCTGTTTGGGCCATGATTTTGGTCCCAAGCAGATTATGTTGTTGCAGGTATAGATAAGGGCAAGCGCCATTCTACTTCAGGTACCTGACTTGCTGGAGCTGGAGAGCATGGGACCGAGCCGAGGCTTGAGATGCTGAGAATTTTCTCTTCTTTTTTTCTTTTGTTGTTTCTTAAGTACTTGTTTTTAGTTTTATTTCAGCATGTTGGTTTGTTCACTACTTTCCATAGACATATGTACCATGTTTCATCATTATTATTTTATACATTACTTTCTCTGTTCAGTTCAGTTGTTGTATGTTGTTATTGTTTCCGCTATTGTGAATTGTTTTTCTTTCGCTGTATATGTTACTGAATGAGGGCATAGTTTCCCCACCGACTCACCAAGGCCATCGCTGCTAGTCAGCAGCCTCTGGTGTTTGGGGAAACGTGCTTGAGGTCATGTGGCAAACCGGGTACGGGGCACCAGTGGAGGGGCTCCGGATTCGGTTCGTTACAAATTTGTATCAAAGGAGTTCTTTTCTCTTTCTTTACTGTTTGGAGACTTTATCCAGGGATAGGACGGATTCGGTACTTGGTATTAATCTGTTCTCGGGATTAGCTAACCCGTGTACAGGGAAAATCCATACTACCTCGTTTATTGCAGTTTTCTGGTCTTAAGATTTTACAGTTAATATTACTTCACCTAGAGTGATTCACATTCTTTGTGTTGTTATTTTCTTGACGATTGTGGTTCTATTTCTGTCGCAACCTGATGAGATGAGGGTATTCCATCTCATGCATCATATAGGCACTTATAGAAATCACATGTCATGCATTCTTGCCATGCCATCTAGGGTGCATTAGCGATTTCATGCCGTTGTGATAGAATTTTTGTAGATTATGCATGCTGTTGTGATAGATGCTTGATAGAATCTCGGCTGCCTTGTTAGAGGATTTTTTTTTTCCTACCTTACTTAAATGGGCGCCAAGTTTTGATTCGCGGGGAGTATGGGCCCTCACGAATTGGAATTTGGAACTTCCTTCACTTGTTTTCTGTGTTTTCTGGAATTCTGTGCAGTTTCTGAGCTACTGCCCAGAAAAACCCAGAATACACGACGTGTACTTTTCTGATACACGCCATGTAGTTTTCAGGTCGTGTCACTGACCGTGTGAGAAGAAACATGCTGTCATGAGAATAACTTCAGGAACACGTCGTGTACGGATGGTACACATCATGTAGTTCGGAGCCGTGTACCCGGCCGTGTCACTAACAACACGGGTTGGGGAAGCTTGAGTAGAACACGCTGTGTTGTAAAGGAACATTCCGTGTAGTTCTGTCTAGGTACCCAGCTGTGTCACAAACAACACGGGTCGGCGTAACCTTCTCTTAGACACACCGTGTGTTTTTGGGCACACGCCGTGTAGTATTGTTTAGGTACCTGGACGTGTCACGAACAACATGGGACGGTGTCACCTTCACCTATACACGTCATGTTTGTTCGGAACACATCGTGTAAGGTTCAGCCGTGTAGACGATCGTGTGTTTAACAAACACGGGTCGCCGAAGCCTTGTCTAGTACATGTCGTGTGTGTTAAGAACACACCGTGTAGTCTCGAGTTAAGTAGGACCGTGTGGGTTAGCCGTGTAAAGAGACTCGGGCATGGGAATAGTTTTCAAGTACACAATGTGTGTTGGGTAAACACGCCGTGTAGTTTTAGGTGTTACACGGCCTGTAGGGTAGGGGTACATGCCCATGTCAGTGGCTTAAGAAGACACGTTGTGTAGTTTTTATACATGCTGTGTAGTCGTGTTTGGTAAACTTTTGTGTTTTCCTTCCCCTATTCCTATTTTTTACTCTTGTGTTTGTGGTCCTTGTTTTATAATCTAAGGTGTGCTTTTTATCTTTCAGAGCTATGCCTCCGAGACATCCTCCAGTTGTACGTCTGTTGTCAGGCAGTGATCAGATGCCAGATATGGCTGATCAGGGACTTCATGTCGATCCTCCAGTTGAACCAGCCTTGTAACCGGTTGTCATACCAGTTATAGGCACTGATGCGCAGTTCAGGGAAGGTTTTCTGAGGATGATGCAGACCTTCCAGGGAGCACTGCCTCCTACCTCGACTATGGTAGACTTGACGTGGGTTTTTCAACAGTAGCATCCTCCCACGTTCTCGGGGGAGGGAGGACCTCAGGCTGTAGAGTCATGGCTGGAAGCCATGCTGACTATCTTCGAGCATTTGGAGATGCCTCCAGAGAGGCGGGTCAAGCTCACTACCTACATGCTCCGAGACTCCACCAAGATGTGGTGGGATATGATCTCACAGGTGGGTCATCAGCAGGTCATGGCCTGGGAGGAGTTCCAGCGCATGTTCTACGACTACTTCTACCTGGAGACCCTGAGGGCCGATCGAGCCCAGGAGTTCATGAGCTTAGAGCAGGGTACTCTTTCTGTCATGGAGTATTCCTCTCGTTTCACCGAGCTACAGTGTTTCACACCCCTCCAGAATGGGAGTGGTGTGTTCTTGGTATGGAAGTTCAAGGATGGTCTCAGGCGGGAAATCTACTCACAGGTGAATATCTTCTAGTTGACTTACATCACTTCCATTGTCAACTAGGCACTGATTGTGGAGCGCAATCTGAGGGACTCTAGAGCTACGAGCCAGGGCGGTTCTGCTTCTAGAGCTAGTTTGCCTCCTGATGACAGCAAGAAGTTCCATAGAGATTCTATGTATGGTACTCTGAGGAAGCATGATGCATCGTCAGGCAGCCAGGTGGTATGATACCAGTGTGGCCGGTCAGGGAAAACGAGGCCGCAGTGCCAGAGAGACCCCATGGAGTGCCGATCTTGCAGCAAGATGGGTCACCTTCAGCGATTCTGCCAGGTTTTCTTACCAGAAGCTGGTGACCGGGGTTCTTCCATGACTCCTCGTTCAGGAGAAGCACCACCAGTTTCTCATCAGTCGGGAAACTGGAGTTCTTTCAGCCATTCGGGTCGAGGTGGAGGTTGAGGCCGTGGCGGTCAGCCACCATTCCCTCAGCACTAGCAGGTAGGTTTAGCTCAGAGTGGTCAGCCAGGGGCATAGGGTCGCGGTGTAGGCTAGTCTTTCGCCGTGGAGCAGACCTATCAGGAGCAGGATCCCGTCCATTCTACAGTTTGAGGTACGGTTTTAGTAGCCTCATTTTTATCTTCAGCTCTTTTCGATACTGGTAGTTACGCATAGTTTTATTTCTGTTGCTGTTGTAGAGAGCATTGGGCTCTGTGTATTTTCTTCTGCTAACTCGTTGACCCTAGATAAACCTTTGGGGACAAGGACATCTAGTGTGCGCCAGTGTAGAGAGTGCCCTCTTGAGGTTGTAGGGTATCGTTTCTTATGGGATCTCTATGTCCTAGATATGACAGGCTATGATGTCATTCTTGGGATGGACTGGTTAGTTCCCTTCCAAGCATTTGTCGACTGTTATCGCCGCAGAGTGAGTTTTGTTTCACCATAGGGTGAATCTTTTCTTCATAGAGGCGAATGGGATGTTCAGGCAAGTCGAGCAGGACTCGAGCATCATGGGATAGGAAGGGTGACAGTCCAGATTGATAGTCTTTATCTGGATGATCAGGGGACTTCACAGTTGGACTTTCCTCTAGTGGTGGATCGTTTCACCGACATCTTTCTAGAGGACTTTTCGGGTTTTCCTTTGGAGCGTGAGGTAGACTTTTCTATTCAGATCATGTCAGGAGAAGCACCGGTGTCCATTCCTCCTTATAGGATGGCTACACCTGAGTTGTAGGAGCTCAAGAAGAATTTGGAGGAGTTGTAGGCAAAGGGTTTCATCCAAACCAGTACTTCTCCTTGGGGTTCGCCTATCCTGTTTGTGAATAAGGAATACGGTACCCTTAGGCTTTGCGTGGATTATCGGAAGCTGAACCAGTTGACGGTCAAGAACTGATATCCCTTTCCAAGGATTGATGACCTCTTTGATCAGCTTCGAGGAGCCCGGGTGTTCTCAAAGATCGACTTGAGGTCCGGTTATCATTAGTTGCGTGTTAGACCATTAGATATACCTCTGACCGCCTTCAGGCGCATGTATGGTCTATACGAGTATACAGTCATGTCGTTCGGTCTCACGAACATGCCTGCAGTTTTCATGGCACTGATGAACCGAGTGTTCCATCCTTACTTGGATTCCTTCGTTGTGGTCTTCATGGACGATATCTTGGTGTACTCTCACACTCGACACGACCATGCCACACATCTTGAGATCATTCTGAGTACACTGAGAGAGCATCGGCTTTATGCTAAACTCTCGAAGTGCCACTTTTGGATGGATCAGATTCACTTTTTGGGTCACGTCATCTCAGAGGCAGGAGTATCTGTGGACCCAGAGAAAGTGAGAGTTGTAGTCTCCTGGGAGCATCCGAAGAATGTTTTTGAGGTGCGGAGTTTCCTAGGGCTGGATGGATACTACAGACGCTTCATTCAGAACTTCTCGCGCCTAGCAGCACCATTGACAGGTCTGACCAAGAAGGGGGCGAAGTTCTAATGTTCAGATTCTTGTGAGTCATCCTTTCAGGAGCTTAAGGGAAATTTGACGTCAGCACCGATACTAGTCTTGACAGATCTAGGCAAGATCTATACAGTATATTGTGATGTTTCAGGTATCGGGCTAGGAGCTGTTCTTATGCAGGGAGATGGAGTCGTTGTGTAAGGGTCTCGGTAGTTGAGGCCACATGAGAGGAACTACCCGACGCACGATCTGGAGTTGGCAGCTGTTGTTCATTCCTTACGCTGTTGGAGACATTATCTTATGGGAGAGCACTTTGTGGTCTTCACTGACCATAAGAGTCTTAAATATATCTTCACTCAGCATGATCTGAATCTAAGGTAGCGTAGGTGGGTTGATTATCTTCAGTCTTTTGATTTCGATCTTGCCTATACGCCAGGAAAGGGAAACGCAGTGGCAGATGCGTTGAGCAGGAGAACTCAGATTCAGGCAGTTCAGGAGGCTAGCAGTGAGTGGCAGCTTATGGATCTGTTCTCTGAGATGCATCTGGAGGTGCACGACAGACAGGGACAGACCTTCATATCTTCTGTAGCTGTTACCTCCACGCTACTTGATCGGGTACGGATGAGGCAGCTGTCAAACTCAGAATGCTTAGTCCTGTGGGAGAGTGTGTTAGGAGAGGACCCTCTTCCTGGATGGACAGTGGGCGAGGATGAGATCTTGCATTTCCAGAGACACGTATGGGTGCTAGAAGACATACGCGAGGATCTGATGCGGGATTTTCATTCCTCAGTTTGGGCAGTTCATCCTGGCGTCACCAAGATGTATCGGGACCTTCATCTCCGGTATTGGTGGCCAGGTATGAAGAAAGATGTTGCTGGTTTTGTCATGAGATTCTCTACTTTTCAGCAGGTGAAGGTGGAGCATTAGCGACCAGAAGGCCTTTTACAGCAGTTACCCATTTCGGAGTGGAAGTGGAATGATGTTACGATGGAATTTGTGACCGGGTTACTGAGGTCACCTCGGGGGAACGATGTTGTTTGGTTTTTCGTCGATAGGCTCACGAAGGTTGCTCACTTCTTACCAATCAAGGAGACCTTCAGTGTCAATGATTTGGGACGACTGTACATCAGAGAGATCGTTCGTATGCATGGAGTTCCACACTCTATTGTTACAGACAGGGATGCGCACTTTACATCTCGGTTCTGGCAGGGACTTCAGAAGGCTTTGGGTACCTAGGTACTTCTGAGTACGGCATACCATCCCCAGACTGATGGCCAGTCTGAGCGCACGATCCAGGTGCTTGAGGATATGATTTGAGCTTGCATCCTAGACTTTGGTGGTTCTTGGGAGAAGCATATCCCTCTGGTGGAGTTCGCCTACAACAACAGTTTCCAGGAGACCATTCAGATGGAACCATATGAGGCTTTGTACGGTAGGCCATGTCGATCACCCTTATGCTAGCTGGAGGCAGGAGAGGCAGCTTTGCTGGGACCTCGTCTTGTTCAGGAGACTTCATAGCAGATAGAGCTGATTCGGAAAAGGATGGATACAGCACAGTCTCGACAGAAGTCTTATGCTGATCAGCAGAGATGACCTTTGGAGTTTGAGGTCGGGGATCAGGTTTTCCTGCATGTCGCACTGAGGTTGGGACACAAGAGGATTCGGAGACAGGGTAAGCTTTCACCACGGTACGTCAGGCCGTTTGAGGTTTTGGAAAGAGTTGGTCTGGTTGCCTATCGGTTGCAGTTACCCCAGAGGTACCGGGCCATGCACACCGTCTTCCACGTCTCTTAGCTCTGACGTTACTTTTTAGACCCATCTCATGTCTTTCAGCCTAAGGAGGTTGAGCTCGAAGCAGATGCATCGTTTGAGGAGCATCCCATCCGGATTGTCAATCGTAGTACGAAGGTCCTCTGTGGGCGGTATGTCCCTCTTGTACGGGTGCTATGGAATCATGGGAGAGTACAGGACGAGACCTGGGAGAGAGAGGTCGATGTATGATCGCTGTGGCCAGAGCTGTTCAGGGTTTCTTCTTCTACGCCACACTAGGGAAATTCGGGGACGAATTTCTTTAAGGGGGGAAGTTTGTAAGAACCCATATCTTCGTTTCAGGTACACCTTTCCTTTTTCTGGATTTTTTAAGAAAAATGAAGTTTCTGGAAAATTTCGAAGTACACGCCATGTACTTTTTGAGTACACGCCATGTACTCTTCTCTGGCTCAAAGTTGTGTGATGGATGTGTCCGGGACACACACACGGTGTGTAGGGGTGACGTAGAGGCTGATTTTGGTGGAGTACGGAAAAACCTAGTATACACTGTGTACTCTAAAATTACACGTCGTGTACTTTTCTTTTTTTCACTAAACGGCACAGAAACACCTTCTTCTAGGTCCCATTCGTCCGAGAGCGACCCGTATGGCCGGATCTTCCCCAAGTTCTCGCCTCTCCATCCGTTCTCCGATTCGAGCACGGTCGATTGCATTGGAAGCGCAGTGGTGAGTTCTTCCTTCTGCTTGAGCCTTGTTTTCCAATTCCTCCTCTTTACCATTTTATAGTGGTTTACATGTTTTGGAAATTTTCTTAGATCTACGAAGTTCTAGGGAGAATCAGTCGTCATGGTTCAAGT
This sequence comes from Viscum album, assembly GCA_963277665.1. Taxonomy (NCBI): domain Eukaryota; kingdom Viridiplantae; phylum Streptophyta; class Magnoliopsida; order Santalales; family Viscaceae; genus Viscum; species Viscum album. Next base: position 1,534,655,680 of record OY728142.1, on the reverse strand, counting down.
AAATAGATCTCCTAGGATCGAGGTAGGTGGTTTGTGCCATTCTATAGAAAGTTGATGATTATTTTGTGAAAATTCCACTAATACCCTTGAACGGGGTATTGTGTGTTCCTATTTTTCCCTTGTTGTATTTTCTTTTTTTCTTAATCGCTTGAGTAGATGTAATTGCCTGTGAATATGGTAGATTTTACTGTACCCTGGATGTTTTCCATGCATGTTTTTCTTATTGGAGTTTTACCGGTTTCCATGCCTAGTTGTAGGATAGTGGAACTGTTGCTTTGTTATGTTGTTGAGCCTTAGAATGATAGCCAAGTAGTTCTTGAGGTTTACTTGGATGATACACGTGCGTTGAGCATGTTAGTTTCACACAAGACTGTGAGAACCTAGTTTAGTAGACCACAGGGAGAATAGATGTAAGGGCTTCTCCAGAGTGTCTTATAATACGATGCAAGACCACAGGGGGAATTGACGATGAGTTCTTCCTCAGAGAGTCTGTAGTTCCTCGACGTAGGCCACAGGGGGAATGAGACGTTGAGTGATTCCCCAGAGAGCCTATAGCACGATATGAGACTATAGGGGGAATTGACGGTGAGTGCTTCCTCAGAGAGTCTACTTTCTTAGCAGAACCAGAGGGGTGAGACTGTGTGTGCCTCCTAGAGGGTTTCTGGTACTTGTAGGTTGAACCATAGGGGTTAGGCTGTGAGAGATACCTAGAGGGTTACCTATTTTCTTCTTGTTGCTGGCTGTTTACTTGTGTACTTTCTATGCTAGAACTGTGGACTGTGATTTCTGTGTATTTCCCTGTTTACTGTTCCTGTACCTTACTTTCCATGTATTCATTGACTATGGGGCACAGATCTTCATGTGGTTTCCTACTGGGAGTGTATCTCACACACTATTTGGGCCATTCTTTTGGGCCCAAGAACATTATGTTGTTGCAGGTATAGATAAGGGAAAGAGCCCTTCTACTTCAGGTACCTGACTTGCCGGAGCTGGAGATCATGGGACCGAGCTGAGGCTTGCGATGCTGAGGAGTTGCCCTTCTGTTTTTCTTTTGTTGTTTCTTTAGTACTTGTGTTTAGTTGTATTTCAGCACGTTGGTTTGTTTACTGCTTTCTATAGACATATGTACCGTGTTTCATCATTATTATTTTATACATTGCTTTCGATGTTCGGTTCAGTTGTTGTATGTTGTTATTGCTTCTGCTATTGTGACTTGTTGTTCTTCCGCTGTATACGTTACTGAATGAGGGCATAGTTTCCCCACTGACTCACCAAGGCCCTCGCTGCTATTCGGCAGCCTCTGGCGTTTGGGGAAACGTGCTTGAGGTCATGTGGCGAACCGGGTATGGGGTACCAGTGGAGGGGCTCCAGATTAGGGTTGTTACAGGTTTGATAATTACAAGAAGTTTCTCATGAATTTTTGGTAATACACATCTAGTCCAAAGAAACTATAGATATACATTATATATTTTGGTATGGTCCACTCCAAAATTTACTTTATCTTATGAGGATCCATATATATTACTTTGTTGGTGATAACAGGCCCCAAGAATGATATTTCCTCCATTTAGGACTCACATTTATTATACTTTTCATATAGTTTCTCCTTTCACAAATTATTTAGCATATTATTAAATTACTCCTCATGATACTCCTTACTTTTAGAGTATATTATAATATCATCCATAAATACTACCACAAATTTTTCGAGGTAATCTCTAATGATTCTATTCATCAAGTCCATGAATATTGTTAGAGAATTAGTGAGTCCAATGGTAATTACTATAAACTCATAGTGATTTCACCTTGTTCGAAAGGCTTTACTAGGTATATATTCCTTTTTCACCTTTAATTAGTGATATCTTGACTGAAGGTCCATATTAGAGATGTATTGGGCCCCATGTAGATGAATGAACATGTCACCAATTTGTGGCAGGGGATACTTGTTCTTTATCATGATTTTGTTGAGTTAATGATAATAAATGAAGAGTCACATTGACCCATCCTTACTTTTGATGAAGAGGACTGGTGAACCCTATGGTGAATCACTAGGGTATATAAAACACTTTTCTAGATTCTCTTGTAACTTTTTCTTCAATTCCTCCAACTCAATGGTGTCCATTGTGTAAGGAGTATTATATATGGGTAGGGCTCTAGGTATAAGTTCAATTAAGAAATCATCCTCTCAGAGAGGAGTAATACTAGGAAGATATTTAGGGAAAAAATTAGTATAGTCCTTCATAATGGTAATATCTTCAAGAATTATTATCTCATTTTTTTCAATCATTTGAGCTAGATATGCTTTCTCATAGGGAAATAATATGCATGCTTTATAAGAATATTAAAGAGGGTATTTATCCACTTCCTTACACTTGTATAGAATCATATGATGAATCAGGATGTGATTATTGATCTCTATCTCCCAAAATTTGATGTTGGATTTATATAAGTGTAGTCAATCCATGATAAATATATCATATAATTCCACTAAAGGAAGTCTAACTAGATTTTCTAGTAGGTTCAGTCCACAGACATTAAGCAGTGAGCATTTGTATACTTGGGATGAAAACATTTCCCTATTTTTTATTCTCATAGATAGCTAAAACCCCATGTTTTGAGGTGGTGTTTGAATAGATCTATTAAACTTTCATGATATGAAAGAATGTGTAGAACCAAAATAAAATAGAACATTTAATATTCTTGAATTAATAACCAGCGTACCTGTCACCACATCATTTTCAGGATTCACATTAGTAATGTTGATAATATATTCCCTTTATTTCTATTTAGTCCTTAGAGGTTATGGTCGAAGATTGTTTCTAATAAACCTTCACTTATGGTATTGTCCTACATAATATAGATGTTCCTTGTAGTTGAAACACTATACTATAGGCTGATTGTTGATCAGAACCTTTTTTTCTTCCACCGCATTAATGGGAATATTCATATCCCTTCAGCATTGATTAGCCCAATGACCCTCTTTTATAAATTTTAATCATCTCTTGGTTACCTTAATACATATTTTGAGATACTTCTTCCCATGATTTTTTAAAATGAAAATTTGGGTTCTCTTTCCTCCATGATATTTATCCATTGATCCTCCCAAATTATACTCCATTTTATACTTTTTGTCTCTAACCCCATGAGACCACTAAGAGTATATAGTATCCATATCAACCTTAAGAAAAAAATATTAAATCTCTTCATAGTTATCAAAGTCATGAATCTCTAAAAAAATTATAGACTCATATTTAATCAACTAAAGAAATGGTACACCTTACTTTTAGTGCTGATGAAAAAGTTAGAGGTGTGTTATGAAATCCTTGTGAAGTTTTCCTTATATTCCTCGATAGAATCATATTCCTTTTTATTTAGTCTAAGAAAATCCCTATCCATTTTAAGATAGAGGGTTCCATGTAAATATTTATTGAAGATTATTTTTTTGAATCATTCTCATTCCATAAAATTTATTTCCTCCATGGGATTTGTGTTCTTGATCAGTTTCTTCCACTAATCGGCTTCCCCTTCAAGATGATAGATAGCTAGTATGAATTTATCTTATTATGAGTGTTAGATAATAGATAATATATTTTCAATATAGTTAATCCATTTTCCCATGATGAGGGGGTTACAAATCCACTAAAGGTAAGATGCATTTATCACATAAAGTACTTGACCACAACTTTCTATTTCTTAAGAGAAGGAGGTTGTTCCACATGATTCATGTTATTATTGATAACTTAAGGAATTTGAGCTACTAATTCCATGAAGTTCCCATATCCCACTCCCATAAGTTTGGGAATATATTTGGGGTAATCATCATAATGCTTATCACATTGCTTTTTGGCGTAATTCCTCCTATTTCCCATCATTAACTAAAATAAAGAGAAATTTGGTATGAGAATACTCAAACAAAAAAAACTATAAAAGTGAAACTATGAACATATAATGATTAACCTATAAATGACATGAATGTCCTAACTTATGAGTCTCTAGGTTTAAATTTAGGTTATCGATGGTAAGTTTCCTATCAGGTTTTATAACCTAATAATATATTTAATTCCTTCATAATGGTTTATAAAGAGTTTGTGAATTTACCAAAGCATAGCCCCCAAGAGTATCAAAATAGGTTTGAAGTATGGCATCTTTTTCATGAAATAAGTATAGGCTAAGTTAATACCCAAAAATCATTTTTATGGTTATTACCCCAAGGTAAATCTATTCTAGAGCCATATACACTTGTAACATATAAATATAGATTTTATTGCTTGGAAACCACTCGTTTTATACTTCGCAAAAATTTCAAGATATCTTCTTATACTTAGAATTATACCTAGGGTTCTCACTAAAGTATTCTAGTCCTAATATACAAAAATAACTAGAACTTTTCTATGATACCAACTATAGTGACCCAGGTCTTTTACACATATCATTACATGATTTCAAATATAAATATCCAATAAATGAAACCCATAGATCGAGAGGCCTAGTGTCTTTGGAATACTAGGTTCATAATACATCAAAATGGGACTAAAAAACATAATATTTATTTTATTCTCTATAATGATATTATAAATACCTTTTAACTCATAAAATTTCATAGGATAACCTAGGTAATACATAAACAAAAAGGATGAGCTATAAATCCCGGTAAGAGAATAAATATGATGAAGAGGCATACCATATGAGTCAAAAGGCATAACATGATGTCATAAAAGAAAAGGCTCGTGAATAATAATATGGAAGAATGATGTAAATAATAAGGAATTATAACATCATATATTCATAAGAATGTGGAAGTTACATAAAACATTACATAAGAATAAGTCAATGCTAACTTCCAAGACAACACCACATGATGGACAAAGCCTCATCATGGATTAGGTTTACTCCCTAGTACCATACATATTGTCTCATGAGACATAAAAATTACCCAATTAATTGGATTTATATTTTGGTTCACCCAAAATAACATGAAAATGCTTATTTTTTCAATAATTGTAAATCATATGCAACTCAAAAACATAATAATTACTCATGGAAATAAATGGTTTTCATAATCATGTCTTATATAATAACTAGATGGTGTATCATAATGGTTTCATGAAATAAGGAATTAAAAAATTCTTAGACATAAATAGGTAAAAAAAATAATCATATATCATGAAAAATTATTTCCAAATTAAGTGAATATGTGAAAAGTTGTGGATAGGTAACTTTAGAAATGTGTCACTTAAACAGGGTTTTGGGAAAAGGGTAAAAAGTCTTTAAATAGGGGAAAGATAATATTGATTTCCATAAAAAAATGAACTAAAATAATTTTTAAATAATATAATAATTAATTTTATAAATAATTCATGACTTAAAACATTTTGTATAGTGGTACATGAAATGTGGTAAGAAATAGATAAGTTCCCTTTAATCGAGTTTTCTTATCAAATGAAAATGATAATGGAGCCTTTAAAACATGTATATCCCCATTAAGAAAAAATGAATTAAAATAGGTATATATGTATAGTAAATATATATATATATATATATATAATATATAATAATTAAATAATAATAATAATATAGAGATAATTGGGTAAAAATATATAAATCATGTCCTAAAGAAAATAGGGTTGTTTGAAGTGATCTCTTACCTTAGGTTTTAGAATCGTTATACAATTTCACATAACATCATGATTAATAAAATTAGATTAATTAATTAATTAATTAAGAACCTTTTACATGTAAATTTTATTTACAATAATCATATTATGTTTATTTACAACCATTCCAATGAGATATCATCTATAATTTTATTGTTCTGAGGGCGTTAGTTTCATGGTTTCAAGGTTGGATCACTTGTGGAAAATTATTGAATTTATTATAAAATGGGACTAAAACTTCAAAAGTAAAATGAAATAATATTAATTTCATTATATAAATTTAAATATTCTCAAATATTCATATGTGTTCCAGTATATTGATGATTCGTTTAGTATAAACATTATTGTTATACAGTTATTTCATTTAAGCAGTTTTACCGACCATCATGAGCTAGATTTGTTTTATTTAATTAAATGGTTATTAATACAATACAGACACATGAAATAAATTACAATATACTTATTATAATAATATTTAACAATAATAATATTTGTATAGCCATCCTTGAATATGGTGGAGAAAAAAAAGTATGTTGTTTTAGGAGGTGGTGAACCAACCATATTGTGAGTAACATTTTCATTTTAGAATCAAATGAAGGGAGGGTAAAAGGTGGATATTCCACCATAATAATAAAATATAATTATATTTAGGATACTTATGTTACTATTTATAGGTATATGGAAATAATATGGATTTGGTAGAAGAAGAATAAAATTAAAATAAGTCAAGTTGAGAATTTACCTCTCCCTTTGGTTATCTCCTCTTAGACTGCCCCTTAAGGATCCTTAGAATGGTATTTGGTGAGAATATAGCTTCTATGGATGAGGGGAGAGTGAATAATAGATATTTTAATATATTTTTGGTAATTTAAAAAGCTTATAAGGTGTGGGTAAGAGTGATGAGGGGTAGTATTTATAAGGGGAGAAGAGGGGTGGTTTTTGAATATTATATTCATTGGTTTATAGTTTTAGCTTAATACTACCAATAGTAATGAATATTGTGACCATATGTATTAAATATTTTATTTTATTTTTAAATAATGGGTGCATATTTCATCCCATGTGAAACAAATCATTTATTTAACTTTTAATAGTAAATAGAGTGCTTGTCATATTTCACTATTCACCGAAAATTCGACTATTTAAGAAAAATACCAAAAAATCACTCTGACTATTTTACAAAGTGTAAGTTCAAAGAAATTAAATCCATTTTATGGAAATAATTTTCAAAATATGATAAATTTAATTTTTTATTAAAATCCTTATTTATCTGAAAAATATCAATTTTAATATTATTATTAATTTTTTAACCCTTTGAAATTTTACTTATTGTCTTATAATATTATATTATCATTATAATAAAAATTAATATTAATTTATAAAAACATTTTATAAAAATAAACTTTATTTTAAATTATTATATTTGTAAAGAAAATAAAACTTTTATGTTTTATAAAAAATACAAACACTTATTTTATCATTTTTGAAACATTTATTTACTTATTTCATGATATAAATATATCATTTTTTAATTTTATAAGATAAAAAAATATTTTTTTTACACTTCCATGGGTGAGGATACTATTCTAATGGTTAGGTTACTATTCCTAATGATCATATTACTATTCCAATGGTCATATTATTATTCCAACATGCAGATTACTATTATAATAGTTAGATTTTTAATAGACATACAGGTTACCTACTTTATATAAATACCACATATTTCATTTATTATTCATTAACTTATATTTTCTATAAAGGTTATATATATTTTAATTTACAATATGAATATTTAATTGTTAATATTTTTTTTCATTTTTATAATTTTGTTCGTGAGTGGGTTTATTTTGGTGGATTGAGCATATCCAAACTTTTATATTTTAGTTATCTTATTTTCTATTTTTTATTTCATTGTAATACTCTTAATTATTATGGACATAATTATTCTCTAAATATAATGTTCAAATTAATATAATAAAAAAATTATTTTATCATGTGGTGCATATTCTCTATATAATACTACATTCCTCAATATGATATAATTATGTAATTATTAATAGAATTCAATTGTTTAAATTATGGGTTGTTACATCCTCCCTACTCAAGAGCAGCCTCACTCTCTCCTCAAGTTGTGATGACTCGTGCAGTCTCAATGCATACTTTATAGACACTATGTATTTAATATAGTCAATCTTCCTTCTATGACCATTTATGGTCATGGTCAAGGTCTCTCTTGTGGTTTCCCAGGGCTAGTCTATTTTTTGGATAAGTTAAATTGACTCTTACACAGTTAAAGTATGGTATTAAAAGATGACTATTATGAAATTCATAAGATTTATTCCACTCCTCCCAGCCACTCATGCATGGGTGAATTGGATTAATCATACATAGTTTTCCAAATATCAAATCCTATAATGAAACTCACAAAATAAACTTCAAATTAAAGCAGTTCAAACTTTTAGATACATTCCAAGAACATTCTATACTTTTCAACCTTTTCTTTTATTTTTCTAATTACAATATTTATGGAACATATAACTTGGAATAATATTCAAACATTCCAAAATATTTTCCATCATCTTAATGTTAATTTAATATTCCAAAGGCAGTATTATAATTTTCATAACAACCCTTCCAAGGTTTAATGCATTACTTTAATCCTTTCTTCAATCATCGACACACTAGAATAGGAACTCTATGATTATTATAGTATTAATAAATTAAACCAAATTACAAGAAATTATTTATTTCAAACATATTTAAAACATCTTTATCATCATTATATTCATCCTTATTGGAAACAAATAAAACCATTGACATGGGTTCTTCACAAAGGTTGGTTGGTGTGAATACCTATGAATAAAGAAAGTGGGTGCTTGTTAAATATGGTTGGTGTCATGCATTGTAACCTATTTGGTTCCAATATAAAGGTTTCAAGGCTATCCTTTTTCTTTGGTTGATTATTGATAATAAAATATTAATCATATGTGTGGGGTATAACAACCACCATATACCAAGGACTAGCTTACACATTATAAGGGAACCTTGTAAATCATTATGTACCTTTGTTCTTGTGTGTTCCTAATTTTATTAAATTGTTAAGGAATGTTTTTTTTTAATATTTTTTTGTATAATAATTGATAAAATTTCCCTAAATTCATCTTTATATAAATATTTAATTGAAAAATGTGTTTTGAGCTTGAATTTGGAAATTGCATGAAAATTATGTTTTTACTATTTTAAATTCACCATAGTAATATTATCATAACATTTTCTAGGTGTATAATTTTTAATTGAAATTTTATGGTTGTATTATTAAATAATTTATATGAATGTTTCATTTAGATCATGCCATCTAGATCTCACGTTTGTAGGGTTGAAAATGGGCATCAATATAGAGCTAGACAGAATTTGACGGAATATAAACCATCTCACTATTAAAACCATAAATTATTAATTAATGCTTGTATTCAATTTAAATTTTTAGAGGTATTAAAGAAATATATTTTGAAACATTTCATTAAATATAAGTGATACCTAGTTCTCATGATAAATTTGTTGAAAATGCATTTCAACATGAAGTAAATTTTGGAGGCAAAATGATTCATGTACCCTTTTTGTAATTTCAAATCCTAACCCTCCAACACTCAATTTAAATTGGATTTTAGCTCTTTAGAAGATTTCTTTGAATATTTATGAAGGTTTTAATAAAATTAATGGTTCAATTTCACTCCTTAACTAATTTTATGAAGGAATCATTTGTGCAAGGATCGCTTCCAATAAGGCACTTCTCTTCTGCTTCTACTTTTGGTTTCATTTATTTTGTGCTTATAACCGATCTTTTTATTCAATAAACATTCTATGTTATTAAATTTTTATATTTTTATTTTTATTCTTGTTTCTATATTATAATATTGGAGATGATATTTTTGTGTTACCCTTTCAATTCATTACTTATGAAAAATTTATTCACAATGACAACCCCGCCCATGGAAGAATGATTTCATTCATAGTCGATCTAATACATACTCCCTTAATTAATTTGTTTTGAATACATGAAAAAATTATGATTCATAATTTTTTATCAATTAATTGAGTTTTATTTTATAAGGAACTAAATCTATTTTCACTTGACCATGAGTTCACGCTTGTGTGAATTTTGATATAGAAACTTTAATCTCTAAATAAAATTAACTTGGTATAGAATTTTAGGGTTAAATTTTAATAACCAAACTCAATTAATTATAATTTATAGAGAATATATTATACTATAATTATCTATTTACAATAATTTGTCTTTGTGATCACAAATTAAGGTGTTGTGAATGGAAATACCAAAGTAAATCTAGGGCTCATTTCTTCCAATATTTGTGGTTGTGTTAATTTTAGTAGGGTTTTGGGGTTGAAAAGATTAAGGGATAAAAATTAAATATATTTTAATAACATTTTATAATGACAAATAAATAGTTAATGGATAGATTATATTGATTGTGTCTTCTCATTTTTGTGTTTTTAAAGAAATTTCCACTTTAATTGTTTCTCTCTTCTTATTTTGTTTTTTGTTCAAAAATAAATTAATCAACCACCCCCCCCCCCACCCAAAAAAAACTTTTTCATTATTTTAAAATCTTTTATTTGTTCTTTTTCAATCCTTATAGTGGTTTTTTAATTAACTTACACCTCAATATATATGACCTAGGTCAGCCACTCTGATGCACTTAATAAAAAAATAACAATTGATTTGAGATTGTGTACGACAACACTCATGAAATTGGTGTCATTGTCAGGGAGAAAATTTTTTTCTCAAACCTCTTTTGGGTAAGTTATTTATTTTTCATTCTTATTATGTTTATTTTATTCTCCTTCTAATTATTTTATTTTATTCCTTCCCCAAATATTCTTTTTCATACCATAAATTGAAGCCTCATTTTATGATATTATGGTCAACTTTTTTCTCTCTCTAATTGATGAAATGATATAATTTGGATGTTCATTTTAATTTAAACCATAAGGTTGAATGATTCTTTAGGGTTAGAATTAGACAATCACAAAATTTAGGAAGTTTTAAAATTCCTACATTTCATTAATTTCAACATTATGATAGTATTGATCTTAGTAGCTCATCTCAGACAAAAACTGATTTTTTAAAAATGGACACAAACAATAATGAACATGAAAGAACCATTCGAGATTTGGCTACACCTGATGATAATTATCAACAAAAATTAATTTCATATCTAGATCTTGAATAATATTTTGAGCTAAAACATGGGTTCATTCACCTTATACCTAAATTTTATGGACTCTATGGTGAGGATCCAAATAAACATCAAAAATATATGATGTATATATTAAGTTAATTACCATTCTCAATTGATGGAACAACAAAATATTGGATTTATTAACTATAACCAGAAGATTCCACATCTTAGAATGATTTGAAGCATATTTTTTTACAGAGATTATTTCTAGCATCAATGACCATAGAGAATCAAAAGTATATCTTTAGAATCAAGAAATCATAAGAAGATTCAATGTATGATTACTTAGTGTAGTTCAAGAAGTTATGTGAAAGATTACCACATCACCTAATCAGTGAGAAACTCTTTATACAATACTTATATGAAGTTCTCACTCATATGGAGAGGATCATGTTAGATGTGGTGGAAGGATAATCATTGGTTGAAAAAACTCTGATGGATTCTAAATCATTAATTGAAAGGATGGCACAAAACTACCTATAATTCAATGATTGAGGTATAATGACTATAAGAGGAGTACATCATGTAAGTCCCTCTTCTCTTAAAAATCATTTAATTAATACTAATTAGGATGAATTAAACACTATGGTGAGATATATATAATTGGTCCAAAAGGATTTCTACCCACTCTAATGAATATTCTTTGTATTTTCACTACACCAGATCATCCAATATATTTTTTTCCCAAAAATAAAAGAGATAAATGTTCATGCAGTGGTATTCACAGGGAGACCATTTCAACAATAGGAACCCCAAAAAAATAAGTATAATTATTTCACACCAATATAAAATCAAGGATGGAAGGATCACTCAGATATGAGGTATAGATCTAGATAATAAAAAAGGTCTCCTTTTCAAAAAAAAACTTCCATCAACCTCTACCTTACCATAAAGGTTTTTAAAAACCCCAAAATAGATTTGAATCCCAAACATCAGTAATTAAACACCAAGGGAATAAAAAACCAAAGGTAGATTCTAAGGTTGATGATCTTTGGAAATGAATTTTTCTTAATCAATAAGAATGTGTTGAAGAGTTAAGGTATTTATTTGAGGGAAATAAATATGGAAATTATCCAAATTTCCTCCACCCTCAATGAAATGGTATGCAAGAAATCTATAAACCTTCCCTCAAAACCCACTCTAAATACCAAGGTTAATGTTAGTGTTATCACATTTAGGGGTGGGAAAAAAATAGGTCAGTGAAGTGTTCCTAATATCCCACTGTGATTCACCCAACCTAAGGAGATTCCACCATCACCACTAGTAATTGAGAAACCAAAGGATAAATATAAAAGTAAGAATAAAAATGATAATATTCCTCCTAAACCTTTTCCATTTACAAATAGAGTTGTATATACCTAAAAGATGGATAATTAGGTAATGCAGAAAGATTTTTTGGACATATTTAAGCAAGATGATATAAACATACCCCTTCTTGAGGAAATTAATAAAATCCCATAGTATGTCAAATTTTTAAAATAAAATTTTACCAATTGAATAGGGTTCAAGGGAAATGATAGGATCAATCTTGGAAGGAATGTTTCAGCACTCATTACACTAAATCAAGGAATGATAACAAATTGTAGTGATACTAGAACATTCATTATTCAATGCACTATAGGGTAGTTGCACATTTATTGTGATTTTGTGATTTAAGAGCTTCCATAAATTTGATACCTAACTCTGTCTTATCTTCTTTATAGTTTGGTGAGATTAAGATTACAAGATTGGTAGTGAAGTTGGAAAATATAGCTACAACATATCTATCGGGAGTCTTTGAGGGTGTACTTGTTCGAGTAAGAGACGTGATCTTTCCTATATATTTCTGTGTTCTTAACATGGAGGAAGATCAGTTAAATTCTCATGATCTCATTATCTTAGATAGTCCCTTCCTCAAAACTGAAAATATGGTTATAATGTTTTATAAGGGAACACCTTCCAAGGAATTTGGAGATAAATTTTTGAGATTTAATGTTATGAACTCCATGAATTGCCCCTCATAGGACCATTATTCTTTTTTAATATCCTATTCAAAACCACCAATTAAAATCCCCTTGGATTTTTATTGGCCTATTATTAGAGATATTATGATAATTGGTTGTATTTTTTTGTCTAAGATCATTTCCATACATTTTTATAATGAACACACTTAACTTGGATTTGATTTTGATATCGATTCATATTCTGATTCTAATCATGTTATTTCTGACTATGATATAGTTTTTGAGTATGGTGATAGATTTTATGCGCTTTTATCTGATTTTGATGATATATATTCTGATAATGATGTTTATTGTGCACATATTTTAATCCCTTTGATGTATTTATCCATACATCACCCATACACATTAGAACTCAATCCATTTCTACCAAATTTAAAAAAATCGTACCTGTTGATTAGTGATAAATTACCTGTTATAATTGATAAAAATATCCCTTTTGAACATGAAGAAAAACTTTTGACTGTTTTTAGGGAGAATATTAGGGAAATTAGGTGAACCTTGGTTGGCATATTGGAAATTATCCCCTCCATTTCCATGCATAGGATTCTTTTAGAGGAGAGGGATAAACTGGTAAGGTAGCCACAAAGGAATATTAATCCAAATATTTTGGATGTTTTTTAAAAAGATTTTGAAAAATTTATCAAGGTAAGAATAATTTAACCCATTTTATATTCCTATTGGGTTATTCCTATTTAGCTTATTCCTAAGAAAAGTGGTGTTACTATTGTCAGAAATGAATGAGAGGAGTTAGTTACAATGAGGGTGAAAAATATTTGGTGTGTGTGTGTTGATTATAGGAAACTAAATTAATCCACTAATAAGGACTATTTCCCCATCTAATTCATTGAACAAATGCTTGATAGACTTGTTGGAAGGAAACAATATTGTTTCTTGGATGAATTTTTTTTCTTATTTTCTGGTACCTATTTCTCTAGAGGATCCAAAGAAGATGAAATTAACTTGACCATTTTATAAATTTTTCTGTTGAAGGATTCCATTTGGATTTTGAAATACCCTAGGTGCCTTCTAGATATGCATGGTGAGTGTTTTTTATTATTTTCTTGATACTTTCATTCAGTTATTTTGGATGATTTTACTATGTATGGTTCTTCACTTGACTGTTTAATTTTTAGTTTGGGAAAGGTGTTGCATTATTATATTGAGAAGAATCTGCTTTTAAACTTTGATAAATGTAATTTAATTTTAGATAATGGAATTATCTTAGGTAATTTAGTGTCAAAACATGGAATAGAGGTTGATAGATCCAAGGTAGAAGTCATTTTATCCTTTCCATATACTTCATGTGTGTGTGATGTTAGATATTTCCTAGGGAATGTAGGATTTTATCGATGCTTCATCAAATATTTAAGTAATATTTATTTCCCTTGACATATTTTCTTCAAAAGGATTATAATTTTGTCTTTTATTATTCTTGTAGGGTTTCCTTTGATGATCTAAAGAAAAGTATCACCACACCCCCAATCATACAACCCTTATGGTGGTTATCCCATTTTATCTTACGTGTGATGCTTCAAACTTCATAGTTAGTTCAGTACTATCTCAGAGGGTGAAAGGGTGGTCCCATGTGATTGATTAAGTGTCTAGGAATTTGGATTTATCCTAATAAAATTACACCACAATGTAAAATTAGTTTCTTATTGTCATATTTTCTTTAGATAAATTCCACTCTTATTTATTGGGATCTAAATTGGTTGTTTTCTCTAAACATATAGCTTTGAGTTGCCTCCTAAAGAATCTAGATGTTAATCCATGAATTATTCATTTTATGCTTCTTCTTCGTGAGTTTTAAATTAATATAAGGGATATGAATGGGTTAGAGAACTTGGTGTTTGGCCATATAAGTAGGATCACTCACATATTGGAGAATGATACCCCAAACTAGGTACCACTTCAGTATACTTTCCTTTATGAGAATCTCTATTTCATTATAGTTATGCATCCTTGGTATTCATATTTAGTTAATTACTTCGATGTATTTGAAATTAATGCAAACCTAAAGAAACACCAATTTGAAAAATTAAATAGTGAATCCAAGTTTTATGTGTGGGGTGATCCTTACCTATGGCCTAGTGAAGGCCACACAAGACTTGAAGGAGCTTTATGGTGTAGTGTGGGTCACAAAAGAGGCAACTAGAAGGAGATTTATAATCAATGGGAAGCTATTGAAGCAGTACTTTGACAGATTCCCTGCATATGCAGTTGATGTCAACACACTACATGATCCCATCATCACTTTAAAACATCAAGTTTTCCCTTACCCTCTCACTTTTATGTTATTTTTTAAATTCTACATTTCATGTTCATATATCATTTCATAGAGTTGCATTAAGTTCAATGGAAAATTTTAAGTGTTGGGGAGGGTATTAAATTTTTGGTATATTTTTTAAGATTTTTTCTTTTTATGTGTTTATTTTTCAATTGTTATTATTTTTAAAAATCAAAAAAAAATAAAAAAAAATAAAACAACCAAAACTAGAACAAACCAAAAATCTTGTCAAATTCTCATTACTTCCATGAAACCTATTGAGAATTCATGTTTTATTTTTCTAACCTAATGAGAATCATGTTAAGTATGGGTATGTTTTCATCATTGGTGGTAGATTTTTTTGAAAATGGAAGTTGATCAATGATATGTTTGATTTTATATTTATGAAAACCTTGAGATTTTTAACATCATTTATTATGGGACTTTTGTGGGAAAATATTGTGACATTTAATCTCTCAACACACTTTTCCCAAAATCATGACATGTGATTTTCTCTTACCCAATTGAAGTTATAGCCAAGTTAGGTAATATTTTTCAATTTTATCACATAATCTTTCTATACATTTGTTTCTCTTCTGATCAGTTACATTACTATACTAGATTGACCTATGTTTCTTCACCTAATATCCAACTATTTTACACCCTCAAAAAATCAAATCAAAAAATAATAAAGAGGGGAGTGAATAAATGTATGATATATAGGGATATAAAGTTTAGGAGCTTAAGATTTGACTTCTGGGAATTCTTAAATGAGTGGGTTTTTGAATTTTATTGCAAAATATGTTGAACAGGTTTAGTGGAATATAATCATGTAAGAATAAAAGTTTTAATTTCCCTAAATAAACCAGATAAAGGGTGGAGAGACAAGCTTAAAATGGTTGGCATTCATACACATGGGGAATTTGTGGCATGGTTAACTCATAGGATGTTTCTATTGGATTAGTGTCATTGGCCACACTGGATTTTTTTTTGATATAATTTATAAGACATTTACTTATTTATTTATATTGGCTTATTTTTTGTGATTATTTCTATGCTCATATTTCCATCATAGATTTAAAATTTCCAACATGCATCATCTTTTAAATTACATGAAATAGGGGTTTTACTAGGAGTGAAAAGGGATAAGTGTGGGGGACTTAATAAGATATGTTTTTTTTTAATATTTTTTTATAATAATTGATAAAATTTATGCACCTTGATCTTTATCTGAATATTAAATGTAAAAATGTGTTTTGATATTGAATTTGGAAATTTCAGGAAAATTCTATTTTTACTATTATAAATTCACCTTATTAATTTTATCATTACATTTTATATGCGTCAAATTTTTATTTGAAATTTAATGATTGTGTGACTCACTAATTTATCTAAAAGTTTCATTTGGAACATACCAGTTGTATCTCACATTTGGATGGAAAAAATGGGCATTAATGTAGGGATAGACATAATTCAATGGAATGGTCCCCACCTCACTATTTCAGCTATAAATTTTCCATAAATTATTGTATTCGGTTAAAATTTTTAGAGGTGTTAAAGAAATAGATTTAAAACATTTCATTAAAAGGGAATGACAATAGTTTTTGCATGGGAACATAGTCAAAAATGTGTCTCAACATGGAGTAATATTTTAGGGCAGAATGATGCATGTACCCTTTTGGAATTTCAAACCTGAACCATACCACACTCTATTTAAATAGGGTTTTTACTATTTTTTAGGGTTTATATAATCTTGGGGAAGGTTTTTCAAAAAATTTTGGTTCCATTTCACTCCCTAACTAATTTGAAGAAGCAATACTTTATGCAATAATATCTTCTAAAAAGACACTCCTCTCCCACTTTTACTTTTTGTTTCTTTGCTTTTGTGCTTGTAACTTCTATTTTTCTTCAATAAAAATGTTGTCTTATTTTATTTTCCTATTTTTATTTTTCTTCTTGGTTATGGAGTATAATGTTGAAGATGATATTGATTTTTTCCCTTTCAATGTGTTTCTTATGAAAAACGTCTTCACAATGACAACTCCACCCATGGAAGAGTGATTCCATTCATAGATGGTCTAATATATAATATATTCATTCATTTGTTTTTAATCCATGAACAAACTGGAATTCATAATTTTTGATCAATTAATTAAGTTTGAATTTTTATGGAACTTGATTTATTTTTAGTTGAATGTGAGGTCGGGCTTGTGTGAATCGTTAGAGAGAAAATTTAATATCCAAATCAAACCAACATAGGATAGAACTATAAGGTTAAATTATAATTCCCAAACTCAATTAATTATCATTTATATAGAATATATGACTCCCTAATTAAAAACTAGACATAATTTGGATTTTGGGATCATAATAAATGTATGGTTCTATGATTGGAAGTCATGAGGTAAACTTAATGATCATTTCTTCCAATATTCATGGTCATATTAATTTTTGTAGGGTTTAGGGGTTGAAAATATTAGAGGATCATAATTAAATGGATTTTAATCACATGATATAATGATAAATGAATGGTAAAGAGGTATATCAGATTGATTATTTCTTCACATTTTACAGTTTTTAAAGAAATTGTGTCCTTGATTGTTTCATTCTTCTTGTTTTGTTTGTTGTTCAAAAATCACTTAACCAAAACCCCTACAAAAATTTTGTCCTTGTTTTAAATTATTTTCTTTGTTATTTTTCAAAACTTTAGGGGTTGTTTAATTCACCCCCTCCTTAATATATATGAACTAATTCATCCACTATTCTACAATTAGTAAAAAACACAATTAATTTGAGAACGTGTGTGACAATGCACATCATACATACATAAAAACTGAAGGTAAGATGAGAGTGTGAGATCCATTCACCCTAAAAAGTGTATAGGTAAAAGAAAATTATTCAATTGGGAAAAAGATACCCACAGAGATTCATCCCCCCCCCTCAGTGTGGTTGTACTAATCCTATGAGAACAACAATAATATACACCAGGTTGTCTTTGTTAATGATTCATTATTCACTATGGGTGAATTGTATTAGTGGTCACTCATCAACCCAAAGGAAATTGTATTGGTGGTGCAACATCCACTTGGAGATTGTATTACTGGTGCATCATCTACCTAGGGGAATTGTATTGGTGGTGTATCATCCACCTAGGTATCTTGATGTGGGAGTAGATTGTTTGTATTAGTATTTTATGGTGATGATACCTCATGCGCCAGATGATTCATCTTTCTCTATTGTTGTCATGTTAGTGATAAATCATTGACCTGGAGGACACGAGTGTGGTGATGTGTGATTCACTAGGGGGTTATGTGTGATAGTGATTTATCCTTCACTAGGATATGAGATAGTGATGTATCATTCACCGAGGTGTGTGATGGTGATGTACCATTCCCCATGGGGATATGAGTCTTGTGATAACTCATTCACCAAGGTTGATGAGATGAGTGGTGATAAATCATTCTCATGTAAGGAGTGATTAAACTATGGGTATATTGTCCTATTTAGAAACTAGATGAAGTAGGTATGCCCATTCGTGGATTCGTTTTTGAGAACTCCCTAATATGAGGAGTTTATTTTTATATTGTTTATTTTCATTTCACTTCAAGCATGAACTTACATATTCTAAATTTTTTTAGGGACACCATTATTGGTGTTCTATTGAGTTTTACTCACACCCTGCATAGATATCTTGGAGAGTGTACAATTTTTATGCTTTGGAATGAAGGTAAGGGAAAAGGCCCTATGTTGGATGGATGAGAAAAAGTAGCATGGTCAGGGTCATGATAAGGGATCAGGTAGGGACTCATGACCCTTTTTTGTAGTATTCCCCATTATTTTACTTATTTTTATACCTCATTACATGATCATCCCATGATTAATTTTACATTTGATGTATATTATTGTGATATTATTATAAGATCCCATATTTTCTAGGTATTTACCTCTTTTAGTTTTTAGTTTAACATATTTGGTTGGGTTTTCCTCAGTCTTTAAGCCTTTGTGGTTGATTATTGTTCAGATATGGAGATCCTTTATTAGGGGAAATAACCTAAAGTTCAAGGATGTATGTTTATTTAAATTAATGGAGTCTATGAATAAATGTCTTAAATGGGATTACAAGGGTTTATTGTGAGTTTGGAAGGATTCATATGTGGTTTGGGAACATTAATAGAATATGGGATGAAAACTTTTTACTAGAAAATTATGTGTCGTTTATACATTACACAACGTGTAACTGACACTATAAACATGTTGTAAATTGGTTCATAACGTGAAGTGGTTACATGCCATGAACCTAATGCATGTCATGTAAGTGTCGAATAGGGTAAATATTAACTTGAGGTGATATGTTTTTGGAATATATCATTAATTAAGAAATAAATGTTGTGAAAGGATTACATGTTGTGTATTCCTTGGACCCATAGTTTTTAAATAGGTATCATGTATGATTTTATTTCATTCTAATGTATGAATCCCTCTCCTTTCAACCCTATAATGAATTATAGGTGATTTTAGGGTCTCCTATTTCATTATGGACATCCATATTACACATATGATCCCTATTTTTATTTTAATATTCTACACCTTCTTTCTTATTGGCATTACTCATTGGAAGAACTATGTTAATGGCCGGTTGAGGGTGGGGAGTCCAAACCTAATCCTATGGTCTGTTTAATTGTGAAGTATACAAAATATTATGATTATTCCAATTTAACATGCACTCTAATTAATTTATTATTTGTTTTATGGAAAATCATGGATTGGATTCATGGTTGAATCCCTTTGGGTTCAATTTTTTATGCGACCTAGCTTATGTCTACCCATTGGGTGAGAAAACCTTTGAATAATAGGAACTTGGTTAATGGTTTAAAATGTGTTTAGAATTACATGAGATCTTAGGTGATTTATTGATATAGAATCCCTAGGTAATGGATTGTTTCTTATTGACATGATTATTGGTCATTTGATATATAAATTAAAGTGTAATTAAAAGACAAATGGTAATTTTCATAATTAACCATTGAGGCTTATGATGTGATATTGTGATATCCTTGATCTTATAACTTGTTAAGTCCCATGTTTTGATAGGTTCTATGGGCTTTAGTAGAAGCTGGTGGTCCAGGGATTTTAAAAAAATTTCATCGACGGGTCAACGGGACTTGTCGACGCTGACAATTCAAGCCCCGATAAGGTCCAAGGATCTCACGTAAATTATAATAAGCACAAAATAAACTAAAAAACATACCTGTTTTAAATCTGAAGCCTTGGTCAACTACAACTTTTCGATAGTGATCATTGCTTAGAATATCCAAATCAAGAACCCTTTAGATTGTCCACACTCTCCTCAAAAACCCTATGGAACGTCGATCATCAAATTCTAGGTGCTAAAGCAGAGATCTAATGATGTCTTCGATGTCCTGATGATCACTGCATTGATATCCCTTCGATGCTTGAGGGAGATCTTGATCCATGATCTTGGATCAGCTGGTTCTCTCTCTAGGAAGTGGTAGGAGAGAGAGGATCTCGTTTTTCATTCCATGAAATGAATGAAAATTTTTTGAGAGAGAGCCAACTCTTTTATTTATAGTGGTGTTGCTAAATACTCGATTGGGTTCCCCAACCCCCATTTATTTCAACGTCCACTAAATAAATAATTTTTATAAACTAAACTATGTCAATATTATTTATTATTTTATCACATACATGTAATATATACAAAACATATTAAGTGATAAAAACTGATCCATTTAACTCAACTCACAATCCCACTTAATATTAAACGAACCTTGAATATTAAAATAATATTCATTTTATTAATATTTTCTCGTATTCACATAACTTGTAAATAAATTAAATAAATCCGGGCAAGGGAGAATTTCTCGGTACTGTAGTAGTAATGTAGCAGGTACTGTAGTAGTGGCGACACTGTAGCAACGGCAGCACTGTAGCGGCGGAGGGACTGTAGCAGATACTATAGCGACGGTGGTACTGTAGCATGTATTATAGTAGTGCAGGTACTGTAGCAGTACTATTCACCGAGGAGTCCTTTGGGCCAAAAAATAATGGGCTTTCAAGACTTGTATTTAGGCCACTTGGCCTTGGGCCTTTGGGATATGTAATAGGTCTCCCTCTACCCAGTCTAAAGAGGTCTTTGCTTTAAAAATAATAAATTGAGGCTTCGACCCCAACCTTTTAAAAAAACATTAAATAAATTCAATCCCAATTATTCATAACTTGAATAATAATGAATTTATTTATTTATCGGTGATCTATAACTTGGAAAATACTCTAACCCTATGGTGGGGCCCACCATATACATATACATATTCAACTAAATAGGGCGGATTCTTGAATATGCTATTGTGTGCGACCCTCTATGCCCTTATCTCAATAGCAGTGAATAAAATCCACAGACCAAGAGTGGATTCTAGCAACACATCATGGCCCCTAAAGAGATAAGGATTGTCATAGAAATGAAAACCAACCTACGAACACTAATTGTGTACTATAATCTCTTTGTCATTAAATATCACATAAAGCAGGATGCACACTTGTGTCATTATCCTTTTCTTGATTTATTATTTGTTGATCTTTCTGGATGGATTTTCCTTTTTATTGATTTGTCTAAAGACTTATAAATGTATCACCATCCTGATCAACTAGGCCTGAGATATAAAACTTCCTAAACTTGGAAGCGACAAATCCTTTCATGACCATTCAATCAAAGTCATACCACCAACGAAACACCCAACACAAGCTACCTCGCCACAATTTCAATACCATGGTTTTTCCTTGCATCAAAGTACGCAATCAAATGGTACACATTGGTAATGGTCTCAGGTCAGGAGACCAATACACATGTTCGTAGATAGGAATGACCAATGACACCCAAAACATGTGGTGTTTCTATTGGCGAGACTATCCTCATGATCTCACTAATGGAGATCACCAAGGGCGAACTTCATGAGAATAAGTCTCAATGCTTATGATCCCCCTGCACATGATAATCAAACATCTACTGTGTTTGATCAGTAAGTTGTATCTTGACTATAAAACATATATTTAAGATTAATATCATTATATCTCTAGGTTCTCATTATATCCCAGAATCTACTATAACCTTTCAACGCGAAAATTAATCTTTGGATATTACCAATTCAATAGTGGACGCAAAAAGTCTACACTATAATGGTAATAATATATCATGTATAACCAACTGTACACATGATATCATAATCAAAATTACTTCATAGTTGGGTCTAGGGAACACACTATTTCAACACTCCCACTTGCACTAGAGACAACTTGCTAACCAAACTTGTTATCTACTCACATGATAAAGATCATGCTTCTTCTGAGTTATGGATTTAATTATTAGGCCTACCATGTTTTCACCGCGTGGAAAATCTGTTGTATGAGACCTCGTCTCCTTGAGTAAAACTTCTCAAGATAAGGTATCCCTGAGTATATCTCTTCTGTCCACCATTAAAACTTTACATCTTGGATAATAAGAATATCATAATTTACATTGTGATAATACTTTACTTACTTGGTGATATTCCAAGAACTATAACAAATCGTTGTGATTGATAACTGCTTCTTAGCTACCTTAGAAGCTGCAACATACTTGGTATTTGTAGGTATGGCTACCACTAGCTTTTTTTAGATTGACTCGCTCATTGCCTTAGCCTAACTGAGATACTAGATAAAATTGATCTAAGTATTACTAGTTTTTGTCCCCCAAAAAACTAGTATACCTTCTTCTCCATATACTAGGTACATATCATTTTTACACTTCGAAGTACAAGATGATAGTTTTGACTGCATCACTTTCATTTCTCCTAGATATAATTGATATTTTCCTTCTATAAAGTATATTCTGACAATGTCAATTATTGTACATATTATGGAATATTTGATTGATTCATTGTTGAAGTGTATAGAACTTAACTCACAACTTTAATCTCTTCCCATGTTCTGAACATGTCAACATGAAGAGATTAATCCATGTGACATTGACAACAATTATGAACTTGAATTTTTCTAACTTGTATTTTTCAATACAATGTCACTTTATGTACGATTGACTAGGTCCAATCAACCATTATATCTACTTCAATAGATCCAGTTCCCTATAACTTAGGTTGTTACTTTAATTCAATCACTGGATAATTACTATTAACCTAGTCTTATCTAACTGTAAGACTAAAATCTGTTTTCCATATGTTATACATATTTCTCTTGGAAAAATTTGGCGTTTCCACAAAACTTTGGTAGACACAAGGCAAAGATTAATTTGAAATGAATTCTCTAAGATCTTGTTGCTTACTTTAATCTAGAATTGGATTTCAGTAACTTGAAACCTTCATTGGCATTTGATGGTGTCATCATCCTTGTCTGGTTTCTTCATATAGACACCTTCCAAGAAATATGATCTTGACATCCAATGACCAATATAAATATATTTGAAGTTAGCTATTATAAGTAAAATTATAATGGATTGAGGCATACTGACTTGGTAATACCAATCTAGCCTTATTGGTACCATGCTTGTACCAACCATGTATCAACTCATATGAATACCCACTGCAGTATTCAATTTATAATCACCTTTTCAATTTGATACATGTAATCCATTATTGAATTTTAATTTTTCTTGTCAGTCTTAGTTAATTTCCATATAATTCTTACTTGTAGGAATTATTATTCTCAATGGATAATTTATCACCAGCCGTGGTGAATATAAAACCATCACCATGGTTTCATCCTTCCTACGTAGTATGTGTCACTAGAACATGCCTCTTCCACATGAACTTGTGAAACTTTTTCCTATGTCAACCATTTGTGTATCTCGAGTATTGACTAAGTCCAAGTCAATTCATCTCCCACTATCTCTAATAGAGATGTGTACCCTTATATAGAAATGTATTCTAATACTTGAATACATATTTTCTATATTAGGTATTTATGTAATATCCTAATCAACTTTTATGATATTTATGTAGATGTACCATGTGTTTAGCTTGATGCATGTTTGTTTATATCTTAACAAACTCTTTGCATCCTAACACATGATATGTTACATAATGGATTTACATCGTACTATTACTTGTACGATATCCATTTTTCATTTTAGTTGGCATATTTGTTATGGGTTTAGGTCGTTATTTGAAAAGAACATCTTGAAATATGATGGAAGTTACTGCAGGTTGTAACATTGATACTACTTACATCATTACTTTGATGTCTAAAATGTGAATTTATGAATTTCCCTATGCTAAATTTTGTTGATCTTTTCTAACATGTAAGACTTTATCATCGATCCTCCTTATGAATATCAATACCGTGATGTATTTAAGGTAATTTTTGTTTAGGAATTACGCCATGATACATTATCATGATCGACGATTGCATAGTCAAGATATTCTTCAGTATGCTGATCTGAAGAAAATCATATCTTCTGACTATGCACTTACTTCAATTTACTATTACTTAATTTCTTAAAGTAATCTTATTAAGTATCTTTACCACTAGCTTTCCCTTGAAATATTTACACTCTCTTGTTGAATGAACGCTAAAAGATATGTGGAATACCTTTATTTATAAATGTTTCTTTGTCTACACTAAAGATGCCAATAATACCAAAGGTGTTTAAATGTTCCAATCCTAAATACCATAATGGGTATATTCTTGATGTCCACTTTTAGTTTTACTTGACAAAGAATCATCTTTCCACAACTCGATAAGTCTTACATTTTTATATTCATCATATATTACCTTTGATTCAAGTATGTCTGAACTATTTGTTGAGTATGTTACACCACAAACAAAATTCATTTATGGACTTAGAATAATGTCTCATTATGAAAAAATGGGCATGTGAGATAAATGTTTTGGTTATACTCAAAAACTTGTTCAATTTTAATCAATTACTTAGCAATTATAAGTTATGTGTTTCTCACCGCTGACTTAGGAATGACCCTTTCTCAACTTCTTGGAGAAGACACATTACTCCAAGTAATGTTTCTTAACTTACTTGGTTATTTTATTTCAATACATATATGTGAAAATCTTATTTTATTTAATACCAAAGAATTATGTGAGAAACAATACTTTTATTTGATGAATATAAATTGAGGAAGAAACAGTTTCTTGCTTATTCAATTCAGTTCATTCCATTTTAAACTTCCATAAATTTATTTCTAATATGTGGTGAAAATAACCTCATGTTAAATAACCAACCACTTTTCTTTGAAGGAAATTATGAAGGTTCCTTTGGCGTAACTTTTCATAGGCCTTTTCTCCTTATCTTTCAATTTATTCTCTATAAGAACAAAAGTTAGTGTTATCATTAATATTCTTATTACTTGGAGAATGTTACCTTAAAGT
Organism: Viscum album; assembly: GCA_963277665.1. NCBI lineage: Eukaryota > Viridiplantae > Streptophyta > Magnoliopsida > Santalales > Viscaceae > Viscum > Viscum album. The sequence goes on along the minus strand of OY728142.1, from coordinate 1,534,630,101 downwards.
TAATGAAGCACTTACTATATACCGTTAATTTTTATCCTTAAACGAAACTAGATTAATTGGGTGTAAAATGCATAAGAATAAGATTCCATTAAAATATTATAAACTTTCTTTCACTTTACACAGATTTAGTGCAATCATCACATTCAAATATTGCTTAGCTTTCTCCTTAGAAACTTCTTGGAGATGAGACTAAATGTAACATTATCCATGTCATAACATAGTGACCAAAACTAACATCAGACGTTGATGGTAGCATTATGATAGAACTATAATATTCTTGATTTATGAGTCTCCTATAATCAATTTTACACTCTTGCTTCTAGGGGTGTCTTAACAGGTTGGGACACTAACACTATGAATTTTTTATATAGTAATATTATGAGCAAGCGTCTGTACTATATTTGAAATTTGTGCTAGTTTGGACATTAACTTTATCCAATATTTATCACAGTTTTATTATGGTATTACTTTCCATTCTATACAAATAAACTTTAAAATATTAGTACATTTATGTTGATTAATGAATGTGACATTACCGATTAATTTAATCATTAAATGTCTCCCACTATTTTATCGAACTATAAGAACTCACTGTACTAGAATCGAAATACTCTATTGTTTGAGTATTATAGTGGAAAGGATACTTAAACCTCCTTCATAGTCTACAAGATATTTTTACACCACTACTTGGAGGGTTCAAGGTAGTATTTTGGCTGGACAATCGCATTATAAGTTAAATACACTATTTATTAAGTCATTGCTGATGTAAGAACCATAATATCAAAATCTCCTTCTATATTTACTTTATTTAGTCATGTGAATCAAAACTATTCATAGTCTTGATCCAAAATAATAAACTAATGAATAAAATAATCAAAAAACACTCCTCTCCTTCACTATAAATATCACCCCTCGCCACCACTTCTCCTCACACCTCCAAGGCCTTAAATATTTTCTAATTTATACCCAATACATATACCAAACCACTACCACACATTATTTTCCTTCTATTATAAACCAAAATACCATTTCAAAGTTCTTTTAAAGAGGTTCTCAAGGAGAGGAATTCAAGAGGTAAAATCCCATTTCATTCTTTTAATTTTATTTATTTTTCAATTATTTTCTTATCTTTTCCTTACCTCCTCTATCTAAAACTTCATGATAACTTCATTATATTATATATACTGTAATATTATTATTTTAATGGGATATCAACCATCAATTCTATTCTCTCCCCCTTTTTATTCTAAAAATGAAAACATAGTTAGTGAGGTGTCGATTTACCGCCTTCATAGATGACGGGTTTTTATTTTTTAATTATGCCTTCAAGGCTGGTCATAAAACTATTTTTATGGTTAAAACAGAATTTAATATATATATATATAATAAAACTTATTTTATGTTATATAACTATAATATTAATATATCAGGCAAAACTAGTTTGTGATGATCGAAAAAATACCAAAATAATCTAAACGGTTATCATTAACGCTTTATCTAATAAATCATACTAATATATAAAAAATGATATATAATACCATTAAATATCCTTTAATTTCATTAATAACATATAATTTCAATTCTGGATAACTATTCCCATTTCACATGATCTTTCATACATGTATACAAGTGAACAAATCAAGAAAACCAAGGAAACGAACACTCCCAAATGATGAAATTGAATCTCATAACTCATCAAAAAGGCCACAAATGAACTTAATAAAATTATAATAAATAAAATACATGTTTAATAGGTTATGAATTAAATTATTAATTAATCTAATTTCATTATCCAATACATTAATCACATGTTCAGAACACTTTCAGACATAAGGTAAGAGTTTCCTCCCGAAACTCCATTTTTCATTTGGGTTATGCTTTATCTATTTTTACCCTATTGTAATTTTTAATTATTTTTATATACTTATTATATATTATATTTATATTTTTAAAAATCATGTATCCAGATCATTTCATCTTTCTTTTATGGGAGAATACATGTTTTATAAGATTCCCTTTTCAATTCCTCCTCATAAGCAAGCCCGGTTAAAAGGTACTTCCCAATTTCTTAAACATTTTCTAGTACACTCCATAATCTGTTATAAGACACCAATAATTTAAAAGATCACTCTTTTTATCATAAAAAACTATCTTATCTCTTTTTTGGTTTTATGTAACTAATTAATTATTTTTCTTATTTAATGACTCTTATGTTTTTCCTTAAACCGCACCAAAGTGGCCCATTTATAAAGTTTCTTAAAAAATAATTTTACATTTTTTCACTCTATTTGGACATAATTTATTCCTCAAACATAATTTCATTGTCCTCCCTTTTTATTTTTTGAATATACATGTTTACAATCTGATTTTATGACAAATACAGATGAATTTTTCAAAATAACTCTTCTTTGCAAATTAAAAAGGGTATTACTCTCAAGAATTCCTCGATGATTTTATTAGAGTATTTTCATATATTTCAACACACTTTATTAAATATTATGATTTATTGGTATTTATATTTTAGGATATAATATACCATATTTTATTAAATGTTTTATGATCAGTTTGATTATGGATGTTCTATCTTGATACCCTTCACCATATTACTTAGAATGGTTAGTGATTATGTTTACTGATTGGGGAATGATATTTACATTCCATATGTATATGTTTTTTATGTTTCACCACAATCATATGATGAATTAATTGGACTTAGTAAGTGATGTGTGGGTCCTTCTATAGCCCCTCTATTCATCAGTAGGTCTCGTGAGAGAAAAAATATGGACTTGGATGAGGCCTTGCCCATTTATTTTCATATATGTATTTGGTAGAGGCCTTAACCATTTATTTTAAAATGTCTTGGTCAAGGCCTCGATGGTATGTTTCATATGTCTAATATTATACATTCCATCATTTTTATATTAGTAATTGATAATCCATGTGATTATTCAACTAGTAGAATATCTGTGGTTAATTTTTATTCTCATGTGATTATTTATAAGGAATTATTTATTAAACATTTGTTCCTTCCATGATTTGCTCAAGATTATGTTTTTAATGGAATGTGTTTTTAGTTATTCACCTTGACTTACTTTTTATGTTTATATTATCTTCCTCTATATTAATTACCCTTAATGATCATAAAATCTTATTAATTTCTTATATTTTATTTTACCCTAGGATGTGCAGATGTATATTATGAATGACTTGTAGAGATAATATAAGAGTTTATGGGTGTTTCCAATGAAGTTTCTATGTTTTTTTCCTTTCAAGTTTTAATGTAAACTTATTTTGTATCTGGTTTTCCAAAACTACTAAACTATTAGGTCCTTCAGGATGTTACTTCCTTGTTTATTATACCAATGTAATAAAGTAAGGCACCGACTATGGGTAATTGGGTTCAAGGTCTTTATAGGCATCGATACAGATGGAACCTTTTGAGTCTTTGTATGGAAGGTTGTGTAGTTCACCTCTTTGTTGGTTGGGGGTAGGTTATTCAGTGCTTTTTGGTCCTAGTATCATGCAGGATACTTTTGAGTAGGTTCAACTGATTAGGAGGAGGTTGGTGACCACACATAGTAGGAAGAAATCATAAACTTACCATTGGATATAACCTCTAGAATTTGAGGTCAGTCATCGTGATTTCCTTCAGGTGTCACCAAGGTTGGGGTAATGTCGTATTAAGAAATAGGGAAAGATAGCACCTAGGTTTTTCTGTCTGTTTGAGATAATGGATAGGGTTAGTATGTTGGCGTACTGATTATCCCTTCCACAATGCTATCGTGCCATGCATGACATGTTTCATGTGTCGTAGATTTGGAGATATTTCCCTAACCATTCTCATGTAGTATATATCTAGGAAGTTGAGATTTGTGGTGCTACATCCTTTTAGGATCATATGATATGGATTATGGACCATAGTGAGAAGTATATTCGGTGTAGGACTATACCTATGTTTTTAGTGTAGTGGATGCATGGGCTTATTTTGTAGGAGACCTAGGATAGGGATTCTAATATGTGAGTGTATTGGATAGACTTGTTTTCCAATACCACCATAGTGATACTTGGAGAATATCAGGGATGATCTATTATATGGTGGGGAGGTTGTAAGATCATGTATTTTTTTAGGTATGTCCATCTTTGATTTTTCTTCATTGATTGTATATCATTGGGTTTTCCTTCTTCTTTAATCCTTTGTGGATGAGTCTTGTTCAGAGATGAAGATCCTTTATTGGGGAAATGACCTAAATTTCAAGTTTGTATATTTATTTTAATTAATTTATCCTATGTATAAAATTTTTAAATGGGATTATGAGGGTTTCCCATGAGTTTGGAAGGCTTCAGAGGTGGTTTGGGTCCTTCACATAAGTTGGGATAAAAACTTTTTGTTATAAAATTACACGTCGTGTATATATTACATGAAATGTAACTACCGCCTAACACATATCATGAACTAGTTTGTGATGTAAAGTAGTTACATGTCATGAACCTAATTCAAATCATCTAAGTGTAGATCAAGATAAATATTAACCTGAGGTGATGGGTTTTTCAGTATATCTCATTTATTTATAAATACATGAAATGAAAGAATTACATGTCATGTATTCCTTGGACCCACCAATTTTAAGTAAGCAGTATGTATGATTTTATTTCATTCCAACACATTAATCCCTCTCCTATCAACCCTGGGAAAAATTATAGGAAATTTTGGAGTCTCCACTTCTATTCTATATGTCTTGATTACACATCTAATACCTGGTTCTTCTTGAAATATTTTTCACCTTCTTCCTCATTTGTGTTACCCATTGTAAGCATTGTGTTAATCATCGGTTAAAGGCAGGGAGTCTAAACCTAACCCTATGTTTTGTTTAATTGTGAAGTATATAAAATATTGTGATTATTCTAATTTAATGTTCACTCTAATTAATTTATTATTTAGTTTATAGTAAATGATGGATTGGATTAATTGTTGGATCCCTTTGGGTTCAATTGTTTAAGAAACCTAGCTTATTGTTACCCGTTGGGTGAGAAAACCTTTGAATAATAAGAACTTGAATAATGCTTTAAAGTGTGTTTAGAATGACATGAGACATTAGGTTATTTCTTGAAATTGATTCCCTAGTTAATGGATTATTTCTTATTGAAATTACTATTGATCATTTTAGATATAAATTAAAGTGTAATTGAAAGAAAAATGGTAATTTTAATAATTAACCATTGAGGCTTATGATGTAATATTGTGATATCATTGTTGTTATGACTTGTTAATTCCCATTTTATAATGATTATATAGAGTTTTCTCTACCCAATATAATGTTATAGTGCTTATATAGAGTCATCTATACCCAATCCCATGCTAAAATTCTTATATAGTGATCTTGGCCCAGTGATACATTGTTAAATGTTTATATAGAGGGCTATGCCCAGTGATACATGCTGAAATTCTTATATGGTGGGGTTGGCCCATTGATACATGATGAAATTCATATATATAGAAAGTTATTCCTAGTGATACCTACTAAAATTCTTATATAGTAGGCTCTACCTAGTGTTACATGCTAAAATGATTATATATTGAGTTATTCTTAGAGGCTAAAATGCTTATACAGAGGACTCTACCTAATTGTTTGATTATGCCAAGGTATATGGATATGGTTAGCATCATTTTTTTAATGCTCAAAGACATTTTGGTATAATTATGAATTAATTTTATTTATATATTATATTAAGTGTTTAATTAATACACATGTTTATCACCTTATTACATACCCTTATCATCATACTATTTCTGTTTAGACAATGTGGTGTCGACCTAATAATTTTTTATCACACCCTATTCGGGGTGTCTTTTAGTACCCAAGAATATTACATGGATATAAGTTTGGATAAGGGAAAAGGAACTTGTTTTGGATTATTTTTTTCCTTGCTGGATGGGTTGGAGTTTGGAGATGGGTCTAACATGGGGTTCAGGACTCTGGCCTTTTCAGATTATTTTGTTTAAGTTGATTCTATTATTTGTATAATTTTCAATTTGAAATTTATAAACATCTCATCTTGTCATTACATGATTCTACATTATTGGTTTATTGGTTTTTACTTTTCTTTATAGTTATATTATATTCAGTTTCTCTTATGTTTTAGTTACTCTAATATTTATTATTATGGATCATTTCTATTGTATTATACATTATACTAGGAGGTATAGTCTCCCCACTATACATATCACACCCCTTATACTATTCATAATCCTCTGGAATATGAGGAGGCATACTTGAGGTCATGTAACCAACCCATTTTGGCCACGTGAGAGAGTTCTGGAATAGGGGACATTACAATTACAATGTAGTTTATTTTCTTATAGATTGTGTTAATTATTTATGAGTGGTTAACCTATATCTAAAATTCATTGTTATGTTTTTATTGTGTTTGATGGCTTTTTTTAATTCCACTATTATTTATGGTTATATAATAGGGAGTATAGTATTCTCATGAGTTTTTTATTAACCCTCATTGTTAGTCGACAGTCACTAGCTAACAAGAAGGTGTGCTTGAGGTCTAATAACACCCCTAGTTTGGTTATGATTGAGGTGAGTTGGTATATGGATGTTTCAGTGGAGATAATGTTGAAATAATATGAGTGTTTTGGAATAGTCTTGAGTGAAATTATTAGTACCCACTTTAATCATATCACTGACGCCATTTTCATCCAAATACGTCTCAATATTTGAAATTCATAACTAATATTTTTTTCAATGATTTTAAGAGGGAGGAAACCGAGTTTATAAAATTTCACCATGAATATTAAACATTCCAAATAAAACAAACATATTTAGTCAATTATATATTATGTTGACAACGAGTTGAAAAAAATGGTATTATATTTCTAATTGAAACCATGAAGTATTTTGAAATTGGGAATTGTTATATTGATCTAAGATAAAGTGAAAAGTTGATAAAGAATAATAAAAAAAAAACATAAGATAATGTATGTAAAAGTAAACATAAAAGGGAGAGATAAATGTATAGTTTCAAAATTTCCATTTCCATTATTATATCATCATATATATAGACTACATGAAATTATCATCAATGGTCTGGATCGATCTGTGTTTTCTAAGTATGATATAATTTTTATAATTATTAACATAAGATGAATCTTGAGAAATATTTCCTGTTACACTAAAAAAACTATTATTTAGTAGTTATATTTTAGATGGGGTTAAACTAAATCACCTCTAAATAATAATTAGAGATGATTAAAATTAAACTCCTCTGACTAGTGGTTTTTTTAACCAAAAAATAGGTATTGGGAAGGATCTTCTTAGCTACCACTAATTAAATAGAGTTAATTTTAATCACCTATAATTATTATTTACAGGTATTTTAGTTTAACCCATCTAAAATTTTATCAATAAATAACATTTTTTTCTTATAGTTTTTCAGTTATTTAGTAATAATTTATTAAAAAACTCATCAAAAAATGAAATTAATAACTAATATTTAATAAGTAATAAGTAAAAAATCATTACATACTTATTAATAATTAAATATATGATTATGATGATGATGATAGGGTTTAATCAAATGAAACAACACATACACTGATAAGGCCCTATTGACTCTCACCCCCCCCCCAAGGACCTACCCACCCCTATTTGGATTAATTAGAGTATAATAAAAGATTTTATAAATTTAAAATCTATCAAAACTCTTTATTATCGGCCCAAATGTCTTGCAAATAGTTCCATAGCTTCTGTTACAACCTGCTACAATACCCATTATAGTCTCTCCTATAGTTTTTGCTATAGTGGTGCTATAATAACTCAAAAATTAGATCCTTGTAGGATTTGAACTGTGATTGATTATATTTATATGTATAAAAATAATAACAATAGCTGCAAAAAAGACAACAACAACAATACTAATAAATTGACACTTAGTAATTAATAATTAATACTTACTCATTAATAATTACTGATTATTATGTAATAATATATAATTATACTAAAATTCATGAACTCTGATACATGTTCCACCCTCTCCACTCTTGGTTTCACACTTCTCCATTCTTTCTCATTATTCTTGTGGACTCTACCCAATCACCTTCTTCCCTATCCAGCTTTCTGTTTCCATATTCACCCTCAAAATCCTGGATTTTGTGTCCACTCTGGTTCTTCCCTCCTTCCCATCCTCTCTGCCCATCCACCTTCCATCCTCACCCACCCAATAACTTTACTCTCTCTATGACTATCTACTTCTATTTAAACCATCAAAACCCTATCTTATTTATCCACTTCTTTTCTTCCATCCTTCTCATCCTCTTCACCCTTCCACCTCTCATTCCCTAGTATGCTACTTGAAATATACTTCTACAACTTATATCCCTTACCAAATATTTATTCTTCCCACTACTATTATATCTTGTTAGTCAAAATACCTAAATCAAAATGTGGATACTCTCTAAATACCAGCTCATCCTCACCCTAGAAAATTTAATTTCTTTATTTTTATTTTTAATTCAATGTCCATAAACCCTAACCATCATGGGTCTTGGATATTCCTCATCATGGTATCCTTATTGATTATTGTATCTTTATACTAAGACACCCCTTAAATTTAAATCATAATTTTATAGCTTAGATCTTATAGTCTCATTAATCAAATCATCAATATATTCAATATTATTTGATTCCATTACACAATGAAATTTTTACTCTTTGTTTCACTCGTTGAGGTAAGTTCTCTGCCATCACCAAACCACCAACTATCCACATGAATATTTCAATTATAAATTCATAAATATGTTCTTATACTATGGTTTTCAAGTATATATATTATAACTAATAAATTATTTACACTTTTTTCATGTATGTTTTACAACAAAAATTGTTTAATGATTATTATTCTATGATAAGTTTTTTGTTATTTTATATATATCATTGACCTTTAAAAACTAGCATCCATGTTAAAAAATGTGTCAAAAATACATAATTATTTTTAGGAAAAATCATTAATAAATGTGGTTTATTTCAATTTTAGTTTCATTGCTTATTTTCATTCCATATCAATTTGACCTAAGACATGTTCTCTAAAAAAATTTAATCTAAAAAACTTAATTTTTGTAAATGATATCTAGTTACATACTACTCATACCATAAAAAATATTTCACAGATGCCTAATAATCAAAAATTGTGTTGTAATAAAGATAGGTTGCAATGGAAGTTAACAATGAAAAAAAGTCCACACCTTTGTAGGTTTGGAATGAATTCATTTCTTATGTCATTAAATTTTTTTTAATTTAAATTTTACAGTTCTATTTTAATTATATACTCAATTAAATTCTATATTGTACTATAGATTCATGTATTAGATCCAGTTCATTAAACTATAATAACCAACTATAAAATTTTGATGACATAAATCCAATGTCCTACATTAACATCACCACACAAAGACCATATCTTTTACCATTATTAGAATTATCAATATATGGTTTGTTTGGATATATCTATTTTATATTATTAATTTATGATGCAATTTTTATGTTTTACACCAATTTACTACTTATTGATTTATTTATTTTTTATTAGTTAATCATTTAAACTACACAACCTAAAGACATTACATTTCCCTACCTAATAGAATGGAAAAAGGGTTTAGACAGTTGTGAGAAAATGTTCCGCAAAATGGTAACTTCTTATATTAAAGGTGTGAAACTTATTGATTAATTATTAGTTAAAAATATAATTTTAATTACAATATCATCTAATTTTCTATTTTCTTGAAAAAGTCACATTATATGAAAAATAATTTATGCATGATTTTTTTCTTTTAATTTATTCTACCAACTATATAATTTTTACCTTTATACATTTAAATTCATGAATTATATTAGCCTTTATATATGATTCAATATAGTGTTCAATTATTATTTTCATATTACTTATTTTATACCAATTTTTATATTAATATTTATATTTTTCCAATATTTTATATATATTTATTATATCTACCAAAAAAAGAAGATTTATTATGAATCTCACTAACTTGAACGTCAAATTATATATCATTATATAGATTCATCACCATCAACCAACTCATCCATGGGGAAATAACAACAAGAGGATCTATATTTTATTGAGAGATGATAGTTAATTTCAAATAAATATTTCAAAATGCTTACATTTATAATATTAAATTGATTAAAAATCAAATTTTATAATAAAAAGGTATAAAGGAGTGTATATTAACTAAAGGTTGTGGGATGTTTTTACAAAAAACTGACTACATTACTAGTAAAGGAAACACTATCAATAAACATTTTGGTCCTGCAATAGAATGTTCCAAATGTCTCACCAATATGTTATTTCTAGAAACTAACAGTAGCTTTTATATACATTTATAAAACACACAATTAAATTTTATTAACTCTATAGTTAATAAAAAATAAAATATTTTTATTGTTAGAAAATTTTTAATGCCACAATGCTATTGATGAATCCCAACATTCCAATAGTTGATAACCTCTAAAACTTGTGTTTCATCTTCTTACTCCTCTCAATTTTTTTTCCATTAAATTTCATATTTCATTTCATAAATTTACTTTTTCCATGAAGTTATTATCTCATAAATCTTATATTGACTCCAAAATTTATAACATTAAACAATAACATAAGTTATTATAATACTATTTAAACTGACCCAAATAATTGTTTTCACCAGTTTTTTTTAGATGTTCACGCATATTGTCTGAAGTTACAATTCTATAGGGATTTTGTTGATCCCTACATTAAATATAATTGAAAACATAATAATATAATTTTTATTCACTTAAATTGTCTTAGCTTTTCCATAAAAAACACAATTTATTTTGAAATTTTTAATATTTCTTTATCTCATATATCTGAAATTTTTCATTTGAAATAAATCACTATAAAATTTTATTTTCATATCTTATCTAAAAACCTAATTGCATATCATATCTCCATTAATAACTATATATAAATCTCTAAACCCATTAGTATTAACATATATATTATTCATTTATAAATCAACAACAACAATATAAAATAATATAATTATTTCTAAAAATATTTCAATATTTTTTTATATTTATATTTATTTAAAATTTATATTAGCCACTTTAAAAATACATGAAATATTTAATATTATCATATATTAGAATTTACATTCCCTTAATACTTATAACATAACTCATTTACATATATTATAGATAATTTTGATAACAACCCCTGAAAATTCATTTCAAAACATGAATTCTTATGATAACAAAAAAAAATTATTGGGGATTATTTTGTGTGTAGAGTTAAGTTATGATTTCAATATGTTTTCCTTAGATAAATAATAAACTATTTTCTTATATAATAATTTCATATATAAAAACATAAATTTCATGGTATTTCCATTATAGGTTAAAAAATTTATCACCTTTTCCACTATGAAAAAAATCTAGAGTAATTATAGCTAGTTTTATGAATCATGCATTTCCTATAGAAATAAGGTTGACTCATTCAATAAAAAAATTAGTGTAAAAATTTTAATGTATACCCACTATAAACTATTCTAATTTACCATTTCCTATTTCAAATGTCTATTCCCAGGTATTTATAAGATAATATTTAAAAAAAAGTACATTTTAATATGCTCAAGATATTTTCTTTATTAGATACCAAGTGAAACTATTAGTCAGTGATCACTGAATCTATCTCCATTTTTCTTTTTGAAAAATAGTTTATGCATTTCATATCAAAAAAGATTTTGGGCTAAGAGATATTCTCATTTAGGTAAGTAAAAGAACAAATATTTTCAATTATTTTACTTTTAATTTAAATTTTTTTAATCTAACCAGAGTTTTGTTTTAATGTTAATTGTCACATTTTTTTGTTTTGGTAGCCTTTTGAGATTAATTACAAAAATGACCTAATTTTGGATCTTAATTATTTAAATTTATTTTTTTATTTCATCCATAACTTCTACTAACAATTCTAAATTTCCAAATTCTTATTTTGTATGTTTCTATGTTTTTTGGGCTTCATTTCATTATTTTGGAACCAAAGCTCAGTCCATCATTAAAAGTCCCAAAAAATCTCGAAAGTTGGGCCTCAAAATCTATGCATAGATTTGGATACTTTTTAAGATGGGACCATATCTCATAAATTGAAAATTCAAATGAGTTGAAATTGTAAATGGGGTAATATAAAATCTATATGAACAACTTTTATTTCTATTTACGTGCATGATTCCTTATTTTTCAAGGTTCTAATGGCATAATAACTCAGTGCATTGGAATACGAAGAGTCTACCTAGGTGTAATAAATTTCTGGAGTAAATTGGATATAATTATCACTAAACATGTCTAATGAAGATTAATTTTTTTTTAGACTTATAAGACATAGGGGAACAACTTTTAAGAATAAAGGTTTCCCAATTTTGGTAATTAAATGGGTCTAACACATGAAAACTTTAAGAAGAAAATTCTCGAGCCAAAATTTCACCCCTTTTTCCAATAAAAATGTATCTCTATTTATTTTCAAAGGGTTGAAAACTTTTATTGGAAATTTTTAGTAGATTTGTAGGGTTTTATTTTTCTATAATAGTATTATGAATTTAAAATATATATTCTTCTTATTCTTCCTCTCATTCTATCATTCTTTTATCTTTTTTGTTTCCACCTCATTTTTTTCTCACTCTGAACTCTTATACTCATGGTCACGAGTAATTAACCCGGGGAATTTCCTGAGCGATTAATTTAGTTTTGAATCCAATTTTTTTCATAAATTCACAATGTTTCTTATTTTATTAGAGTTATTCTGAGTGGAATATTATTGGGCAAGGTTCCTTTGTGTCTCCACTTACCACCCAAGGCTGAGCTTTATCTTACGCAATATTCTCCCTTGATCAAGGAGGTAGATGTGTGGTATCTCGATAATCATTGGGTGCACTATATATTCACAACATGGTAATAATAGTCTATTAATGAATATTATGGATTGTGTTCATTAATTTTATTTTGAACTAATAAATATACGATGAAGGTTTACTCTTGGTGTTCTCCTAAGACTATCTACTTTCTGTCTATAATCATTCTGTCTAACATCATTCTGCCTGCATCCATTATATTTTCATTAAATTTATATATATAGATATATATTAATATTTCATTCATCTTTAAAACTCATACTATTTATATTATTTAGTTTTATACTAATTAGAATATAAATAATGATAATAGAAATTTGGTGTTGTGTGAGCTGCCCCCTTGAGATTGACCCTAGGTGTGCACTATATTTCATTCTTAGGTAAATAAACTATTGATGGATGATCCATGAAAAATTCACACATATCAATTTGGAGCTATTTATGGGGAGTTAAAACACTTTCACACACCATTTTTCAAAAAAAAATCAAAAAAATCATAAATTTAAAAAAAATAAAAAAAATATCTTTATTCTTGATGTATTTCAATTAAAATTATTATTCATGAATTGACCGATCACTATTTAAATAAGAAATATAAAATTATATTTAATGATAAATGTAAGAACTTAAATAATACATACAAAAACTAAACAGCAAATCTGAAAGGGTGGAATAATATATTTATATACTAATGGAACAACCCAAACTTGAACCTGAACTAGAACCAGAACCATAACTAGAATGAGTGGTAGAAGAGATTTCACTAATAATTTTCTATGTTAAATAGCCTAAGGTGGTTATGAAGGAGCTACTAAAGGAATTAATAACATAACCCTGAACTCAACCATTACTCTATGAAGTCTATGAAGAACACATGCAAGCTAATGCACTTATGGGTGATCAACATTTTTTAGAAGAATCCTGGAATGGATTTGTTAAAGAAAACTTGAAACTTGATCTTCCCATCCATGGTAATGAAAAATAAACACCTCACTACCTCTCTATTTATTTATAATATGATGAGGAAAATTCACCTACTGAGATTGATTTTCCAATGATCTTACCTAAACATATGAATTTCCAAGATGAATTACTTGAAATAGAAAATTTATTTATTAATTCTTCATGTTTTAATCTTATTCAAGATGAATTGTTTTCTGAATTCTCTTTTTCTAAAATTTCCAACACATCACAAATGGAGAAGGCCTTGGATATTGAGGAAGATACCACCCAAGTGTTTGTGATTAAATAAGAAGAGTTGGAGAATAATTTTGGGGTGTGTCTTCCTCCTAAACATAAACTTGTATAGTATATAGAGGAGGAAACCATGAAATTCAACAGGGATCACCCTTATCTTCTTTTACCTCCCACTATGGACCTTAAATTATCTATTTATTATTTCTTGAGTTTTTTAATTTTATAATATTATTTAGGGATATCCATTATTTTTGTCTACTCATGGATACCTAGAAAATTCACATGTGGTGTTTCATCTCAAAAAAACCACACCCACCATCGAATTAGGGATAAAATTTTGTAACTGCATAAATGGTGGTAGTAAAAACCTATAACCTTCTTGAGGGTATAAACAAAGCATTATCCATTTTCCTTCCACTTTATTTTTCATTTTATTTATTTTTATTATTTTTTGTTTTTTTTATAGTTTTAAAGTGGTAACATCTAAGAGCTTAACTCAAGGCTTCCATTAAAAAATAAACCAGGTTGTGTCTTTACTTTTCTTTATTTTCTTTACTTCCCAATTAAAATTATGCATAAAAATAATAATTTATCTAATTTGAAATAAAAAGAGGATAGTAAATGGAATAAGTGTGTAGGAGGTATTTCAATATATTTTTAGGTATTTTTTTTATGCTTCTGTTTTATTTTTCATGGCATTATGAATTTTTCAAGTTTTTTATTTTCATTTTTTTAGTGTGTTTTTATGATTCTTGAGAAGAATCGAATACTTTAGAAAATTAAAACTATCTTGGTATTTTTGTAACATTACTTTATTTTAATATTTTAAGATTTGAATGTTTTATGAATAGATTTTGTTTCTTTATTTCCAATTTTTCATTTTATGAAGTTTGATCGATTGTAAAACTCATGTGCACTAGTATTATCTGAATTGAAAATCATGACAAGACCAAGAGGTTTATGAACATGTTTGACATATTCTAGAATTTTTATTTTTCTTGAGAATCTTGAAGCATGTTTTGTGATCTTAAACTTGTTTTTTTCTCTTTTTCAAATATATTAGATTTCACAGAATGTACCAAGTATCATTGAGGCACCATTTTGAGATCCCTTTTTTACATTGAACTCAAATTTTAGACTACCTTTTCATATAACCTTTATTAATCCCATAGTATACATGAAATTATTTTTTAGGAAGCCACATTAAAAGTTATTTATCCATTTAAAACCTTCTCTGGAAGTTAAATGCATGATTGTGGGGAGGGAGAAGATGGTGTATTTTTTTCTTTCCTGAAGAATATGTTTGAGCAGAAATGAAAAAAAATTGTTTCCATATTTATTTCTACTTTCATGGAAGAAATTTATTAATTGAAATATGTATGGGTGGTAAAAAATATCATTAAAAATATGGTTCAGGTGATCACTAATATTTTAAGATAAAAAATTCCTCTGTTTCCTCAAAAACATGATTCTGAAGAGAAATCTAGGTCTGAATTTAAGCTGAAATAATAATGAAAATAATAAAAAGGGGGGAAATTTATAATTGATGGTGAAAGTCAAAATTTTAACTTCCAAAATATAGAAATATGTGTTTGGAGGTGATTCATTTTTTGATCTGATTTAGGAGCACACCATTCTTGATAAAAAATAGTTTTTATGCATTTACTTTATTTTAGAACTTAACCCTCTTCAATCTGTCTCAAATGT
The DNA here is from genome assembly GCA_963277665.1 of Viscum album. Taxonomy (NCBI): domain Eukaryota; kingdom Viridiplantae; phylum Streptophyta; class Magnoliopsida; order Santalales; family Viscaceae; genus Viscum; species Viscum album. The sequence continues at coordinate 1,534,614,257 of OY728142.1, read as the reverse complement.
TTTTTACATTTAAAACCTACCAACCCTCATCCTCGAAACAACCCATGAAAAATAACTTATGATTGACACCTTTTTTACTTTTTTAAGTGGAGATACTAGGATTATAGCAAGCCTATAGAGATCACACATGTTCTTGAGAATGATAAAAACTCCACAAAAAAATCATTGAGTGAAGAGAGAAATATTTTTTCAGGGTGGTAGGTACAATATGTAAATGATTAATAATATGCGATTGAATGTATTCTTATGATATTTTAGGATTTAGGGAATTTTTATCCATGTATGAGGAATTATATTTTCTTTGATGTGATGATTGAGCAGTGTTGTCATTTATGTTTTGGGAAGTTTGGTTTGACCTTGGTATAACATGATTTCCCAGGAGTGCAATTTTTATGTATGGGGGATTGAAAGAACAAATATTTTCAATTATTTTAATTTAAATTTAAATTTTTTTAATCCCATAAAAGTTTTATATTAAGGTAAATTGTCACATTTTTTTAGTAACATTTTGAGTTTAATTACAAAAATGTCCTAATTTTGGATTTTAACTATTTTAATTTATTTATGTATTTCAGAAATAACTTTTTAAAAACTAAAAAAAATGGAAAAATTATTCTTTTTTAGGTTTCTATGTTCATTGAGATTCATTTAATTCTTCTGGATCCAAAGCTTAATCCATCATTACAAGGCCCAAAATCAGCTTATAAGTCGGGCCTCAAAATCTATGCATAGATCTAGATACTTTTAAAGATGGGATCATGTCGCATAAATGGAATATAAAAATGATCTAAAATTCAACATGGATTAATATAACATTTATAGGAACAAATTTTAGTACTATGTACATGCATTTTTTCTTCTTTTACAAAGTTATAATGGCATGGTAACTCGGTGTATTGGAATATAAATATTCTTCTTGGTTAGAATAAATTTCAGAATTAAATTGGTTATACCTCTCTTAAAACATGGTCAATTAATCTTAAATTTCCTAATTATACATAAGAGATTTATTTTAATAACTTTCAAGAATAAAAATTTCCAAAATTTGGTTATTAAATGGGTCTACTACATGAAAAAATTCATAGGAAAATTATAGAGCCAAAATTTCTCCCCTTTTGCCTATAAAATGTATCTCTATTTATTTTCAAAGGGTTGGAAACTTTTGTTGTCCATTTTTAGTAGATTTTTAGGGTTTTATTTTTATTTAATAGTGATATGAATTTACAATATATATTATTATTATTATTATTCCTCTCATTCTATCATTTTTTTTATCATTTGTGTTTCCAACTTGTTCTCTTCTCACTGTGAACTCTTATACTAATGATTATGAGTAACTAACACAAGGAAGTTCTTAGGGGTGAAATTCAGTGTTAAAACCAAGTTTTTTTTCATTCAATAATAGTTTTTGTTATTTTTTTATAGTTATTCTGAGTTGGATCTTAGTGCGCAAGGTGCCTTTGTATCTCCACTTTCAACCTGAGCCTTAGCTTTCTCTTATGTAATATTCTCCCTCGGACGAGGAGGTGTATGTGTAGTCTCTTAGTGATCATTGAGTTAAATATATATTCACAACATGGGAATAATAATATTTTTATTCATATGATGGATTATGTTCATTAAGTTGATTTGGAAGTAATAAAGATATGATGAACGTTCACTCCAAGTGTTCTCCTGAGAGGATCTCCTTTCTGTCTAACATCATTATGTCTAATATCATTTTATCTGCATCCATTCTGTTTACATTACATTTATATATATATATATATATTTTATTGTTTCATGCATATTTCAAACTCATACTATTTATATTTTTTATATTAGTTAGAATATAAATAGTACCAAAAGAAATTTAGTGTTGTGTGAGCTGCCTCCTCAAGACTGACCCTGGGTGTGCACTATATTGCATGATTAGGTAAATAAACTATTGACCAGGGATCCATGAAAAATACCCACACATAATTAAGTCACCTATATTAATCTATAATTATTTTTAATATGGTGTATAAGGTGTAACTGAAGTAAATCTTTACCATGTAGTAAAATGATGAGTATGGGTTTTCAACATAGTTGGATAACTTCAAATTAAAAAAAGTGTTGATCACTATAAACATTTTAGAATACAACATTTAAAATAGTAACTAATCATGTGAAAAAAAATACATTCAAGATTCCCTTCATTATAGACAATCACTAACAAATCAAATATTTTGAGAATTCAATAACACAAAACAAAGTGCATACTCTATATGTATTTACATTTTTACATAAATTAACATTCAATTTCACTTGAATTATAATAAAACGTACTTGGTAAAATTTTAATAAGTCGTTATTTGTCACATTCTCGCATTATTCCCTTATAGGGTGCTTTTTCAGATGAAAATTCTTGCATAAGTGACTTCAGCAATAGATCAGCACTGTAATTTTACCTAAAAATGTGTAAATATGATCTCCACTATATTGTAAACCTTTATACTAGAGACATAATTTAGGAATTTTATTTTATTATTCATTTGAATTAATAAATGATAACCATAATATTAACATTGTCGATAGTTATTTCCAATTTATATATTACTAAAACCTCTACTATATTTTATAAAACATAACTATATCAATTGTATAAGAGGATTCTATTCTTAATTATCCATAAAAACACATTAAATTAAATTCACATTTATTAAGTGAAAATATATTTCTAGTATAGATTTTAATGACTTTTTGGGCATGTGATGCTATAAAACAAGTCAAAGTTATTAAACTTATCAGTAAATATAACTTCCTCTCCTTCAAGTTACCTTTACTATTAATTTTTGTATCCATTTCAACAATATTAACTTTATCCATGTCTAAAGGACTAATGTGATTAAAATTTTATAGTAGACCTTGATCAAAATCATTATTCATATATATCCAAATATGTTTTTAAGTGGTCTTAGGTTTTATTCAGTAGAATCCTACACTTTTTCATAGTGTATCCCATTCTATGATATTCATCAAATCTTAGTTCATTAAATTTACCTCCACCAAAAAAAGTAACTACTTTCCCACTTTTATTCCAATTCAATCAAAATTATTGTAACTTTACATACTCATTGCCTAACCCGATTTGAGTGTGGTGTTGATAAGTGTGAAATTGTAGCCAACTTCAACAAAAACATGGTGAAAATGTTTGTACCTAAAATTTTCAGGATTCATATGCATTTTAATGTAAGTATAAGCTGTTCGAGAAATGTCCTAGAGAATTTTGGAATGTTAATACATCCATTTAGTCCCTTTGATATGGATCCAAACCTACACTCATAGATTTTTTTCTTCATGGGGATTGAAATATGATTTCTAGTCATGTATTATCATTATCTCTAACTTCAGATAAATAGATCCAAAACCACATGCCTTATTCTTAATCTATAATAAAGAGGATACAATATGATAAAACCCTTACTAATAGATGTCAATAGATTATCTCTTTCATAAGATTCAACTCACCATGGGAGAATCACTCTAGTGATGATTGATTACTTATGTGAAATAAAATTTCCCATGTGGATGTCCTGATTCTCCTTCACTATGATTGAATGATTCTTATTTGTGATTTTATTATTAAAATCACCAACATCTGATCATACATCTATGAAAGCTCTCTTGGCAGCCAATTTACACGCATACATACCATATCAAGAATTATTCCCATGACTCGCCAATTTAAATTAATTCTCATGTTCTGAATAAATGACTTCACTCATCATTGATTTGAATTTCCTCTTTTCCATCCCCATTAAAATCAAAATCACCACCCCAAATAATTAACCTTCATGTATTAATAACAATGAATTTGGAGGAATGTGACACTATAAAAAATATCTCTTAACATTTAACAAATTTTAAGAATTAAAATATTCTATGAACATGTATAATTTTTATAAAACATGTGAAACTTCATAATTACTATAATAGTGTCTGCTTATTTTTACATTTAATCTTTATTGATTTCTTAGAATAAATATATCATTCATTATATTATTGAATCTCACAAACTACTTTCTTGATATATTTATTGTAGAGGGATTTGAAACAAGATTTTGATGAAAAAAAATCCAAAAAGAGATGAAGGCGTCATCAATTACACACATGGAACTTCAATATACAATGAAATTCCAAATTAGCTGACTTCATAACACAATGTGAAGAAAATGAAGACTGGAAATAATGATTGTATAACATTTGATGTGTCTGTGTCCTTTCATATGTATTTTCCCACTTGTTGGAAAATCCCTTTTATAATTAAGACAAGAATAAGGCTCTTCATTTCATTTTTATTCTTAATATGTCTTATAGAATGGATTTCCCTTTTTATATTTTATCTGCCTATATTTTTACAATTCAAGGTTAATTATTTTGTTTCACTACCCAATACGTCTTGTGCAAATGCATGAACAAAATACTAGTTAATAACAATAGTATGTAATTAAAAATTCATTATTAATAGGTAATAATTAATGATAATTAATACTAAGTGACTAATATTTAATAATTTCAAATTATCAGTTACTAAATACTATTTAAAAAATTAATATTACTAATATAAATTTGGTAATTAATATAAAATATTTAATAAGTAATAATAAGTACTTAATCATCAGTAATGACTAATTATTAATTATAAATTACCCATAAAAACATAATTATGAGTAATTAATGTTTATTAATTATTAATATGTGATTAATAATAAGTAATTAATTATTAATAATTAATAATTAATGAGTAATAAGTAATGAGAAACATGTAATTTTTAGTATTGAATAATTAATAATTGATAATAAAAAATAAGTAATTAATGATTACTGATTAGTAATTACTAATAACTAATTAATTTTAATTATAAGAAATAATTAATTAATAATCAATGATTAATAAATAATAGTTACTAACTCATAAAGAATAATTAATATTTAATAATGAATGGTTATTAATTTTTAATTGGTAATTAATAATTAGTAAAAAAATTATGATTTATATATATTAGTAAATAATTGATAACTGATAATCCATAATTAATAATAAGTAACAAGTAATTAATAATTACTAATAATTAAGAATATTATTTATTAGTTGTTTGAATTATGTATTGTGTTTGTTTAATAAGTTAAATTGCACTTATAAACACACATATCATTAGTCAATCACACTAAAAGTAGTTGGTAAAAGCACAAGTGTTATAGGCATGAGATGAAGGGATCAATTTCATAGTTATCAGAATTGAACCGCTCATTGAACTAGCAAAATAAGTGGTTCACTTGTTCAATGGATAAATCGATGGTATGGGCACCAGATCCCTCCTTCTTGAAGAACCTCAATTGATCTATTTCACGCTTAATTTGCACTTGTTCTTTAGATAACCTATGGTCAGCACTCTCATCGTTCTTGTCCAATTCTTCTTGGTGCTCGTCGACCAATTTGCAGGTGTGATTGTTACCCTGAGATAAAATCTCACCTGTTCAACTACTGCAGCTCAACCCACCCTAAAAGTTTTATGGATTGTTGTCGGTCATCTCATGTATGTCCACTAATCAATCAATATTTTTTTGGATTTTCAAAACACACTTTTAAGGTTGAGTGTGAACCTTATAGTTTCAACCAATTAAAAACATACAAGAAATTATCCCTCCCAAGTCAAGTTTCAAACACCGCCTATCGTAGATTTCAAAAACTACCCAGAAGATTAGCCAGCCTGAAAATTCAAAAGGATAACAAAATCCCCAAGCCTAATCGAGCCATGTGTCACGCTCTGTCCAAGACACCAACCATTGAGGACAATCAATCACCGCCATCATCACGCCACTGGAAAATCAATATCACAGAATTCACATCAATGCATCATCAAGGACTGCATCCTCCATGCCTCGACACCGCCAAACTTCTTCGACGACCATCGCCTATTGTAAAGGACAAACTCAACACCATGTCGTCATCACATCATCCTAAGTATCACCTTCATGAAGTTATCATCTTTAGCCACATCCCTGTTGGACACCACATGCAACAAACAACACTGTCATCTACCACGCACCCTGGTCCCATCACAGTCCGTCATCGCAACCAGAGCTGATGGCCAGAGAAAATCCCACCAAAGACAGCCAACCACATCATCCTTCATCGATGGAAAAGGGGAGTAAACAACAAGCAGATTGAACAAACCGGTAATCACCTTCACACTGACACATGTCACACCTGGAGCATCGACGACCGCCGACCCACATCCTAAAACCTCATAGTTCCACCACTCTAGATCTGACTGGGAGAGGCGCAGAGGAATGCAAGGCCAGATCGGGGTATTGAGCGGTTGAGGGCTTCGATTATAGGCATCGTTGATGAAGAGGAAAACCAGTAGCTGACAGAACAAAAGAAAGCCGACTCTTGAGCGCCTGAAACATGTCGACCACCGAACCGCATAACCAAAACCATCCTTGTTAAAAACGCTCCAGCTCCTATAGGGAGAGGCATAGAAGAACGTGAGGGCGGAGCGGGGTTTGAGATGCCGAGGGACAAAACCAGTGTTGTCCTTTATCAGTGCTAGTGAAAAGCGCAGATAAAGGCTTCATTTATCAGTTTTTTTTTAGCAGTGATAAAGGGTTACCTTTATCAGCGCTTTTTTTGAGCTGATAAAGGGTGCCTTTATCAGTGCTTTATTTTTAACATTGATAAATTATACCCTTTATCAGCACTTTTTTAGCATTGAAAAGGTCATGATCCCATTTATGAGTCCCACATCGAAATAGTGCAAGTGTGGTCACATCTTTATATATGATTCCACTGCATGCCAAGATCAGAAGCCTGTTATAGGGATGGCCACCTGCATACACTCTTCACACACACTTATATGGGCCTACAGGCCCAGGGGGGTTGGTCCACCCTTTGCTTATCATGATTTAACCCACCCTCATACAGCCGTATTGACCCACCCGCCCCACTATTCGAGTGTATACACGGCTCAACCCATCTTTTTTAATATATACCAATAAAAAAACAAAAAAAAACACAGATATTAAAAATTTTAAAAAATGAAATAATTAAACAAATAAAAACTAAAAACAAATAAATTAAAAAAATATTAAATATTTATTAATTAAATATTTATTCATAAATTTAATATATATGTATATAAATTATAAATATTAATAAATATTATATATTAAATATAGATAATTTCAGCAATTATTAATTAAATATTTATCCATATATCCATGGTATAAATCACACAATTATAGGTCAAACCCTCTATATAATAATTTCAGCAATCAATCAGGGATGATCCTAGTATATAATAATTACATAGTGTATCAAGTTTAAGATCAGTATATAATAATTTCATCATGTGTTACTAGGTATAGCCTACTATATAAGCATTATAGCATGTATCAGGTCCAAGCTCTGTATATAAGCATTACAACATAAATCCCTGGGTATATCCTGCTATATAAGCATTATAGTATGTATCAGGGCCAAGACCAGTATATAAGAATTACAACATAAATCACTATGCATAATAGTAAGTGCATCATGATATCACATCATAAGGATCAATGGTTAATTATGAAAATTACAATTTACCTTTCAAATAATCATTTCATTTATCATTTGGTCATAAACTAATAACATGAAAATCATTTAAATAATCAGTCCAAGCTAAGGTGAATATATATCAAGCAATCTCCCAAATCCCATGTCATGATAAACACACTTTAAGCCATTAGTTGATTCATTTATAATCAGGAGTTCTCTCACCCGAATAGTAGACAAAAGCTAGTTCAATAATCAATTTTATCCAAAGGGACTCCAAGAACAATTAAATTTACCATTTAATTAATTTAGGCACACGTTATGTTCAAGAAATTTCAATATTGCACACACTTTACAATTAAACAAACTATAGGGTTAAGGTTTAGAACCCCTACCTTTAACTAACAATAAACCAATGATTCTAGTAGGATTCACCAATAATAATGACGGCGCAGATGATCACAAGAAGGATCCCAAATAATAACCAATCAAGATCAAAACTAAAAACAACCAAGGTAAATATATTACACCTCAACGACCATAGATCAAAGGGAGATAATAAAAAAGAAAATAAAATCCAATCACTAGGGATCAGATGTCTGATTGAGACATTAATAAAGAAGGGAGGCACTCCAAAATCACCTAGGAGACACCCTAGGGTCAAGGGAAATAAGTTTTACAAAATAATTAGAAACAAATAATCTACAGGGAAACTTTAAAATTACTTCTCAGTAAATTACGCAGCATGTAACTCTTTTACACGTCGTGTATTTCTTTTTAAAGGGATACGCCAAAAAACTCATTGCCTTAGGTTAATATTCATCCCAATATATTATTACATGGTGTGTAATTTAATTTCATGGAGTGTACTATTTTCATGTCATGAATCAGTTCACAGCATGTAACCATTCATGACATGTGTTCGGTGACATATACATGTTGTGTAATACATTTACACGGTGTGTAAATTTTATGGATATAGTTTTCATCCCAGTTTCTTGCACAAGGATCTAAAAACACCTACAAAGCCTTCCCAAGTATGGAAAAACCCTTATAACCCATTTTAACATGTTTACACCAGAACTCCATTAATTCAAAAAAATATACATCCATGAAATTTAGGTCATTTTCCCTAAAAAAGGATATCTGTATCTAAACAAGGCTCGTCCACCAAGGCTCAAAAAAAACTCATATGGACATACCTAAAAAAATACAAGATCTTACAACCTCTTCAAAAGATAACATCTCCTCCCCGAGATTATACAAGTATTATTATGGGGTCTCAATGAAAAATTCTATCCATTATGATCAAATATCAAACTCCCTCTCCCAAGTCTCCTCCTAAACCCACCCATGTTGTCATTGCACTCTAACCAAAGGAATCACCCTACCCTAGAGATACTTCTCATTGTGGTCTATATTCCATATTAGATACTCCTCAAAGGACGCATCTACCCCAAGCTCAATGTCTACTATTTATATCACATGAGAAGGTTCTAGATAATATATCTCAAGCTTTGATATGTGAAACACGTCATGCATGGAACTATAATGTTATGGAAGGGATAATTGGTCAACCACTAGCCCAACCCTATTCAATATCTCAAACAAACTGACAAACCTGGGTGCTAGATTCCCCTATTTCTTGATATGACATTGTCCCAACTTGGGAGACACCCAAAAAAACACAATGACCGACCTATAACTCTATAGGTTATCTCAAATGGTTATAATATGATTTATTCCTACTCTGTGTGGTCACTAACCATTATCTTATCAATTGAACTTGCTCAAATTTCTCCTGCATGAGACTAGGCCCAACAAGCACTGACTCACCTGCCTCCAACCAACAAAGAGGAAAATGGAATGTTCTACTATACAAGGACTCAAAATGTGTCATTTGGATCAAATAATATAATATATTTTTATATGAAAACTCCATAGGTGTCATATGCTACTCCCATGAACCACCAAGGTCCAAAACACAATCTCGCAACATATCCTCTAGAACCTGAATACTCTACTTAGATTGACCATCAGTCTGAGGATAATAATTCATACTCAAAAGAACCTACGGTCCTAGAGCCTTATGAATACCTTTCTATAATATTTATTTTAAATTAGGATCTTTGTTTAAAATTATACTCCTCATAACATCATATAACTAAACTACCTCAATCATGTAAAGACTACCCAGATCATCAATTGTGAAGGTCTACTTGATAGGAAAGAAGCGGTATACCTTCATAATTATATCCATAATCACCTATAAAAAATCATTCTTATAGTTTTTACTAGGTAATCCTATCATAAAATCCATAGAAACATCATCCCACTTCCACTCAGGAATGGGAAAAGGCTGCAAAATCCTAGATGGCCCCTAATACTTGTCTTTCACCTGCTCACAAGTGAAACATCTCACCACAAATCCTGATACTTATTTCTGTATTCCTAACCACCAGTATATTATAAAGATATCACGATACATATTTTTTAAACCTGGATGTACCACCCATCTAGAAGCATGAAACTATTTCATCATCTCCATGTGCAAGCCCGTAGGAACCCATACTCAGACATAGAAAAGAATAGAATTTCTGCTGCCAAGAGACCATACTAATGGTATCTCCCCACCATATAAATTGACTCCCAAAACTAATAAATCTACATTATATAAATTATCGGTCTTGATATAGTCTAAAATAATGGTTATAATATATTTTGAAGTTAGATCTACTCATCCATAAGACTCCTGAACATCCTGATGCATGTCTGCAAAGAGTTCCATCATCTGCCACTCATCACAAGAGTCAATAACTTCCTATATTTGCATATTCCATATCAAATAATCAGTAATTACATTTCCCTTTACTGTTTTATAATTCAACTCTAATTCTAAATACTTTAGATACTTGACCCACATCCTCTATTGAAGGTCCGGGTCTCACTGATAAAAGATGTACCTGAGGCTCTTGTTGTCTATGTATACCAAAAAACACTCACCCATGAGATAATTCCTCCATAATCTCAAGGAATGTACCAAAATTGATAACTCTAAATCATGATTAGGGTAATTACTATCATGTGGTCTTAACTATCTAGAGCCATATGAAACCACTCAATCCTCCTAAATTAGTTTTTCTTCAAGTCTAACTTCAAATGCGTCATAGTACACGGTATATGATTTACCCAATATAGGTAAAGTGAGGATATGTGCTAAGTTCAACCTATCTTTAAAATTATAAAAATATCTCTTGTGATTATATGACCAAACAAACTTCACCCCTTTCTTGTTCATCCCTGACATCGGGGCTTCCAAATGAGAGAAGTCCTAGATAAAATCACTACTAAAAATACCCCTTTTATTAGCACTAAAAATGGCCTTTAAGAGTGTTAGAAAATCTTTTTTAAAGCTGGAGAAGATAAAGGGGGGTCCCCTTTATCAGCGCTCCAAAAAGCGCTGATAAAGACCCCTTTTATCAGCGCTTTTTTTTAGCGCTGATAAAAGTAAAAAAATTAAAAAAATCCTACAAATCGGGGGGGATTTTATAGCGCTTGAGCCCCCTTTTAACAGTGCTTTATAGCCCCTCAAGCGCCTGCACGCACCCCCCCCCCCCCCCCCTCCAACCTATATCAGCGATACACCCAGCCACCCCCCCCCCCCCCTTTATCAGTTCTATCCCCCAAATCCACCCCCATGTGTGCGCCCTTGCCTCCACCAAGATTTGATCTCGAGACCTCCCCCTTACGCAGCTAAAGCCTTTACCACTCTGCCATATTGATTTTTTATCTAGTTAATGACATATCTATTTATTTATATATATATTTAGTTATATTTATTCATATATTAATATATAGTTATATTAATATATATATATATTTGTATTAATATATATATTTATAGTGATATTAATATATATATTTATAGTTATATCGATATATATATGTAGTTATATTAATATATATATATATAGTTAGATTAATATATTGGTATATAAATATTTATATATTGGTATTTTAAATAAAATGGATATTAGTTATTATTTAGATAAAGCTAATATATTTAATATGTAAATGTTATATAAATATTTATATATTGGAAACTCAATGTGACCGTTTGAATGAGACTTCAGGACCCCTGTAGGTCAAGTGATATTTTCATTGTTCCTAAAGGCTTCTCATGGATGATAAGTTCTAAGGGGGGATGTTGTAATGACACGTGTTTTCAATACAAGGTATAATTCCATGGGAAATTGAAATTTTAGCATTTAGTGGATTGGCTTCTTTTAACTGAGCTTCAAAACATAATATGTAGTTATATTAATATATATATAGTTAGATTAATATAGTTATATTTTATATATATAGTTATATTAATATATATATATAGTTATGTCAATATATATATATAGTTATATCAATATATATATTTATAGTGATATTAATATATATATTTATAGTTATATCAATATATATATATATATAGTTATATTAATATATATATAGTTAGATTAATATATAGGTATATAAATATTTATATATTGTTATTTTAAATAAAATGGATATTAGTTATTATTTAGATAAATCTAATATATTTTATATGTAAATATATTTTATTATTTATATTTATAATTAAATTTTTATGTGTGAATATATAAAAAATATGTATATATTGTTATATATTTGATTATAAATAGCATTTCATTATAAAAAATGATAAAATTTAAAATACATAATATCAATATGAATGTAATACCTTGGAATAAATTCAGTCCCCACCAAAAAAAATCCAATAATACCCCCTTAAATGAGACTGAAAATCCACAAAATGTTAAAAAATCGGGGTACCCTGACTAAAAACCCAGTTTTTGAGGCCTTTTAGTCCTATTTTGGCCCAAAAAAACCTTTATTGGGATCTCCCCTAGTCACAAAGGTGTAGATCTCGTTGCAGGCTTCGATTTGATATGTGGTAGAGCTCAAACGGACACCCGGATCAAAAGTTATGGCCGTTTGAAGTTCGAGTTGTATTTTCAACATATTTTGGATCTTTTTTAATTTTTTTTTATTTTTTTAGTCTTCAAATTGTTATTAAATGACTATTACTCCATAATAATTAGAAAATTATTAATTAAAAATATTTTTTTAATTTTTTTATAAGTCATTTTCACTAAATATCTTATATATTAAGTGTAACTGTATATTTATACTTATCTAAAATATATTTAGAATTATATTTAAAAAATATATATTATATTTATATCAATATAACTATATCTATATATTTAAATATTAATATATTTTTTTAATGATTTTTTTTTGAAGTAGATCCTTTATCAACGCTTTTAAAAAAAATGCTGATAAAGACCCCCCCCCCCCCTTTATCAGCGCTACTAAAAAAAGCACTGATAAAGGGGTACCCTTTAACAGTGCTAAAAAAAGCGTTGTTAAAAGGGTACATTTATCAGCGCTAAAAAAAGCACTGATAAAGGGGTACTTTTATCAGCGCTTTTTTTAGCGCTGATAAATGTACCCCCCTTTATCAGTGCTTTTTCGTTAGCGCTGATAAATGGTGGCGCTGGCCTTACCCCGTTTTGTGGTAGTGAATGTGACAATAACCTACTAAACCTAAAAATCTTGCAGTCTTAAATAAATTCTTGGGGTTATATCAAGATACCATGAATGAAACTTTCTCTGGGTCCACAAAAACTCCTACCTCTGACATGACATGGCCTAATAAGTGAACTTTATCAATATAGAAACTATATTTGGTTAGCTTGGAATACATCTGATGCTCTATCAATGTACTCTAGATGATGTCAAGATGTTGGGCATGATCATCTACTGGATGGGAGAAAACTAAGATATCATCAACAAAAAACCACTATGAACTAGTCTAGAGAAATAGGAAAGATATTATTAATCAATTCCATGGATACCTTTGGTGCATTGGTGAAACCAAATGGCATTGTTATGAACTCATACAATCCATACCTTCTCCTAAAAGCAGTCTGAGGTATGTCTGATGGTCTCACAATCAACTAATGGTATCCTGATCTCAAATCGATCTTGGAGAAGATATTATCACCTCTCATCTAATTTAAGAGATCTTCGATGTGTGGAAGAGGGTACCAATTCTTGAATGTCATCCGGTTCAATATTTGATAATCCAGACATAAGAACAAAGCCCCATCAGCCTTCTTGGTGAAGAGAACTAGAGAACCCCAAGGATATGTACTAGTCCATATGAAACCTTTTGTTTCCAGATCTTCTAACTGAACTTTCAACTCCCTAAGTTCTTCTGGTGCAATTTTATAAGGTGGTATATAAATTGGATCTAATCCTAGAACCAACTCGATCATAAACATGATCTCTTACTGAGGAGGTAAACTATATTACTTGTCAGGAAAAACATCCTGAAAATGGTCTACCTCTAGAGAAAAAGAATCATGTTTCATTCTAACATCATCTAAAGTAATACTGGCTATCTGCGTCATGAGAAAATTCAATTTTCACTGAATTGATCCTGCACGACTAGCCTAAAGATCCTAGTCAACCTAGTGAGAATATCTTCCTCCTTCTAAAGATAAAAACGCAACTCGCCTTTGGTAACAGTTGATATGTGCCATGTATAGTTTTTTCTAATCCATACCAAGATTAAAATCGAATCCTTTCATTTCTAAAACGAATGGTTCCCAAAAGAAATAGTAACCACCAATCTTTAGAGAAAACACCTTGGAAAGTTTTATATTCTCTAACCATACTACTAATGGTGTGTCGAACACCATCCAATATTTCCATATACAAGCCCAAACCATTTATAAAAAGTGTGTATAAAAATGAATGTGATGCTACTATATCAAAAAAACACCAAAAGGATAGATGATACAAGAATCATACCTCTGATAGTAGACGAACCTACATCTACACTAGCTAGAGTAGTCTGTATAATGTGTATCTAACCATCCCCTCTTCCCTATGATCCATCCTAACTCCCCTAAGCTATAACCTCTTCCTGGTACTGTCATTCCTGCATGGGGTTACCACGTCCCCTACCTTGGCCAAAACATCTTATAGAACTTCAGCTACTTGTCTGCTAAGGAGTAGCTGAGTCATTCCTAGACTTTGGTACCTATCCTGATCCGCTACCACTGATCTACTATTTCATGACCCTACAAAAACTCTATAGGTGGACCAGTCTTCCTCAAGTACAACACTCCAAAGAGGGGTATAGACACTGGGGATGTTTTTGGCCTATCTTTCCATGCTAATAGCACTAAAAACATGATCCTAAAATGGATTAACACTTCCCTAAGTGCTTTGATAGTTATTTGATTAGAAAAAAATGGTATAGCAATGCTTCTTACCACTAGAAGAAGAGCTCTCAGTTTTCCCTCATAAAATATCTTGGTCATTGCATGGTGCCTCTCTCATATTCCATTCCATAATGAGGGTATGGTTTATCACATCCAAAAAACTACTTATATGGAACACATTCACTTGTGACCTGATCTTATAGTAAATACCATCCTGAAAATGTCTCACCCTAGAGATCTCATCAACTAAAAAAGATAGCGCAAAGAACTATAGGTCGATGAAACATCCAGGGTAGTACAACACTGACATGCCCTCCTGTGTTAGGTGCATGAACTCATGATCCTTCCCATCCCTCAATGTATAAGGATATAAATGTCTCAAAAACTTCATCTTGAAGTTCTTCCAAGATAACTCCTCCTTCTTCCATGCCTGCTCTAGAATTTCCCGCCAACACTTGGATAGTCCACGAAGAATATATGCAGAAAGATTCACCCTATTATCTACGCATGTATCAAGATGCTTAAAGATCATCTAGACTAACTCGATCTAGAACTATGATGCCTAGGGGCCTCCCTCCCCAGTGAACATAGGTAGATGTTATAACTAGAACTCTCTCATCATCTCACACATCGAAGGCACAGTGTGAACAATATCTATTTACATGGATCTCATGACCCTTAAGAATCTATCACAAATATGAACATATATCAGATCATCCAAAATAATAGGAATCTACAATTCAGATGTGTTAAGAGCATGCTAATTTCCACTCACTTGACACTCAACTCAAATATAGGGAGGGTCCATTTTCTCTACAAGAAAAACACACTCCTTAGAACACTGGCTATAACAAAAAGGTCAACCTCAATAGGTGAAAATAACATAGAAACACTACTCTTGGTCTCTATAAACATTTCTTACAAGTGTTTTATTATAAAATAACCATTTATTTATTCTATTTAGCAGAAAAAACAGATATCACGTATCACAATTTATATAGGGAAGTATATGACACATGCAATAAATATGTCCCTATCAGGAATAATGCATGTCAATATATATACCTGTGTGTCTATCATGATCCATGAATACTAATTTCGTGCCATTCTAGGCCATGATTATAAATATCAAGAACCAATAACATCACAAAATAACAACCTCACACAACATGTTAATCACCTGTGGTGAAATAATATCAATTGTAACAAGCGAATACTATAAACAACAATCCCATCTCGGGCACTCGGATTTTCCACCATACATGGGTTAGATACTCCAATGAACAAGCTCATTAACAAGTCCTAACACATCCTAGTCTCCTTTATACCTTTTCTTAAATAGTAAATAAATAGAAAAGAAACTTGTTTTTATCTGATACCACTTTGTAACGTCCCCTGATCTGGCACTCTCTCACGTAGCCAAAACGGGTTGGTTACAAAACCTCAAGTGTGCCTCCCCATACACCAGAGGCTAATGACTAGTAGTGGTGGTGTGATAAGTGTAGTGGGGAGACTATACCCCATTTTTATAGAGTTACAACACAACATAATATTCATATTGTAATAAATATCAGAGTTGTGGAAGTAATGAAAATAATACAAAATAGCAGAAAACTAGTCAATAACAACCAACTGAATAATCCAATAAATAATAAAGTAATAGTGTAATGTCATTGTATAATGTGACTAAATTTAATGTTATAAGTAATATAAATAAAATACTAGCAGTCTCAAACAAACTCAAAGACCCTGATCCCTATCCCCATGTTGGTCCCATCTCTAAACTCCATCTCATCCAGTACGAAATAATCAATAAAAAGTTCTCTTGCCCTTTTCCAATCCTACATCCATGTAATTTGATCAGGTACCAAACAATAGGCCGAACAAGGTGTGAGTATAACTTATTAGTTCAATACCACTATTTATAAACATAACCAGTCTAATAATAAGTGCATGAAATAATGCAACAAACATGTGTATTAATTAATTAAACAATTAAATAAATACCACATCAGCCTACTTTGGCACCATGTTAGAATATCTTTGAGAATTTCTCACAACCATTCCAACCATAAGCATATAACCATGGTAAATCATAACTTTCCTCATTTACATGTTGGAATGTCTCTAAGCATGTCTCAAAACCATGCCAACCATAATTATATATCCATGGTATAAATCACACAAATATAGGTCAAACCCATTATATAAGAATTTCAGAAATCAATCAAGGTCAAGCCTAGTATATAAGTATTATAGCATGTATTAGGGTCAAGATCGGTATATAATAATTTCAGCATGTGTCACTGGGAATAGCCCTCTATATAATCATTACATCATATATCAAGGTCAAGCCCAGTATATAAGCATTATAGCATGAATCATTGGTCATATCCCTCTATATAAACATTACATCATGTATCAGGTCCAATCATGGTATATAATCATTACAACATAAATAAATTGGCATAACAGCAAGGATATCACAATATCACATCATAAGGCTCAGTGGTTAATTATGAAAATTACTATTTATCTTTAAAATACTCATTTAATTTATTATTTGATAACAAACCAATAGCATGCCAATCATTTCAATAATCAGGCCAAGACAAGGTGAATCTATATCAATCAATCAACCAAATCTCATGTCATGCCAAACACACTTTAATCCATTAGTCAATTTATTTATAATCAAGAGTTTTCTCACCCAAACGGTAGCCAAAAGCTGGGTCAATAAAAAATTAGATCCAAAGGGACTCAAAGAACAATTCAATTCACCATTTAATTAATTTAAGTGCATGTTATATTGGTTCAATTGAAATATTTCAAACAATTTTTAATTAAACATACCATAGGGTTAAATTTTAGACCCCTGCCTTTAACTGATGATCAACTAATGATTCCAACAGGATTCTCCAACAATATTGAAGCAGTAGATGATTTCAAGAAGGATCCTAGATCATAACTGATCGAGATAAAAACCAACAATGAACAAGTTCAATATATTACACCACAACATCCATAAATCAAAGGGAGATAATGGAAAACCAAAGCAAAACCAGTCACCAGGGATCGGATGTGTGATTGGGATGTTCGGAAAGAAGGGAGGCACTCCAAAATTAGTTAGGAGATTCCCTAGGATCGAGACAAAGAGGTTGTATAAAGGAATCAGAAAAAAATCATCCACATGAAACCTTTAAAATTGTTTCTCAGGAAATTACATGATGTATAACTATTTTACATGTCATGTATTTCTTTTTATAGGGATATGTTTAAAACCCCGTCACCTCGGGTTAATATTTACCTCGATCTATTATTACACAGCGTGTAATTTAATTGCAGGATGTGTACTCTTTTCATGTTGTGAAATAGTTCATGTCCTATAACTATTAACAAAATGTGTTTGGTGACATATACATGTCATGTAATACATTTACATGGTGTGTAAATGTTTTTTTGACAATTTTCAACCCATTTTCCTACACAAGGATCCAAAAATACCTCCAAAGCTTTCCCAAGCATGGAAAAACCCTCAGAATCCATTTTAACATGTTTTTACCTTGACTCTATTAATTAAAAAAACATACATCCCTAAACTTTAGGTCATTTTCACTAACAAAGTCTCTCCATCTCCAAACAAGACTCAACTACCAAGGATTAAATGAAAAACTAAAAGAGGGGTGTACTTGGATGTAACTTCTTGGATTTTCCCTAAGTTACTGTCCATTAGTTTTTGGTTTCAATTTCTTTGTTTGGACCTTATAATATTGTCAGTGGGGTTTCAGAAGGTCTCAGGAGAATTTGGGGCTTATTCAAAGCTTGGATCCCCAAAGTTTAAAGAGATGGAATGGGTCACATGGTTAGTATAAATTGTACATCCCAACCCTATGGTTTCCCTAAATCATGCGGTTACATAAAGTGGGGTGTTATGGGATGCATAGTTTTTCTATAACTATTCAACCCCATCCATATGTCTGTGCACAATTTCAGACTCTTAGGACAGATATGTTTTGCACGGGCTACACACGATTAGTCAAATTGTGCACATAACCCATGTGGGGTACCCCTTGGAGTGGAACATGGTGTACGACTAGTGCACGGTTTGGCCAAACATGTGGCCAAACCATCATCCCCTTTGTATGTGAGTGAAGTTACAATTTTCTCCCTCATTAAATATTTTATCGCATCCATAATTCTTCTTTTCACTTCAATGGCCCAGCTCCCCCTCCCTCATGCATGAGCTCCCTTCTCCTCCTTATTAAGGATCAAGCAATCTCCTTCATTCCTCAACCAAATTGCTCATCATCGGAAGAAAAATAATAATTTTGGTAGACTCTTCAATACTATCCCTTAAATTCCAATTTACTCTTCCTCTCTATTTCTCTATCTCAGTTCAAGCTCATTTTCCCTATTTTTAGGGAATTTGATGGTTTCTTCAATATCTTCTATTATAGCTCGAATCAAAGGTTGAATCTGGGTGAGGGAATCACTACGAGGATAGGGTAGTTGTTCTAGGTTCTTTTACCTTGTTTTGTTATGTAATATAATATGTGCCATTATGTTTTGAGCCAAACCTTTTGGTGGAAACTCTTAATTTCCAATTAAATTAAATGGGAGACCTTATCATGCCAATTGGAACCTGAGCTAGTGGCGAATCAACCCATTGGGTTTATCGCCTTTAATTATGCCACCCCAATAGGCATACTCCATTTTTGAGTCTTAATTCCCCTTTTTATAAATTAGAAAAACACCCCTTAAGGTGTTTTTATTCATAATTAATTCCTTGAGATAATGAATTAAATTGAACTATTTGGATTGTCCATGAGATTAGGCCATGAGCCTTTTTCATTATGACATAAATAGATTTTCCAATGGAAATTCCTTGTCTCATATGCCTATTATGATAAATGTTTGAACTAAATGAATTGAACCTTTTTCTATACACATCATATATGCATTATCTAATTAAATTCTTTGACCTTAGTGATGAGGGTGATACAAGGGGTTCCGACTTAAGAACCCCTTGGATAGACTCTTCATGCATTATTTGTTAGAATTGTTTAATGGATTGTAAACACGTCGGGGGAGACACTAGCCATGACTGGGATGGGCTCATCATGTGTTATCTATTTTTACCTCCAGATGAGTGACACTAGTTCCCTAGGAGAGACCTTGAGGATGAGAACTATGGTGTGATTGTTGTACCATTATGAGAGAGAGACTCAGGACCCTACGTGTGATACTGGGGATGGACTCGGAGGTTAGTTCATGTTGTCTTTTCACCATGCCTTAAGTGACATGTGGGACTTCATTCTTAAGTCACCTCAGACAGAATCATTGGATTTGAATGTATAAGAAGTCCCTAGATTGATACTTATAATTCTTTTAGAATTTTCATAGATGGGCTTAGGGTGACTCTCTTTTTTATTTTAAAAAGGTTTAATTGAATTTAAAAGTAGGTGAACGTTTTCAAATAAGAAACGAATCGTTGGAATTGGAAAACATAGGAAAATTTATACCAAGACTAATCAAAATATTGGGGATAGTCCATCTTCTTATGAATTATATCTCTCACTTTACCTTCATAAGATCCCTTGGTTCAAACTCACCGGCTTAGGCCGAAGCAGGTAGAATTGGATAGGTGTCCTATTGAAACCTAGTCCAGAATATTTATTTATTTATTTATGGATTTAATTTATTAATTATGGAACAATATTCATTTTATATTGCATGATATGGTTTTATCTAAACACTATTGGTGGTGGCCTATTGGGATTTTATATCACAACCTACTCGGACCGCCTTTGGTACTCGAGTAGACTTCATAACTGAAGGAATAGATAAAGGGAAGGGGACAGCTTCTGATGCTTGATTGACTATTCTAGGATGGAGTTTGGGGTAGAGGACCAATCTTATTCTTTAGATTATAGATTTAGTAGTTTTTGATGTTTTTTATATTTTTTTAGCATGTGGTATATTCTTGTATCCCCTACCCCTTGCATATTCATTTTTATAGAACATCATAATCATCATCATATTTGACATATAATATATATTCATCTTATACTTGTTCATTTATACTTATTTGTTAATTTCAATTTATTTCCACTACTATCTAATGTTTATTTATGCTTCAGCCATGGCGGGTTACTGATCTAGTCATATATCATTTTCTTTTGGTGTTTGTTTTTATATATATATATATATATATATATTATGCTACACTTTGACCTATTAGGGAATATCCTCCCCACAGACACACCATAGTCCCTCACTGTTAGTCAACAGCCTTTGGAATTTGGGGAGGACTGCTTGAGGACTTGTGTCCTCTGTCTTAGAGAACTACTAAGTGGCATCCGGGTGGTGCGCTACAAAGTGGTATCAGAATTTTTTTTCATTTTTTTCTTATTTTTTGGGTTTAGAAAGGAGACTATGATATTGGAATTTGGTAATTATTCTATACCTGGGAGTATCTAACCCACATATAAGGGAAACCCAAATTACTAGGGATGGTTAAATTTTGTTATTTCTTGCATTGTTATGGTTTCATGGATTTCACCATTGGGTGGTGCACCTATTTTTTATTGTTATTGATTTTTTATATTGTTAAATAAATGGTTGTTTCACCCTTTACTAATGATATGAGGGCACATCGAAGCATGGATCATACTAGGCACCTTAGGATTAAAATTCCATGCCATATTTACTTTCTGTTTGGATTTACTTTATTTAATATGATTGATGTTTGTGCCTTTTTTATGCCTTACAGTGCTTTGGTTGTTATATATAGAAGTTTTTAAATTTAATTACAGGACAGAGAAAACACAATTGGAACTTGAAGTGTATGCCTTAACCTAATAGTGTTTTCTTACATAGTTTAAAGTAGATGTCTTAAGAATCCAATTGTGGTGCATTGATCCATGGACCATTGGTCGCATGGGTTGGAATGTGTTATGGTTAGGATTAAGTGGATTCCACATTTTAATTTATAAAGTGTATGGGCCCTTAGAAATTGTAAGTGTTGATCCATCTAATTCAACCATTTAAAGATATTTAAATACATAAATAAATTAAAATTAATGAAACCTTTAAAATGAATGGATACTTATATGTGTAATATGATACCTTGACCCTAACATGACCTTAGTAGTGGGAAGTAGATCATGTCTCCTATGATATTTCTATGACCTCTTCCGATTGACTAAACCTGTATCTTGGAGTAGGATAAGGGTTAATCCATGTTATAGTCAGGATTTATACCTTTCCTTCTTCATCACTTTCCCTATCTATTATAAATCTTATTTTATGCTTATAAATTATAGATATATGCCACTATGATGACCTCATGTTGTATTCCAAGATATTGGAGATGAGTATACTACTAAGGT
Organism: Viscum album; assembly: GCA_963277665.1. Lineage (NCBI taxonomy): Eukaryota > Viridiplantae > Streptophyta > Magnoliopsida > Santalales > Viscaceae > Viscum > Viscum album. The sequence goes on along the minus strand of OY728142.1, from coordinate 1,534,591,989 downwards.
GGTGGGCCCTAAGCCACCTGTGATACCTCCTGTAGTGCCACCTGAGGCACCTCCTACTGATCTTCCACTAGGTGCTGGTGCCCAATTCCATGACAGATTCTTTTAGTTCATGCAGTCTACGTAGGGTGCTACCCGACCTACCCCTTCTATGGAATAACTAACCCGGGAGTTCCAGCAGTAGTATCCACCCACCTTATCAGGGTATGGAAGACCTCAGTCTACTAATTCATGGCTCGAGGCCATGTTTTCTATCTTTGAGAATATTGATATGCCTCTATAGTGGAGGTTGAAGCTTGCAACCTATATGCTATGTGACTCCACCAAGTGTTGGTGGAATTCTCTCACTCTGGTTGTTTGACATTAGGGTATGGTCAGGGCAGAATTCTAGACATCCTTCTTTGACTACTTATTTCAATTGACCTTGAGAATAGACCAATCTTTTTAATTCATTCACCTTTAGCAAGGCGACATGTCAGTAATGGAATACTCAGTTCGCTTCACTGAATTATAGAATTTTTCACTGACCTTGTTCGGTGATGAGATGACTACTACGAGTCGATTTGAGGATGGACTTGAATATACCATAATATTATAGGTGTACACCTTTTGGCTGACCATAATTTCATAAATAGTGGACCAGTACCTCATCACTGAGTGAAACCTAAGGGAATCAAGTGATTTGAAATAGGGCGGTTCAGATTCTAGGTAAAGTAGTGTTTTATCCAACAGCAGGAAGTGATGTTCTAAGGTTATACATGGGGTAAGTATCATCTAAATGGAATGCAATGACATATATGTAGTGTGTTACCAGTGTGGTAGGTTATTCCATAAAAAGATCTAGTGTACGAGGAACCTGATTGAGTGTTGGTCTTATGGTAGGATGGGTCACCTCCAGTGCTTCTGCCAATCCTTTCCACTAGTTCCAAGTGATCGGGGATCTATGACAGCACATCCTTCAGGTAAAGGATTAGTGAACCCTCATTAGGCAATAATTTGGTCTTCTACTAGATGAATAGTCTGAGTATATGGTCGCAGTTGAGGTGGATTGGCCTCAGAGTTTCAGCATTACAAAGTGGACCTACTCAAGATACTCAGGCAGCATCTTAGGGTCACGATTCATGCCATATTTATGAAATGTAGCCTATGCCAGAGGAGCAGAGTCTCAGGACATCTATGGTTAGAGGTACTATTCTAGTATCCTCTACTTTAGTATCTTTCTTATATCATACAGGTCCATCATACTCTTTTATATATGTTGCAATTATGGGAAGTATGGGCCCAGCGATAGAGTACTCCAATGGTGTTATGACTCTTGACACACCATTATGAGTTCAAACTAAGGGTATATGCTAGTATAAGGAGTGAACCCTTGAGATATGTGGTTATCATTTTATGTAGAGTTTTTTTTCCTTGAGATATGTGTTTATCATTTTATGTAGAGTTTTTTTCCCTTGAGATGACTAGTTTCGACGTCATTCTCAGTATGGAATGGATTGTGCCTTGTCAAGCCTAGGTGTATTACTATTATCTTCAGGTATCCTTCACATAACATGAGGGAAGAACACACATCCATATGGGAAAATTTTATATCCAAGAAAGTCAAGATAGACCCAAACATACTAGGCTAGGTGGGGTGACAGCCTAGATGAAGAGTCTCTTTATGAGCAATTAGGGGATGTGGCTTTTGGAATTTCCTTCTATTGTGTATCATTTTAGGGATGTTTTTATTGAAAATTTCTCTATATTACCTTCTGATATAAAGGTTGAGTTCACCATTGAACTTGTGTTAGGCGTAGAATCAATTTCCATTCCTCCTTATAGGATGTAACCTACAGGTCTCTAGGGACTCAATAAGTAGCTTAAAGATCTATAGGATAGGGATTTTATCCCACCCAAAATCATCACCATAGGGTTCACCCATCCTTTTCTCCAAGAAGGCATATGGTACCCTTAGATTTTTCATGTATTACCGCCAATTAAACCAGATTATAATGAAAAACCGATATCCACTTCCTCGAATAGATAGCCTCTTTGACTAGCTCTGAGGAACAATAGTTTTCTCCAAGATCGATTTGAGGTCACGCTACCATCAGGTGTGAGTGAGAAAATTATACATAACACATAAAACATTTCAAAGTAGGTATGGATTTTATGAGTATTTGTTCATGTCATTCAGTCTAGAAAACGCACTGACAGTCTTCATGGCTTTGATGAATCAGGTTTTCCACTTGTACCTTTATTATTTTGTGGTGGTCTTCGTAGATGACATCTTAGTGTACTTGCACACCAGACACAACCATGAAAAACATCTTGAGACTGTGTTGAGTATAATAAGATAGAACCATATATATGAAAAGATCATTAAATTTCAATTTTGGTTAATCAAGGTTCACTTCTTGGGTCATATCATGTATAAAGAAGGCATGTCGGTAGACCCAAAGAAGGTGAGCATTGTGGTTTCCTGAGAGCAGTCCAAGAATGTGTATTATGGATGTATGGATATTATAGAATATTAATACAGGACTTATCATGTTTAGAAGTTTTTATTACAGAGAAAGGTGTGAAATTTGATTGTACTAAAGCTTGTGAGACATCTTTTTAGGAGTTAAAAGGAAGACTGACATAAGCACCTATCTTGATTCTGTCTGAGATGGGAAGAATCTATATTTTTTTATTATGATGATTCAAGAATTGGGATGGTAATAGTGATGATGCAAGTTGATAAAGATGTAGTATATGGGTCCCACCATCTAAGACCCCATGGTTAGAATTACCCTACGCATGACCTTGAGCTAGTTGTCATGATCCATGCTCTATGAAGTTAGAGGAACTAATTTTTGGGAGAATGGTTCATTATTTACATAGATTATAAAATTCCCAAATACATATCTACATAAAAATAATTGAATCTAAGGAAGTTCAGGTGGGTGGAATACCTAAAATCATTTGACTTTGAGCTTTCTTACACACTTGGAAATGGAAACGTCGTAGCTGATGCCTTGATCCAAAAGACTCAAATGCAAGTCGTCAAGGAGGCCAGTAGTGAGTAGTAGTTGATGGATTTGTTCTCTAAGATTCATCTTGAGGTTCAAGAACATCATGGAAAACCATCCTTAGTAGCTCTAGTAGTGACATCCTCCCTTTTAGAGTGGGTCAGAATGAGGCAGTTGTCTAATTCCTAGGGCCCTGTTTTGAGGGAGAGCATCATAGAAGAGAGCATGCTTCCTAGTTGGACTGTTGATAGAAATAAAACCATACTCTTATGTGGGAATGTTTGGGTGCCTTATAATATACTAGAAGAGTTTATTAGGGAATCACATGCCTCTATTTGGGAAGCTTACCCTAGTCTTGGCAAGATGTACAGAGATATATGTCATTAGTATTGGTGGCCAAGCATGAAGAGGAAAATATCAAGTTTCATCGCTCTGTGATCCACCTATCAGCAGGTGAAGGAGGAGGAACAGTGACCTACTAAACTTGTACAACATATCTCCATTCTTGATTATAAATGGAATGAAATCACCATGTATTTCATGACAGTATTTCCTAGATCCCCTTAAGGAATCCATGTAGTATAGGTGATCATCAACAGGTTGACCAATGTTTCACACTTTCTACAGATCTAGAAGACCTTATCTATTAATGAGATAGGAAGTCTCTATATTCAAGATATATTGCACCTTCAGGGTGTTCCCCATTCTATCATTTAAGACTATGATTCTCGGTTCACTTCATGATTTTGGAAAGGGTTACAGAAGGCATTGGGTTCACAGGTGCTCTTGAGTACAGCATATCACCCTCAGACTAATGGGTAGTTCGAGTGGATGATACGGGTGTTAGAGGATATTATTTGAGCCTGTATTCTTGAATTTGGAGGTTCATGGGAAAAACATGTACCTTTGGTTGATTTTTTCTAGAATAAAATCTTTTAGGAAATGAATCAGATGGATTCATATGATTCCCTTAATGGTAGACCACTTCTTTCACCTCTAGCTAGTTAGAGGTAGGTGAGGTAGCTCTAATGGGTCCTCATCTTGTTCAGAAGACTTCAGAGAAATTCCATATTATTCATAATCATATGGATACATCTTAGTATAGGAAGAATTCATATACTGATCTTCACTGTAGACCTCTAGAGTTTGAGGTGGGACATCATGTCTTTCTACGTGTATCTCCTAGATTGGTTCATAGATGAATTCAAAGACAAGAAAACTTATCTCCTCAATATGTTGGGTTTTCAAGATAGTCGAGAGAGTTGGGTCAGTAGCCTATCTGTTGCAGTTACCTCAAAGGTACCATTCCATGCACGATGTCTTACACATATCGCATCTTCAATAGTATTATGCTAACCCATCACATTCGTTCGAACCTGAGGATATTGAGCTAGAGTCGGATGCATCCATAGAGGAGCATCTGATACGTATCATTGATTGGGGCATGAAGGCTCTCCAAGGTAGGTCAGTTCCTCTGGTATGGGTGCTGTGGAATAATAGATGCGTGAAGGATGAGGCTTGGGAGTGGAAGGCCGATGTACATGCGCAATGGCTGAAATTTTACTCAGAAGATGTTATGCCACCATCGAAAAGGAAACTCGGGGATGATTTGTATTAAGAAGAGGAGGTTGTAACATCTTGGATTTTTTCAAAGGTATATACTATTATATTTTTATTTCAATTCATTTGTTTGGAACTTATAATTCTTCCAGGGGGATTTAATGTAACGAACCGAACATTTATAAATAAAATTCCCTTTCTTTTGATTTAATTAAATGTCTTATGGTTATAGAAAACATTTGAACTTATTTTATTATATTCAATTGGACTTTAAATTAACATTAAATATCTTTAATATTGATAATATAGTCTTTGAAAAGTGATCACATGACTATTATAAATATAGTGTTTTAACAAATCCTTTTGGCATAGAAAAAGGATGTGACGGCTTCAACCAGTAGGATCATACCCTATGAAGCCCATTTATTGGATCTTCCTATGGAGATATAGTTTCTAGTGTTTTCCTTAGACTAATCCCAAGTCAATATTCAATAACTTAAGCATGATCAAAACTGTTTATGATAGAAGTTCAATCTCATCAAGATCACGGCCCAAACCATGTTCACAGAACGACCCCCTAAAAGCCCCACCATCACACACCTTACTCTTAGGAATATGGTGGTGTAATAAATGGATATGTATCAAGACCTTATAAATAAGATTATGTAAATTATTTTTTATATAATTGTGAATATATTTTCTTCCTATTATTATTACTATGTAAATGATTTTTAAAGCACAAATAGTATTTTTGGATAATATTAAAATTCAATTAAGAAATATATTTTGATGAATTAATGGATTTTTGAAATAAATAATATTTTAATAAATTATTATTATTAAATCACTTTTTAAAAATATAAACTATTATATAATTTTTTTATGAAGTCAAATGTAATTTTTATTAGGGTTTGAAAAACTGTTATTGTTAAAAACCCATCATTTTCAATAAATATCAGTTTTTATTTTAAAATTGAAAATTCACATATTTAGAAAATTATTTAGATAATTATTATTTTTGGAATTAATACATCAAAATTATCCAATGGTTAATTTTTCATAATTTTCTGAGACAGATGAATTTTTGGGTAAAAATTAAATGTCGTATAAATATACATTGTGTTTTATGACATCCTAATGAACCAATAGTGATGTAATAAATACTATAAAAGGTATACTTGGAAAATATATATGTTTTTACTTTAAAATAATGTTATTTTAAGTTTATTTTATTTATTTTACAAATCTATAGTGAAACCTCCAAGACTTATAATATATTTAAAGATTTTAAAATCATTTCCTTGAGAGTGTGACTCACCTCCACATAAACAAGGGAATTGTTTCATTATCTTTGGACCTTGTCCTTCTAAAATAATTTATACCACTACCATTTTCTATAAAACATGGGTAAAAACCATTGTAAGGTTTGTGGTTTTGAATATTTTATTGTGTAGTGTCCAAAACCAAAATAATAAAGAAATCCTCCTCCTTTCTTATATAAACCCACCCAAGATCCCATTTATCTTCACTAAAACAACTTTAAGCTCATAAAAACTCTTCCCTATACTCCCTATAGTCCTCCCAAGGCACCCTAAATCTCCCAAGAAGCCTCTCCCAAGCCTTTGGAGTCACACATCCAAGTAAGGGATTTCTCTCCTCTCTTTTGAATTCAAACACCTTCTTTGATATTAGTTCTTTTAATTTAAATTTATTATATTTCCATTCATGTATAATCATTACATTACTATTAAATTGACGTTATTTTTATTAGGTATCATTTATTCCCCCTCATTTGGACCCTTACCTAAGTCGTTACTATGCCAGAATTCCATAATGGATTCTCTCTCTCCTCTTTTTATCAAGCACGACATTTATGAAATTCCATTTTGATTTCAATTTGATTAAGTCAGGATATATTATTACCTATCCCTCTTACTTTCCATTTTATGTTTAAATTATTTTATCCCCTTTAACTCTCATTTAACCCTCCTGAGAACCTTTATGTACACCTGTTACCATGCTGAAATTTTGTAAGGGTTCTTTTGCTTTCTTATCCTTATTAAATATTATTTATTATGTTAAAACTACTATTTACAATTAATTATGTTGGTTAATGTCCTTTCATGTCCCTATTACTTTACATTTCATTTATAAATTATAATATACCCCCTTTCACTCTCTTCAACCCATTTTATTAATTTATATATGATGTCGGTATGCTGCCGAAATTGCACTATGATTTACCATGCCTGTGTAGTGAATATCATGCTCATTTATCTGTCAAGTTTATTCACCTTTATACACATATAATTATTTATTGAGGACTTAAATTTATTTATTTCATATACCTTGATCATGTAATAAATTATGATGTTTAATGAACCCATTTTATATGATCAATGTGGCACACTTAAGCATGAGATTGAAATGTTTATGAAGGGTGTGCCATGATAGCGCTCCAATGCATTGGATAATTTTTAGTGTCATGATATGTCATATTGGGATGGGGGTTTACCTGATTCATTTATAGGAATTTTTTACACCATGAAGTCTTGGAAGTTTATCTTTGACTTATGTTTATGATGTAATGTTTTAAGTTGTTTTCACATTTCCCGTATTATGATTATCATGTTATATCATGCCTTATTACTCATGTTCCTTTATGAATCATTGATATGACTTGTCTAACATTTATTATCATACTCATGTTATTCCATTTTTATTCCCTTACTGGGATTTATATCTCACCCCTTTCTTATGTATGTCCTCGGGTTATCCCATGTAGTGTTAAGTATGAAGGAATGTTGTGGTCATGTCGAAGAAGTTTTCAATATAGATGTTGTTTTATTTCATTATTCAAGTTGTTATGTGATATTTATAAACCCAAAATACACTAGACCTCTCAATCTTCTGAGTTTTATTAAGTTAAATTTTATATAATAAATCATTTTTAAATATGAAATAAAGAGAAGGGTTGTTATAGTTGGTATCAGAGAGAAAGTTTAGTTATTTTTGGGATTAGGATTAGAAAACCCTAGTGAAAACTCTTAGGGATAGGACTAAGTGAAAGAAAATGTCCCTAAATTTTGGTAATTATAGAGTAAGCAGTTTATCAAGAAAATACATCCATGTATGGATACTACAAGTGGATGTGGTTCTGTCATAGTTATACCTAGGAGTAACAAATCTGACAAGGTATTTCGGGTTTGACTTGGGGTAACCTGGTACACAACAATGGGCCTTACTGCGCACCTGGTTTGACACTCCTAGGGGATATTATTTGGTAAATTTATAAGCTCATTATAAACCATTATTAAGGGAACAAAGAAAAAAATCCCATAAGAATGTATGTTAGTAATTAGATCATGGATAACATAGACTGAATCCTAGAAACTCATAAGTTAATGAGATAAATGTAATTCATAAGTCATTCATTTATCATCATTGGATTCCCCTTTATGTGTTTAATATTTTAAGATACTCATCCATAGTTTTCCTTTTATTCTAGAAAATGGCTGGTAATAGGAGGAATCAGGTTAACAACTGATGCGGAGGGAAATGTGATGACTGCTAAAATGAGATTCTCAATCATATGGGATATCAAGTAGGACATATCGTGATTATGCAAAACCATCTATCAAAAATCATGATTAAAAATTGGCACATTGTTGGATGACCAAGGAATTCAAGGATGAGGAAGATGAAATCTCATGAAAGTCCATCTAATAAAGGTGATAAGGTAAATAATGCCCAATTTCCTTCATGCAACAAGTGTGGAAAGAGGCACTAAGGAGAATTTCATAAAGGGACTAGGAGATGATTTAAGTGTGGAAAGACTGGGCATAAAGTATCCAATTTCCATGAAAAAATGAATAAGGTAATGGATGGAAATAATTTTCAATCCAATGTACCATATACAATTCTATGTTATAAGTGTGGAGAATTTGAGTATTATCTAAGACAATGCACTATTCAAAGGGTAGAGAAGCGTGATAAGCATCAACAACCTCCAAGATCAAGGGAGCTCAGAAAGTCCTATGATGATACGGATAATGGTGAATGAATTACATATAACCACTACTTCAAAGTAGTGTATGTCATATTATATTTCAATTCATGCCCTATTATAATATCTTGTATATTTTCTAATAACATCGAGTCCCCACCTAAAATGATATTAAATAATTAGGGAAAACATCCATGAGTATTATATCACATGTTGAAGTTTATGAGAATGTTTTTCTTGAAAATATTATAAGTCTACCTATGATAGGATTTTATGCAATCCTATGCATGGATTGGCTTTCCATATATAGAGCCAATATAAATTACTATGAGAAGGAAATCACTCTCTGTATGGTGAATCAACCCCCGATTCTATACAAGTGCAAGGAGGAAGATGAATCTTCTTTAGCACCATCATCTCAAGCATGGATATTATTTCCCTACAAGCAAGCATATTTAGCTCAAATGAATTAGTCTAAGGAAATAACCATTCTCAAATACATGATTATTATGAGGGAATACATTGATGTGTTTCCCAAGGAATTGTCTAGTCTTCACCCTAACCGAGAGGCTGAATTTTCAATCGATCTTATACCTAGGGAATTGCCAATATCTAAGACTCCATATAGGATAGATGTTGTGGAACTTGAGTAATTGAATAAACAACTACAGGATAATCTATATAAAGGTTTTATATGCCCAAGTGCTTCACCATGGGTTGAACCAGTTCTCTTTGTTAAGAATAAGGATGGATAAATGTACCTTTTCATTGATTATTGTGAGCTTGACAATATCACGATAAAGAACAAGTATCCTTTTCCATGGATTGATAACTTTTTCAATCATCTACATGGAGAACTATACTTCTCTAAGGTGGATTTATGGTCAGGATATTACCAAGTAAGGTTTAAGAAGGAGGATATCCCCAAGACTACTTTTTGTACAAGGTACGGGCACTATGAGTTCATAGTGATTCCTTTCAGACTCACTAATTCTCTAGAAATATTTATGGACTTGATGAATAGAGTCTTTAGATATTACCATGACAAATTTGTGCTAGTCTTTATAGACTATATTCTAATATACTCCAAAACCAAGGATGAGAATGAGGAGAATATGAGCACTATGCTAAAGAACTTGTGAAAGGATAAGATCTATGAAAATTATAGCAAGTGTGAGTTCTGGTTGAAGGAAGTTTAATTCTTGGGGCATATCATCACAAGTAATGGGATATATTTGGATCCTTCTAAGACAAAACCAATTGAGGGATGGTCGAGGCCAATATCTATGATATATATCTATAGCTTCCTTAGTTTAGCTGGATATTATCACCGATTTGTGAGAAATTTATCATGATTTTCAAACCCTCTTACCAAGATAACTCAGAAGGGAGTCAAATTTTCTCATAATGATGAATGTGAAGAAATATTCATGGAGTTGAAAATGAGGCTTATCACTACCCCTATACTCACACTGACCACAAGTGGGGAACCTTTCATAATTTTCAATGATGATTCAAAGAAGGTATTGGGATGCGTGTTGATACAAACTGAAAAATCCATTGCCTATGCCTCAAGGAAGTTGAAAATTCATGAGCAAAAATATACCACGAATGATATGTAGTTGGGAATTGTGATCTTTGCATTGAAAATATGGAGGCATTATCTCTTTGGGGAGAAGTGTGAAATATATATATATCACAAAAGTCTCAAATATATATTTACACAAAAATAGATAAATATTCACTAATGAAGATGGTTAGAGATCATCAAGGATTGCGACTGATCAATAAACTACCATCCTGGGAAATAAAACAAGGTGGCAGATGCTTTATGTAGAAAGGACCAAGTAATTCTATCATTGATGAGAATTGAAAAGGATGTGATCTTCTTAGATTTGAAAAAGATGGATATGGTAATCATAAATAAAGGTACATCATTAATCCTTTCACAAATTATTAATCAACTGTCTCTTTTTGAAAGGTTAAAGGATGCTCAAAAAGATGATATGGGAATTCAGAATAAAGTGGAAACTATCAGAAAAGGGAAATCCTTGGATTTCAATTTTAATGAAGAATGGATTTTGAGATTCAAGTCAAGACTATGTGCTCCATCAAATCCTGAGTTAAAGAAAGAAATTTTGTATGATTCACATATTTTGACTTTATTCATTCACCCAGGAAACAAAAAGATATATCAAGATCTCTGAGAGAACTATTGGTGGGATAACATGAAGAAGGAGATCAAATAATATACATCAAAGTGCCTCGTATTTCATCAAGTGAAGGCTGAAAGGAAGAAGTCTAAGGGTATAATGCAATCATTACCCATACCAACATGGAAATGGGAAAACATCACCATGGACTTTGTCACCGGACTTCAAAATACATCCAAGGGAAACAATTCTATCTGGTTTTTTGTGGATTATCTTATAAATACTGCACACTTCATCACGATTCGAGATGATTTCTCACTAGATCAACTAGCACGGATATACATCAGATTGGTGGTAAGGCTGCATGGAGTACCACTATCGATTGTGTCCGATCAAGATCCAAGATTCGCCTTTAAGTTTTTGAAATGTCTCCAATATGCTCTAAAAACTGAGATAAACTTCAGTACGGCTTATCACCCTCAAACTAATGTCCAATATGAAAGGAATATCCAAACACTTGAGTATATGTTGTGATCTTTCTCAATGGACTTCAAAGGCAGATGGGACCAACATCTTTCTTTGGTGGATTTCTCATACAGAAATAATTTCCACTCAAGTATCCAAATGGCCCCTTATGAATCCCTTTATGGGAAGAGGTGAAGAACACCGACATGTTGGGATAAATTTAGGGAACAAAAACTTCTAGGTCCTAAAATGGTCGAATAAATGGTGGAGAAGTTTAAAACCATCCAGTAACACATCAAAGCTACTCCGAGTTGAAAAAAGAGCTATGTTGACAATCATCGACATGACCAAGAGTTTGATTTTGGAGACATGTTATTCCTCAGCATATCTCAATGGAAGAGAGTTACGATATTTGGGAATAATGGAAAGATTAGTCCAAGGTACATCGTCCCTTTAGAGATCCTTGATCACATCGGAGTAGTGGCCTATCGACTAGCACTCCCACCGAACATATCTCAAGTACATGATGTATTTCATGTATCTCTATTAATAACGTACATACCAGACTTCTCACATGTACTCAATCTAGAGGTGTTGCCATTGGATAATAACCTTTCTTATGAGGAGAAATTGGTGAATATCTTAGATCATAGAGAGAAATTTCTACAAAATAAGACAATGCCCCTCGTCAAAGTATTGTGGAGAAACTACAAGTTTAAAGAAGAAACGTGGGAACTAGATGAGGTGATGAAGTAGAATTACCCTCGTCTATTTTAGTGTGGAAAAAGTAAATTTCTAGGGAAATTTTTCTTAAGGGGGTAAGGTTGTAATGACCTGAACATTTATGAATAAAATTCCCTTTCTTTTGATTTAATTAAATGTCTAATGGTTATAGAAAACACATGCACTTATTTTATTATATCCAATTGAATTTTAAATTACCATTAAATATCTTTACCATTGATATTATAGTCATTGAATAGTGATCACATGACTAGTATAAATATAGGGTTTTAACAAATCCTTTTGGCACAAATAAATGAAATGATGGTCTCAATCAGTAGGATCATATCCTATGAAGCCCATTTAACAGAGATTCCGATGGAGATATCATTTTTGGGATTTTCCCTAGAGAAATACTAATCCAAGATCCAATAACTTAAGCATCAGTGAAACCATTTATGGGAGAAGTTCGAGCTCTTCGAGATCACAGCCCAAATAAGGTTCACTGAATGGCCCCATGAAAGCTCCACCATCGCGCACCTTAATCTTAGAGAATATACTGGTGTAATAAATGGATATGTGTTAATACCCTAGAAATAATATTATGTAAATTATTTTTATATAATAATTAATATATTTTCTTCTTATTATTGTTACTCTGTAAATGATTTTTAAGGAACAAATAGTATTTTTGGTTAATATTGAAATTCAATTAAGAAATATATTTTGATGAATTAATAGATTTTTAAAATAAATAATATTTTAATAAAATATTATTATTAAATCTATTTCTTAAAATATAAATTATTATATAATTTTTTATGAATTCAAATGTAATTTTTATTTGGGTTCGAAAAACTGTTATTGTCAAAAAACCGTTATTTTCAATAAATGTTGGTTTTTATTTTAAAGTGAAAATTCGAATATTTAGAAAATTATTTAGATAAAATAAATATTATTTTTTGAATCAATATGTTGAAATTATTCAATGGTTAATTTTACATAATTTTCTGATACAATTGAATTTTTTGGTAAAAATTAAAAAATGTATAAATATATGGTGTGTTTTATGACATAATAATGAGACGATAGTGATGTAATAAATACTATAAAAGATATAATCATCCATGTAACGGCCCAAAATTTTGAATAAATCTTGTTTCCTAATTTCATGTGTTATTTTATTTTATTTTTATACTCAACAAAAATGTTTTATTTGATAAACATGATTATAATTAAAATGAGACCATTGGGTTTTGACTGTTATATGACCATCGGTCAATATGACCACTGTGAACAAAATGTTTTGATTATTGTCTCTAAAAATAAGTAATCTTGGTTTATTATTATAGAAAGAAGATTTGATGGCCTCACCTAGTAGTCTTGGACCGATCGAAGCCTATCTAACAGAACTTGGGAAGGAGGTAGCACCACTAGGCTTTGCTCTGGACCAAACCCAAGCTGAACTTCATCGTGTGAAGCTAGAACGGGATCGCCTTCGCGAGAAGTTCAAATTGATAGAAATTACTACTCGTGCGATGTTGGTCGAGCCTCCCTCAGATTCTCTCACCTTAGCACACCATACACTTAGGTCCTATGCTGGTGTGATAAGGGGATATGTAAAGAGACCGTAACTGCCTTGTGTAATCCTTTGTTTTAAATAAAAATTGGGATTTCTTCTTATGATGATGTTTATGAATTTTCAAATGAATGGATAAATATAGTATGCATATTTTGATGAATTTTAGAAAAAGGATATTTTAAAAATGTTTATGTAAACCTTAAATAATTAAAAATGTGTAATGATTTTCAAAAAATGGTCTTCTACAATTATGTTCAGTATGAAATTTGGAGTCTAATAAGATCAAATTGATTTTTGATGAATAGTAAATTATGAATAGTGATTTTATGATTAGGATTAGTAATATGACCAAATAGATTAGTAATCTCACTTAAAGAAAGTTTTAAAATAATCTAGGTACCTTGATTAAGTAATGTGATTCAATAAAATGGTTAAATAACGGTTTCATAAATTATTATTCAAGTATTAGTTTTTTCAGGTGAATAGTGTTTTTCAATTAAAAATTAAATTAAAAATATTTAGAAAATTATTTTAATAAAATGGATTTCATTTTTGAACTCAGAGCACCGATATTATGTTATGGTAATTTTTGGGGTTTTTTTCTGAAAAAATGATTTTTCGGTGAATAGTGTATTTATTTAAAAATAAATTTAAAAATATTTAGAAAATTATTTTTATAAAATGGAGTTCATTTTTGAAATCAGAGCATTGATATTTGGTTAGTGTGAAATTTTGGGATTTTTCTGAGAAAGTTGAATTTTCAGTGAATAGTAAAAATGCAGTTTTAGGGTTTCGGTATGTTTAATGACATCATAGATGTGTCATGATGATTTCATGAAATATTTTAAGGTTTGGCCGGCCAAGGGTGATGAATTATTGTTTTGGGGGCCCCATGTGGCCTAACTCCATGGTAAATTCCAAGGGAGAGCACATGGGTTTGAGAAAAGCACATGTGAGGTGTCCCTTGGCCATTAATGCCTTGTCCCCTCACTTTCCCTATAAATACCAAGCCCTCCTCTCATCCATTCGACTCCCCACTCTTCCCCAACGAAGTTTTGGTCTCATTACCTCCCAAGGAGTCCTCCCAATGTTCCCCCAAGCCCTCAAGGTTCCAACCTTTGAGGTTTAAGAGTTACATTTTAAGGTAAGGGATCCAACCCCTCTCTTTCTTTTCAAGTGATCTCTTTTATGTCATTCCTTTTATGCTCCAGGTTCTTATGTTGGAGGATGTTCTTTTATACTCCTCTTACTTCACTTTTCATGTTCACATAATGAGAGATCCCCTCTTACTCTCATTATTTCGTTTTATGATGTTTTAAGTGGCGTCGTTAGGCTGCCGAATTTTTTGTAACGGATTCTTTCTCCCTTCTCATTTTTCAAGATCTATTTTCATGTAAAGTATTTCAAGTTCCTTTTTATTATGTTGTGGTATGATCTATAAATTTATCATACTGATCTTTTATGACCATATGATGGGAGACCCCATTTTATCTCTTCAATTCATTATTTTGAAGTTTTAAGTGGCGCTGTTAGGCTGCCGAATTTTTAAGTGGTTGTTCACCCTTCTTGTTTTGAAGTTCTACTTTCATTTCAATTATTTCAAGTTCCTTTTTGTTATGTTGGGGTATGATCTCTATATCTATCATACTGATCTTTTATGACCATATGATGAGAGACCCCATTTGATCTCTTCAATTCAGTATTTTGAAGTTTTAAGTGAAGCTGTTAGGCTGCCGAATTTTTAAGTGGTTCTTCACCCTTCTCGTTTTGAAGTTCTACTTTCATGTCAACTCTTTGAAGTTCCTTTTTGTTATGTTGGGGTATGATCTCTATATCTATCATACTGGACTCTTATGTTCATATGATGAGATACCCTATTTTATCTCATCAATTCATTTTTGTTGATGTTTAAGTGACGCCGTTAGGCTGCCGAATTTTTAAGGGATTCTTTCACCCTTATCATTTTTCAAGTTCTGATTCCATGTCAAGTCTTGCATGTTCCTTTTTATTATGTTGGGGTATGATCTATATATCTATCATACTGATCTTTTATGTTCATATGATGAGAGACCCTATTTTACATCATCAATTCATTTTTTGGTTGAAGTTTATGTAATGCTGTTAGGCTGCCGAATTTTCATAAGAGAAATATTATTTTTGTCTTCCGTTCATGTTCTTCATTTCATATGGTATATTTTTAAATTTCATTACCATGTTCTTAAATACCTTAGATTCTGTCCCTCTACTGTTTTATGGGTCATTTATGAATGTTTGACCCATGTCCCCTCTCTTTTCAATGTTTTCTAAAAACCTTGTAACATAGCCGTTATGCTGCAGAATTTCCGTCTCAAAATGTCACTCTATTTTTCTAAAGTCATTTTATATTATTAAGTGAATACTAAAAGCTATTTATTCTAAAGGGGTATTCACATATATACCAAAATGTTCTATTTTAAATTCTGGGATTTACATACATGAGACCCACCTTCCTTTTCTGTGGGTTTTAAAGTGACGTAAAGATCATGTCTTTAAAGCAGTTTTTAAAACGTTGTGATTATGAAATGAAACCCATTTATTTTATGCTATATGGGTTATTTATGAAATGTTTGATGATGATATATGTGGATCACATGATAATAAAGTCAAATTTAAGGGTGCGCCCTGATAGCGCTCCAATGCATTGGGTAATGATGTAACCACTAGAGATTACAATTTTCACGATACCTTGGTGAATAACCTTGGTAATTTTCAAATGACACATTGGGGATGGACCTTGGTGATATGTTCATGATTGTCTATGTTAAATGATTTATCCACATCTTAAAGTTATGAAAAATGTTATTTTTATTATGATATGCCACATGATTTTTTTTATCATGCCTTAAAGTTATTGTTCATGACATAGTTGATGTATCTCAAGTTCACATGTTAAATGTTTCCCTTGTTTCCCTTACTGGGCCTTCTGCTCACCCTTTCATTTGATGTATGTCCCCAGGTTATGAGATGCAGTAATGAACCTAGGATGAACATGAGGAGAATCCTTTCAAGTGTTTAAGAAGAATGTTTTTGTTTTATGTTTTCATATTTTAAGTTCCTGGTTTCCAAGACATTAAACCTTAAAGATCCTCAGTTTTGTATAATGTAATGAAAGTTTATGTGATAAAGAGGTGGTATGCTATAGTTGGTATCAAAGGATGGTTTAGTTATTTGTGGAAATTGGGATATGAAAACTTTAGGAAGAATCCTATAGAAAAGTTTATATATAGGAAATCTTCCTGGTATTTTGGTGAGTAATGAGTAATGGGTTTCCAAGAAAATACATCCCTGTCTGGATACGAGCAGGTAGAGGTGGCTCTGGCACAGATGTACATAGGGGTAAAACCCGAAAACACCGCTTTGAGCTAGACTCAAACGGGAACTGGTACACGACAACGGGCCTTGCTGCACTCTTGGTTACAACACTCCCGGGGGATATGCTTTGGTAAATTCATAAGCTTAGTATGAACCATTGTTAAAGGAACAAAGATAAAATAAAATAAAGATTCACATAATAATATATGATCATGGATAACCTAGATGAGAACCTAGGGGATCACAAGTTAGGGTATACTTTTCTTCTACAAGTTATCCTTATATGCTTTAAGTTCCTTTTCATGATTATTAGCTAAGTATTTAAGCCCCTAATTATACTTTCTATTCTTAGTTAATGGTGGGAAATGGAAGAACATGTCCCAACAACCAATGTGATAGGAAATGCGACGATTTCCGTATTAATATGAAAGAGATGATTAGGGGATTAAAATATGATTATTATTCTGGAAGATGTTCACTATTTTGGGGACCCTATATGATCGAGGTAAATATATTACTACGGTATTTTCATTGAGGAGTAAGGTTGACTTATATTTTGAAGAATCGATGAATTTAAGGTGGACTTATAGTAATTTAGGTTACTTATGGGAATGATTAACCTATCTTGGGTAAAATATGTTTAGGTTAGCTAATTTTGTTATAAGATGTTAGGAGTGGTTGATGTTGTTTGGAGATGAACAATGAAGTTTATTTTGGAAGACTATGTTATCAAATCCTTCTTGTATTTGGGTTTTAATCTTAGTTTGGTTTATTTTGAGAAATATTAAGGACCATTATTTACGGAATGGTCTATGATGTACATTGGGTAGTACCATGGAACTTTGATGATTTAAAAGTAGTTTCTATTCCTATAGGATTCTTTTTGAAGAGTTGTTTTACCTTACCCATTCTATTTTTGGGATAATGTTTAAAGATAGAAGAAATATATAGTTGATCATTTGTGGATTATGTGATTCCCTAGAAGATGATTCTTGTGTTTTGATAAGACCAAGTAGTTTTGAATGCTCATCGTTTGGAGAAAAGATTAGTTTTGGTAAAAACTTATTAATGTATGAAACTCTACATGAAGGTAGATATATTTCCTTATGTTTTTGTTCTATTTTGTAAATGAATTACTCAAAGTTATTAAAAGGAACATAAAACAAAAAATGTTGTTGTTTTACGTTTCCTACTAGGTAATCAAAGACCACTTACACACATCATAATTTTGGGATTTTCTGGTGGTTAACTTCCTCCTAATAATGTTTTCTATCACTCTCCTTTAGAACGTGACCCTTTGTGTTCTCCTCCATGTCCATGTTTCCTAAATGGAATCATAGTATGAGTAAACTCAGGTGGCCTTTGTACTTCCTTTTCCTTCTTTTAAAGTAATGGTGTTACTGACCCTTTTTCCGATGTGGGACATTCAATGAAATTTCAAAACCCAATTTTAAAAATTGCGAGGACGCAATTTCTTAAGGGGGGAAGATTGTAACGGCCCGAAATTTTGAATAAATCTTGTTTCCTAATTTCATGTGTTATTTTATTTTATTTTTATACTCAACAAAAATGTTTTATTTGATAAACATGATTATAATTAAAATGAGACCATTGGGTTTTGACTGTTATATGACCATCGGTCAATATGACCACTGTGAACAAAATGTTTTGATTATTGTCTCTAAAAATAAGTAATCTTGGTTGATTATTATAGAAAGAAGATTCGATGGCCTCACCTAGTAGTCTTGGACCGATCGAAGCCCATCTAACAGAACTTGGGAAGGAGGTAGCACCACTAGGCTTTGCTCTGGACCAAACCCAAGCTGAACTTCATCGTGTGAAGCTAGAACGGGATCACCTTCGCGAGAAGTTCAAATTGATAGAAATTACTACTCGTGCGATGTTGGCCGAGCCTCCCTCAGATTCTCTCACCTTAGCACACCTTACACTTAGGTCCTATGCTGGTGTGATAAGGGGATATGTAAAGTGACTGTAACTGCCTTGTGTAATCCTTTGTTTTAAGTAAAAATTGGGATTTCTTCTTATGATGATGTTTATGAATTTTCAAATGACCGGATAAATATAGTATGCATATTTTGATGAATTTTAGAAAAAGGATATTTTAAAAATGTTTATGTAAACCTTAAATAATTAAAAATGTGTAATGATTTTCAAAAAATGGTCTTCTAAAATTATGTTCAGTACGAAATTTGGAGTCTAATAAGATCAAATTGATTTTTGATGAATAGTAAATTATGAATAGTGATTTTATGATTAGGATTAGTAATATGACCAAATGGATTAGTAATCTCACTTAAAGAAAGTTTTAAAATAATCTAGGCACCTTGATTAAGTAATGTGATTCAATAAAATGGTTAAATAACGGTTTCATAAATTATTATTCAAGTATTATTTTTTTCGGGTGAATAGTGTTTTTCAATTAAAAATTAAATTAAAAATATTTAGAAAATTATTTTAATAAAATGGATTTCATTTTTGAACTCAAAGCACCGATATTATGTTATGGTAATTTTTGGGGTTTTTTTCTAAAAAAATGATTTTTCGGTGAATAGTGTATTTATTTAAAAATAAATTTAAAAATATTTAGAAAATTATTTTTATAAAATGGAGTTCATTTTTGAAATCAAAGCATTGATATTTGGTTAGTGTGAAATTTTGGGATTTTTCTGAGAAAGTTGAATTTTCAGTGAATAGTAAAAATGCAGTTTTAGGGTTTCGGTATGTTTAATGACATCATAGCTGTGTCATGATGATGTCATGAGATATTTTAAGGGTTGGCCGGCCAAGGGTGATGAATTATTGTTTTGGGGGCCCCATGTGGCCTAAATCCATGGTAAATTCCAAGGGAGAGCACATGGGTTTGAGAAAAGCACATGTGAGGTGTCCTTTGGCCATTAATGCTTTGTCCCCTCACTTTCCCTATAAATACCAAGCCCTCCTCTCATCCATTCGACTCCCCACTCTTCCCCAACGAAGTTCTGGTCTCATTACCTCCCAAGGAGTCCTCCCAAGGTGCCCCCAATCCCTCAAGGTCCCAACCTTTGAGGTTTAAGAGTTACATTTTAAGGTAAGGGATCCAACCCCTCTCTTTCTTTTCAAGTGATCTCTTTTATGTCATTCCTTTTATGCTCCATGTTCTTATGTTGGAGGATGTTCTTTTATACTCCTCTTACTGCAATTTTCATGTTCACATAATGAGAGATCCCCTCTTACTCTCATTATTTTGTTTTATGATGTTTTAAGTGGCGTCGTTAGGCTGCCGAATTTTTTGTAACGGATTCTTTCTCCCTTCTCATTTTTCAAGATCTATTTTCATGTAAAGTATTTCAAGTTCCTTTTTATTATGTTGGGGTATGATCTCTAAATTTATCATACTGATATTTTATGACCATATGATGGGATACCCCATTTTATCTCTTCAATTCATTATTTTGAAGTTTTAAGTGGCGCCGTTAGGCTGCCGAATTTTTAAGTGGTTGTTCACCCTTCTTGTTTTGAAGTTCTACTTTCATGTCAATTATTTAAAGTTACTTTTTGTTATGTTGGGGTATGATATCTATATCTATCATACTGATCTTTTATGAACATATGATGAGAGACCCCATTTGATCTCTTCAATTCAGTATTTTGAAGTTTTAAGTGAAGCTGTTAGGCTGCCGAATTTTTAAGTGGTTCTTCACCCTTCTCGTTTTGAAGTTCTACTTTCATGTCAACTCTTTGAAGTTCCTTTTTGTTATGTTGGGGTATGATATCTATATCTATCATAATGGACTCTTATTTTCATATGATGAGATACCCTATTTTATCTCATCAATTCATTTTTGTTGATGTTTAAGTGACGCCGTTAGGCTGCTGAATTTTTAAGGGATTCTTTCACCCTTATCATTTTTCAAGTTCTGATTCCATGTCAAGTCTTGCATGTTCCTTTTTATTATGTTGGGGTATGATCTTTATATCTATCATACTGATATTTTATGTTCATATGATGAGAGACCCTATTTGACATCATCAATTCATTTTTTGGTTGAAGTTTATGTAACGCTGTTAGGCTGCCGAATTTTCATAAGAGAAATCTTATTTTTGTCTTCCTTTCATGTTCTTCATTTCATATGGTATATTTTCAAATTTCATTACCATGTTCTTAAATACCTTAGATTCTGTCCCTCTACTGTTTTATGGGTCATTTATGAATGTTTGACCCATGTCCCCTCTCTTTTCAATGTTTTCTAAAAACCTTGTAACATAGCCGTTATGCTGCAGAATTTCCGTCTCAAAATGTCACTCTATTTTTCTAAAGTTATTTTATATTATTAAGTGAATACTAAAAGATATTTCTTCTAAAGGGGTATTCACATATATACCAAAATGTTCTATTTTAAATTCTGGGATTTACATACATGAGACCCACCTTCCTTTTCTGTGGGTTTTAAAGTGACGTAAAGATCATGTCTTTAAAGCGGTTTTTAAAACGTTGTGATTATGAAATGAAACCCATTTATTTTATGCTATATGGGTTATTTATGAAATGTTTGATGATGATATATGTTTATCACATTATAATAAAGGCAAATTTAAGGGTGCGCCCTGATAGCGCTCCAATGCATTGGGTAATGATGTAACCACTAGAGATTACAATTTTCACGATACCTTGGTGAATAACCTTGGTAATTTTCAAATGACACCTTGGGGATGGACCTTGGTGATATGTTCATGATTGTCTATGTTAAATGATTTAGCCACATCTTAAAGTTATGAAAAATGTTATTTTTATTATGATATGCCACATGATTTTTTTTATCATGCCTTAAAGTTATTGTTCATGACATAGTTGATGTATCTCAAGTTCACATGTTAAATGTTTCCCTTGTTTCCCTTACTGGGCCTTCTACTCACCCTTTAATTTGATGTATGTCCCCAGGTTATGAGATGCAGTAATGAACCTAGGATGAACATGAGGATAATCCTTTCAAGTGTTTAAGAAGAATGTTTTTGTTTTATGTTTTCATATTTTAAGTTCCTGGTTTCCAAGACATTAAACCTTAAAGATCCTCAGTTTTGTATAATGTAATGAAAGTTTATGTGATAAAGATGCGGGATGCTATAATCCAAATATATGTTTTTCCTTTAAAATAATGTGATTTTATGTTTATTTTATTTATTTTATAAAGCTAGAGTGAAACCGCCAAGACATATAATATATTTTAAGATTTTAAAATCATTTCCTTGAGAGTGTGACTCACCTCCACATAAGTAAGGGAATTATTTTATTATATTAGGCCCTTGGACTTATAAAATAATTTATACCCCTCCACTTTTTCATAAACCATGGGATGGTTTTTGGTTTTTAATATTTTATTGTGTAGTGTCCAAAACTAAAATAATAAAGAAACCTCCCTCTTTTCCTATATAAACCCACCCAAGCTCTCATTTCTCTTCACTCAAACTCCTATAAATCTCATAAACACTATTACCACTACTCCCTAGATTCCTTCTAAGTTTCATCCAATCTCCCAATAATCCTCTCCCAATCCTTTGGAGTCACACATCCAAGTAAGGGATTTCTCTCCTCTCCTTTGAATTCAATCACCTTCTTTGAGATTAGTTCTTTTAATTTAAATTGATTATATTGAAATTAATTTATAATAATTACCTTAATGTTAAATTTATTTTAATTTTATGAGGGATCATTTATTACCTTTCATTTGGACCATTACCCAAGCTATTACTTTACCAAAATTCCGTAAGGGATTCTCTCTCTCCTCTTTTTATCAAGCACTTCATTTATGAAATGCCATTTTGATTTCCATTTGCTTAAGTTGGAATAAATTATTATCTATACCACTTAATATACATATGATTTTTAAATATTGGTATCCCATTTCACTCTCATTTAACCATCCTAAGAACCTTTATGTACACTCATTACCATGCTGAAATTTTATAAGGGTTCTTTTGCTTTCTCCTCTTTCTTCAAGATTCTTTATTATGTTACAGCTTATATTTCCAATTACTTATGTTGGTGAATGTCATTACATGTCCTTATTACTATAAATTTCATGTATAAATGATGATATTCCCCTTTCACTCTCATCATCCCATTTTATTAATTTCTATATGATGTCATTATGTTACTGAAATTGCCCCATGATTTACCATGCATGTATAGTGAATACCATGCCCATTTCTATATCAAGGGTATTCACCTTTATGCACATATAATTATTTATTTAGGGATTATATGTATGTATTCCACATCCCTCAATCGTGAAATAAATTATTATGTTGAATGAAGCAATGTTATATGATCTATGTGGCACACTTAAGCATGAGATTGAAATGTTTATGAAGGGTGAACCCTGATAGCGCTCCAATGCATTGGGTAATGTTTAGTATCAGGATATGTCATGTTAGGATTGGGGTTTACCTGATTCCTTAATAGTAATTTTTTTCACCATGAAATCTTGTTAGTTTATCTTTGACTTATGTTTATGATTCGGTGTTTTAAGTTGTTTTCACATTTCCCTTATTATGATTATCGTGGTATATAATTACTTATTATTCATGTTCTTTTATGAATAATTGATATGCCTTGTTTAACATGTATTATTATCCTCATGTTATGCCATGTTTATTCCCTTACTAGGCTTTATATCCCACCCCTTCCTTATTTATGTCCTCAGGTTATCTCATGCAGTGTTAATTACGAAGAAATGTTTTGGTCATGTCAAAGGAGTTTTAAATATAGATATTGTTGTATTTCATGTTTTAAGTTGTTATGTAATGTTCCTAAACCCAAAATACACTAGACCTATCTATCTTATGAGTTGTATTAAGTTCAATTTTATGTAATAAATCATGTTTAAATATGAAATAAATATCAGGGTTGTTATAGTTAAGGAGGTCTCAGGGGCGTCTGGGGCTCATTGGAGCCCGGAGTCCCGAAGATGAAAGAGGTAGACTATGCTGCACAATTAGTAGAAACCATGTGGCTTTAGATGGTGGTGTTCTGGGGGTCACATAGTTTTTCTGCAACCATGAAACCCCAGGTTCATGGTTGTGCACAATTGTAGACTCCTGATACATAAATTTTTTTCACGGGTTGCACACGGTTAGCCAAATTGTGCACCTAACCCATGCGGGGTGCCCCTTGGAGAAGAACCTGGCACATGGTTTTGAAAATAGTGAGGTCAAACCATGTACACCTTTATGTGTGGGTGAAATTAAAATTTTTACCCTCATTAAATCTTTTAACTCAACCCTACTTACTCTTTTCTCTCTAGAGGACCAACTCCCCCTCCCTCACGCATGAGCTCCCTTCTCCTCATTACTATGGATCAAGCTATCTCCTTCTCCCCTCAACCAAATCGCTCATCATCAGAATAAATGGAATGATTGAGGAGGGATCTTCAATCCTATCCCTTATATTTCAATTTGCTCTTCCTCTCCATTGTGTTATCTTGGTGTAATCTCATTTTCCTTATTTTCAGCTAATTTTATAGTTTCTTCGATATCTTTTGTTCTAGCTAAAATCAAAGTCTGGCGTTGGATGAGGGAAGAACTGACAGGATAAGGTAGGTGTTCTATATTATTTCCCATCATTTTTCTATATTATATAATATATACCATTATTCTGTGAGCCAAACCTTTCGGCAATGCCTCTTAATTTCCAATTAAATTAAATGGGAGACCTTACCATGCCAGCTATGACCCGAGCTAGTGGTGAATCTACCCCTTGGGTTGATCGCCTTGAATTATGCCACCCAAATGGGCATGATCCACTTTTGAGGATTAATTTCCTTTGTTATAAATGAACCAAACACCCCTTGAGGTTTGTTTCTTAATAATTAATTCCTTGAGATAATGAATTAAATTGAACTATTTGGATTGGACATGAGATTGGGCCATGGTCATTTTTCCTTATGACATAAATTGATTTCCCAATGGAAATTCTATAACCCATATGCCTATTATGATAAATGCTTGAACTAAATGAAATGACCCTTTTTATATAAATTTCATAATGCATTTTATGATTAAATAATTTGACCTTAGTATAGAGGGTGATACAAGGGGTTATAACTTAAAAACCCCTTTGAGGGACTCTTTATGCCTTCTTTGTTATAATTTATTAATGGATTGTAAACATTTTGGGGGTGACACTATCCATTCTTAGTATGGTCTCACCATGCATTGTTTATTTTTATCTCCAGATGAGTGACATCAATTCCCTAGGGGAGACCCCATGGATGGGCTCGATGGAGTGATGGTTGTACCATGTCACGGGAGAGACTCAAGCCCTTACGTGTGATACCAGAGATGAAATTGGAGGTTGGTTCATGTTTTCTTCACATAATTCCTAGAGTGGCACATGGGACTTCATTTTTGGGTCACCTCAGATAGACTCCTTGGATTTGAACTTATATCAAACCCCCAGAGTGATATTTGTAATTCTTTTAGAATTTTTATGGATGGGCTCAGGATGACTCTCTATTTTTTTTATAAAAAGGTTTAATTGAATTTAAAAGTATGTGAAAATTTTAAAATAATAAATGAACTATCGGAATTGAAAAAATTAGTTATATTTCCACCAAGACCAATCATTGGCTTAGGGATAGTCCATATTCTTCTGCATTATATCTCTCACTTTACATTCAGAGGATCCCTTGGTTCAAACCCATCGGCTTAGGCCTAAGCAGGTAGAATTGGATGGGTGTCCTATTAGAACCCAGCCTGGTTTATTTATTTATTTTATTTATGAATTTTATTTATTAATTATGGAACACTTTTCATTTTATATTTCACAATATGGTTTTATCTAGACATCATTGGTGGTGAACTACTGGGATTTTATCTCACACCCTGCTCGGGCCACCTTTGGTACCCAAGTAGACTTTATGACTACAAGAATAGATAAAGGGAAGCAACCATATTCTTATTCTTTCTTGACTATTCTAGGATAGATTTTGGAGCAGAGGACTGAGTTTATACTTGAGATTCTAGTTGTACTGGTTTTTTGGAATTTTTTATATTTTGTTACCATGAGGTATATGATTGTATCCCCTACCCCTTGCGTATTCATTTTGTAGAACATCACCATCATCATCCTTAAAATCTAATATCTATTCAGCTTCCACTTGTTCATTTATATTTCTTGGTTAATTTTTATTTATTTATATTGTCATCTAATGTTTATTTATGCTTCTTCCATGGTGGGTTAATGGTCTGGTCATATAAATTTTTCTTCTGATGTTCTTTCTCTCTTTCTCTATCTCTCTTTATCTCTCTATCTATCTATCTCTCTCTCTCTCTCTACATATATATATATATATATATATATTTCTGCACTCTGACCTATGAGGGAATAGTCTCCCCATGGACACATTATAGTCCCTCGCTACTAGTTGGTAGCCACTGGAATTCGGGGAGGCACGCTTGAGGTCTTGTGGCCACTATCTCGGGACACTAATGAGTGGAATCCAAGCAGGACACTATGCTAGAAAAAGATGGGATCTTACAATTGATGTTTTTGAATGTCTCTGATAATTTTTACTTACTCGTGTAATTTTACAAACCAATGTTTGAAATGTCTATAATACAATTTGTTTTCTTGTATTTGTATTGTAAATTTTATTTCAATTAAATTCTGTATTTTCAGTATATTTGTATTTATTGTTATGTATTATGATTATGTTTGATTTTATAGTGTTGTTGGATGGATGTTGTAGGGTTGTAGCTGTATAGAAACTGGAATATCCTTTATCAGTGCTATATGAAGTGCTGATAAAGGGACCATTTATCAATGATAAATAAAAAATCACTGATAAAGATAACCTTTATCAGTGATTTTTATAAGTGTTGATAAAAGTTCCATTTATTAGTTCTTTTTGGAAGCACTGATAAAGGGTATCTTTATCATCACTTTTTCTAGTGCTGCTAAAGGTTGAGGGATTTTAATATCTCTTAGGTAGTTAGTGCTTTTAAGTTCTAACAATGATCATTTTTAGCACTGTTAAAATCATTTTTTGTATTAGTTTTACAACAAATTGATATCTATAGGGATGATACTAGGATGAGGAATCAATTTTCCTAGAAGATATGGCCCTGTGGGGCACAGGTATGATATAAAAATTTACCATGTCAGGCAATCTTTTACCCTGAATCAAATCATCAGGAGGATACAATATTATAGTGTTTTTTCCCTATGATGTCCCAAAAATAATGAAAATTCATTTTTATGATTATGTTTAGAAGTGATATACATATTAAACATATGTATGTTTTTGTAAATTTATAGAAAACTAATTTTATATTATGTTTCAAATTAAAATTTAAAAAATATGCTAATCATTTCTCATTCTAAATTATCCTTATCTCGATACATGAATGATCCATCATTTCACTAATACCATTAAATCTACACTTCTCAAATGAATTACTCATATTATATAATTATTTTGTTATTTGTTATTTTTTTAACCCCTATATGGTTATTTCCATCAAATTGTTGATCAATTTTATAATTTATTATAATAATTATTAAGGCTAAAAAATTATTTTGAATTTTATTCTTTTATAATAATTTGATGATAAGTTATTGGTTAGTTAATTGTTTTATTAAAATAATTATTAAGTATTGGTTTTAAAATGGTGATTTTTTTCAAATATTATTTTATTTTCATTTTCTAATATATTATTAAATATCCTCATGGGACATTTATGTCCTGTGGATTGCCAAACAAGGTTGTAAGTTGGCCTAGAGTCATGGAACATGGAAAGCTTGGGGCATACCATGTAGTATATAGGGTGGGGAAATATCATTGCAATTTGTCATTTCCCTACCTCATTTTCATCCCTAAACACTAATTACAACCCTCAAGTATGCCTATAAATCCTCTAGGATAGGTTAATCGTTTTAAAGGGTCAAAAATCAAGAGAATTTTTACTATAGGTGCTTTTTATATCCTCAATTAAGGGCAAAATTGTTATGCCTAGTCTTGGGAAATGGTATTCCCAAGGCTTTTCAAGGTTCACCATCTAATTAAAATTTAACACCCACATTACTAGTTGTTTTCATAAGCATCCCTAAAAATTGTAATAAGTTATAACCATGTGTGTGGGGGGTGAAAATGGGTCCAAACGGGTCTGAAACTACTTATTTCGGACCCGAACCCACTGATAAAAGAGTAATCTTTATTTGCGCTTTTCTTATCACTGATAAAAAACTTTTAATGAATTGTTTTTTTAATATATATAGAATTATCATATTTATATTCAAAAATTAATGTTTATTTACATACATTAATTAAAAAATGCATGTATAAAATTAATATAAATATGATATATTGATTTTTTTATTTTAATAATTCAAACTATTATATAAATATAAATGAATTATTATTCATATGTGATATTTGAACTTATATATTTATATAAATATCTATGTGCATATATGTGTATACATTATTTTGTGTGTGTGTGTGTTCCTTATATATGTATAGATCTATGTGTGTGTATGTATATATATGTGCACATGTACATAGTATGGACATATATATATATATATATGTGACATGTGTACATGTGTATATGTATGGCATGTACTTAAATAGTTAGTTATAAAATTATAAATATATATAATGTTTTAAAGGAGGTATTTATAAAATTAAATATATATATATATATCTAAATAATTATAAAATTATAATGAATATATTTAAATAATAAATATATAATTATATAAATATATAAATATATTTATAAATATATACAAATATTTATAAATATATTTATTTATAATTATAAATATAAATAAATATATGAAAAAATTATCGTCAAAATCCAAACCTCCAAAAAAATTATTAAAGATGAAATAAAAAAGAAAACTGACAACCAAGAGAGCAGGTTGGGTCATACAAAGAGTCATTCTCTCATCCAAATAAGAAAAATATAGATCAAGAAAAGTCATATCATTCCCATAATCATAATCATAATCATAATCACCATTAGCTACAGGAGCACCAGTTTCTCACTCCGACTATGAATTTCCTTAATTAAGGATCCCAAGGATCCTCTCCTTGGACCTTTCCTGCTCCGGAGTGATTTGGTTCTTCAATTCCTTGGAAGATGACCTGGTAGAAACATTCCTAAGAAGGCTAGAATAATCCTTCCACGACCTTCTTTTTGGAGGAACCGGAGCAAGACCTTCATTGCTGATCATCTTTCCCTTACCACTTAAAACAACATCATTAAAAGAAACTTGGTCATTGATGCTCATAGATCAAAGATGATTGGTTTCCAGAAGAACCATCTACTTTCCCTTATCAATTTCATCTTCTAAAATATTACCACATTTTCAAACATTCCTGAAGAACTGAAGACATTCTGAATCTCTTGAAGATAATTCACACTCTATTAAACATCATATTTCCCAAGTCCATCATCCTATCTAACATGCCCTAAAAAGTTATTATCCAGTGGTTGTACAATAAAACGTTTCTCATAAATTGGTGAAGTAGAAAAACTAGTCACAACACCAATATCCTTATCTGCATACTTACAGAAAAAAATAGGTTCAGATGAAGCTCCATGCAGAATCACACCCATAAAATATCATCATTGCTCCTACAATCTGGTTTCTTATTCCCAACAATAGTCTCAATGATAACATTTTCATCCTGATTCTACTCTACTCCAGTCCCCACACCATCTCTAGAAAGGCCAAAATAATCACTTGCCTGTGGCTCAAGATCAGCAACTACCTTAGCCTCAGAGTCTTAGCCCTACAACATTGACATCGTGCCCTCCAAACCCGATATAGGATGATCAACCTTGGATGTCATTGTATTCACCTTGGGTTTCTTGGGAAAATCATAGGATTGTCCATGTTTTGAATACTTAAAATCCCACTTCCTTTTGGATTTAACAGCACAATACATTCTAGAGGGTCCCTTTGAGCCACATAATTCACATAACCTCCGCCTGTAATTTTGAGCCAAATGCCTAATAGAATTAAAAACACCGTAAAAATATGAACATTTCTCATACTCAACCTTGATTTGAATTTCATTAGTTGGTGTAGAGATAATAATGTTATCAACAAGGGTGGGGATAAGATCAATCTTAACCAGCATCCTTGCAAAGTGTTCATACCTGACAAATTTGGTTTCCTTGTTCAAATGAATTGGGACACCAATTGTAGATACAATGTTGTGCATAATTTTTGGGTGTATCATAATCCAATTCAGACCAAGAAACCTCACTCATACATGTGTAAAGGTATTCTTGACCTACAACACATTGAAATCCATAGACCATTCATGAAGATGAATCGTATCAGGCTTAAAAAACAAGGGACCGGTAGCCCACGCACGATATCTACAACCCTCCGACTAAAAGAGGCAGTGGAAAAAGCATCTATCTAAAGAAATGCATCTTCAATTGGGTAACCCCCAAAGAAACAATATCCTTCTACTTAGATCCTCTAGTCACTAAGGCTTTACGCCTTTTGGAAGGACAACCCATGCGATCAAAGAGTTTTCTCCCATGGCCACCCTTTTCGAGAAATCATCAAAATTGGCCTCCACATGAGTGACCAGTCATTTCCTATGAATCCCACTAGAGGAGGATCCTTTGAATGAATCCAAGGGACATCGACGATTATCAATATCTAGATCTAAATTTTTATTAGGGATTCCATCTGAAGCCAAAACTCGCATGGATTTTTGCGGAATCACCTTTGGAATCGAGACTGGAACCTGAGATTGGCCACCAGAGAGAAGGTTGGACCCAAGGAAATGAGGAATCGCCATGATAGGGAGGGAACCCTAGACCCCATTTCCACCATCACAGAGGAGCTCCTAGACCCGCGACTCCTTCATTCTTCCATCTCAAAATTATATATATATATATATATATATATATATATATATATAATCATAAAATTATAATAAATATAATTAAATAATAAATATATTTATTATATTTATAATTATATATATTTAGATATTAATATATATATATATATATAATTATATAAATATATATAATTGTACAAATATATTTATAATTATATACAAATATTTATAAATATATTTATTTATAATTATAATTATAAATAAATAAATACATATTTAAATAATTATAAAATTAGAATAAATATATTTATTATATTGATAATTATATATATTTATATATTAATAAATATATATAGAATTATATAAATATACATATATATACAAGAAATGGTGCAGACCATGGATTGAAACTCATATATATATATATATATATATATATATATAATTATATGAATATATATAATTATATAAATATATTTATAATTATATGAAAATATTTATTAACATATTTATTTGTAATTATAATTATAAATAAATAAATATAAATTTAAATAATTATAAAATTATAATAAATATATTTAAAAATAAATATATTTATTATATTTATAATAATATATATTTATATATTAATATATATATATATATAATTATATAAATATATATAATTATATATAATTATATAAATATATATATATATATTAGGTAGTTGGGGGTATAATTACACCAAAACACAAACCCACACTCACAGGGCTGTAGCGGCAGGTCATAGCCCCCAGGGATAACACACTCATCAAACCCCTATTTATTATTAATAAACCCATAGGACCCCCTTACAATCATGGTCCTAAAGACCCAATCCTTATTACCTGTAGTCCCATTTGTTGATGGCCCAAAAGCACCGTCGAGAAAATGTGCCGACACCATAAGACACTGCCAGTCACTCTGTGCTCGACCCGCCAGCAGGCCATTGAGCCTCCAGTCTTTCCCGGAATACCCCAGCTGCTATAACATATGTCATCACCACCACAAGAACCACATCACCAGTGAACCACCCCCGCATCACCCTCTGTGTCATTCATCACCAATGCCCTTGGGGAGACAGACAGTCGCCCCTGCAGAAATCGCATTTCGCACCAAGCACTATTGTTCTACACCGCCAAGGTTGTCGCCCTGAGGCCCTGTCATATTGTTGTCGGTGAAATCACTTGCACCCACTATCACAGGTCAACCACGAACTCTGGCGTCTTTTCGACACCGGCCACAAATCAACCCCCCGAATAAATCGAGGCAAAGAACAACGACCAAGAGTCGAACCCTATCCCAAATGGATACAGTATTACGGACCATCACCACTGAGACAAACCCCAACTGCTTAATAAATAAATATATAATTGTATAAATATATATAATTGTATAAATATATATAATTATATAATTATATATAATTATATATAAATATCTATAATTATATAACTAAATTTTAATATTATATATAAATAGTTTTAAAATATATTTATTTATAATTATATATATATATATATTTAAATAATTATAAAATTATAATAAATATATTTATTATAAAAAAAATTGCTTAGAACCGCGAAAGACACAAAGAAGAAAATGCATTTAAACTGTTGGTCAGAGGACTTGACAAAACGACCACGCCCCAAACCCCTTCCCACCCTTACCACCCCAACCTAGCGTGGGGGAAATATATTTATTATATTTATAATTATATATATTTATATATGTATATATATGTATATATATAATTATATAATTATATTTAAATATATATAATTATATAAATATATTTATTTATAATTCTAATTATAAAAAATATATATATTTAAATAATTATAAAATTATAATAAATATATTTAAATAATAAATATATGTATTATATTTATAATTATATATATTTATAAATTTATATATATATATATAATTATATAATTATATATAATTATATAAATATATTTATAAATATAGTTATTTATAATTATAATTATAAATATTTATATTTATATTTATTTATTTATATAATTATAAATTACAATAAATTTATTTAAATAACTAATATATTTATTTATAATTATATTTATAAATACACATTTTTAATTATTTAAATATTTATTTATAATTCTATACATTTAAATTTTTTAATTATATTTATTATATTATTAAAATTAGATCTTTATGAGCACTAAAAAAGTGGTGATAAAATGTATCTTTATCAGTGCTTGAATTTTAGTGCTAATAAAGAATCGTTTTATGATCACTTTTTCATCACTGATAAAGAGTAGTTTTATTAGCACTTACTATTTTAGTGCTGATAAAACTACTCTTTATTAGTGATTCTTTAAAAGCAATAATAAAATCTTTCCCGAGTCTTTTAAAAAGAACCCTAACAGAGTCTCATATCTCGCATCATTCAAGTTCTCATGGAACCTGATTGTTGTCGCCACTCTCAATCTTCATCGACTTTCTTGATGAATTGATCATCTACAAATTTAAGGTGTGTACTGATTTATTTTTTTGGTGCCTGAAGATTCACTAGTCACTTCTTGACACCACCCTACTCTCATTGCAACACGAGCACGTCGACTTTTCCTCAATAATCCATGGTTAACACTCAAAACACACCCATATTTGTTGGTAATCATAAGATGTACAATGATGCTTTGTTATAGCCCCATATCTGTTACTCTTCCATAGTTCACAATTGTTCGCTTCTCTGTATCTATTCCCCAAATCACTCGGTTTGTACTTGGATGTTTTTCATATCCATCCATTTTTTATTTGATCTTGTATTTCCTTACGGTCATTTCTAGCTCAGGATAAAACTCATTAATTTTGTTATTGATTCCCACTGTAGATTACTTGTGTTAACTTGGACATGAGAACAAGGCATAATAAACCCATGAATAGAATAAATAAAGGGAATAAAAACCAAAACAATGTGAAAATGTCATAATTATTCTAGGAATTATATGTAACCATCTTTGGAAATGGTGCTTGAAATTTGATATCCCTTGAAGGGTGTCGTTAATTCCAAAAGGGTATTCAAATTATGAAATTTATAAAATAATCAAACTAACTGCTATTTAGTGAATGCATTACATGGTAAGATGTAGAGTCGAACCTTTATAGATGGTTTTAAAGAAACCTTTAGAAATTAAGTGATTGATTGAGAGAGATTTTTTTTTTTTGAAAAATCGTATTTGGATGTTGTTCCATGTTTTTTAGTTTCCATGTTTTTCATACTATTGAATTAAATAATTGAAGTCATTATCTATGTTTATTATCGGATTTTGGACTAGGATAATCTTTGGTCTTCGTATTCTCTATCTCTAACTCAATAATTCCCCATTAATTTGATCAACTAATTTCAGTGATTAATGAATTAGTTTTCTTAATGTTGTATCTAAACAAAATTAATTTAAATTACTCAATGTACATGAATGATTCAAGGTAATTATTTGGTGCTTTAATATAATTTACTAATTCAGTTATGAAATGGTCATGAAACAAGAAAAAGAAAAATGACTAGAATAAAATATGTATGAAACAACACAAATATGACCATAAATAAAAAATGTAATTCAATAAGACACACTACCCTTCTTTTACATCACATTGAACATAGTGAAATTAACTCCTTAAGATTATTTGTGTTTTTTATAAATATATTAATGTTTTGGGGTGAAGTGGGAGTTGAACTGGTGACACATGGTGAGCTGGTAGAGTTTGGTAAACCTTATGGAGCTCTTGTACACAGTTTTGAGTATCTCCCTATAACAACAATGTGATTAGAACATGGATTTCCAACCACGTGGCCTAGTTGATTGTGTTCACTGATTATCCTTGGATTTTGTGCCATATTTTCATTATTTCCAAACTATCTTGATTATAGAATGATTGTGTTATTTAGGTGATGCATGATTTTAAAAGTTCAAAATCTTGTTTTAAAATTGGAATTGATTGGTTTTGAAAATAGTGAGTGAGTTTTCTAAGGCAATTTGAAAATGAATTAGGTGTTTTATTTTCCAACAAATGTTTTTTAATGGGTAAACATTTTGTTAAAAAATGATTTTAAATAAAGTGTAACATGATTTTTAGCGATGAAAATCATTTTTAAAAACTAATACCAATGATTTATTAGAACAAGATCCATCGGTTTTCTATAATGTAAATGTGATTTTAAGGGTAAATGATTAGTTTTAATGTTAATAAATTTGATTTCTATGATGTTTTAGAATGAGGATGGTATTTTGGATTTTAATGATGATCTCACTAAAGGATCTTTTAAATTTCACATTGACTTTAAAATGAAGTTTTGTGATTTAAAATTAGAGTGAATATATTCAAATGGTTTAAAAGGGGAATTTTGAATTGTTTGGAACTGTGAATTAATAATTATTTTGAATTAATATTTTTGAATTAATATTTATTTTGAATTAATAATATTTTGTATTTAATAATTTTGAATCAATAATTATTATATAAAAAAAATTAAAAAAAATATTTATTTAAAAATCAAAGATACATTTTAAAATTATAATATTTTTTTATTTAGAATAATTGAGTATTGGAAAACTATATTTTGAATAAGGGATATTTTTTCATATTTCCAAAACATTTCATTTTATTTTAAAAATCATCACCAAACAAGATGGAGAGAAATTAAAATCATTTCTTTTATTTTACTAAATTTCAAATTGAAACAAAATAAAGAGAAATTAAAATTCTAATCTTTTATTTATTTAAACATTTTTTTACATTTTAAAATTTTTATTAATATATTTTTCTTAGTTTAAAGTTTATCCAATTTTTTTTTCTTGAAATTATAATGATATATTAAAATCAAGGTATGTGATCACTTGTGATTTGTTTCCCCCCTTTAACATCTTTGTTTGTTTTTAATTTTCCCAAATGGGTTGAACATCGTGCACGTAAGCGATCTTATTTGTCCTCGATCTACCTCGATGATTCTTCACTTAATCTCTTTTTCCTTAAGTCATTATTGGTTCACCCTTTTCCTCACCTTCACATTCATTTTAACTCATTTATCATTATTTATCACTCTAATTACATGGATCTCCTAGCAATGCACCACAAAATCCTTACCAATTTATCATGTAAGGTGGTAACTAAAAATTATAAGTAGGTAGGGTTTTTGTAGTGCACATATGATAATCATCTTAAAATTATAAGTATCCATATTATTCCCATGTTCCAACCAATTGTAATTTTTGTATAAAAATTGTTATCAAGAATTTATATAGATATCTAGTTTTGAATCTTTTGTGTTAAAGGCCATATATTGATCACCTATATGTTGGGTTTTGATAGGGGGTGGTCTCTCTTGGGACCCAAATTAGTTCAAGAGATGGTATATTAGGTTCATATAATATAGAAAATATTAATTATAATACATTTTAGTAAAATAATAACTATTAATAAACCAATTTATGTATTTAAAATCATAACCATTAATAATATTACCTTACAGTAATCTTTTAATCATAAGATGATCTTTTTCTATGAAATGGTTTTTATGCTTTATTTATTTTTTTAAATATTAATATTACTAAATCAAATAGTATGGATATGAATAAAAAAATGGA
This sequence comes from Viscum album, assembly GCA_963277665.1. Classification (NCBI taxonomy): domain Eukaryota; kingdom Viridiplantae; phylum Streptophyta; class Magnoliopsida; order Santalales; family Viscaceae; genus Viscum; species Viscum album. The sequence continues at coordinate 1,534,555,652 of OY728142.1, read as the reverse complement.
TGGAGTCCAATCATATGAAAAAGGAGTATGAGGATGGTGTGTAAGAGTTTATTAAGTTTACAAAAGATCATGCATATAACCCTTATCAAATCCTTTGTCTATGTTTATAGTGTTTTTATTCAAGACTAATTAGTCCAGAGGAGTTGGAAGAACACTAGACTTATCATGGAATAGATCGAAGTTATAAATATTGGAATAAACACAAAGAAAAACTTAATGTATCTAGTGACTGGTATAAAACTATGTTTTATGGATCATTTTATTTTATTATAAGTGTGTACATTATGAAGACCATATTGAGGATGTGATTACAGGTGTGAATGATGATGAAGATCATATTGAGAAAATTACAATCATAGTTGAAGATAAACTTCATGATTGTATAAAATTGTTTGAGAAGTTAAAGAGTTATGCAAAGACACCATTGTATCTTGGATATAATAAATATACAACATTATCATCCACACTGAATTTGTATAATTTAAAAGCTGAAAATGGATGGAGTGATGTCAGTTTTACTGAACTACTTGCTCTCTTGAATGATATGATCCCAAAAGATAATGAGATTCCTTGAAAAACATATGACTCTAAATAAATGATATGTTCAATGTCTATAATCTCTGAAATAATACATATCTGTCTAAATGACTGTATACTATATCAAAAGAACCAAAATTAACTTAAAAATACCCAAAGTGTGGTTATTCTCGATACAAGAATAATGAATCGAGTCCCATGAAAGTTGTATGGTACTTCCCAATCATTCTAATGTTTAGGTACCTATATATAAGTGAGGAGACTACAAGAAAATTGACATGGCACATAGATACAAGAAATAAAGATGGGAAACTTAATCACCTGGAAGACTCTCCTTAGTGTAAAATAATTGATAATGAGTATCATGGATTTGTAAATGAGCCGAGAAACCTTCATCTTGTGCTATCTACAAATGGAGTGAGTTTATTAGGTTTTCAAAGAAACACTCACAGTACATGGATGGTTATATTGGTAAATTATAACTTTCCACTATGCTTATGTATGAAATGAAAATACATTATATTGTCTTTGCTTATATAATGACCAAAACAACTAGGAAATGATATTGATGTTTATTTAGATACATTGATCGAAGATTTGAAATTATTGTGGGAATCAAGTTTTACGTTATGTGATTTTTATAGAAATTAAGATTTCATGTTCAGATCCATGTTGTGTGGGATAAAAAATTACTTTCCTACTTATGGAATTTTTTTAGGATATATCATTAAAGGAACTAAAGGGTTTCCCATTTGTGAATAAGGTATATAGTCATTTAGGTTGAAACATTTATCAAAGACTGTGTTTCTAGGACATCACAAATTTCTACCTCGACGACATAAGTTCTGATCTTGTATTACATAATTATATGGGAGTTTAGAAGAACCTATAACACCATCTCCGCTAATATATGATCAACTGTTTGAGAAAATAAAAGATATAGAAACTAATTTTGTTAAACCTTTTTCAAAAAACCTTATGAAAATCAATTGTAAAAAGAGGTCATTTTTTTAATTACCATACTATAATTGTTTTTATGTCAAAAAATTTCTTGATGTCATTCATGTAGAAAATAATTTATGTGATAGTGTCATTGGAACATTAATAAAAGCACCAGATTAAATGAAGGATAGAATTAAGGTTGGGTTGGACATGATCAACATGAGAATACATGAATACTTGGCTCCAATGAAGGGTCAAAATGGAGTTTTATTTCTCCAATTGCTTAAAATATTTATCAATAAGAGAGATAATAGTTTTACAACTTCTATAATTATGTAAAGGTTCTATAGGAGTATTTTTCGTATATCAAGAATATCATTTTAATGACTGATTTAAAGTTAGAGTCTGAAATCATATGTCTGCCATGTTTTGATGAAATATCTAATGCTTGTAGCTTTACATTAAATTTTTTCCAAGAATTTATGTCATACATTAACCAAGCTCTGTTTCTTTTTCAAATATATATACAAAAAAATATAGACCTGATGAAATTACCAACTATAGAAAATGAAATTGTTTTCATATTATATGAATTGAAGATGTTCTTCCTGCCAAAATTCTTTGATATGATGGTTCACTTGGTCAAATGGATTTGACTATGTGGTATTATAAATTATAGATGGATGTACTCTATAGAATGTTATATGAAAATTTTTAAAGGGTGTGTAAAAAATAAAAGTTGTCCAAAAGGTTGTATTGTGGGTGATATGTTGTTGAGGAAGCCATTAAATTTTTTACTAACTACCTGTCCAGTGTGGAAATCATTGGTCAACCAAAATATGATCACGCTAGGTGGATTGTGGGCGAATGAATTTTTAGAATATATATTGTACAATCACTATTACAGATTAGGAGCAGGACCACTATTATGTTTTTCATAATAGTGTAGAGGTTTCCCCATATGTTAAAACCCACAAAGAAATTATTAGGAATTTGAATCCATTAAGGGATGAAGTATGGATATCAAATACACATAATCAATAGTTTATAGGATGGTTTAAAAACCATATTTTTAAGGAGTCAACTGAAAATATGGATTTTATTTTAGAATGACTTTGATGGATAGCCAAAGGAACAAGTCTTTATGTATTATCTTATAATGGTTATGTAAGTAATGGTTATACATTCAATATAAATGAACATGATGAATACAGTACCATGAAAAATAGTGGAGTTGCACTTATGGATGAAGTGATGTGTGTATATAGTACCAAGGATAGAAATCTAATTTATGAAAATATTTCATTATTAGGCATCATCAAAAAAAATATGGGAGTTGGATTATGCAATATTCCAAGTGCTGATTTTTCAATGAAAGTGGGTTGATAGCAGGAGATATGTTAAAATAAATAAATTGGGATTTGTGAAAGTTTATTCCAGTAAGGAAAGGTACAAAGACTAACTTCTTATATTGTAATCATAGGCATTACAAGTATTTTATGTTCTAGATCCCACAAACTGAAAGGTTTCACGACCCAACCCAAGTCGGGGGTCGAGCCGTAACTACCCCAAACCCGCCTTCATGGGCCATGGGTGACGAAAATCACCAAAGGCATAACTAAACTTAGGGAGTCCTTTACCTAAGTACTTTTATGCACACACACATCCATGTCGATGTAAAAGTGTAGAGGAAAGAGAAAAAGATACAACATAGCTATAAAGTAAACCAAGCATGCATAACCTCTAGGGTGTATAAGAGTAAAACATTAAAAACTGAAAAGAAAAGGGTAAAAATACTCAACCAATCAGAAATAGGTCCCAATGTGACAGAACTAGTGAAGTAAACTGCTGAGAGATTCCTGTAAGATATCTCTATGTTATGACCACCATATGCAGTCCAAAGTACCTAGTATCCCTAAGATCCTCTAAAGTCACCACCAACTTGTCCATCATCTGCATAAGACATGACACGTATGGGAAAATCCCATATAGGGGTGAGTATATACATACCTATTAGGATTCCCCCAAATATGAAGGAGGATTAGTAAGAGATACAATAGGAAATGAAGGATAATATATGCAAGATATAGTCAAAGAGAATAGCTCAACCCAAACCAAAAGTTAAAGTAACCTCATCCAAATACAAGGGGCTAAACACGATGAGTTATATGAACTACCCATAGAGTCTTCTCCACCTATAGTAGGATACTAGACTCATCCAACCATGATAAGATAAACATGAAAAGCATGTGGCATACCCTGTGTGTCTTCGCCACTCCTAGAAGGAGAGTAACCAAATCCAAGGTGTGGATATAGAAGGATGTGTGTGTGTGTGTGTGTGTGTGTTCTTAGACTAAAGAATCCAAAACGAGAGAGTAAGGGGATATCTATATCAAAACTCATCCCAATAATAATAGTATCCAACAGTTCCAAAAGTACGTCAATGATGCCCAATATCTCATGCATCTACCCAGAAGTAACCATCCATGTCATGTCATGCCTTGTCACTATGCCACACAGTTGAGGGGTCACAAACTCAAATTAGAGGACCTGCACCCTTGTACATCAGGGGGGTTACACTCTGATAATATCAATAGAGGACCTTCACCCATGTTTATGGTGGGTTCCACTCTAGTTTCACAAGGACCCGCTCCCTATGATGATAGGGGATTTTACTCGATAAGGTAGAGGACCCACACCCATGTTGATGGGGGGTTCCACTCTAAAGGTCAAGGACTTAGACCCTGGTGTGATGGGGGGTTCTGCTTTAGTCATCGAGGACCCATGACCCACCCATTAGGGGGGTTACACTCTGAAGTCGAAGACCCATTCCCTGGTATAATAGGGGGTTCCACTTTGGTCATTAAGAACCCACGCCCAACCCGCTAGGGGGTTTCACTCATAAGTCAAGGACATGTGCCCTGGTATAATAGGGGGTTTCACTCTGGTCATCGAGGACCCATTCCCTACTCGATAGGGGGTTTTAATTGGAAGGTAAATGTAGATGACCCATTCCCATGCTAATATATGGTTCCACTCAAAAGGTTGAGGACTCCACTTCCTAGCTCTACTATAGAGTACAACTTAGTAGTCTTTGGTGATATTGTCTAATCACTATTGTCATCGAGCATTGTCTTAATAAGAATCATGCCTAGAACATTTCACAACATATATTCAAATTTGAAACTGAGTTAACTATCCTATTCTATATGGAAAAACACTCGGGATAGGCTACTCACAGGACAAAATCCGAGTTCAAATGAAGGAGATGCGGAACCTTGAATTTTCCTCAAAAGAAACCATGGGGTACACAGCATGTGAGGGGACCATCATGGCATGTGGTCTTGTGTCACCATGTCAAACCTGGATTTTTGTTTTCATCCTTTGTTTTGGGTTACCTTTTTCTCTTGGTTTTTCTCCCAAGTTCTAGATGTTATAGATTTAAATTTTATGTTTTGGAGGTTTTTGGTGGTTTTTGGGCCTATTATTGGTTTGTGTGAAAGTTATGAGGAGGATGTGGCTTGGAAAATGATTTTTAACACTCCTAGTGGCACCTTTTCATGGGGTATATTTTTTTTATGGTTTATCCCCTTGAGTTAGATGAGCTTTGGGGTTAAAAGGGTGATTTTTGGGGACTTTTTACAGGTCGTGCGGTTAAGGTTCATGGTTAGTTTAATCATGCAGGTAAGTGTGAATGGGGTCGCATGGTTTGTGCATAGTTTAACTAACCATTCAGCCAAAGTGTGTAGCTTTTTCAACACTAGACAGTGGGAAATCACGCGATTTTTGTATGGTTTGTTAAACCGTGCAAGATAACAGTACAACCCACTCAGGAAAGGGTATTTTAAGATTTTCTCCTTCTTTTTAATTGGGGTTTCTTCCCTTAGCCTCACCCATTAAAACCCTATGACTAGAATTACTCCCATGCTGGTTTTTGGATTCTCCAAGCCCCTCCAAGTTGATTTAAAGGTGGTTTCTTGGTGAATCTTTACCTAGGTTAAAAGGTTAGGGTTTCCCTCTCTTTCTCCGTTGCTTTTCTTCAATTTTCCATTTCTCATACAACCCTAGTGGACATTATTGGATTATTTTTATACCTAGGTTGGTGAAAATTTGGGTTTTTTTTGTTTAGGGTTCCACTTGATAAATCTTGTCTCTTGGAACCCTAGTGGTGCATTTTTGGGTGTGCGTCATTGATGCGTCATTGATTTGAGGTAGGTTTTCCTTTACACTTGCCTTTAAAGTTTGAGATTCATTGTTTTAATTCTTTTATCACCTTAATTATATGTTAAATATTATTTTATGATCTTTGGATAAATTTTTTAGTGTTAAAATTGGTGGTTTATACCTTGTTTTGTTATCAATAGTATTATTTTGGGTATTTTGTGCACACCATGTGTTTGAGAAAATGTCTGGTTAGATTTTATGAGTGATTTGTGATATAAAAATCATGGTTTGGATTTTTAAATATATTGGTGACTTTTAAAATTATGTTTTGGGTTCATTTTATGGGTTCCCCAAGTGTTTTTGGTTTTAAAAAGGAATGTGTGTTGGATTTAAAATGTGTTTTGACATGCGATGACGGTTAATGGCCCATTTGGAATTTTAATGAAAATTGATTGACTTGAAAATGTGGTATGTTTTATAAAAAGGTAATTTTATAAAATTATTTTGAAATAGTAAATGGTGTGTTTACACCTCTTTTGAAAAGGTTGTTTGCTTCTTTGATAAATCTTGGTTTTGTGAAGAGAGCTTGAGGCCCATTTGGAACATTTATAAAAGTGGTAAATGTTTATCATGAAAAAACTCCTTGAATAATTCTCTTTCTATTTTATGTGAATGGGTTGGATTTTATCATTGTGTAATGCTTAAGACCCATTTATTAATTTATGAATTGCAAGGCAAAGAGGTTGATCCTTGGAGTGATTTGGGGTGATGAATGTTGTGTAAATTATTATATATGATATATGTGAATGTGATTGGATGCTTGGTTGGAATTGGTTGGATCACCCCCTTAATACATGAGACATGGGAACCTGGCATAGTGAGAGGATTTTCTAAGAATTATTGTTGCACTGTATGGATTATTCACTAGTAGTTTCCCATAGTAAGGGGATATACTGGGTTTACTGCTATGGGATTTTCCCCTCAATCTATCCTAAGTTATGGTGTCCAAGAGTATTTAGGGTATTTTTGATTTCATCATGTGAGGCATGATTCTGGGGATGGCTCTCATGTATTAGTATGTTCTGGATTATTCATGATCTCTTAGGTTCTCCCATGTCTATTGGAAATTAGTTTCTTATAGTGAATTATTGTGATGCATTGTTGATTGGATACTCTTTTGTGATATTTTTCAATTTCCCTTGTTGTTTGATTGTTGCTATTACTTATTGAGAAGTGTGGTTTATTGAAGAAAGTGATATAATGTTCTCAAGTGTTTTGTGAAAAAGGTTTTGGAAATTTTTTCACTCTTTCTTTCCTTTATAAATAAAATGTAACTTTTCTCCTACAAAATGTATATGGTTCCTCTTGGAAAATAATGTGGTTTTAAATAGTAAAAAGTGCAATGGATCATAATTTATTTTGATATGGAAACATGTGTAAAAATATTACCTTTATATATTTTATTTCAAACTTGAAGTTGATGTGTCTTTTATTTTAAAGGAAGTGCATTGGGAATATATTCTTTGGAAATGCCTACTGAGTTTTAATACTCACAACTATAGTTATTTATTGTTTTTAGCTTGTGGTGTAGGTTTAGCTTGGTGTCGATCGCCATGGGCGATGGTTGTTCTTGGTATTAGAGAGTGACCCTCGGGGTTACATGGAGATGTGTGGTCATCAGGTGTAATTTGTTTTTGTTGTTTAGTTGTTTTATTTTCAACTTTGTATAAATATGTTCAGTTAGGATATTATTTATATATTGGGTTATTGTGTTTCATTTTTTTTGTTCATTTGTTTATTTTATTTTTATTGGCTGAAATCGTTCCCTCTATTTACTCTATTGATTCCCAGCACTAGTTTTCGGCCTGTGGGGGTTGGGAACTCCCTTCGGTCCTTGCCACGGATCAGCTCGGGTGACCAGTTCAGGGTCGAACTGGGTTGGTTTATGACAAAATGGTATTAGAGGAGGTCGTTTCTTTAGAAGACCTTTCTTTTTAGAGTGACCTTTATTATTTGTGGATGTTAAGGTAGATCGGAGATTAGTACTGTCGAGACTCAAGATGTAGGAATGGGAAGGACTTCATGAACCCTTACTCATTCTGATCCTCAGGTTTCCATGGGATGTTGAGTTTTGGTTGGTATTTTTGGCTCGTGGTGTTTTTGATACAAAATGGGAGTTGTGCTAAAGGTCTCTGTGAGATTTCAGGGCCTGTAAAGCCATGTGGATCTGGGAGCATGGTCCTAAAAGTATCTTTGTGATAGTGGTGTGTTTGGAATATGGCCTCCAACTATATGTCCAAGTCACCCATCGACACTAGTTTCCCTTGTGAGTTTCTTTGAGCCTTCTTTGATTCTAAAAATTGTTTTGAAAACCCTTATGTTGAAATTATAAAAATGGGGTTTTAGTGGTAGGGGTTATATTTTGGAAAGCAAGAAAAAGGATTTTCATAATAAACCTTATGGAAGAATTTAGAAAAAGGAATTTTTATAAAATGACACTACTAGAAATTTAGGTTATATCCATGGTTTGAAAGAATGGATATAATTCCAAAAACTGTGGCTATAGGTTATAGCCACGGTTTAATGAACTATGGATTGTATTGGAATGGATATAGGGAAAGACCTATAGCCATGGTTTCAAACTATGGCTATAACCCTAAGCCATGGTTTCAAACTGTGGCTATAACTCTATAGTCATGGTTCAAACTGTGCCTATAGCCCTATATCCACGGTTTGAACTGTGCCTAAACACCTAAAGCCATGATTTGAAACTATGGTAGCAACTTAAGGCACATAGGGTTATAGCCACGGTTTCAAACTATGGCTATAGGGATATAGCCACGGTTCAAACCGTGCCTATAGGGTTTACCATTTCATAAAAGAAAACACCCCCACTCCCTAACCCCCCCCCCCCTATATCACCCCTTCCCCCATGTAAATACCCCTCTCCACTCCCCCTAGATAGCCCCCCCCACTGCACAGCCCCCCTACACAGACCCCCCCTGCATATTTCCCCCTGGACAGCCCCCCCCCCCACCCCCCTCTAGACAGAACCCCTTTCACACCCCCCTGGACAGACCCCCACCCCCCTTTCACAGCACCCCCCACCCCTGTACAGAGCCCCCCCCCCCCCACACACCCTGGAAATCCCCCCTGAAAATCCCCCCACCCCTTACAACACCCCTTCACCCATGAAAAACCCCCCTCCACTCCCTCCCGGACAGACCCCCCCCCAGACCTTGGACACCCCCCAGACCCTGGACACCCCCCAGACAGACCCCCCCCCCCCCCCGAAGACAGACCCTGGACACCCCTAGACAGACCCCCTCCCCCCCCCCAAGACAGACCCTGGACACCCCCCAGACCCTCAACCCCCCCAGACCCTGGACACCCCATAGCCTAGACAGCCCCCCCCCCACCCCACCCCCTAAACAGACCCTCCCCCCCACCCCTTACAAAGACCCCACCCTTTTTATCACCCCTTACCCCATGAAAATCCCACCTCCACTCTCCCCCTAGACAACCCCCCCCCCCTAGACCCTGGACACCCCCCCCCCCAGACCCTAGACACACCCTAGACAAACCCTAGACAGACCCCCCCCCCAGACCCTGGACAGACCCCACTTCCTAGGATAGACCCTAGACACCCCCACCCCCACCCTGGATAGCCTCCTGTAAAGCCCCCCCACCCCCTGGATAGACTCCCCCACCCTACAAAGCCCCCCACCCCCTACAGCACCCCCTTCCCTATGAAAATCCCCCCCTCCACTCCCCCTAGATACCCCCCCCCCACCCCCCCCCCCCCCGGACCCTGGACACTCCCCCCCCAGGACAGACCCTAGACACCCTTGGATAGACCCCCCCCCCTCCCAAGGATAGACCCCCCCAGGACAAACCCTGGACCCCCCCCCCCAAGACAGACCCTAGACCCCCCCCCCCCTAGACCTTGGACACCCCCCACCCTGGACAACCCCCCACCCCCACTCCCTGGATAGACCCCCCCCCCCTTCCCCCCCGCAAAGCACCCCTTCCCTCATGCAACCCCCCCCCCCCCAGACCCTGGACACCCCCCCCAGACCTTGGACACCCCCCAGACCATGGACACCTCCCCAGAAAAACCCAGGATAGACCCCCCCCCCACCAAAAAAAACCCCGGACAGACCCCCCCCCCCCAGACCCTGGACACCCCCACCCACCCTGCAATGACCCCCCCCCCCCACCCCCACCCACTAAAACACCCCTTCCCCCATGAAAATCCCCCCTCCACTCCTCCCTAGACATCCCCCCCAGACCCTGGACACCCCCCCAAACCCTGGACACCCCCCCCCCCAGACAGACCTTGGACACCCCCCAGACCCTGTACACCCCCCTCCCTTCCCCATGCACCCCCCACCTACCCACCCACCCTTGTCATCCCCCCTTCCAGTCCCTCCTCCCATTCCCCCCAGCCCCCTACCCCCACCCCACCCCCTACCAGCCCCCCATGACCAGATCTGCACCAAATCAGTTGCAGTATAGGTTTTCAACTTCCGTGTTTTAATCCATGGAATTATTCCATGTATATAAATGGTTTGAACTATGGAATCAGTACATGTATGGCCATGGTTTAACCTACTAAATTAGAGTATAATACCACATTTAATCCCATGGAAATTATAGGATAAATCCATGATCTTAACAATGGTAATTTTTAACTACACCCATGGTTAAACCATGGATCTTGGTCCCTAATAACACTTTCAAAACCATGGAAAATAAACCCTACATCCACAGTTAATAACCATTTAAATTGATTCCTACCCAGCTATACTTAATCACCAAATGATTCCATAATATTTGTACCTTATATCAATACTCACATCCTCTAACTAAGAGCAAAAAAACACCACCTTAAAAATAAAACTGAACTCAAACATAATACAATATATATCATAAGAATTCAATCTATCTCTAATATAAACAATATAAAATTTCAATATCAATATCATCATAATAAAAATAACTATTTGATAAAATTAAATGTATAAACCAAGAATAGAATTTACATATGAAATGTATCTCAATATCAACATCACCAAAACCATAATGACCCTAATAATCTCCTATAGAAACAATAACATTATTATCACCTCCTATCAAACCACTTCCTCCACCACCACCATGATGATCATTGAAATGTTCATTGGTTTATGCACCAAAATCATTGTAAGGAGCAAAGAATCCTGATAAACATAATGCACACAAATGATAACACATTTAATTAATGAAAACATTCAATCTTTATATGTTTATTCATATAATATCATTATTTTACCAATAAAATACTCTGATAAACATAATTCATACAAATGAGAACACATATAATTAATGAAAATCCCTAAAAACCATTCATGGGGTCTTCCCCCTCGCCTGCATACCTCCCCCCTACCCCCTGCCCACTCCACCTACCCCCATCCTCCTCTCCCCTCCCCCTACCCCCTGCCCTACAGACCTCCCCCCTGCCCCCTGACCTATAGACCTCCCCCCTCCCCTCTGCCCTACAGACCACCCCCCTACCCCATTCCCTGCAAACCTCCCCCCTGCCCCCTCCCCCCTGCCTTGTAGACCCCCCCCCCCAGCCTACAGAGCTCCCCCCCGCCCCCTACCCCCTGCCCCTGCCCCTTCCCCCCTGCCCCCCTCCACCCTCCCCCTACCCCCTCCCCCCTCCCCCTACAACTAGTTCCAAAAACTAGAATATTTTTAACCAACTGCCACTTCTTTATTTTCAGCTTCAGTGGTTCCTGATTTTCATAATGGTATTGATTGGATGCTTTCCGATTTTAATTATTTGTCTTATCAATTTAAATATTTTTAGTTTGATATATTCACACCTGTGATTCTAAAATATTTCAATAAAGATCTTTTGGATGAGTTCCAAGACACCACTAAAATTATTATAAATCTTGAAATTCAAACATACATATCCTTGAATGTCACTATGGGTTATCTTGAAGAATCTGTTGGTGAAAAGTTTAAAGATATCTTGAAAGTGTCTCGAAATATTCAGGGAATGATATCTAGATCTATTGGTCCCTTCTATGAAACCAAATACTATATTTTCTCTAATTACATCTAAGTCTGCTATTGCCACTACTAGTGCTATAATGTCTCAAACCTCTTCCAATTCTCTTCAATAGGTAGCTAAATTGCTGGTAAAGTGGATTACTAAAATGGAAAGTAAATTAAAATCAATGAATGTATGATTGGTCAGAATCCAAGTATTAGTTTACCAAATTCTAAAAAAAATTATCTAGACCTTCCAGCTGCTTCATGTAGTACTCATCCTATACCCTTATTTAGTTCTCCTCAAAGTTTCACTTATGGTTTGATTGAATATTTTAAAGAAATACTGAAAAATGGTATCCCATTAGTTTCTCAAATGTATAGACATAAATCTTATGATATCCTTAAGTTCTTCAAGTTAAATATTATCAAGAAAATTTACATGTGTGTAGATGCTTTGTTCTATTTTAGAGGGAGGAGGACTCTCTAACCAACTCCTCCATATACCATTTGAGGTACCATATGGAGGTTTGATATAGTTTAAGATCCGGAAAACATATATAAAAATATAAAATCCAAGGTATACCCACATATAAAATATATAGAAAAACTAAAGATATACATATTCAATACTATAGAGGTAAACCTTGAAGCGTAGTTTTTATATCAATATCCAACAATGATAACACAATATATAGTTTCAATATCATAACTCTAAACATGCTCTACATCATATTAATAAACATTCTCTATATAAAACAATAAAAATGCTTCACATTATAGCAATAGACATGTTCTATGTCAAAGTTGTAAATATACCCTATGGGAAAAAAGTAGACTGGGTCCATACTAAAGTAAATAAACATGAACTAAAATTAAATCATATCACACATGCTCAATATGCACTATTATAACACCATGATAGTATGATAATAATAACCATGATTTTTAAACATGAAAAATCTATTAAACAATCCATAAATAAAATATAACAATACTACAATCAAACATGATAAACTCAATCCAAATAAAGAACTGGTATGAAATTTTAAATCTTTAAGACATAATAGGGAGATGTCAGATGAAGTTATAATCATGTCATGAACAACAATATTACACATGGTATAGGAAACACAAATGAGGCATAAACTAGAGACCAGTTGTGGTGTTTAGAATAAATTATCAAAACATTTCCAATAATCAAAAGTACAAGGTTGTAAGGTATTATTTATCAGAAATGGGTTCGTCAAAGGTCCTTAATAAATGTTAATCTAGTCTAATATATTTTAAATCACCACTTGATTAATTTAAGACTTCACCTTTTAAGTAAAAACGTATCTTCTATAGAACACATAAGTAAATTATTTTTTAAGTTATAAGTGTTCATGACCTAAAATAATGTTTGGAAACCAACTTCATAAATCACTATTTTAATAGTGTTACCAACTCATATTTTATAAAAAATTGGTTTAGAAGATAAAAACTAAAAGATAAAAAGGGAAAATGGGTGAGTTCATTGACAAACACATTTTGAAAAAAAAAGAAATGAGTTTAACTAGGAAAATGTTTTCAAAAGGATTCAATAACAAAACATAGTTTTTAATTAAAACTTCACTCAATTTAAACATTATAAAAACCATTTTAATTATCAAAAACCAATACATAAGGTTAAAATCAAAACCATTAGGAATTTTAGGTCAATTAAAATCCTCACTTAATTGAACCAACCACTACATTTCCACTAAATCACTCAACTCTCACTACGACACCTGGGATCCTATGACTATAATAAATGTTAGAGGTGAGTAAAAAATGTATATATTACATCTAAATCATAAGATCCATCATCTATGCTAATCCCACCTCCTGACACCATCCATGTTAATTCCCCCTAAATTGGTAGTATTTATAAAGGTGCCTACTTTTTCAAGAAATCCCTTAAGGAACTAACTAAGAATCATTATTTGAAAACAAACAATTTCAATTTGGAAAAATAATTTAAATATCTTTATAAAAACAACCAAGCCATAAAAACCTTTTAAAAATACTAGCCATAAGGACAAAACATTCTTAAAATTTATAATTTGTTTAAATAAAACCATTTGGAAGATAACCCAAGTATTTAGTGTATTTAACTTTTAAAAACACACTTAAAATATTTTTCACCAAGTAAAATCCATAGCCACATCTTAATAAACATGAAAAACATAGAGGAGGCTAATTTCATGCATCACAATCATTATCCATGATTTATTTACCATGAAAAATCATGAATAACACCCAATAAAGAACACAAGTAAACCGTGAACACCACTTTTAATTCTATTTAGATTCTCTTTTGAAAACTTAAATCAATTTTTAAGATACCAAAACTCACTTACAATGCCAACCCAGTATTTTGACAGGTAATTGGTGTGAAAAGTTGAATAGAAAAATTTCACACAATTTAATTCAAAGAGAAAACCAATTGATTCTATTTCAAATAATTATTATAAATATTTCATACCACTAATTAGCATCAAAAAAGGTGCAAACATTCTTAATTTTAAAGGCATGACACATAGTGAAACCTAGAAAACGGAAACTCAAAATGAGAAATTGCTGAAGGGGGGATTTTTCTAGGGTCATCCAAATGAGTTTAGTGATAAAAACAAATAAATTAGTAAACCAAACAATTAAAACCAAAAATCACAAATCATAATAAATGTCAAACTCATTGGACAGCCTCACGATGCCCAAACCTCGAGCAACTAGGTGTGGTCCACTCAAGGGACACACTCGAAATTAATTCACATGAAATCCCCAAATTAAACACCCAAATCAACCACCAATTTCACCCAAAATTTCTAGAAATGCTAAAAATATATATAAGGAAACATACCTCAAGTGAAATGATGAACTATGGCTTGGAGGAGAGCTCGATCATGAAGAGGGGAAGTACCGGCCGATGCACCGAATGGAGGAGGAATGCCCGAATAAGGGTATAGAGGAGGGAAGGAATGCGTGAGGGATGGAGGAACCGCAAATGAAGATGTTTGTGAGGGAAAGATGAGCTGTGAATGAGAAGCTGGCAAGGATCGGACAAGGGAGAATAGGTCGGGTGACGATCGGCCGATGATAAGGATTTCAGGAGAGTAAATCCTGAGTGGTAGGGTGGGAGAGAAAATCCCGAGTGCGAGCATGGGAGAGGAAATCCCGAGCAGGAATAAAATTAGAGATAGATATAGGCACGGGGGATAATTAAACCATGGCTTTATCATACCTATAGCCATAGACCAATTAAACCATGGTTATTGAATCATGTCTATAGGTCATTTTTCTAGTAGTGTGACCTCTTGGGGTAAAATGGAAATGATTTAATGGGATTGGACTTTTATAATCAAAACTTGGGGTTTATAGAAAATAGTTTTTTGAAAGTAGAGGTTTTTTTTTGAATTTTTTGTAAATGAAAAGGAGTGGGTTTTTAATCAAATGGGTTTTGATGGAATGAGATTTTTTGAGCTTCTAGAAAATGTTTTGAATGAAATGAATTGATTTTTTGGATAGAATTCATGGGATTTTATTTGTGAGCATGGTAAAATGGATTAAAACATGTAATCTGAAAATGGTTTTTGACTTGGTGGTTAGTGAGCCTTTAAAAGGTTTCATGAATTTTGAATTAGGTTGAATGATTTGTTTTGGAAAATGAGATTTTTTTTAACCTTTTTTGTATTCCATGTGTGCTCACATGCATAGATATGTGTGGGAAGTGGTTAGATGATGATGTGGGTAGGGAGTTCTCGGTATTAGCACGGTTGATGATTGTTTGGTATGGAATGAGTTGATATTTTCTTGGATTGGCATGGAAATGTGTATGTGAGTGGGACTCTATAGAACACCATTGGTGAGTGAAAAATCCACAAAGTTTGTTTTGTTTTTCAAAAGTGTTTTTAAGCTGTAAATTGTGGTGTTTTTGTAAGACAATGGTTGTGTGGATTGTTTTTATATGTTTTGGAATTGTTGGTTATTGATATGCATTCTCATGATTTGGAATTTATGCTCATGTTGTGTCCTGAGTTGAAATCTTGTTGGTGACTCAGTTTTGAAGCAGTGTTTTACGGTTTTCTAGAAAGGTTTTGGGAATCTTGGAGCTAGTTTCCATTTTTTGTGTTTGTTCTATATGATTTTTGGTTCATGAGATAGTTTTAATATAGCTATTGGTTTTCTTATTACCCAGTTTTCTCCTAAAAATATATTTGATGAATGTTAGTGGTGTGGCTATAGGTGGTTTCCCATTATAAATATTTCTAGTTGATCAACCTAAGGATTTTGTTCTTGAGTTTCAAAAGTTAAATCAGCCTCTATGAAGGATACCATAGCCCATTTTCTAGAGTTGGGAGTTGTTTTGGCTAGACATAAAGCTCCTTCCTATTGTAGTGTTTCTATAGGTTATAACAATTGTTATTGATGGTGTTTTTTATGTTTATTAGGGTTCCTTATTCATTTTGTTCCTTGTTCGGAGTGAGAAATAATGGTGTGTGCATCTTCCAAGTCCCTTTTTGGGTAAAGGTGTGTTGTTTAAGCAAGTGAGTTTCTTGGTGTGTCTTAATATTATGTTTTTTTATTAGAGTGTCGTGTAGTCACTTGTTGTACCAAAAGAAGGAGTTATGATTATGGATTAATAGCTCCTTACTGTGAGACAGTGGATGCTTCAAACATCAAGGCTCTAGCCAAAGGCCTCAGAGTGAAGCTGGCGTATAGTCAGGAATATAAGGGTGTGGGGAGTTTGGATAAGATCATTCCTCCACCATTGCAGTAAGTTAGTTCTTGTATTTCTATTGTGTTCTCTCTATCACTTCAAATTCCCTCTTGTTGCAAAGAGAATGATGGACTCATCCCTCACGCAATGTTTGTGATTGTGCCTTCTTGGATGCATGTTTCTGATCAATGTCCTTGATTGGACCACCCATGTAAATCAGTTGCATCTTTGGTTTGTGGTCTTCTAGAGGTGATGAGTCATGGGTATTTTTCAGTTGTGGTTTCAATGTTCCAATAATTGGTCCCCTTCCCTCCCCTCCCCTTGTGGTGGAGGTTTTTGGTACGTGTGGGGAAGTTTTCAAGTGTGTTTAACTCGTTGGTTCTTAATGGTGGGGAGATCCACTTTGGGTCTTGTTGAAAATTATTCTATGAGAAATCAGTACAAGGTTGCTTCAAATGGTGGAGAGCCTGTTCGGGCCTCCCCTTATTGGTGATATTTTTTGGTTTGGTTTTGGTTTTAGTTCAGTTGAAGTTTCTTTCTTTTGAAGTTGTTTGATGTCTGAGTTTATTTTTTGGTTTGGTTAAATGATGGGAATTTTTGAGTGATCCCAATTGTTTTGTTTGAATTATGGTTGTGAAGGTTTTAGATCTAATTTCCTCTTGATTCTTGGGAAGTGGTTCCAGTTTTTTGTTCTATTTCAGGCAAGAGGCATAAGTTTTATTTGAATTTGTTAGGATGTTTTTAGATCGAGGGTTTGGATCTTGTGGTTTTGAGAATCCTTAGTCATTAATCAATCAAATGGAAAATTTTATGGATTTCTTAGGGAGAAAATAATTATGGTGTGGAGAATTTTCACACTCATATTTTTGTTTTCATCCTTTGTTCTGGGGTACCTTTTTACTCTTGGTTTTTCTCCTAGGTTTCAGGTGTTCCAGATTTAAATTTTATGTTTTGGAGGTTTTAGATGGTTTTAGATATATTATTGGTTATAATGAAAGGTATGAGGATTATTTGTCTTGGAAAATTATTTTTTAACACTCCTAGTGGCACCTTTTCATGGGGTATGTTTGTTGGATGGTTTATCCCCTTGAGTTAGATGAGTTTTGGGGTGAAAAAGATGATTTCTAGGGAATTTTTCCAGGTCGCACAGTTAAGGAACATGGTTAGTTTAATTATTAAGGTAAGTGTACAGGGGGGTCACATGTTTTTTTCATGTTTTAACTAACCATACAACCAAAGTGTGCAGCCCTTATAGCACTAGATAGTGGGAAATCGCACGGTTTGCACACGGTTTGTTAAATTGCGCGAGCTAACCGTGCAACTCACTCAAGAAAGGGTATTTTGATATTTTATCCTTATTTTTAATTGGGGTTTCTTCCCTTAGACTCCCTCATTCGAACCCTATAAATAAAACACCTCCCATGGTGGTTTTTTTCTCCTCCAATCCCCTCTAAGTGGATTTTAAGGTGATTTCTTGGTGAATTTTCACCCAGTTTGAAAGGTTAGGGATCCCCTCTCTTTCTCCTTTGCTTTTCTTCCATCTTCAATTTCTTCTCTAACCCTATTATCTATTCTTGGATGATTTTTATACCTAGGGTGGTTTTAAATTGGGTTTTTTGATCATTTAGGGTTCTACTTGATAGATCTTGGCTCTTGGAACCCTAGTGGTACATTTTCGGGTGTGTGTCATTGATGCACCATGGATTTGAGGTAGGTTTCCCTTTGAACTTGACTTTAAAATTTGATATTTTTTGGTTTCATGCTTTTCAAACCTTCATTACATGTTAAATATTATTATATGATCTTTGGATAAATTTTTTGGTGTTTAAAGTGGTGGTTTATACCTTGTTTAGTGATAAATAGTATTGTGTTGGGTATTTTGTGCACACCATGTGTTTGAGAAAATGTCCGGTTAGATTTTATGAGTGATATTTGATATAAAAATCATGGTTTGGATTTTTAAATATATTGGTGACACGTGAAATGATTTTTTGGTTTCCTTGTATGGGTTCCCTGAGTGGTTTTGGTTTTAAAAAGGAATGTGTATTGGCTTTTAAATGTGGTTTGACATGCGATGATGATTAATGGCCCGTTTAGAATTTTAATGGAAATGTATTGACTTCAAAATGTGGTATGTTTTCTAAAAATTGAATTTTGTGAAATGATTTTGAAATGGTAAATGGTGTGTTTACACCTATTTTGAAATGGTTGTTTGGTTCTTAGATAAATCTTGGTTTTGTGAAGAGAGCTTGAGGCATGTTTGGAACCTCTATGAAAGTGGTAAATGTTTATCATGAAAACCCTCCTTTGATAATTCTCTTTACTAGTTTATGTGAATGGGTGGTATGTCCTCATTGTATAATCCTTGAGACCCATTTATTCATTTATTCATTATAAGGAAAAGATGTTGATTCTTGGAGTGATTCAGGGTGATGCTTGTTGTGTAAATTATTATATATGATATATGTGAATGTGATTAGATACTCAGTTGGAATCAGTTGGCTCACCCCCTTTATACATGATACATGGGAACCTGGCATAGTGAGATAATTTTCTGAGAATGATTTTTTCATTGGATGGATTATGAATTATATGGTGGCCCATAGTAGGTGGATATATTGGGTTTATTACTATGGGATTTTCCCCTCAGTCTGCCCTGAATTAGGGTGTCTAGGAGTATTTGGGGTGTTTTTGATTTCATCATGCGAGGCATTCTTCTAGGGATGAGTCTCATGTATTATTATGTTCTGGATTATTCACAGTCTCCTAGGTTCTCCCATGTCTATTGGAACTTAGTTACTTGCAGCAAATTATTATGATGCATTGTTGGTTGGATACTCTTGTGTGATATTTTTACATTTCCCTTATTATATGATTGTTTCTATTACTTTTTGAGTAGTTTGGTTTCTTGAAAAAAGTGATAGAATGTTCTCAAGTGTTTTGTGAAAAAAAATTTGTAAATGTTTTCAATCTTTCTTTCCTTTATAAATGAAATGTCACCTTTATCCTACAAAATAAATATGGTTCCTCTTGGTAAATAATGTAGTTTTAAATAGTAAAAAGTGCAATGGACCATGATTTGTTTTGATATGGAAAACATGTGAAAAAAGCTTACTTTTATATATTTTATTTTAAACTTGAAGTTGATTTATCTTTTATTTTAAAGGAAGTGAATTGAGAATAGATTATTCGGGCATGTCTATTGAGTTTTAATACTCATGCCTATAGTTCTTTCTTATTTTAGCTTGTGGTGCAGGTTCAGCTTGGTGACGATCGCAATGGGAAATGGTTGTTCTTGGTATCAGAGAGTGATCCTGAGGGTCACATGGAGATGTGTGGTTGTCAGGTGTAGTTTTGTTTTGTTGTTTAGTTGTTATATTTCTAGCTTTGTATAAATATGTTCAGTTTGGATGTTATTTATATATTGGTCTATTTTGTTTCATTTACATTATTTAGTTGTTTATTTATTATTGGGAGAAATCATTCCCTTTGTTTACTATGTTGATTCCCAACACTATTTTCTAGCCTGTGGGGATCGAGAACTACACTCGGGCCTTGCCACATATTAGATCGGGTGACCGGTTTGGGGTCGACCCGGGTTGGTTCATGACACACCACCTGGTTGTGTCCCTGGCTGGCACATGACACCCATCCCATATAGTAGTACACATCAATATAGGTGGACTTCATGGTGTGCCTAGGCTAACTGGGACTAGGTCATGTCATGTTGGCTATGTCGGTATACCAGACCCCATGTCCATGTACTGACATTGTGTCTGTGTACTCTGTATACGGTGTGTTTCCTCACATGGGGTGCACCCATGTGACATGGCCGTGCCCATGTACTCAGGTACATGGTCGTGTACTTGGTTGTGTACTTACTCACGGGTTCTTATCTGTGTGGTCCTCCACATGAGTTGTCCAACCAGGGAATGGGTACACGGTGTGTAGGAGGACTACACACCATGTCATTCTTAAGTTTTACAAAAACCCTAGTTGTCTTCATTGAGGGGATACACATCGTGTGTTAATCCCTATACACAGTGTGTAGTTGGGTTTTCTCCAGAAACATTAGATCCAATTCTCTTGCCTCAAATATGATCTATCCATTTGATTTCAGCTTCGAATCCCCCTGAAACTTATGTATCTGGCCGAAAATCATGGTTTCCACCCGTCATTTTCTAGAAATTGGCCTCTAGTGGTCCACATGAATCCCGTAGCTCAACTCTCACACCACCGCACCTCCCATGGCCTTTGATTCATACTTCGATTGTCAAAATGACCTACCATGCTACGCCAACATCCCAGATCTGGCCATACTTCATTGATCTATGATTTATTATTATCGATATTTCATGGTTTTTGGGGTCCGATCGGGCTTGGTACTACCCAATAATGTTAAACCAGGACCGTGGGGTCCTACCGGTGATGAACATAAAGAATAAATGGGAGAAAATGATCATAAAAAAATTTAGATGATCATTGGACAAATGTTATTGTCCATAAATCAAGAACGGTGATCTGGGGTTAGAAATCCAATGAAATAAATTAATATTTCAATACATAGGTGCATGAAATTGGCCAAAATTGGCTCAGATCCAATAGCAATGATGGATTTTCTAAATCAATTTAATCAAAGGGTGTAAATATAAAATTTATGAGTCCTACCTAGTTTTTGTATCGTTCGTTGATGAAGAACATTATTGCCAACAATCGAGTGAAGTCATTACATTCATTGTGTCTCGATCTGATCCAATCTGGAATTTCGTCATCGTCCAATGAGATCCGTCAATAGAAGGAGGAAGGAGAGCATCATTGAAGATTCTAAGATTATGATGCTAACCCTAGCCAATCCACTATAATGATATATTTTTAGGAAAAGTTTGGGTCAAATGAGTTTAATTAATTAATTTAATAAATTAATTAAACCCACTAAATGTACTACCAATGGATGAGGAATTCAAATTCCACGCGCCAACCCATTTTATGTCTAATTTAGGGTAAACACTACATTTCATACTCAACCACGGTCTCATATTTTTTATATGAGTTTCTTCTTAACAGTTATCACATTTTCTTTAAGAAGTTGCGCGTGTGCAATATAAAATATATTTAATATTTTTATAAAATTAATTTGAGGCACAATGGGCCTCAAAATCACACTCCGTCTCAGCTTCTAGCTCTGGAAATATATATATAAATATTTCAAAGTCGTATAAGGAAAAAATTGCGTCTCTACGCCATTCCCTCATTCGAAAATTTTGTCCCCAAAAAGTAAAAACTAAACAAAAAAACTCAGGATACTGAGCCCTCACTTGGTTCTCCTACTCCTATGAACTTTCTTAAACATTTTCATACTATCACATCATTTAAACCAAGGGGATAGTCCATCTACGTAGGGTCATATCCTATCGATCCTCGATTGCCACCGAGTGCTCCAAAAAGGTGGATTCATCCTCGATGTCCATCTCACCCTAGTCAATAACATGTATGGGTTCATTCACATATATCCTCAGTTGTGACACATTGAAGATGTTGTGAACCCACTCTAGTTATGGGGGTAGGGTGAGGCATTAATCAACCTCGCAAACCTTCTTCATGATCTCGAACGGCCCGATGAACCTCAGGGATAGGTTTCCACCTCGGCTGAACCTCTGCAAACCTTATCATGGGAAGACTCTCTGTAAAACATGGTATCCCTGTTTGAACTCCAAGGGCCTATGATGATGATATTTTCAAGATTTATGTATGCTCCGGGTATTCCTCATTTGCTCACGGATGACCTGGACTTTCTCTGTCATTACCTACACCATCTCTGGGATGATAAGATATGTCTCACTGATCTTTTTCTAGCACAAGTTTGACCTGAAAGGTCTCATATACAAGGCCTCAAAAGTTTCTATACTAATAGTATAGTGGAATTTGTTTTTTTATGAAAACTCTACCAAGGGAAGGTGATCCTCCCAACTATGGCCGAAGTCTAACATGTAACCTCTCAGCATATCCTCCAACACCTGGATAGTGTGTTCAGTCTGATCATCGGTCTAGGGGTGAAAGGTTATACTCATAATCATTTGGGTCTCAAATTCCTACTACACACCTCTCCACAATCATTATGTAAACCTCACGTCACAATCGTAGATAATCATCGAGGTCACCCCATGAAGGTGAATAATCTCTCATACGTACAATTGCCCCAAACTCTCCACCGAACTCTACTCCCTGTTAGTAAGGAAGTAAAATGACTTCACAAGTTAGTAAAATATCACCCATATAGTGTCATGTACCTTAAATATGTGTGGAATCCCTATCACAAAGTCCATATATATTTTATCCCATTTCCACTCTAGGATCTCAAGGGGCTGCAACAAACTTATCAGAACTTAGTGTTAGTCTTCACCTACTTACAGGTGAGGCATTGAGAGATGAACTCAGCTATGCTTTGTCTCATATCAGACCACAAAAACTACCATTGAATGTCTCTATAAATACTTACCACACTGATATGTACAACTAAGGGAGAAGTGTGGAACTCTCACATCACCTACTTCTGCAACGTGACTGGGAACAACGTCCAATCCTAAAAAAAGGATGGTGTGATTACCTCCTTCAGAATATCTATCTAGTGAGTTTCTTGTGGATATCTGATTACATAAGACCTTAAAATTAATGTATCCCAGCTGGGACTCCCTCACATGGTCGAGAAGTAGAGGAGTCAAAACCATCGACTATAGAAAAGTTATACCCTCCTACTCCACTAGGGTTATCTGTAAGAAGACCAATTACTCTAAAGCCTCCTATACTAAGTGATTCTAGGAATTACTATTAAGGTAATTTTCTATGATGTTTCTCTTCACTGGATTATAAAATATCTCCAAGTCATAGTCCTGTAGAAAATCCAACCAGTTTTGTTGTCTCAGGTTCAGGTCTCTCTGCGTGAAGACATACCTGAGACTTTAGTGGTCTGAGTAAACCAAAAATCTCTCTCCTAAAAGGTAGTTCCTCCACATACTTAGGGTTAAGACTACTAATTATGGATCTAGGTTTTGAGTTGCATAGTTATGCTCGTGGGGTCTCCACTACCTCAACCCATAAGCGATAACTATCTACTACTGCATCAACACAGAGTCAGGCCTAGCTCCTGAGGAATCGCAATACACCACGTACTCTATGACCTCCTCTAGTAGTCTCAATACCATAACACTCATAATACTTAGCCTCAACTCCTTAAATGACCTCTAGAACTACGCAGACCAAGTAAATGGCTTCCTTTTCCATGTTAGGGTAGTCAAAGGGGTTGTAACTCTGGAGAAGTCTTCCACAAACCTCCTATAGTACCCCGCCAAACCAAGAAAGTTATGTACCTCTGAAATGTACTTGGGTAGATCCCAATAAAGCACTGCATTGATATTTTTTAGGCCATGGATAAATCATGATCAAAAATTAATGCCCTAAAAATTGATCCCCGTGAATCTAGAACTAGAACTTCGAGATCTTTCCATAAATCTGGTGCTCTCAAAGAAAATCTAGAACCATACTCAAGTGCTCTCTGCATGCTCCTCCTCTGATACCGAGTAGATGAGTATGTCATCAATAAAGAAAACAACAAATTGTTCCAAGTATGGATGGAAGACCCAGATTATTAAAGCCTTAAACACAACGAGGGAATTTGTCACACTAAAGGGCATCACTAGGAACTCATAGTGTCCGTGGTGACATCAGAATGCCAAATTTAGAATATCAGCCTTAGGAACCCTCAACTAGTGGTAGCTAGACCTGGTATCTATCTTTTAGAACCATCTCATGACTCTAAACTAGTCAAATAGGTCATCAATCCTTGAAAAGGGGTACTTTTTCTTTATCATGTCCTGGTTCAGGTGACGATAGTCTACACAAATCCACAAACTCCCATCTGCTTTTTTTACAAACAACGTTGTAGCTAAATAGGGGGACACACTGGTTCTGATGAAACCTTTCCCTTAAAGATCCTCCAACTACAAATGTAGCTAATATATATTGATAGGGGCCATCTGACATACTGTAGTAGATATCAGATTGGTTTTGAGATGAAAGTAAATGCAAAACTCCATCTCCCACCTTGGAGGTAGTCCTATAATTTCCTCAGGGAAGATATCCATGTGATCCTTCACAACTGAAGGAACTCAAATTACTAAATATCCTGCTTCACCAAGGGATATACTCACTAACTCAAGGGTGATGGGTTTCATCATCCTTATCGTATAACCCACTTTCCCTTCCATGAGATCTCTCTTTCTAGAAAAGGAGAATCTTGTCCCATCAGTGCATAGACATATGACTTGTCTGTGATGACAGTAAATCTGGGATCAGACCATGGAAAGCCAATCCATAACCAAGATGATATCATAAGGTTCCATAATGATGTCCAAAATATCTCATGTGAACCTCTATCCACCAAGCGATAACTCGTACTTCCTATAGATCAAAGATACAGAAGAAGCATTCCCTATAGGAATCTCAAAACAAAGTTGCTGATCTAGCGCCTCAACTGGGAGCTCCAGCTCTCGCACCATGAGTATATAGATAAATTAAAGACTAAAACCTATGTATACTAATACTAAATAAAGAGTATAAAACACATAGATCATACCTCTTATCACCTCATGCATTGTCGGATCATAAAGCCTCAAAGCCTGTAGCTATCTGTAACCCCAACTGCCATCTCCTTGAGCTTGACATAGACCACCTGGTGGTGGTGGTGGTGGTGGAAGGATATCATAGCGTCATACACCACCCATATCTCATACTGATCCTCTACTAGCTCCACCTCCCTAGGGACCAGCATTTCCACAACTAGAAGATCCCTAATCACAGTGATGCCTTTGCTATAGAGGTTCATCAGCTATCTAACTACGTTGTTCAGCATGTCTAGTTAGGTAGTCTCATGCTATGTGACCTCGCTCATCACAAGTAAATCATCGTACCTCTATGGTATTACCTATCACTCTATATTGCCTCTGACCACATGCGTGATTCTGATCATGGGGAGGTATCATGCACCGAGATACTAGATCCTGGCATCTACTAGCTACTGCCAACTCCATTTGTCTAGCATCTCTTTGACTGAAAGATCTCTATCACTAGTTCCCTCTTCAACACCCCGATATAGGTGGGGATACACAAGGGAACAATGTTGGATTGTATTTCTCTGTGGAGTCCCTACTCAAAGTTCCATTATTGGAAGTATCCATCTCGTATCATACCAAGGGAGTACCGCATAAGGTCTGTAAAACTCACTGCATACTTAACTGCCATCATCCATCCCTACTACAGCTCTAGAAACTCCTACATTCAGACTAAGGACAATCTTGAGTGGTAGTAATCCTCACGGAACAACTACTAAATTTTGGTCCACGAGAGTGTCTAATCATCATGAATCTATGTAACAAGACTCCAACAATGCCCAGCTACTCCATGGAAAAGGCTAGCTACCAATGCAACCACCTGATCCATCAATTTCTAGATGATCTTGATGACACAAACCACCAACTCTATCCAATCTTCTACTATCTGAGGATTTGGTTCACCGCGGAACCTCAATGTCCTCTGGTGTTGGAACTCGCAAAGCACGCTAAGACTGTATGAATACTTAGACTACTCTTATAGAATGATTTTTTGTTCGATAGGTGGAGGATCTACTACCTTCTCACCTGGAGGAAATGGATTGTAGGATAGGCAAATAATTGAGGCCCCATCACTCATCAGATCATCGTAACAATCTGGAACTAGTATCCTAGATAGCTATCATCGTGGAGGCTTTCTGAGATTTATCAATATGTATCATGTTTAGATGATCATATATTTATATATATCAATAATAATGGGGAGTTGACTCAAGAAGGATAGTCAAATAATCAAACACATATGATGCATGTTCCATTGATCCCTACAAAAAATTTCTCAATATGCCGAGTCAACAAACAGGTAGTCAGGGTCCTAGTGAATGGATATATCGACCACTTACACCATCACTGGACTCCCTGGCCTAAGAGCCGCACTCGAGACACTTAGACATTGTTTCTATAAACCCAACCAAATCCTTTCAAGGGGGGTAGTCTGAATAATATCCTAAGTAATGAACTTGCTCTGATACCAATATGTCATGACCTGACCCAAGATGAGGCTTGATCCACAACTACCCCAAGCCCGCCTCCATAGTCCATGGGTGGCGATAAGAACCGAAGGCATAATTAAACTTAGGGAGGAATTTTACTAAGTACCTATATGTACACACACATCCATGTTGATAAAAAAGTACAAAGGAAAGATCAAAAGATGCAACATGGCTATAAAGTAAACCAAGCATGCATAAACTCTAGGGTGTATAAGAGTACAACAGTACAAACTAAAAAGAAAAGTGAAAAAATACATGACCAACCAAAAATAGGTCCCAACCTAAAAAACTAGAAAAATAAATTATTAAGAGATCCCTACTCAATATCTCTAAGATACGACCATCATATGTGGTCCAAAGCACCCAGTATCCCTAACCTCCTTTAAAGTCACTGTCGACATGTCGACCATCTGCATAAGACACAACAAGTGAGGGAAAATCCCATGCAGGGGTGAGTATATACATACTCAATAGGACACCCCGAAATCTGAATGAGGATCAGTAAGAGATACAACAGGAAATGAAAGACAGTAGATGTAAGATATATTAAAATAGAATAGCTCAACCTAAACCAACAGTGAAATTAACCTTGTCCAAATTCAAGGGGATAAACACAATGAGTAGATGAACTACCCATCGAGTTTTCACCACCTATATCAAGAGAGTAAACTCATTCAACCATGAGAAGATAAACATGGAAAACACGTGGCATAATTTTCACATCTTCACCTCTCCTGGAAGGAGAGTAACCAAATCCAAGGTATGGATAAAGAAAGATGTGTGTGTGTGTGTGTGTTCAGTAAAAAGAATCCCAAATGAGAGATTAAGAGGATATACATCTCATAAATCATCCCAATAAGAAGATCATCCAACAATTCCAAAAATCCATCAATGATTCCCAGCATATCACGTGTCTGCCCAGAATTAACCGTCCAAGTCATGTCATGCCTCGTCATTGTGTTGCATAGTTGAGGGAAAAAAACTCTAAGTATAGGAATTACACCCTTGTATGTCAGGGGGTTCCACTCTTATAGTATTCATAGAGGACCCTCTCCCATGCCAATGGGGGGTTTCACTCTAGTTTCACGAGGACTCACGCCCTATGCTGATAGGGGGTTCCACTCGATAAGGTAGAGGACCCACACCCATACTAATAAGGGGTTCTACTCTAAAGGTTGAGGACTCGCACCCTAGTGAGACAGGGGTTCCACTCTGGTCATTGAGGACCCACAGCCTACCTAGTAGGGGGTTCAACTCAGAAGTTGAGGACCCGCACCCTGGTACAACAGGGGGGTTCCAATCTTGTCATCAAGAACTAGTTCCCTCCTTGGTAGGGAGTTCCACTTGGAAGTTGAGGACCTGCACCCTAGTATAATAGAGGGTTCCACTCTGGTCATCGAGGACCTGTGCCCTACTCGATAGGGGTTTCTACTCAAAATGTAGTTATATAGGACTCTCTCCCATGCTAATAGGGGTTCCACTATAAAGGTAGAGGACTCCACTGCCTATCTCTACTGTAGGTTACAACTTGGTAGTCTCTGGTGATTTTGTCTTATCATTTCCATCATCAAGTTTCACCTCAACAATAATTATTCCTAAAAAATTTCACATTATATCTCTAAAGCCAAAATCGAGAGTACCATTGCATTCTACATGAAAAAACACTCAGGATAGGATACTCATGGGCCAAAATCTGAGTTCAAATATAGGAGATACAAAACCTTGAAGTTTTCTCAGAAGAAACCAAGGGGTACACGGCGTGTGTGGGGACCCACATGGTGTGTGGTACCACGCCACCATCTAGCCATGTCCATGGATAGCACACAACTCCTATACCATGTTCATATACTATACCCCATGTCTATGTATTGACCCCATGTCCATGAAATTTGTACATGGTGTGTTTCTTCACATGGGTTGCCACCCGTGTGACCTTTTTATGTCTGTGTACTCTAGTGCATGATCATGTACTTGGTTGTGTACTTCTACATAGGTTCCCACCAGTGTAATCTTCCACACTGGTTGATTATACAATAAAAACACATATCTTGATTACATTTTAATGGTATTAAATATTCATTTTTGATCTTATGGGCCTGAGTTAGTGGATTTTAATTTTGAACATCCATTCTCATCATTTGTGCACTTCATGTCTAATGTGCACCAATTTAGGCCCAATGTTTCATCTGATTTTAAAGATTTTAATTATCCATATTTTAATTTCATATTTTGTTAAATGGATATACACATAAATATGAACATTTTTCATTCAGGGATCAATGGATTATTCATAAAGGATGATGGGGATATTTGGCGATGAAAGGAAACAATTCTAGAGAAGGCAGATTGGATATCATCCCGCTGATGAGAATGTGAGGCCCACAATACAGACCCAATGAAACCCAAATTTCATGTGAGTCTAGAAGAAATATATAGGAACAAATTATTATTTTGGATACAGTGCTAATTCATCCTAAATGGTGGTGATTAAGGCGACCGAAGTTGAAGATTCAAATATGGGCCAGATTCTGTGGCCCAGAAAAACATCCCACCATTTAATTCATATCTCCCGAACCACAACGTATTTTTGGCTTAAAATTTACAGGATTTTAGGGGACATCCATTTATTAATTTAAGTATTCTATGGACCACTCCAATTAAGCCTTATAGAAGGCGATTTAGGCGCCTCTGTTCGGTGGATGCATGCTGGATCCCACTTCGAGGAAAGAGTTGAAAAGTCTCCTATGCACTAAATGTCCACCCACCTTTCCCAAACACAATTAATTAAAGGAACATGAGATGATGGGGGCTCTGCTAAAGAATTTCAAATTACTATTTAAGGAAGTATTGGTGGAGGATTTAGGGATCTTGGAGTTTTACTTTCATTGTAATGTTGTTATGCCAAATTGCATTTGTAACGTTCTTCTTTCGCATGTAAGTTGTTTGAATCAACTTAGTTTTCAATAAAAGTTCTTCTTATTATCTTTTTCTGTTCTTATTCTTTTCACATTGATACCATTTCTCCAAAGTGTGATCTTATTCACACTAGCATTTGTGAATTTATTCACACAACGGTGGAGTGATCATTTCATTGTTTTATTTTTCTTCTTCAATCCCTCTTCTTTAAGTCAACTTCTCGCTTCCATTTATTGAATAGCATAAATGGAGGGCTAAACCCTTATGGTTTGGTCCTAGGTAGTTGCATGGGGAATATTGGATGTTATTTTATGATCTAAAATTCATAATCATTTCATTATTTTAAGATTTACATTTGATGATTTATTTTCTTCTTCGTCTTCGCCAACTTTAACAATGACACATTTCGAGTGCTAGTACAATCCAATTTCTTGGAGTGATCATTAAATTGATCCTCTAAGTGCATTGGTGATTAGACTTGTAATTGTGTAGGGATTAAATCGGTGAATGATTTTGAGGAATTATATCAATTTTTGGATACGTCTTGAATTAGTGAAACGAACGTTATAAGAAAATAAATACATTCAATCTAACCCAAGTAACAACTTAGGATCAACTCATCTGCATTAATTGTTTTAAACTAAGTAATTGTATGTTTTTTTTTCTTTAAATTAAATCACGAGTTATTAAAATCAATTAAATCTGAATATTTGGCCACGTCATAGCCAAATCCTTTCAAAATCAGAGTGTCTTTAGGTTCCTCCTTCGGTCCCTGTGGATTCGACACCTACCTGTACTACAACGACCGCATACCTATAGGGTAAATTTGGGTGAAACCAAATTTTAGCATTGTTGCCGGGGACCCAAGTAAGTTATCTTAGACACTAAAATCCTTTTCTCACCCCACTTTCTCTATTCTCACCCCCATCTCTCTTATCTTTACCCCTTTCTATTTGTGTGTGTCCTGAGAATATAGAATCAAACTTCATGTCTACTCCAATGGAGTATCTTCCAAATTACCATGTCACAAACACATACTGGAATCAAATGTAAAATAAATATTGGGAATCCCCTAAATTAGAAAATTTCTTTGATCAACCCTTGATTAATTACCACGCACCCGATGAGATGTACAATCAATGGGATGATGATTGTTTAAAGGATCAATTTCTAGCCCTCTCGAGGATGATTGAAGAGATGAAACTTAATGAAGTTCACGATTTACAAACTCCTATCCAGACTAATCCTCAAAAAATCCTTGAACAATTATGTAATAAAATGGAGATAATGAGTTCTGAGGTATCATCATTGAGATTAGAACTACAATGCATTAATACTTGTGAGGAACTCATGCATACACCAACAGTACCTTCTGAAACCTTATGTGGAGTGTCTAGTTTCCCAAAAAACTCTCATGAATTTATTGAAGAACCAACCTTTGGATTTGGGGTAGGGGATGTGAATCAAGAAATTGTTGAAGGGTCTTTAAATCAGGAAGAAATTGATTTCATGTATTCACAAGAGGGAAATTTGACATCGTGGATTGAGTCTCCTAAGTATAACTCTATTGATGATTTTTAAAAAACAAAAATCACTGAACCATTGAGAGAAATTAAAAACATTGAGTCCATACCCATTCCTAACACTAATCTCTTCAATTTTGTGGTTGAATCTTCTATTCTAAAGGAACCAATTTTGTTGAGAAATTTGGAAAATGAAACTGAGTTGGATTCAAAATCTCAACCTGTGTTTGAATGTCTTATGCAACCCAATATAAAAATTATTATCCTTCCTTTACCACCCAAGTATCCTTTAATAGTGTATAATTAGAATCTTTCAATTGTAATTCATTCTTCTCTTGAAACCAAAAAAGTTGTAATGATCATTGATTTCTTAGGAAAGATTACAGAGGAATCTAGATCAACCATTTTTAATATTCCTTGGATTTTCCCACTCATTGTAGAACATAGGTTTGTACATGATACAAATTCTGAACAAAGAATAAATCTAAATAAAGTAGAAGTGTAGAAATATGGGGTCCTTAAAATGTTGAAAGTTAGAATTGGATAAGTTGGGTGGTTCATGTCGAGCTAGCGACGTTAAACAAAAGCACTGCATGAGAGGCAACCCGTGGTTTTCATGTTTTATTTTATTTAATTAGTACTTAAGACTGTTGAAATGTTCTTCTTTTATGAGTATGGATGGGTATGAAAGGGTAGCACTGTATTCATCTATGTCACACGGTGTGATCCTTGAGTAATACCTTACCCAAAATTTAAAAGAAGACAATGTATCATCAGTTTATTTTATTTTATTTAAGTTTTTGTAGGTTAAAAAAAATAGATTGTTGACCTGTTATTATTTTATGAGTAAGGATGGGTATGAAAGGGGAACATTGTATTCATCTGTGTCACACGGTGTGATCCCTGAGTAATACCTTACCCATAAAATTTAAAGAAGACAATGTATCATCAGTTTGATTTAAAAAAACAAAAATAGATTATTGGCTTATTCTTCTTTTATGAGTAAGGATGGATATGAAAGGGGGGCACTGTATTCATGCATGTCACATGGTGTGATCCCTGAGTAATACCTTAACCAGAAAATATAAAGAAGACAATGTATCATCAGTTTG
This sequence comes from Viscum album, assembly GCA_963277665.1. NCBI lineage: Eukaryota > Viridiplantae > Streptophyta > Magnoliopsida > Santalales > Viscaceae > Viscum > Viscum album. Next base: position 1,534,523,525 of record OY728142.1, on the reverse strand, counting down.
ATTTTTAAATTTTAAAAAAAAACAAGGAAAACCATAAAAATGTTGATACTTGGTTTTAAAGAAATTGTTCTGTTGTTTATTTTGTCTGATTTGTTATTCTTTGTATGGTTCAGGGACTATTTTGGGTGATACATATTCAATAAAGGTGGTGCCTACATCCCCCAAGAGATCAATGGAGTAATTTGGAGCATCACGAACTTCAACTTCAAAAATCAGGTGAATTTGTTCCATGTTTATCATTTTCAATTTCCTCTTTGAACTCCTCTCCTACCCCCTTCTAAATTTTATTTTCTTTAAACACTGGGGACAGTGTTATTCTATGTTGGGGGGAGATTAAATAAACATTTTGATCTTGTGTGCAAAAAAAATGTGAGATGAAATAAACATTTTGATCTTGTATGCAAAAAAAATGTGTGGAAGGAAAAATTTCATTATCATTGAACATGATAACACACATTGAAATCTCTAAAATTGGATATAAAATAATTTTGAATGCCTTAATTCTGATTTTAATGCAATTTTAAGTTCATGTGCATAGATTTTGGAAAGCACGGTTGTCCGATGTGATTTTTCACCGTTTATATTTTCATCCATTTATTTAAAAAACACAATGCACGTCCTTTAGATTGTGGGGTATTAGTTTGAATTCTTGGGGTCCATAATAAATGGCATAGGGTTGGTGATCATTTTAATTTTGACATGAGAATTCAAAAAAAATCAATTGCATGTAGAGAAATTAATTGACCTAATGTGTGGCTTTCGGCACTTGGGGATCATGACTCCATAGTTTTCTGGCCCAGAGTTGGGAATTTTATCTCTATTTTTGGTAATTAGAATTTGTTTCTGATTGAGTTAACTCAAGATGATGCCCAATTATGTGCGCTTCACTTGGTTCCTTATGGTCTTTGAGCCTGGGAGTCATCGTCAAAGTCTTGCTACATGGGTTGACTCGATTGAGTTCAATTTCAATTACCATGGAAAAATTGCAAAAAAAAATAATCAAAAAACAAACAAAAAAATAAAAAAAATAATAAATGAGTACTCATCTTAATATTAAAATTTGATTTCTCCTAGCGCTTCCATCTTTTCTCCCTCGAATGAAAATGAACCCCCTGTCTATTGTGACGCACAACACTTCATCATGATTAATTAAATTTGGATGAAATATGGCAATAAATTCCAACAAAGGAATGGGCTTGGGCTTGGGATATGCCTATAGACCTAGCTTGTTTTAAATGATTTTTATGGGTTTCATTTTTTTGGTATAAGGTCTTTGGGTGAGCAATGTGTATTAAAATGTTTTTTAGAAAAGGGAATTTGAATTTCATATTTTTTAGATTTATTTTGCTCGGGACTAGAAAAACTCAAGTTGGGGGTGTGATTAGCCAATAAAAACACATATATTTATTACATTTTAATGTTATTAAATGTTCATTTTTGATCTTATGGGCCTGAGTTAGTGGATTTTAATTTTGAACATCCATTCTCATCATTTGTGCACTTCATGCCTAATGTGCACCAATTTAGGCCTAATGTTTCATCTGATTTTAAAGAATTTAATTATTCATATTTTAATTTTATATTTTGGTAAATGGATATACACATAAATATGAACATTTTTCATTCAGGTATCAATGGAGTATTCATAAAGAATGATGGAGATATTTGGCGATGAAAGGAAACAATTCTAGAGAAGGCGGATTGGATATCATCCCGCTGATGAGAATGTGGGGCCCACAATACAGGCTCAATGAAGCCCAAATTTCATGGGAGTCTATAATACATAGATTGGAACAAATTATTCTTCTAGAGACAGTGCTAATTAGTCCTATATGGTGTTGATTAAGGTGACCCAAGTTGAAGATGAAAATCTAGGCCAGATTCTACGGCCCAGAAAAACATCCCACCATTTAATTCATATCTCCCGAACCACAACATATTTTTGGATTAAATTTTATAGGATTTTAGGATACATCCGGTGCTTCATTTAAGTATTCTATGGCCTACTCCAATTCGGCCTTATAGAAGGTGATTTCGGCACCTCTGTTCGGTGGATGCATGATGGCTCCCACTTCGAGGCAAGAGTTGAAAAGTCTCCTATGTATTAAATGTCCACCCACCTTTCCCCAACACAATTAATTAAAGGAACATGGGATTATGGGGACTTAGAAAAATACTTCCAAAATGAATATTTAATGTATTATTGGTGGAGGATTTAGGGATCTTGGAGTTTTACTTTCATTGTAATGTTGTTATGCCAAATTGCCTTTGTAACGTTCTTCTTTTGCATGTAAGTTGTTTGAATCACCTTAGTTTTAAATAAAAGTTCTTCTTATTCTCTTTTTATGTTCTTATTCTTTTCACATTGATACCATTTCTCCAAGGTGTGATCTTATTTACACCAGAACTTGTGAATTTATTCACACAACGGTGGAGTGATCGTTTCATTGTTTTATTTTTCTTCATAAATCCCACTTCTTTAAGTCGACTTCCCGCTTCCATTTGTTGAATAGCATAAATGGAGGGTTAAACCCTTATGGGTTGGTCCTAGGGAGTTTCATGGGGCAGATTGGATGTTATTTTATGATCTAAAATTCATAATCATTTCATTATTTTAAGATTTTCATTTGATGATTTATTTTCTTCTTCGTCTTCGCCAACTTTAACAATGACACATTTTGAGTGCTAGTACAATCCAATTCCTTAGAGTGATAATTAAATTGATCCTATAAGTGTATTGGTGATTAGCCTTGGAATTGTGTAGGGATTAAATTGGTTAATGATGTTGAGTAATTATATCAATTTGTGGATGCGTCTTGAATTAGTGAAACGAACGTTATAAGAAAATAAATACATCCAATCTAACCCAAGTAACAACTTAGGATCAACTCATCTACATTAATTGTTTTAGACTAAGTAAATGTATGTTTTTTTTATTTTTTTTCTTTAAATTAAATCACTAGTTATTCAAATCAATTCAATCTAAATAGTTGGCCACTTTATAGCCAAATCCTTCCAAAATCAGAGTGTCTTTAGGTTCCTTCTTCGGTCCCTGTGGATTCGACCCCTACTCATACTACAACGACTGCATAACTGTAGGGTAAATTTGGGTGCAACCACTGGTTATCAAACTAAGGGGTACATGGCATGCAGGAAGACTACACATCATGTCATCCTTAAGTTTTCTAAAACCCTAGCTTCTGCTGTTGAGGGGCTACACATCATGTGTTCATCACTGTACTCGGTGTGTAGTCAGGTTTTTTCCAAAAACTTTATATCTTATTATCATACCTAAAATATGATCCATACCTTCAATTTTGGCTTTGAATTTTCCTGAAACTTATGGACCTGGTCAAAAATCATGGTCTTCAATCGTCGTTTGCTGAAAATTGGCCTCTAATAGTCTATGGGAATCTCATCGCTCATCCTACATGCCACCATGCCTTCCACCACCTTTGATTCAAACTCCAATCATCAAAATTATCTCTCATGCCTCACCAAAATCCTAGATATGACCATACTTCATCGATATATTCTTTTTTTATTGACCTGTCACGGTTCTGGGGGTTTGATTGGGCTCGGTACCACCTAGAAATGTAGAATCGGGACCGCAGGGTCCTACCGGTGACAAACGTGAAGAATAAATGGAATAAAAGTACTATAAAAAAGGTTTAGATGATCATTGTCCAAGATTTCTTGGTCAATGATCAATAATGGTGATCCAGGTTTAGAAATCCAATGAAATAAATTAATATTTCAATACGTGGGTGCATGAAATTGTCCACAATTGGCGCAGATCTAAGAACAAAAATGGATTTACTCAATAAATTTAATCAAATGTATTAAATCACAAATTGATGATTCCTACCTAGTTTTTGGATCATTTTTTTGATAAAGAACGTGTTCACTAATGATCGAGAGAATTCATTGCATTCATTGCGTCCTGATCTGATCTGATCCAGCATTTTGTCGTCGTCCGATGAGATCCGCCAACGAAAGGAGGAAGGAGATATTTGTTGGAAATTCCAAGATTATGATTCTGACCATGGATAATTCACCATGATGATATATTTTTAGGAATAGTTTAGGTCAAATGAGTTTAATTAATTAATTTAATAAATTAATTAAACTTATAGAACGTACCACCAACGAGCGAGGAATCCAAACACACCGTGTTGGCCCATTTTGTGTCGTTCTTAGGGTAAACACTGCATTTCAGACTCAACTGTGGTCTCAGATTTATGGTCCAAGATTTCATTTAAGATTTTTCCTACTTTATTTAAGAATTTGTGTGCACGCAATATAAAATATATTTAATATTTTTATAAAATTAATTTTAGAAATACCAAGCCTCAAAATCACATTTCGTCTCAATTCCTAGCTTTGGAAATATATATAAAAATATTTAAAAGTCTTACAAGGAAAAAATCGGGTCTTTAAAAAAGTGTTCAATTGTTCTTTTGTTGACCGAAACCATTGAATTATTAGGTGTTGTAATGTCCTGGAAATTCTATGTAATTTCTTTAATTATATGGAATTATTTTGTGACCAGGTGCTGAGACAGCGTGCGATTATGAGGTATGGAGTGTCCGGAATGACCCATCAAAAAATGTTAAGTTTTAAATGGTGCACATGAGTGGATTTCCTAAAAAAGTATAATAACTCTTAAATGGGTGCCTCGATCAGAAATCCAAGGGAACCGTTACGTTCAGGATGGTGGTTTTACCCTAGGAGCGACTTAAGTTTAGTCGGCGCAGGCCTCCAGTGAGAAAACCCGAAAATGGAATGACCGTAAATAAAATTATTAAATAAAATTATTTTATTTTTTAAATTATTATAACTCATGAATTGTGACTTGGATTGAAAATATGAGACCACCATTGAGCTCGTGAGGTTATTCTTTCCTTATGCAGAGCCTAGCATTGGCCGACGCAGGCCAACTGTGGAAGTTAATTTTTTGTCGTAAATAAAATAATTTGGTAACAATTATTTTATTGTAAAATCCTTATAACTTCTAAATGGTAACTTAGATTAGAAATATGAGAGTACCATTGAGCTCGTGAGAGCATGTTTTCTTAAGGCAGAGCATAACCTTGACCGGCGCGGTTTGAGGGCGAAGGATAATTTTTGGAACTTTTTTTAAGCAAATTAAAATGGCGTGCATGCGTTGTTTTAGAAATTTATAAATGGTTGTGCGGATTGAAAATCTGAGGGCACCGTTGCATATACAATGGTGAAATTAACTAATAATAGATATAACCTCAGCTGGTGTGGGTCGAGGGAAAAAGTTAGTTTTCGAACTTTTCAAAAGAAAAATAAAATAACATAAAACATTATTTTATTTGTTTCTCTCCATCATTGAGCGGTGGAATGTCATCACGGTGGTGGTGATGAGGTGACGATGAGTTGTATTAAATGAATCCCAATAATGAGGATCTTAAATGATCAGTGTAACGACTCATTAATTGAAAGGTAACGATGTGACAATGCAGCGTAATAAAAACGTTGCAATGTGTTTCTCTTTTAATGAGATAACGGGTTAGAGAATCGGGGTGGGGATTTCTATGACGAATGGTGAAGGATTTTCTCTCCAATGAAGAATTCCGACAGATCAGAAAGCGGTGATGATTCCTTGGAGGAAGGATCTGGGACCGGAGATTGACGAACGCCAACGACTTCGAATAGATTGACACCAATGACGAACCTTCTCCAAGTAAGGGGTTTATTTTTAAGTAAATTCTTACTCTCCTCGTTCTTCCTTTTTAGATGATGAGAACAGGTTAACTCACAAACAAGTTAACCCATAGTTAAAACATTCATATAGGATGGTTAATGTATGCGGGATAATGGGAATATTTTATCTTAGTAATTATTGTCTATGTTGCGTGTTTCCACTAACACGAAAAATATCGGTCCAACACGAACAAAGGTCAGTTGTTCATTTGGGAATTCTTGGTGATTTCTCCCCCCCCCCCCTCTCACCTACTTGTTTTTTATGGCGCAACGGCAGCCGTACAATGAACGAGGAAGCGCCAGGAGGAAGGGTCACGACACTGACAGCAAGAGGTTGTGGCAATCAGTCGCAGCAGCGCCACCCGGCCACAGCGACGACACTAGGCCGTGGCACCCCGGCCACGACAGTAGGAGGAAGGTGGCGCGCTGGCAGCATGTCGTGGTGGTAGAAGGGGTCGTTGGCTGGCGGCAGGCGAACGCAGCCACCCGGCCGCGTTGAAGGTGCCACACAGTCCGGGACCGCATGAGTGAACCAGACCCGCAGCAAGCCGCGGGCCGGGCAGGGGAAACTGGTCCGCATGAGCGAACCAGTGTAGGAGGGTAGCTCCACGTGGAAGGAGAAGCCCACACCATGTGGGTCGCGACAGGGGGCTGGCATGCGATCCTTGAACGAGTACGGAGGAGGTGATTGGCTTCTGTCAGCCGCATGTAGCCGAACCGGACGCCCAGTGGGCGTCCGGGCAAAAGAAGATCAAATCATCTTGCGGGTCAGGCCATGGGGTGTCGAACCGGATTCCCTCCTATTGTTTGGGCTGGAGGAGGCCGGCCTACTATGCGGACCAGGCGGGGGCGCGTGAACTAGGCCACTGAGCGGCCTGGGATGGAGTAAACTAGCCTGCTGTTGTGGGATGGGCTGGCAGGATAAATTCAGGTCGATGGGAGGCCCAGGCAGGGAAGGAAAATCGATCCACCAGTGCGGGTTGGGCCAAATAAATCTGGGTCACTGGGCAACCCGGCGGACTGTACCCACGGCTGAATCGGGCCGAGTCCAGCAAGGCCCAATGGTCTTGTACCACCAGCCAGGATGAACCGGGACAGCCCAGACCCAAACCAGGTCGGGTCAGATCGGTCAAATTAGGCCAGGTCATGCGGGATCCCCGGGTCGGGTTGGTCGGGACGGTCTGATGGAGTCGGACTGGGCCCAAACACAACCAGCCCCTGTTTACTAAAACACCAATATCTTTCAAACCATGTGTCTGATTAATGCGATGTCTGTGGAGTTGTGACCCTTATGATGAGATAGTTATTTGGGCATACTCTAAGTGAGTTTACATAGTAGTTGATATACGACTGATGGATTGAGGAGTTGATTCTCCCATAATCAATCATATTACATACAGGAATCATGCGGATGTCTGAGACCTGAAGACAAGTGAACCTGTGTGGATTAGATCCTAGAGACCCTATGTGGATCATATCCTAGATACCCTATGTGGATCATCTCCTAGTGAACCTATGTGGATCATCTCCTAGCGACCCTTTGTGGATCAGCTCCAAATTGCCATCTGTGGATAAACTCCTAGAGACCCTATATGGATAAGCTCCTAGAAACCCTTTGTGGATCATCTCTTAGTGACCCTATGTGGATTAGCTCTAAATGCACCTATGTGGATTAGCTACAAGTGGCTTTTTGTGACCCAGAAGACCCACGGTACTCATCTAGGATGAGTACCTCAACAGTCCAAGGTGTTCAGTATTACGACTGATGGTTTTTCTTTCTATACTTTAGATTATACCTACATGAGATTAAAGTACTTATGAATACATTCTTTTGTGGTATTTCCTTTGTGGTTTTGGGTCCCTACTGAGTATTGTGTTACTCACCCCTACATGGGCTTCGCTCGCATGTGTCATGTCTCGTGTAGGTGATCGATGCTTCGAAGGAGACCTTGGTGGTCTGGGACTAGGTGGTGCTCAGTGAGATAGGATAGATGGACACTTTGACGGAGACCATGGTGGTCTGAAACCAGGTAGTGCTCAGTGAGATGGGACGAACGGGTGTACTTCTACGACCACAGGAATCTACCCTTCACCTACCCTTCAGGTGGGGTCTCGAGCAGACAGACCATGGTAGTTGTACTTTCCTTTTTGGTTTTGGGATGATATTTTGGCCTCTTTGTACTTTCAGTTTGTATTGTACTCTCTATAGTTTTCTCAGTGACATTTTTGGTTTACTTCATGTTTACTTTCCATAGTTTGAGCTATGTGCATGTGTATAGTTTTAAAGATAAATGTATTCCCTTTTTGGGATATTCTTTTTTAGTGCTAGTCGTCAACCCCTGGCCTATGGAAGGAGGGTTTGGGGTAGTCACGGCATGGGCCCTGGGGGGACAGGTCATGAAAAGGTGTTATCAAAGGTGGATGATTCTACCAGAAGAATTAAAAGTCTATAAACTTTTTATGGGGAAACAATGTTAAGTGTTTTAAGTTTGGCAGTTAGGCTAGGGAGTCTAGTATTGGTGTGGTGGCCGACGTATCCATACACTAGGGACCTGAATTCTTCTTTCCAACTCGATACATGAAAACACTGGTTGCATGCGTCTTAAAAAATTTCTCATGATCTTTTTGAGTCATATTGAGCTCACGAGGTATAATAAATTAATTGTGGTTCATCTTAATTATCTTACAAGATACCTCCACGCAAACAGCCAGCCAGGATTCTAGTGTTTGACCATGAGGATGGTCCAAAGAGTGATGAGGCTTTGGTACAGGGATCATTGCTCGAGATGGCACCTTCGGGCAGTAACCCAGAAATACCACTGCCTGTTGGTCAGCAGTTATTACTGGAACTATCGGTAGAGGATGCACATACAATTAATTCCTTACACGAGTTTCAGTGACAAATACCCCTTAGGTTCTGAGGCAATCCCAACTCACAGGTGGCTAAGGAATTTCTTGAGGTGGTGACTAAGTTTTCCATATAGTCAGGGCACCATTAGATCAAATGGTAGTCCTAGAAGTGATCCTTCTATGTGGCTTAGAAGGGTGATGACAGTGTTTAGATTACCTGATCTTACGATGTGGTAGAATTATGCATGGATCTATACCCCAAGACAACACTGATATCTACACCTACATATCATATGGATTTCATAGAGATGATGGAGTTGAGGGTATAGTAGGAATACTTGTATAGGAAGGGGTTCATAAGTACCAATAATTCACTATAGTGAATCCCCAGTTTTGTTTGCTGAGAATGCAAATAAAAGCTTGAGGTTATGCGTGGACTATCGGTGCCTAAAACAGGTGACCATGAAGAACAAGTGTCCTCTATTGAGGATTGATGACCTCTTAAATTATCTGAATGGGGAGAGAGGGTTATCAAAGATATACCTCAGATCAGGTTATCACCAGCTTCAAGTGTGAGATGAGGACAACTCAAAGACGGCTTTCAAATATCACTATGACCACTACGAGTACTTAGTGATGCTGTTTGGTGTGATGAATGCCACAAAAATGTTTTTGGGACTCATGAACAGGATCTTCCAGCTGTACTTAGACCATTTTGTAGTGGTCCACATTGATGACATCTTAGTGTATTCAGCGTCTAAGGAGGATCATGCGATACACTTGAGGATGGTTCTGGACACACTCCAAGAGCACCAACTTTATGAAAATATCTTGCAGTGTGAGTTATGGATATGAAAGGTCCACCTTCTGGGACATGGTATCTCAGAGGCTGGAGTTTTGATGGATCTAGAAAAGATCGAGGTGGTTCTTTCTTGGGATCCACCCAAGATCGTTACTGAGGTGTGGAGTTTCCTTGGGTTGGTTGGGTACTATCAGAGGTTTGTACCCGACTTCTCCAGAGAGTCATCACCCATGAAAGCATTGAAAAGTAAGGGAAAACCCTTTGTGTGGATAGAAGGATGCTAACAGATCTTTCATCAACTGAGGCAGATCTTGATGAGTGCTCCTATATTAAGGTTTCTATAAGAGGACGTCGACTACGTTGTGTATTGTGATGCATCAGGAATTGGGATTTGTTGTGTCCTGATGCAGGGGAAAGTAGTGATTTCTTATGGTTCACTAATGTTGAGACCACATGAGTATAACTATGTGACTCATGACCTTGAGTTGGAAGCGGTAGTCTTTGCACTAAAATGTGGCGACACTACCTTATGGGCGAACGATTCATCATCCGCTCTGACCACAAGAGTCCCAATTATATCTTTTCTTAGAAGGATCTGAATCTAAGACAACGACGTTGGCTAGAGTTACTCTAGGACTATGACTTTGAGATATTTTATACTACTAGGAAGGGGAAAATGGTGGCAGATACTCTTAGTAGGAGATCAAGTTCACAACTACTAAACGAGGCCTCATAGTAGTTGCCATTGATTCAGATATCCTTTGCGGATAGAGATGAGTTAGCTTATCTTTAGTCGATGGTAGTTTCCCCTCCAATCTTACAGTGAGTCTGGGAGGTGTGACTCGGAGATTCCATCTGTGAGGCTACACATGCCCAGATGTCTACAGGGTATGTCCCTATTGGATATTTTAAAGGTAGGGAGCTCGTTATCCTTTTCAGAGGATGCACCATTGTACCAATGGTGTTATTAGAGGAAGTGTTGAGGTAGTTCCATACATCCCCTTTAGCAGTACATCCAGGTGTGGCAATGATGTAACAGGACCTCTAACGTCAGTACTGGTGGTCGGGGATGAAGAAAGTAGTGGTAGAGTTTGTCTCGAGATGCCTCACATGTCAGCAAGTGAAGGATGAGCCCCAGGTTTCAGAAGGTTTGACACAACCCCTCGAGGTACCAAACTGGAAGTGGGATGGGTTATCGATGGACTCTGCGATGGGCTTACCACGTACGTCCAAGGGGCACAATACCATCTGGGTGATCGTAGATCAACTCACCAAGTCATCCCACTTCCTACCCATTTGAGAATAAGGTTCAGTAGAGAGCTTGGGATGCCTCTACATGTAGGAGATAATTCAACTCCATGGATTCTCATCTACGATAGTCTCATATCGTGATGTGATTTTACATCCCAGTCGTGAAAGGTATTATAGGAGGCTTTTAGGACTTAGTTATGCTTGAGGACAACCTTTCACCCACAGACTGATGGTCATACGGAGTGGACCATACATACCTTGGAGGACATGTTTCATCCTTTCATTCTTGATTTTGGTCACAGTTGGGAGGACCACCTACCACCAGTGGAGTTTGCGTACAACAACAGCTACCACTCCACCATCGGTATGGCACCATTCGAGGCACTGTACGGATGACTATGTAGGTCACCGTTATACTGGATAGACCCAGGGGATCTAGCACTCATAGGTCCAGAGATGGTACAGGCTACCACTGAGAAGGTGTAGGTTATCTGAAAGCGGATGAAGACTACACAGAGCCGACAGAAGTCCTGTGATAATAGGAGACTGACACCCTTGGAGTTCGAGGAGGGGGCATGTATTCTTATGATTCTATCCTTGATGAGGGATAAAGAGATTTTTATAGGGTGATAAGTTATCTCTGAGCTTCATTGGCCCTTTCCAGATTCTAAAAAAAATTGGAAAAGTGGCGTAATTCCTAGCTCTTCTCCCACAGATACATCGGGTGCACGATGTTTTTCGCGTGTCACAGCTGAAGGTACGTGCATGATCCATCATGCATCATCGACTGGGGCGAGCTGGACATTGGTGATGGGATGACATTTGCATATTTCCCGATGGATATAGAGGATCGACAGGAGTGGGTCCTTCGTGGATGTTTGATTCCTCTGGTGCGCTTTCAGTGGTACTACGGGAATCTCTAAGAGAGCACATGGGAGCGGGAGGCTCATATTCATGCTCAGTAACCCCTTTTTTTGTTTATATTTGTTTTAGCTTAAGGGGATATGAATCCCTAAAGGTTGGGGTAATGTAATGTATCAAAAATTCCATGTAATTTTTTTAAATTATATGGAATTATTTCGTGACCAGGCACTGAGACAGTGTGCGATTTTGAGGCCCAGAGTGCCCGGAATGATTCATAAAAAAAAGTTAAGTTTTAAATAGCGCACGTGAGTGGATTTCCTGAAAATGTGAAATAACTATTAAACAGGTGCCCGTGTCAGAAATATTAGGACACCATTGTGTTCAGGATGGCGATTTTACCCTAGGCGTGACTTAAGTTTAGTTAGTGTATTCCTCCAGTGAGAAACCCCGAAAATGGAATAACCATAAATAAAATTATTAAATAAATTTATTTTATTTTTTAAATTCTTATAACTCGCAAATGGTGACTCAGATTGAAAATATGAGACCATATTTGAGCTTGTGAGGGTATGATTTCCTTAGACAGAGTCGCACATTGGCCGGCGCGGGCCAACTGTGGAAGTTAATTTTTGGCCGTAAATAAAATAATTTAGTAACATTTATTTTGATTTCAAATAATTATAACTCCTAAATGGTAACTTGGATTGGAAATGTGAGAGTACTGTTGAGCTTTTAAGGGCGTGTTTCTCTAAGGTGGATCTTAACCTCGACCAGCGCCGGTCGAGGGAGAAAGATAATTTTTGGAACTTTTTTTAAGCAAATTAAAATGGAATGCGTTCACGGTTTTGGAAACTTCTAAACGGGTGCCTGTATTGAAAATATGAGGGCAATATTGCATCTGGAATGAAGAAATTAGATAATAATGGATCTAAACTCAACCGGTGTGGTTCGAGGGAAAATTTTAGTTTTCAGACTTTTCGAAAGAAAAATAAAATAACTTAAAAAGCTGTTTTATTTATTTTTCTCCACCGTTGAGTGGTGGCACGTTAGCACTGTGGCGGCGATGAGGAGATGACAAGTAGCATTAAATGAATCCAAATAATGAGGATCTTAAATGAGAAGGGTACCGACTCATTAATTGAATCATAACTATGTGACGATTCAGCGTAATAGAAACACTGCGGTGCGTTTCTCTTTTAATGAGATAGCAGGTTGGAGAATTAGGATGGAAATTTCTCTAACAAAAAGCGAAGGATTTTCTATCCAAAGAATAATTTTGACTGATCGTAAAGAAGTGATGATGCCTTGGAGGAAGGATCTGGGACTGGAGATCGATGAACGCCAATGGCTTTGAAAGGATCGACACCAACGATGAACCTTCTCGAAGTAGGGGGTTTATTTTTAATTAAATTCTTACTTTCCTCATTCTTCCTTTTTAGAAGATGAATGTGGGTTAACTCACGAACAAGTTAACCCATGTTTCAAACGTTCATATGGGATGGTTAATGTATGTGGGATAAAGGTAATATTTTATCTTAGTAATTATTGTCTATACTGCGTGTTTCCGCTAACACGAACAATCCCAGTCTAACACGAACAAAGGCCGATTGTTCATTTGGGAGTTCTTGGTGATTTCTCCCTCCCTCCCTCCTCTCTCTCTCTCTCTTTTCTACCCATTCTTCATGGCACAACGGCGGCGACACAACGGTCGAGGAAGCATCAGGTAGAAGGGTCGTGGCGGCGGCACCCGGCCCCAGTGACGACACCAGGCTGAGGCACCCCAGCCGCGGTGGTATAAGGGAGACAACACGCCGACAGCATGTCGTGGTGGCAGAAGGGGCCGCCGGCATAGAGGCTGGTGGCTGGTGGATGTGGCCACTCGGTCACATTGGAGGCGCCATGCGGTCTGGGACCGCGTCAGTGAACTGAACCTATGGCAAAGTCACGGGCCAAGTAGGGGAAACCGATCTGCATGAGTAGACTAGTGTGGGAGGGTGGTGCCGCTTAGGCGCTATGTGGAAGGAGCAGCCTGCACCATGTGGGCTGTGGTAGGGGGTTGGCACACGGTCCTTGACTGCGTGCAGAGGAGGCGTTCGGCTTCTACCGGCCGCGTACAGCTGAACCGGATGCCCAGCAGGAGTCCGAGCTGGAGAAGAACAGCCTGCCTTGTGGGTCAGGCCATGGGGCACTGAACTGAACGCCCTCCTGGAATTCGGGCTGGAGGAGGTCGGCCCACTGTGCAAGTTGGGCCGGGGCACATGAACTGGGTTGTTGAGCGGCCCAGACTTGAGTAAACCGGCCCACTGTTATAGGTCGGTCCGGCGAGATAAAGCCGAGTCGTTGGGCGCCCCGGGTGGGGAACGAAAACCAGCCCACCAGTACAGGTTGATCTGGATAAATTCAGGTCGTTGGGTGACCTAGTGGGCTGGACCCAAGGCCGAATCGGTTTGGGTCCAACAAGGCCCAATGGGCCTGGCCCACAGGCCAGGTCGAACCCGGCCGGCCCAAACCCAAACCAGGTCAGGTTGGGTTGGTCGAATCAGGCCGAGTCATACGGGACCCCTGGGTCAGGTTGGTCAGGACGGTCCAACCGAGTAGGACTAGGCCCGGACACAATCGATCCCTGTTTACTAAAACTCCAATATCTTTCAGACCAGGCGTCTAATTGATGCACCGTCTACGGCATTGTGACCCTTGCAATGATACAGTCCTTTGGACATACTCTAAGTGAGTTTTCATGGTAGTTGATATATGATTGATGGATTCAGGAGTATATTCTCCCAAAATCAAGCGTGTTACATGTGAGAATCCCACGGCTGTCTGAGACCTGAAGACAAGCGACCCTGTGTAGATCTGCTCCTAGAGAACCTATGTGGATCAGATCATAGAGACCCTGTATAGATCTGATCCTAGAGAACCTATGTGGATCAGCTCCTAGCGATCATGTGTGGATCATCTCCTAGCAACCCTATATAGATCAGCTCCTAGAGACCCTGTGTGGATCATCTTCTAGAGACCCTGTGTGGATCAGCTCCAAGAGACCCTATGTGGATCAGCTCCTAGCGACCCTATGTAGATCAGATCTTAGCGACCCTGTGTGGATCATCTACAAGTGTCTTTGTATGACCCAGAAGACCCACGATACTCATTTGGGATGAGTACCTCAACAGTCCAAAGTTTTCAGTATTACGACTTATAATCTTGCTTTCTATACTTTAGATTATACTTGCGTGAGCTGACAGTACCTTGTGCATATATTCTTTTGTGGTATTTCCTTTGTGGTTTGGGGTCTCTACTGATTATTGTGTTACTTACCCCTACACGGGCTTCTACCGCACGTGTTGTGTCCCATGTAGGTGATCGATGCTTCGACGGATAACTTGGTGGTCTGGGACCAGGTGGTACTCAGTGAGACAGGACATACGGACACTTCGATGAAGACCTTGGTAGTCCGGGACTAGGTAGTGCTCAGTGAGATGGGACAGACATACTTACTTCTACAACTACAGGCATCTACCCTTCACCTACCCTTCAAGTGGGGTCTCGAGCGAACGTACCATGGAAGTTGTACTTTCTTTTGTGGTTTTGGGCTTGTATTCTGACCCCTTTGTACTTTTAGTTTGTATTATACTCTTCGTAGTTTTCTTAGTGACAGTTGTTGTTTACTTCGTGTTTACTTTCCACAGTTTGATCTATGTGCATGTGTACATGTTTAAAGTAAAATGTATTCCCTTTTGGGGATATGTCTTTTTAGTGCTAGTTGTCAGCCCCTAGCCTATGGAAGGTGGGCTTGGGGTAGGCACAACATGGGCCTTGGGGGGACAGGTCATTACAGGTGTCAATTCAACTAACGATTACCCTTTCATTGGGACGTCGCAATTATTTCTTAGTAGTCCCAATATAGATGGGGTCTTATATTTCATAGGAGGCCATGATAAAGGGATTTGGATACTTGATAGAGGGGTCAAATCCCTTCAATATTTAAAAAAAGTCCAATAATCATGTATATTTTTTTGTAATATACATTGTGTTACCTCATATTATTATTTGTTCACTGCTACATTTATGTAATCTAAATTAAATGTTCAACCACTTCTACAGATAATGACTTTTGTACATGTTGATGCTCTCAATCCTGAGAAACTATACATTTATCAAAATATTGGTGCTCCCAATGCAGAGTAACAATAACCATCTACACATTTTGATACTACCAATATAGAGGAACAACATATTGATGATATTAAAGCTGAGTAAATGATAGACGGTGAAAAATTGGAGTCCTAGAAAAAATAGAAGCATTATGGCATCACGGTGTTATCAAAAATTATTTAGGCAGTAAACAAAGGCATGAAATTTGATGTTGGATGGAATCCATGTGGCCAGCCTGTTAACCCCAATAAGGTCATTTTCGGTAGTTACATTAGGCTCATCACTCTCATGCGCGTGCCAATTGATGTATATTTATGGAACAATGTTATACATGCACTTAAGACACTGATTTGGGAAGAGATTAGGGTAATATTATGATATACATTCTTTATTTTACTAAAACAATGAAATATTGACTTACTCTTTATTATCCCTTATAGAGTTCATTTATAGTAGATGACTCCTGAATGAAATTTTTATTAATTATTGTTGGAAAGGATCATAGAGGCTTTCACATAATTCTTACGAAGTTTAATCTCAAAGATAATGAAGGTAAAATAAACATGCACCCACCACATATGTATGCACCCATGATAAACCAACAAGCATGGGATGCATTTATTGGTCGTTGTGAGGAGACATATTTTCAGGAACATTGTGAATGGTAATAAATTTCCTGAAAATATGTGTATTAATCACTTTGATTGATAATTTTTAATCTATGAAACAATAACTGAGTGATAAAAATAATCAAAAGGTATTAAAACCAATGTACCCCTACCATAAAGAAAAGATGGGGTATACTTCACTTGAAAAAAAAAATTGGTACGTATTTTAAATCTACTGTAATACTTTTATGTGACATGAAACAATAAAATAATTATGTTCGTCTGTTTATATACAGATTGATGAATCCAAATCCAAAGTCACTTTGATACCACATCATGTGCTATGAAAAGAGGCACATGTAAATAAAGAAGGAATAGTAATAGATAAAAACACACAAAAATTGTGGGAAGCATGTGTAAGTATAAAATAATAAAAATTTGTTTTGATTTAAATCAATGTTACATAATAATTATTACTTATTTTTCTATATATTTTATCCAACTTAGACACTAGGATCATCATCAATTGTACCTGATGAACAATTATTATCAGTGTCCTTGAAGCAGTTAGAACAGTATGGTCATGTCATAGGTGCAGGTTTTGGTGTGACACCCTGAACATATTTTGAGAAAAAAATGAAAAGGGGTATAAAGATAAGAAAATGGAAGAGTTGTGGGAATTATTAGCTGCTCCTAAAGAAAAATTTAATTAGAATCCAAGTTTGCTTGAAAATATTATGGGAAGGAATTAAATAGAAGAAACAACACAAGAACAACCACTATGTGAAGATCCCCTCATCCCCACTAGCTTTGAGGTGAGTCATTCCCCTCAAAGAGTTATCTTAGATATGGTAATCTATATTCTCATAATTTTTTCTGTAAAATTTGAATCATGCAGACACCAATACCTTTATTGTACTAATATTCTACAGGGTGAAAATGATTGTGATTTATATCTATCAACACCCACCCATCGCCTTGTTGTGATGGATACCATATTCAATATCCAATATGATATTATACACAAAAAACAAATTCTAATAGGTCATGTGAGAGTGGGGATTGACATAGCTCATGAGCCGAGCGCCAAACTACTTGTTCCACTTGATGATGTGGATATCCATATGGTCAAGCAGACTATTAGAATATTCATAGCATGGCTGTTAGATCATGTAAAAAACATGTCGATAAGGAGATATTCATTTCCAATTTATTTTTCATGCAAAATCTTTAACAATTAATGAAAAAAGGTATGTGCTGATGAATGTTATTATAGACAAAAAAAAGGAAGGGAGTGAAATTAAAGGTCGAATCAAGATAATCTAAAGGATTAACCAACCAATCAAAAAGATCTTCATAAAGTACCTTTATACCGACCATTCAACTTTTGCATTTACTAACATTAATGGTTCATGCAGATACAATGCTAAAAATGGTGTTACACCCATAATTGATTATGAAGGATAGATGTACAGAGATACCATTATAGACTATATTGGTCTTGAGAATGTAAATGAAATCCTCATGCATGAATGGCTCAGAGTCTCAGTTGTAAATGTATACATGAGGTGTGTTTTCATGATTTTTTTGTCCAATAGTTGATCTACTATATTAATTATGACTAAATACTATTCATATTTTTTACAGGTGTATATATGAATACTATTTAAATGGAAACCCCTATGAACATAAATTTGGACTCATTAGTCCTCACATCACTTCTACATAAGAATTCAAATTGGAACCAAAGAAAATTGAAGTAACAGAGGACAAATTGACCTCAATGTTTGAAAGTAAACTTACATGTAACAGACTCTTCTTAATACCCATGATACAGGGGTAAAAATATACAATTTAATCATATCAAATATATTTTCATTCATTTAATTACTCATTCCTTTTTATTTTTTAGGCAGTATTGGTTACTCATTACAATCAATTTGGATACTCTAAAGATCTATTTTCTGGATTCAATGCATGGATACCCAAAAAACTGACCACACATGATGATGTTTATCAATTTTTAATACATTACATGCAACATTTTACAACTAAAATTAAAGTTATACATTTTATATTATGTTTTAATGAAAATTCGATTATGATAGGGCAGTGTTTAAATATCTTCAAAATCATGGCATGAGGAAAGTCCATGAATACAAGGAGCCTACCGACTTCTATAAGTGGATAAGTATTAGGGTATATATAATAATATTTCACTATAAAAACATATATCAAAACAAATTACTTATTTTTATCAATGTTTCTACACTATTTTAAACAAACCAATGGAAAATTTTGTGGTTATTATGTTTTCAAATTTA
The DNA here is from genome assembly GCA_963277665.1 of Viscum album. NCBI lineage: Eukaryota > Viridiplantae > Streptophyta > Magnoliopsida > Santalales > Viscaceae > Viscum > Viscum album. The sequence goes on along the minus strand of OY728142.1, from coordinate 1,534,504,941 downwards.
TGAAAGATATATTATGCCATCAACAAACTAGCATCCCTAAAAAGGTATTTTCAAAGATAATTTCAATTTTATTTAAAATATTTATCAACCCTTTGTTTATTTATTTTTTTCAGTACTTTAAGGACTATCGACAATCCTTGTATTTACAAGAAGAAATAGATTTGTTTATAAATGAATGGGTAGCATACCTGGTGTTGGAATGTATATAGTCATCATGAAAATGTGATTTTTTATTACTTATTTAGTTTATTTTCTCCTCATTTTATCAATTTTTTTATTTAATTTCCTTATCATTTTTATCTAATACTTTAAGATAATGATCCATAAGTCATTTTTGACATGTAGGAATCAACCACACCTCAATCTAATACACAGTGTGTCCGATATGACTCAAATTACATGTTTTTAGTTTAAAATTGATATTTTAGTTAAAAACTCATGTCACATACTCAAAAATGAGAAAACACATTTGGATTATTTTGATACTTTAGAAAATTTATTTATAAGTAATTTTTGACGTGTAGGAATCAGTCTCACATTAAATCGACACACGATGTGACCAGTATGACTTAAAGTGTGTGTTTTCAATCTTAATTTGACATTATTGGTAAAAAAGACATGTGACATACTAAAAACTAATAAAACACACTCTAATTGTTTTGATACTTTAGGAAAATGATTCATAAGTAATTTATGAAATGTAGAAATTAGACTCAAGTCAAACCGAAACATGATGTGACCAGTATGACTCAAAGTGCATGTTTTCATTTTAAAATTACATTTTAGTAAAAAAACACAAGTGACATACTCAAAACTAAGAAAATGAATTCATATTATTTTTATATTTTAGGACAACGATCCATAAGTTGTGTATGACCTTTAGAAATCATCTGAACCTTAATCTATAAAAAATAAAAGTGACATAGTCAAAACTAATAAAATTCATTTGGATTTTTTTGATACTTTAGTACAATGATATATAGGTAATTTTTGATGTATAAGAATTAGCCTCACCTAAATTTGATATATGGTGTACCCGGTATGACAAAAATTGTGTGGTTTTAGTTTAAAATTGATATTTTATTAATGTATTGTTTTATATTTATGTTTAATTTATTTCATTATAGTATTACTAACATAATAATTTTTTTCTTGTATAGGTGGATTATTTTTCTTGAGTTGGGGTGGTTTATTGGAAGTTGCTTATGCTCATGAGAAATTGGACTTTGAGGCTGCAACTGAGATAATGGAAATAGGGAAATGGGTCAAGAATGTATACAGACATCATGAAAATGTGAACTCCTACTACTTAATTATTTATTTTTTTCATAATTTTATCTAATATTTTTAAGTTAATTTCTTTATCAATTTTATCTAATACTTATTAATTTTTTTCACAGATTTTTTTGGGAAGTCATATTTTGCTTTCAACTATCTATAACAATCCAGAAAAGAGAGAGCATGTTCTTTTTTGGATGGAAGAGGAAACCCCATGCTACTTGAAACATGAAGTGAATCATAAGGATGCATCTACCTAGGGATTTTTCAATATTTGAATGAAAAATTGGATTCCTACTACTTATTTAGTTAATTTTTTCATCATTTTATCTACTATTTTTAAGTTAATTTCCTTGTTATTTTTATCTAATACTTATTTAGTATTTTTCACTGATATTTTGGGAAGTAATGTAACACCCCGAGCTTCCACGGTACGCTTCTCTTTGAATAATACAGTAGCGCGTGTTGTACGCAACTTCGAGTTCTAACACACACCACGACCAATCAAAGTAGCCGTTATGAATAGTAATACCTAATTTTTAAAATTTTAGAAATTTTATCTCTCAAAATGGACTTCATTTTTGGATTCGTAGTATCGAATTTAGCCTAAGGTGAAATTTTGGTACTTTTCGGATAACTTTAATATTTTGATGAATAGTGAAAATTACTAAATTTTAATTAAAAACAACTTTTTTAATCAAAATAATTATTAGTGATAAATTATGAATTTGAGTGGTTTTAAAGTATATTTAGAATATATTTTTACCATTTAATACAATTTTGGTCATTGGACATAATTTCACAATTAAACCGAACATAAACAAGTATCAATCTTTTGATAGTTATTATATCTTAAAACACGCTTTTTGTTTTGACAACAGGAATTAATTTTAAATTAATTTCTGCCACTTCTATGTTTTGAATTTGGAAAAATGGATTCCATATTTGGAATCAGGATGTTCAAATTGTGTAAATAGGTAACTTTTATTTTTAGACATTTTGAATAATTACTTCGGTAAATATTTTATTTACCATGGTTAAAGGGTAAATCTGGTAAATAAGGGTTAAAAAATAATATTATAATAATACTAAATTACCCTAAAACGTGTCCTAACCTTATTGGTTGATACATGTCCGACCTTGGGCATCTTTGGGTCGATTTTTGGACCCCATGGAGTCACTTGTAAGTGATAATGACACTTTATATTAATTAAGTTAAAATAAATACAAAAATGACATAAGCATATATCTTTTAGCAAAACAATTTTTACATAGGGTTATATATGTTTTCTTTTATACTATAAATATTAATTAGAAATATAAAAATCTTTCCTACATAATGGTATTTTATTTATAATTTTTAGACATTAAATAATTTAATTTATTTATGACACAATGATGATGCAGTAATTACCATAATGGTGAAAAATTAAAATAATTGATATTATAAATACCCAAATAAATATAATTTGAGATTTTTATGAATTAAACTAATTTTATAGGATAATATGACATATTAGGATTTATTTAATTAACTTTGTTCGAAGTAATCATTCTGTTATGATTTTTACAAAAGTCAATTATTGAATAGTGTCAAAATTGACATAAAAGAGTTTTTAAAACAAATATTATATTATTAATTAATATTAAATTTCTAAAAATCTAAGGTTCAGCCAAGAGACTTATATCATGATAGTTGTATTATTAATGGACCACTTGGGGGTCTCTTGGATGTATATTGTAAGTTTATTAACTATATAATATAAAAATACAAAGTGACATGGTAAGTGTCAAACTAATTAACTAAGTGTTAAAACTAAAAGATAAGGTTAATATAATGATTCAAACCTGTCTAAATTCTATTGGTTGAGTAGTTTTCGACCCATCCCCACCTTAACCTTTAAATAATTCAATTTGGAGCCATTATAAACCGGATATGAATTTATTATAAAATAATATTTCTAGCTTTTCCAAAGGTGTCCCTCACCCCTCTTATAAAAGGACACTCACCCTTCTCATTAATTCACATCTTAAAAGCCTTTTGGTTCGGCCAAACTCTGCCCAAATACTCTCTCAACTTCCCTCAATTCATCCTAGAGGCCTTCCTTTAGTCATAAAGCCATCCTAAGGATCCCTTTTGATCAAATCAAAAGGAAGAACCCGAAGAAGAGGTAATGATTTCACCACCCTTTTTCAAGTTCCTTTCTTCTTCCACTTCTTATTTCTTTGTTATTACCATTCTAAAATAATGAATACAGTATCTCCTATATACTGTAATATTATTATAAATATGGTACAACCATATTCAGTATTCTATCCATCCTTTGAATGACATGTCACCATACGTGCGTACGTACGGCTTACCGTCTCCACGTCGTGGTGTAATTGTTATTCAATATATTATTATTTGGATGGATATAATAATGATTTGTAATTCATGTAAATAATAAATATAACATGATAATTATTCTGTATATATGATATATCATCCAATTATATATTATTTTAATATCAAAAGAATGATATTTTCGCTCGTGCGTATGTACGGATTACCGTCTCCACGACGCGATGAGATTCATTTCCAAGTTCACCATTAATCGAAGATTATAAAAATATATATTAATAATAAGTATGTAATATATGACATAATAATTCTACTGGATATATATATATATAAGTATTTATGTACTTACATATATCTTATTCATTTACTTCTGTTCAATACTATATGAAAACAGAAACATCGTTTATGCGTACGTACGGACTACTGTCTCCATAAACGGTGTTTTCCATTTCATATATATGTCTATTATACATATTTATATTCTAAATATATATGATATATCTATCATGTTTTATATTCTGGAAGTATTTAAATCACGATCTAAGTGATACAACCAAGAGTGACAAGTTAAAACACGTACGATAAAGAAAGTGATTATTACCCGAAATGTTAACTTAACATGGAAATTATTATTAAATGGGTAATATAAAGTCATAAATGAATCATGTATGATATCATAAATATTAATATGGTTCTGGTATAATTTAATAACATACTACGATCTTCGTACAGGAGGTTAAACGTACCCTCGACTAAAGGAAAGTGCAAGGTAAGGGGTTTTCATCTCACTCCTTATTCCCGTGAGATTCGTGTCATATTTCCACCATTACCTTTTGTGTGGTGTATGTACTGCCCATAATTATATTCTTTTTGTAATACACTTTAATTTATGTGTATTTATATATTCATTGTATGATACCTCTTTCATGGGTTGTATGTTTCGTAAGTTACCAAATTGGTAAGGGTTTATTTCACAATCTATTCATTATCCGAGGTTGTATATACGTAATAATCTACTGGGATATCTTATCATCCACATCCATGTTTCTTGAAAATGTATTTCAAAACATTTTTACTATTTACAAGAATATGGGTTAAAGACATTTATACCCTTGTTTTAATTTTTATAAGAGGTTTATAAAGGAATCTTTCCGTCGTTTTCCAAACAAGGTCCTTTTTAACCTTTTTGACAAAGTTAAGGTAAGAATGTCTCTTTTTTAACTTATACGGTGGGTGCGGTTATTCTCCGCTATTATTACACCTTTGAAGCTTCCTTCACAAGCTTATAAAGATATTTTCAAAATAAAGGTTTTCTCTATAATTATGTGACTTTTAAATGATTTCAAAAAAAGAGATATTTCTCTCAAATAGTATTGATTTCATCTATGTCAACATCCTTTGAAAAAATTTAAACTTGTTTCAAGTTTATTTATTATGATACAAATCATCCATATTGTATTTAAGGTTTTGTGATATTTTCGACTATGGATAAGTTATTTTTATGCCATTGATGGTTTATGATTAAAGTTTTGGCATTTTGTATGTTAGTTTTAATACGAATGTTTATGTTATATTTCATCCTATTCTTAAGATGAATGTGTTGGACTAGTATGTTTCGGGTTGGGGACCGGTAAAAGTAAGCCCTCTGGGTTGGTGTCCGGTTATTAGAGGCACTCCGGGTTGGTGTTCGGTTATTAGAGGCACTCCGAGTTGGTGTCCGGTTATTAGAGGCACTCCGGGTTGGTGTCCGATTATTAGAGGCACTCTAGGATGGAGTCCGGTTACAGAGGCTCTCCGGGTTGGGTTCCGGTTACAGTTATCCCTTAGGTCTTGGCACGAGGCCTCGACACAGAAATTAGAGTTCGACATCATGCATTCCATCATTATGAAAGTGGTTAGTGATATTGCATGTGATTATTTGATTAGTAGAATATCCATGTGAATAAGTAAATGGAATTATTTCATTTTATTTCTACAATATTATGCTTAATTTCAAGTTTAAAAGGCTTTTGTTTCAGTTTTATACATTGCCTTAAATGTTTATGCTTATTTTTGAAAGTTTCCACTGTATTGCTTACCCTTACTGAGCATTTGAGCTCACCCCTTTCTATGTTTTATTTTTCCCAGGATTCCAAGAAGTGTAATGTGATTGATATGCAGGGATTAGACAAGGGAATAATGGCGTTCATAAAGATTATTTATGTTGTTTTTTTACGTCTTAAAGTGCAAATGTAACATTCATGTATGTGATCTATTTTTTCAAGACTGCTAAACTGATCGGTCCTTCGGTACTTGATTCCTTGTAATCATGCCAATGTATTAAAATAATGCACCGACTCTAGGTAACTGGGGTCGGGGCGTTACAAGTAATATTTTTCTTTTAACTATTTGAAATAAGCCAGAAAATAAAGAATATGTTCGTTTTGGATGGGAGAGGAAACCCCATGCCACCTGAACCGTGAAGTGAATCATAAGGATGCATCTACCAAGATATTTTTCAATAATTGAATGCAAAGGCGAATTCCTACTAATTTAGTTATTTTTTCATCATTTTATCCACTATTTTTAAGTTAATTTCCTTATCATTATTATCTAATACTTATTTAGTTGTTTCACAGATGTTTTGGGAAGTCATATTTTTCTTTCAACTATCTACAACAAGATAGAAAAGAGAGAACATATTCCTTTTGGATGGAAGAGGAAACCCTAGGATGCCTAAAATGTGAAGTGAATTGTAAGGATTCGTCTATTAATGAATCAACTACATCTCAATCAGTCACACCTCAATCTGATATACAATGTTCTTAGTATGACTCAAATAGTATTTTTTTAGTTTATAATTTACATTTTAGCTCAAAATACACATCACATACTCAAAACCGATCAAACACATTCAGATTATTTTGATACTTTAAGACATGATCTATAAGTAATTTGTGATGTGTAGAAATCATTTGTACCTCAATCTGACACACGATGTGACCGGTATGACTCAAAGTGTGTCTTTTTATTTAAAATTTACATTTTAGTAAATAAGATAAGTGGCATACCCAAAAAAGGGAAAACACATTAATATTGTTTTGATACTTTAGAAAAATGATCTATAAGTCATTTGTACCATGTAACAATCAATCACGCCTAAATCTGGTACACGGTGTGCCCAGTATCACTCAAAGTGGTCGTTATCGGTCTAAAATTGACATTTTAGTTCAAAATGTGTGTCACTCACTAAAAAATGAGAAAGCATGCTTGGAAAATATTGATAAATTAGGACAACAATTCATAAGTAATTTGTGATGTGTAGAAATCAGTCTCATCTCAAATCGACACACAATGTTATCGATAAGACTCAAAGTGCTTGTTTTCAGTTTAAAATGATATTTTAGTAAAAAAGACAAGTGTCATACTCAAAACTAAGAAAATAAATTTGTATTATTTTGATACTTTGTGAAGATAATGCATAAGTCATTTCTGATGTGTAGGAATTATCCGTACCTCAATTTGACGTAAGGTGTAACCGGTATGACTCCAAGTGTGTCATTTTATTTAAAATTGATATTTTAGTAAAAAATACAAGTGACATACTCAAAAAAAAGAAAAAATATTCAGATTGTTTTTATATTTTAGTAAAACAATAAATAAGTAATTTGTGATGTGTACAAATCAGCTACACCTCAATCCAATACATGGTGTGTCTGGTATGACTCTAAGTGTCCATTATCAGTTTGAAATTGACATTTTAGTTCAAAATTTGTGTTACTCACCGAAAACCATGAAAACGCACTTGTATTGTCTTGATAAATTAGTACAATGATTTATAATTCATTTATGACATGTATGAATCAGTCTAACATCAAACTAACACAAGATGTGATCGATATGACTCAAAGAGCGTGTTTTCAGTTTAAAATGACATTTGAGTAAAAAACACAAGTGACGTACTCAAAGCCAAGAAAATGCATTCAGATTGTTTTGATACTTTAGTAAAATGATCCATAAGTCATTTGTGACGTTTAGGAATCAAATGCACCTCAATCTGATGCACGGTGTAACTGATATGACTCAATGTGCTTCCTTTTATTTAAAATTGACATTTTAGTAAAAAAGACATGTGGCACACTCAAAACAAAGCAAAAACATTCAGATTGTTTTAATAATTTAGGAAAATGATTCATAAGTCATTTGTGACATGTAGGAATCATCTGCATCTTGATCCAATACACGATATTCCTAATATGACTCAAATGTTTGTTATCTGTTTAAAATTGACATTTTAGTTCAAAACATGTGTCACTCACTGAAAACTAAGAAAACATGCTCAAATTATCTTGATAATTTAGTAAAACGATTTATAAGTCATTTGTGATGTGTAGAAATCATTTGCACGTCAAACCAACACACGATATAACCAGTATGACTCAAAGTGCGTGTTTTTAGTTTAAAATGGCATTTTAGTAAAAAACACAAGCGATATACTCAAAATAGAGTAAACACATTCAGATTGTTTTGATACTTTAAGAAAATGATTCATAAGTCATTTGTGACGTGTAGGAATTAGTCGCACCTCAATCTGACACACGGTGTGACCGGTATGACTCAGAGTGTGTCTTTTTATTTAAAATTGACATTTTAGTAAAAAAAGATAAATGACATACTCAAAATGAAGAAAACGTATTCATATTGTTTTGATACTTTAGGAAAACGATCCATACGTTATCTGTGATGTGTATGAATTAGCCTCAACTCAATCTGATACACGGTGTGCCCGATATGACTCAAAGTGTCTGTTATCAGTTTAAAATTAATATTTTAGTTCAAAACGTGTGTCACTTACTAGAAACCAAGAAAATATGCTCAGATTCTCATGATAATTTAGGACAACGATTCATAAATCATTAGTGACGTGTAGGAATCAGTGTGACGTCAAACTGATCCACGATGTGACTGGTATGACTCCAAGTGTGTCTTTTTTATTTAAAATTGATATTTTAGTAAAAAAGACAAGTGACATACTTAAAAAAAAAAAGAAAACATATTCGGATTGTTTTTATATTTTAGTAAAACAATCAATAAGTAATTTGTGATGTGTATGAATCAGTCACGCCTCAATCCAATACATGGTATGTCTGGTATGTCTCAAAGTGTCTGTTATCAGTTTGAAATTGACATTTTAGTTCAAAATATGTGTTACTCACTAAAAATCATGAAAACACGCTTGGATTGTCTTGATAAATTAGGACAATGATTCATAATTCATTTATGACGTGTAGGAATTAGTCTAACATCAAACTGACACATGATGTGACCGGTATGACTCAAAGTGCATGTTTTCAGTTTAAAATGACATTTGAGTAAAAAACACAGATGACATACTCAAAACCAAGAAAATGCATTCAGATTGTTTTGATACTTTAGGAAAATGATTCATAATTCATTTGTGATGTGTAGGAATCAGTTGCACCTCAATCAGACGCGTGGTGTGACTAATATGACTCAATGTGTGTCCTTTTATTTAAAACTGACATTTTAGTAAAAAAGACAGGTGACACACACAAAAAAAAGCAAACACATTCAGATTGTTTTGATACTTTGGGACAATGATCCATAAATCATTTGTGACATGTAGGAATCATCCGTATCTTAATCCAATACACGGTATACCCGATATGACTCAAAGTGTCTGTTATCTGTTTAAAATTGACATTTTAGTTCAAAATGTGTCACTCATTGAAAACTGAGAAATCATGCTCGGGTTGTCTTGATAATTTAGTAAAATGATTTATAAGTCATTTGCAATGTGTAGGAATCATTCGCACGTCAAACCGACACATGATATAACCAGTGTGACTCAAAGTGCGTGTTTTCGGCTTAAAATGACATTTTAGTAAAAAAACAAGTGACATACTCAAAACAGAGCCAACACATTCATATTGTTTTGATACTTTAGGAAAATGATCCATAAGTCATTTGTGACGTGTAGGAATTAGTTGCACCTCATTTCGACGCACGGTGTGACTGATATGACTCAAAGTGTGTCTTTTTATTTAAAATTGACATTTTAGTAAAAAATGACAAGTGACATACTCAAAATGAAGAAAACATGTTCAGATTGTTTTGATACTTTAGGACAACGATCCATAAGCCATCTGTGGTGTGTAGGAATTAACCTCACCTCAATCCAATACACGGTTTGCCCGGTATGACTCAAAGTGTCTGTTATGAGTTTAAAATTAATATTTTAGTTCAAAAAGTGTGTCGCTCACTGAAAACCGAGCAAATACGCTCAGATTTTCATGCTAATTTAGGACAACGATTCATAAATCATTAGTGATGTGTAAGAATTAGTATGACGTCAAATTGACCCACGATGTGACCGGTATGGATCAAAGTGCGTGTTTTTAGTTTAAAATGACATACTGAAAACCGAGCAAACACATTTGGATTGTTTTAATACTCTAAGACAACGATCCATAAGTCATTTGGGACGTGTAGGAATCAGCCGCACCTCAATCTGATGCACGTTGTGACCGATATGACTTCAAGTATGTCCTTTTATTTAAAATCAACATTTTAGTAAAAAAGACAAGTGACATGCTCAAAATAAAGCAAATGCATTCATATTGTTTTGATATTTTAGGACAACGGTCCATAAGTCGTTTGTGACGTATATGAATCAACTGCACCTCAATTCGATATACGGTGTGCCCAGTATGACTCAAAGTGTCTGTTATCAATTTAAAATTGGTATTTTAGTTCAAAACATGTGTCACTCACTGAAAACCAAGCAAACATGCTCGGATTGTCTTTATAATCTAGGACAATGATTCATAAGTCATTTGTGGCGTGTTGGAATTAGTCTCACGTCAAACTAGCACACGATATCACTAATATGACTCAAAGTGCGTGTTTTCAATTTAAAATGACATTTTAGTAAAAACCACAAATGACATACTCAAAACCAAGCAGACACATTCAGATTGTTTTGATACCTTAGAACAATGATCCCCAAGTTATTTGAGATGTGTAGCAATCAGTCACACCTCAATTCGTTGCACAGTGTGACCGATACGACTCCAAGTGTGTCCTCAATTTAAAATGGGTCCTCTTTGAACGATGCATAGGATAACAACACTTATTTAGCGCTGTTAAAACCACTTTTGCGCGTTGTTAAAGGTCCGGTCTGTGGTAGTCCTGAACAAGTATTTCCAAACCCGAACCCGATTTGAAGTGTCTAAACAAGTCTGGTTCTGAGTTTGGGTTCAATAGTAAAGATATCTCACTAAACCCGCTTAAACGGTTCCGAAACCGGAACAGGTCTGGGTCTTGACTTATACCATTTACCAGGGGTGGACATAAATTAGTTTGGTTCGATTTTAACTAAAAATCAAACCAAATTACAATTTGTGGTTCAGTTCTTATACATAAAAAAAACCATACCATTTAATAAATGTTTGGTTTAGACTAAAAAAATTACAAATCATTGAATTATGGTTTGATTCGGTTCACATTGCGTTTAACCTGTTTTTTTATGGCAACATCCTAGACATTGTTCCATAATATTTTATAATGATTGGATGCTAATTTGAACGAAATTTATATATAATAGTCAATACATTGACATAATATTTTTTTGACTAGGTGTGAAAATAAAACTTTTATTTGTTAGTAGTGATTGAAAATAAAATTTGAATGAGGGTCTGGATCATGGAATCGATCCGTGAGTTGAGTTGACATAAAACTAGAAAACTATGTTTTTTTTAAAAAATAGATGTGGTTTAATTTAACATATGTAGTTAATTCCAATTTGGACAAAAAAACATAAGAAAATATCAAATTAGGATAAAAAAGATTATAAAATCTCAATTTTAATCAGATTATACTTTGCTCTAACAAGGATCTGGTCCTGGAATTCAGCCCCTGTTTTGGTCCTTGAACGACATAGCCCCTTGTTTTGGCTCGCAGGAAAGCCACAGGTCGTTTGTGTGTGGTATATGCTCCGTTCTCGCTCAACCCCTGATCTCATAAGTAATTCGATGAGTTTTAGTCGTTTCCTGATCTTCAGTTCGATACGGTAAAATATTTCTGCCGTTTCGTTCGTGATTCGTAGCCACTCGATCGCGGGTTGATCTTGTGTTGCTGGTTCCGAGCTCCCATCAGCTGCGGATGTCTTCGACGATGCTCTCTCTGGCTTCAGCCCCGCCCTCTTCTTCCTTCGAAATGCCTCATTCATCCATGGTAAGCGCGCTGCAGTTGTTTTATCTTGCATGAATCTTCCTCTGGTTGCGGAGAACTTCTGGTAGACAAATCGCATTTGATTTCATGTTCATAAGCGACGAGTTGCTGATTGTCTTTTCTATTTTCTTTTAAAGAATTTTTTCGTAGTCTGTTTGTGCTGCATGAGAAAAAAAAAAAACTATCCGCGTTTCCGAACTGTTTTCTTGATTTGGATTCGAATTTATTCCAATTTTATTTCCGGAAAAAAATAATTGAACTCTTCTCCGCCCTTGATTCAGTTTGTATATCATTGCATCCGCTTGTGTTTTTTTTTTGGAAGTTCTATTTATAATAATTTTCCTTCTGCATCTCTCCCATTCCCGGAATATCCACATAAATGCTTATTGTTCTAAACACCAGAAGATGATTTGTTTCCTTTGAACAGACGGAGATGAAGGTTGGCAGCTCCTTTCTAGGTTCTATTATGAAGAATAAAACATTTCCATTTACCTTGCAGCAGGTATAAATTGTGAAGTTTTATTATCATGCAATTTGATTACTGTTGTGCCATGCATGGTTCCTGATTACTCAGTTTAATGCAGCTTATTGACATTCATCCGTTCATCATCCAAAGCTGTATTTCATGCCTAGAAAGATTTTCAAATTAATCTCATTAACTTTTGATTATTTCTCAAGTGTATTGGAGGTTATGATGAAAATGAAAACTGTATGTGGCTTAAATTAAACGAGTGCACCCGTTGTAATGATGCTCAAAGCTCAAGTCATTTTCTTTTTCACCCGGAGTACCGTTTCTTGGAGAGCAAAGTAGGTTGGAATATCAAGTGTTTGGATGGTTCATTAACACCACTTGATAGGTGTAAGAAGAAGAATCTAGAATTTCCATTACTTAAAGGGAAAACAGAAGAAGAAACTTACAGGTTTTCTCCCAGAGGATACCCTTCCTTGGGCCCAGACTCTTCGCCTCTTACAAAGCAAATACACGATACCCCCCTCCAGGAAACACTACCCACGGTGGTTATACCCCTCCAACAGAAAAGAAATACCGAATTACAAATATACCCTCAGGCTAACTGAACAAACAACACACACCATAACAACTAACGAACCCCCCTCCTATAGGTATACAATACGGGAGGTCTAGTCTCTGACTCACTCCTATCAATACCCCCCTTGAGAAACCACCTTGCCCCCAAGGTGGAAATCTAGAAATTTAAGAGTAATAGCAGCATAATCTTCCTAAGTTGCTTCATCAATTGGTTGTCCCTGCCATTGTATTAACCATTGGTGATGTTGCCCCTTGAAATGTTCAACTAAAATGTTGGCTGGAAAAATTCTGTCACCATAAAAATTAGCGGGCAAAGAAATAGAGGCGTCCGACATTCCTAAGGCAGAGCGTAATTGGGAAACATGGAAAACAAGATGGACGCAACTGTCCAGAGGGAGATCAAGCTTATAAGCTACGACACCAACTCTGTCCAAGACAGTAAAAGGGCCATAGTACCGGGAAGCGAGCTTCTTATGCATTTGGTACTTAGAACCCGACACATTCGGACGTAACTTGACCCAAACCTGATCGCCCACAACATAGGTAACATTTCGCTTATGACGATTAACAGAGTGAACCATGAGCTATTGGGCACGGTGCAAATTATGTCGGAGCTGTTTTAAAGCCTCATCGTGGTCAACTAAAGCTGCTGCCACTGCTTCAACAACAGCTTCACTCGCAGTATGATGAATGATCTGAGGAGGTTTGCGTCCATATACTAATTCAAAGACGGTTTGGCCAGTAGAGGTGTGAAAAGCAGTGTTGTAACTATATTCAGCCCAAGGAACCCACTTGACCCACTAACTAGGATGGTCAGAAGAAAAAAAAACACAAATAGGCCTCCAAACTACGGTTGACGACCTCTGTTTGACCATCAGTTTGTGAGTGGTACAACGAACTCATTTTCAAGGAAGCATCATGAAGTCGGAAAAGCTCTTGCCAAAAAATGCTAGTGAACAAAGGATCTCGGTCACTAACAATAGCTTTAGGCAGCCCATGTAATTTAACAACATCCCGAATGAAAATTGCAGCAACAGATTTTGCTGTAAATGGGTGTTTTAGAGGAATAAAATGGGCATATTTGCTTGATCGATCAACTACAACAAGTATAAGCTCATAACCCCGTGACTTCGGTAATCCGGAGATAAAATCCATGGATATTTCCTCCCAAATGAGACTGGGAAGAGGTAATGGCCAAAGAAGACCTGCTGGTTTTAAAGTGTCATATTTATTTTTCTGGCAAACCGAACATTCCCGGACAAACTGTTGAACCATACGGGACATACCAGTCCAAGTAACACCACCAGCTAACCGTTCGAATGTTTTTAAATACCCAAGATGACCCTGTCACGACCCGCCTTCACCAAAAGGAGGGAAGAGTCAGCAGATTGCCAGACCCTTCCTTCTTTAAGTTGAAGGAGAGATAATGACCCCTGAGACCCGCCTTCAATAGGTCCCGGAGTGGCGACTAGCACCAAGGGTATAAAAATTTATCACAAATGGAAGACATTTTCCCTTTTTGTTTTATAGGATCGGGAGATAAGATGATGAAACCCAACAACACCAAGATAAAAGAAAAGTAAAACCAAAAGTGAACCATTCCCGCATGCATGTTTCAAAAGTAAAAACCACAAAGTACAGAAGGTGACTACAAAGGCAAGTACCAAGGAAAGAAAAACAGCAACTGCAACTGCCCCGAAGGTCCGAGCTAGTATGGTCCCGCGTGGTCCTCGAAGTCCTCATGGAAACCTGAAAACAGTTTTATATACGTAGGGTGAGCATACAAGTACACTCAGTAGGGAAAACCAAAGACTCTCGTGCACAAGTGGGGGAAACGTACTAAAGTCCCGTGAGAAAAGAGTAAACCAAACACCTATCAAGGTAAACTATCCACCCCAGGCCTCACCAAGGCACACTCTCCAAATAACGCAAGTCAAGTAATATATATAATCAGAGCACATCGATGTTTGGGTACCCCACGCCACTTTCCCACTGGTTATTGATGCATCCTACGCATCGGACCAATCCCGCCATTCTCACCGCAGTCCCACTGCCACACCCGCCCGCACACACCTGAGCCACAACCACACGCAGTCCCACTGCCGAAATCCCACCCGCACACACCTGGGCCACAACTGTCACATGTAACCATGCCTGCAAACACCTAGGTCAGAACAACCACCACCACGCCCGAAGACACCTGGGCCTCATCCCGAAGACGCTTGGGAAACCACCTGCCGCACACACCTGGCCAACCACCACACTACCCCGCCCGAAGGTTCTTGGGCTAATAGTGGACCTCAGGCCATCACAGCCTGCCCGAAGATACTTGGGCTATCCGGGAAAGGGAGCAGAAAAGGAGCTAATAACCAGCCACTAATAATAGTGTTGGAAAAAACACCCTCCCCCATGAAATGGGGGCGTTCGGCACTAAGTGCTCAACTTGGGTGGGGCGCGAATAAGAAACACAAAACTACAAGTATAGATATAGGTAACAAGCACTCACCCAAGTCTAGGTTTTTCTAACCGGCCTACGGAACATAACACAACTATATCCGAGTCACAAGTCACGACTCTCGCCAACAAAACCCATTGTCCCATTCTTGTTTCATGTTCAGTAATAATGTTTAAGTTTAAGCACTACTGGGCAACTAGAAAGCATCGACACAAGTCCAGAAAAGTAAACAATCAAACAACAACCATAACGCCCACACCCGGTTCTCAACAACAGAGGATCCCACCCCAATTCGTGGTATGAACAAGTATCCACCGGGCCTTAAAACTCACAACCACCGAGTGTATAAAGAACAGGGGATCCCATCCCCTCTCACATCTCCAGCCATCAGCCTGAAAGGAAACAACCAACTACCACCACCAACACAAGCATGACCTTGCCGGTATTTTCAGATTTAAACGACTTAACACACTCCACAATTCAAATTCTGCGTGCCCTAACCGGGAGTCATCATAGAAGGGTTGATCCCTGGTGCTTTCAATTATTTCAGCCGAATATACGTGATTAACCAATTCACTTTTCACAGCAGGAGCTTACAACCACAAACAGACCATTCAAAACATCAGCAGGGTTCATTAGTGCACAAACAACGACCACCAACGGCTTCGATTTTCAGAAGGCATAAGCCAGCACAACTCAACAAGATGGCCACAGAAGAAACAACATCAAAACAAATATAAGACAACATCAAAACAAATATAAGACAACATCAACAAACACAGCCCCCCCTCACTTTCTTTATTGAATTCGTTCATTATCTTCATTAAGTTCGGTTCAACCAGTTCTACAGAACAAAAGCACGCCCACCCCGCATGATACACAAAAGAGAGAGGCAAAGGAGAAATTCCCTACTTGCTTGATCGACGGTCGACGCTTAGGCCGGGCGCGGAACTTTATGGATAACGATGCCGCGCTCCCGATGCACCAGAAGCTGTTTGTGAAAAGCCACGATCCAGGAAAAGAGAAACCACGGCTAACCCTTGGTTTATAAGAGCCGGGGACGGTTGGGGTGAAAACGCGAAACCGCGTAAGGTGCGGGGGTCGTGGGTTGACCACGCGGCTCCACTCGTCACAAAAAGGGGTCGGGTAGTTTAAGCCGACTCATGAATTGAATAAGTATTTAATTAAAACTCTTAAGCACGTTACGGGTCCTTAAAACAGGTTTAACAAGTTAGAATAGGGTTTAAAACCTTATTTGCGCAAAGGACGCTACTGGGAACAACTTGACAAGGCCGGGTGACGCCGATCGGTCTCCCCGATCGGTCTCGCCGATCGGTCTCGCCGATCGGTCTCGCCGAGATGCCACTCCTTTAGGACCCGGATTTTGGCAAAGGGAAGAACCAAGAGAGTCTGGGTCATCACATCAGATACCTCTCAAACTATTCTCGTTCTCGAGAATTTAAACAACCCAGAAGGGAAGGGCGGTCCGAACAACCACCCCGAAAGATACCTCTCAAGAGTGAACCTCATCGTTAACTAAAAACACTTCCTGTCACGAACCAAGCAACATACCATGCCAAACTGCCCGGGCATGTGGGTTGGGGAGTCTCCTCCCCATGTCAAGATATTATCCGCTTTGGGCGGCACTGACTCGCCCGCACGGGTTTAATCGCATCCACCTTAATGCGTCTTGATTAGGGGTCGGGTTCTCTCCTTCCCATAGCCGGGGCTTTTTACACACAAACAGAGGAAAGAAAACCAGCACATTTCATTGCCAAAAGACAAAACGTTCTACCACAACAGATACAACAAGGAACAAAACTCAAAACAACTCCGGGTACTGGGTACGCATCTGTGCTTCCCTCTCCCACGTACTCTCCTCAAGCCCACCATGTCTCCACAACACACGAACCAAGGGGATGGTTTGCCCGCGAAGCACCTTTTCTTTGCGATCCTCGATCACCACTGGTCTCTCCACAAAGGTCATGTCTTCCTCGACGTCTAGCTCGCCCCAATCAAGGACGTGTGAATCGTCGTGCAGATACCGACGGAGCTGGGATACATGAAAGACATCATGTATCCTTAGTAGCGGCGGTGGCAACGCTAGCTGGTAAGCCACTTCGCCGACCCGCCGCAACACTTGGAAGGGTCCGATGAATCTGGGAGAAAGTTTACTCCCTTTGCCGAACCTCCGCTGCCCACGCCGGGGGGAGACCTTTAAGAACACATGGTCCCCAACCTCAAACTCCAAGAGCCTCCTCCTGGTATCAGCATACGACTTCTGTCGGTCCTGGGCCGCCTTCATCCTTTCCCGTATGAGCTGAACCTTCTCTGTCGTGTCCTGCACCACCTCCGGACCAAGGATGCCTGCCTCTCCTACTTCGGTCCAACACACAGGCGAACGGCATGGCCTCCTGTACAAAGCTTCAAACGAGGCCATGCCAATGGTAGAGTGGTAGCTATTATTGTAGGAAAACTCTACCAGAGGCAAGTGTTGCACCCATGATCCTCCTGAGTCCAGAACACATGCTCGCAGCATATCCTCCAAGGTCTGGATGGTGCGCTCTGTTTGTCCATCTGTCTGGGGATGGAAAGCAGTGCTAAGGCGTAACTGGGTGCCAAACGCATGCTGTAATCCTCTCCAGACTCGCGAGGTAAACCATGCATCCTTATCCGAGACTATAGACCTCGGAACTCCATGCAACCGCACCACCTCATCCACGTACTTTTGCGCCAAAGCATTCACAACACTCGACTCCCTGATCGCCAGAAAGTGAGCCGATTTCGTCAACCTGTCCACTACCACCCAGATGGCGTCGTATCCTCCTTGGGCCTTGGGTAGTCCCGTGACGAAATCCATCGAGATGTCATCCCACTTCCACTCGGGGACATCAAGAGGCCGCAGTAGGCCGCCTGGAACTCGGTGTTCAGCCTTCACTTGCTGACACACTAAGCACTTGGCCACAAACTCTGCCACCGCTCGCTTAACTCCGGGCCACCAAAACTGCCTCTTCAAACCCTGGTACATCTTGGAAACTCCCGGGTGTACCGCCAGGGGTGAGTTGTGGAACTCACTGAGAACCTTGCCGCGCATCGCCTCTGGAACAAACAACCTTTTCTGGAAAAGCATCCGGTTCCGACCATCCTCTGTCCATCCTTCCGGAGCATTGCCCTGGTCAACTCGGTCACGCATCACTTCACACTCTAGGTCTCCCCACTGAGACTCCACTTGCTGAAACAGGGATGACTGCACGGTCATCTGATATAGGCAGCCTCTGCCGCTATCCATTTTCGCATCCAGGTGTAAGGCAGCCAACTCCTCCATTGCCTTCCAGGCGTCCGCCGACTCTCGGACCGCATCCTTCTGCGTCCTCCTGCTCAAGGCATCGGCCACCACATTGCCCTTGCCCTCAGTATAAGATATCTCGAAGTCGTAATCCTGGAAGAACTCCACCCATCTTTGCTGTCGCAAGTTTAAGTCCCGCTGGGAGAAGATATACCTCAAGCTTTTGTGGTCCGTGAAGACCACAAAGCGTTCCCCGATGAGGTAGTGCCGCCATAACTTTAGCGCAAAAACGACCGCTGCAAGCTCCAGGTCGTGGGTGGCGTAATTATGCTCATGGGAACGCAGTTGCCTGGACCCGTAAGAGATCACCCCTTGTCGCTGCATCAACACGCACCCCAGGCCCTGCCCTGAAGCATCACAAAACACCTCATAAGCCGCCCCTTCTTCTGGTAATCTCAGCACTGGGGCACTGACCAACTTCTCCTTCAGATAGCTGAAGGCCGACTGGCACTGCTCACTCCATACGAAAGCCTGGTCCTTCTTGGTCAGAGCCGTCAAAGGGGCTGCTACTCGGGAGAAGTTGGGTACGAATCTCCGGTAGTAACCCGCCAGTCCGAGGAAACTTCGGACTTCTGCCACGTTCTTGGGTGCTGCCCAAGAAACAACTGCCTCAACCTTTGATGGGTCGACCGCTACCCCCTGCTCAGACACCACTTGCCCGAGGAAGTGTACTTCTCGTGTCCAGAACTTGCATTTTGACAACTTCCCATAGAGCTGGTGCTGTCGGAGGACCTCCAAAACTGTCCTCAAGTGCTCTGCATGGTCCTCCTCTGATCTAGAGTAGACCAGGATGTCGTCGATGAACACAACCACGAACCGATCCAGGTACTCCCGGAAGATGGAGTTCATAAGCCCCATGAACACAGCCGGAGCGTTCGTAACACCGAAGGGCATGACTACGAACTCAAAGTGTCCATACCTGCACCTGAACGCTGTCTTCGGGACGTCGCTCTCTTTCACCCTCAGCTGGTGGTACCCCGACCGCAGGTCGATCTTTGAGAACCATCCTGCCCCTTTCAGCTGGTCGAAAAGATCATCTATCCTTGGAAGATGGTAGCGATTCTTAACCGTCACCTGATTCAGCCTCCTGTAGTCTATGCACAACCTAAGACCACCATCTGCCTTCCTTGCAAACAAGACCGGAGCACCCCACGGTGACGCACTCGGACGAACATAACCCCTCTTCATCAGATCGTCAATCTATATCCGCAACTCCCGTAGCTCCGAAGGTGCCATCCGGTAAGGGGCCATCGAGACTGGACGAGCGCCGGGCTGAAGGTCTATCCCAAACTCGATATCACGTCGAGGGGGTAGAGTCGTCACCTCCTTGGGAAAGATGTCCATAAACTCACGGACGATCTCTGACACTTCCACCATTTCAGCATCAACTGATTCCACTGTCAGCTCGGTCAACAAAGAGAGGAGAGGTTCCTCTCTCCCGTTTCCCTTCGGACTGCTCCGCTCGCCGGTGAAGGTAACATGCTGGCCGTTCAAGTCCGAGAACACCACCCTCCTTCGGAAACAGTCGATGACGACACACACATAAAATAGCCAGTCGATGCCTAGGATGACATCGTATGGCTGAATCTGTAGCAGAAGAAGATCCCTAACCGACTGATGTGGCCCTATCATCAGTCTGCATCCCCGACAAACAAACAACAAGTTGGTCTGACCTCCGACTGGTGTGCTCAACACCAGGGGCACTGGAAGTCTCTCCGCATCTAAACCCAGGGCACGGGCTAGGCTGGGTGCAACAAAGGAGTGCGAAGCTCCGGTATCGAACAAGGCATAAGCAAGAGTGCTAAACAGACTGATCGTACCTCGAACAACCTCTGGCCCTGCTGGAACTGCTGCCTCTGCGGCGTGTAACTGTCCACGCCCAGCTCCCCTGCCCCTCGGCTGTCGGCCACCTCCCCGACCACGCCCTGGTCGAGGTCCCTGTGGAGCGCCCTGAGGTCAGCCTCCTCCTACGTCTGCCCTCGGAGGAGCGGGAGCTCGCTGTCCCTGCTGCTGCTGCTGGAAAGGTCTGGCTAAAAGCTGCTGCTGGGGCGGGCGCTGGGGCTGACTGCCACTGCTGTACTGCAACCGGTCCGGGCACTGACTCCGGAGATGCCCAGGGCTCCCACAGATGAAGCACCGCGGTCCCGGGCCCGTAGGAAAAGGGCGAGGGCCGGGGGATCGAAACTGAAACTGCTGCGGCCTGCTCCCTGCAGGTCGAAACCTAGAGGGTCCTGACGCTGGAGGCCTGGTGCTGACGGCCTTCCCCTTCGATGGTCCCAGCTGGATCCCCTCTCGCGACACTCCTCCTAGAGCATGCATCATCTCCACCACTTCGGCCTTCTTCTGGACCTCCAAGTATGTCGGCAGGGTAAAGGGGGTGACAGCATACTGGAGGGATGGTCGGAGCGCCTCCTCTAGACGTCTTGCCCGAGACTCCTCGTCGGGAAAGAGGTCCGGAGCAAAACGTAGGAGGTCCTTGAACTTGATCCCTAGCTCCCTCACGGACATACTCCCCTGCTGGAGGGAGAGTAGTTCCTGCCTCTTTTTTGCCTTCATCGTCGAGGAGAGGAACTCCGCCCGGAACTCCCTCTCGAAGTCCACCCAAGCCACCTCAGACTCCCTCCTCTCCCCCAGGTAAAGCGTCCACCACTGACGCGCCGCTCCCCGCATCTGGCTGACGGCCAGAGGAACCCAGTACTCGGTCGGGGCCCGAATTAGGCCGAAGGCTATAACTAGCTCCTCTAGCCAGCCTTCCGTCTTCATATCGGAGGTGCTGCCCTCATACTTCTCGAGGGCCTGTCGCTGGAAGGCTCGAAGAGTCTTCTGCCACTGGTCGTCCTCTTCCTCTCAGTCAGCTCTCTGCCGATCGACCAAAGTAGTCTCTGGGGCCTCGATCGCCTGTACCACACGTGGTCGCCTTCCAGGTGCCATAGCTGCAAGGTAAACAAGGAATGCCTAAGCCCAAGTAGTGCAGAATATCGTTCTTAAAACTTCTTAAAATTTAATTTATTCTTAATTCCCAAGACATCCCAGAAACACAAGAACACAAGTCATTATGATGCATGTACCTTTCCTAGGGTCTCTACCCTGCAATCAGTGTGGCCTCACTTGGTCGTTCGGTAGGTCCAGAGTCCTTGCATCGGATCACGGGGGGCCCTAAAATCCCGTGTCCTATCCGGTCTTTCCTGGCCTAACTCACGCGCCAAGGTCACCCAACACTGTTGCCTTACCATCCCATGCAATCCTCACTGTGCCTAACTCCAGACTCCATCCTATCTCTCAACCATCACGCTCTGATACCATTCTGTCACGACCCGCCTTCACCAAAAGGAGGGAAGAGTCAGCAGATTGCCAGACCCTTCCTTCTTTAAGTTGAAGGAGAGATAATGACCCCCGAGACCCGCCTTCAATAGGTCCCGGAGTGGCGACTAGCACCAAGGGTATAGAAATTTATCACAAATGGAAGGCATTTCCCCTTTTTGTTTTATAGGATCGGGAGATAAGATGATGAAACCCAACAACACCAAGATAAAAGAAAAGTAAAACCAAAAGTGAACCATTCCCGCATGCATGTTTCAAAAGTAAAAACCACAAAGTACAGAAGGTTACTACAAAGGCAAGTACCAAGGAAAGAAAAACAGCAACTGCAACTACCCCGAGGGTCCGAGCTAGTATGGTCCCGCGTGGTCCCCGAAGTCCTCCTGGAAACCTGAAAGCAGTTTTATATACGTAGGGTGAGCATACAAGTACACTCAGTAGGGAAAACCAAAGACTCTCGTGCACAAGTGGGGGAAACGTACTAAAGTCCCGTGAGAAAAGAGTAAACCAAACACCTATCAAGGTAAACTATCCACCCCAGGCCTCACCAAGACACACTCCCCAAATAACGCAAGTCAAGTAATATATATAATCAGAGCACATCGATGTTTGGGTCCCACTGGTTATTGAGACATCCTACGCATCGGACCAATCCCGCCATTCTCACCGCAGTCCCACTGCCACACCCGCCCGCACACACCTGGGCCACAACCACACGCAGTCCCACTGCCGAAATCCCGCCCGCACACACCTGGGCCACAACTGTCACATGTAACCATGCCTGCAAACACCTAGGCCAGAACAACCACCACCACGCCCGAAGACACCTGAGCCTCATCCCGAAGACGCTTGGGAAACCACCTGCCGCACACACCTGGCCAACCACCACACTACCCCGCCCGAAGGTTCTTGGGCTAATAATAGACCTCAGGCCATCACAGCCTGCCCGAAGATACTTGGGCTATCCGGGAAAGGGAGCAGAAAAGGAGCTAATAACCAGCCACTAAGAATAGTGTTGGGAAAAACACCCTCCCCCATGAAATGGGGGCGTTCGGCACTAAATGCTCAACTTGGGTGGGGCGCGAATAAGAAACACAAAACTACAAGTATAGATATAGGTAACAAGCACTCACCCAAGTCTAGGTTTTTCTAATCGGCCTACGGAACATAACACCACTATATCCGAGTCACAAGTCACGACTCTCGCCAACAAAACCCATTGTCCCATTCTTGTTTCATGTTCAGTAATAATGTTTAAGTTTAAGCACTACTGGGCAACTAGAAAGCATCGGCACAAGTCCAGAAAAGTAAACAATCAAACAACAACCATAACGCCCACACCCGGTTCTCAACAACAGAGGATCCCACCCCAATTCGTGGTATGAACAAGTATCCACCGGGCCTTAAAACTCACAACCACCGAGTGTATAAAGAACAGGGGATCCCATCCCCTCTCACATCTCCAGCCATCGGCCTGAAAGGAAACAACCAACTACCACCACCAACACAAGCATGGCCTTGCCGGTATTTTCAGATTTAAATGACTAAACGCACTCCACGATTCAAATTCTGCGTGCCCTAACCGGGAGTCATCACAGAAGGGTTGATCCTGGTGCTTTCAATTATTTCAGCCGAATATACGTGATTAACCAATTCACTTTTCACAGCAGGAGCTTACAACCACAAACAGGCCATTCAAAACATCAGCAGGGTTCATTAGTGCACAAACAACGACCACCAACGGCCTCGATTTTCAGAAGGCATAAGCCAGCACAACTCAACAAGATGGCCACAGAAGAAACAACATCAAAACAAATATAAGACAGCATCAAAACAAATATAAGACAACATCAACAAACACAGCCCCCCTCACTTTCTTTATTGAATTCGTTCATTATCTTCATTAAGTTCGGTCCAACCAGTTCTACAGAACAAAAGCACGCCCACCCCGCATGATACACAAAAGAGAGAGGCAAAGGAGAAATTCCCTACTTGCTTGATCGACGGTCGACGCTTAGGCCGGGCGCGGAACTTTACGGATAACGATGCGGCGCTCCCGATGCACCAGAAGCTCTTTGTGAAAAACCACGATCCAGGAAAAGAGAAACCACGGCTAACCCTTGGTTTATAAGAGCCGGGGACGGTTGGGGTGAAAACGCGAAACCGCGTAAGGTGCGGGGGTCGTGGGTTGACCACGCGGCTCCACTCGTCACAAAAAGGGGTCGGGTAGTTTAAGCCGACTCATGAATTGAATAAGTATTTAATTAAAACTCTTAAGCACGTTACGGGTCCTTAAAACAGGTTTAACAAGTTAGAATAGGGTTTAAAACCTTATTTGCGCAAAGGACGCTACTGGGAACAACTTGACAAGGCCGGGTGACGCCGATCGGTCTCACCGATCGGTCTCCCCGATCACCGATCGGTCTCGCCGATCTGTCTCGCCGAGACGCCACTCCTTTAGGACCCGGAATTTGGCAAAGGGAAGAACCAAGAGAGTCTGGGTCATCACAGACCCCCCATCGGAGAGGAGTGATAACACTGCAATAATTTGGGTATGAAAGCAGAAGATTGGAGTAAAACGTGTCGATTTTGAAAAAACAACAGCCCATTAAGAAAAGAATAACCATGGTGTGAGTCAAGATTCTGCTGGAAATCTGAAATAATATGCTGTAACTTGGAGTTTTGGAGAAGTTCTGAATGGACAGATTGTAAATCAAACCACTGAGGTTGAGAAATAGACAGAGTTTGGAGATGGAACTCCCCGTCTACACGGGAAAGAGCATGGTTTGTAAATGACATCAAAATCATATCCCAAAAGTTTGGCTTGCCAGCATTGGTGGTCCATGGACACTATGCGTTGGGTGAGCAAATGTTTTAAACTATTATGGTCGGTAAAAATATCGAAACGGTGGCCCATAAGATATTGACGCCAATGCTGGACCGATAAAATTGTAGCCATGAGTTCCTTTTTATAAATGAATTTGGACAAAGTAATAGGAGACAATGCCTTACTGAAAAAAGCCAACGGGCGACCCTTCTGCATAAGTACTGCCCCAATTCCAGCACCTGAGGCATCACATTCAATGGCAAACCGGAGAGAAAAATCCGGCATAGCCAAAACAGGAGCAGAAATAAGCTTGGCTTTTAACTGCTTGAACCTGTCCAAAAAAACTTTCCTTGCTTAGTTAACTCAGTAAGGGGCCGAGCAATCTTCCCATAGTCTTGAATAAACTTTCTGTAATAGCGAGATAGGCCAAGAAAGCCCCGAACCTCCTTAGCATTCTGAGGAACCTGCCAATTTTGAACATCTTCAATTTTCTTGGGGTCAATGGAAACCCCCTCCGCAGAAATAATGTGTCCCAAATACTCAACTGAAGGGCGATCAAAAATGCACTTTTTCAGATTAATATACAAAGCGTGAGACTACAGCAAGTGTAAAACCTGTTCGAGAAGTGATAAATGGGCTGACCAACTGTTGCTGTAAACCAGAATATCATCAAAGAAAACAAGAACTCCCTTCCTCAAAAGAGGCCGAAATACCGAATTCATTATAGCTTGGAAAGTAGTCGGAGAGTTCATTAAACCAAAAGGCATAACTAAATATTCATAATGCCCATCATGAGTTCGAAATGCTGTTTTCTCCACATCCTCCTCCCTCATTTGGACCTGATGGAAACCCGATTTGAGATCAAGTTTGGGAAAAAAATTGGCACCATTCAACTCATCCAAAAGTTCTTCAACCATTGGAATAGGATAGCGGTCAGGAATGTCCAACTTATTTAATGCTCGATAATCGACACACATCCTCCAACTACTATCCTTCTTTTTAACCAAAATAATAGAACTAGAAAAGGGACCTGTGCTATGGTGATTAGACAATAAAAATACATATGTTAATTACATTTTAATGGTATTAAATATTCATTTTTGATCTTATGGGCCTGAGTTAGTGGATTTTAATTTTGAACATCCATTCTCATCATTTGTGCACTTCATGCCTAATGTACATCAATTTAGGCTCAATGATTCATCTGATTTTAAGGAATGTAATTATCCATATTTTAATTTGATATTTGGGGAAATGGATCTATACTTCAATATGAACATTTTTCATTCAGGGATCAATAGAAGATTCATAAAGGATGATGGAGATATTTAGCGATGAAAAGAAACAATTCTGGAGAAGGCAGATTGGACACCAGCCCACTGATGAGAATGTGGGGCCCACAATACAGACCCACTGAAGCCCAAATTTCGTGGGATGATAGAAGACATATAGAGGAACATATAATTCTTCAGGAGACAGTGCTAATTCAGCCTCCATTGTGGTTATTCAGGCTGCCCAAGTTAGAGATAAAATTCTGGGTCAGATTCTGCGCTCAGAAAAACAGCCCACCAATTTCATCATATCTCGGAAACCACAAATTCATTTGGGCTGAAATTTTACAGAGAGCTAGGAGACATCCGGAGCTTCACTTTTGTCTTCTATGACCCACTCTAATTCGGCCATCTATGCGCGTTTGTTCGGTGGATGCAAGCTAACTGCCACTTCGAGTCAAGGATAAAGAAGTTCACTCTTCCTTACTTTCCACCACCCTAGGCCTATTATAATCAAGTGGGATGCTTTGTACTGTTGGAGGCTCGACCCAAGGCTCCCAAAATGCCTATTTAAGGCAGTGGTGTTGAAGGATTTAATCATCTTTGGTGCTTGGTTTCATTGTAGTGTTATGTTGCCGCTTTGTGTTTGTAATCGCATTTCTTTCTCATGTAAGTTGTTCAATTCACCTTAGTTTCTTAATAAAACTAAAAGTGTGAATTTATTCACACCATACTTCGAGAGATTTATCACACAACGGTGGAGTGATCGATTTTTGTTGTTGTTTTTACTTCTTCAATTCCACCATTGTAAGTATATTTCCCGCTTTCGTTGAGGACATGTTATCAATGGAGGACTAACTCTTTTATGGGTTGATCCAAGGGAGTAGTAAGGGGCTGGATTGAATGTTATCTCTAAATGTTTATTAATTTCTTTTATTTGAGTTTCTTTTATTCAATAATTTTCTCTCTTCCTCTTCCATATTGAATTTAATCACCCCACTTTTATGTGCTAATAAGATCCTTTACCTTGGAGTGCTCATGAAAATGATCCTACAAGTGTATGGGTGATTAGCATGTGTTTGTGAAGGTATTTAACCAGTAGGTGATGAGGTTAGTTTGAATTCATTGAATGAATTCTTCTCGAGTTAATGAAATTGAAATCTTTAAAAAAGGAATTCATCCAATCCACCCCGAGCGATAACCTATGATCAACTCATTATCTTAATTTGAATTAACTTAAATTTGTTAGTGATACTTTAAACCCATCTAAAATCAACCCAAAGTTGGCAACTTCATAGCCAAAAATCCAACTCATAGGTTGCATATCTTAGGTATCTTCTTAGGTCTCAGTGGATTCGACAACCCAAGCTAGACTACAAGAACCGTTCTACCTTTATCTCTTGGGTAAATTTGAGCGTGAATCATATGGCGGATGAACCCTGGTGTTGAAGCTCCTGAATTTGTTTCTCAACCTCATTCTTCATATGGTATGCCAACTTATAAGGTCGGATATTTACTGGATTTGCTCCTTCCACCAGCCTGAGGGGTAATCCAGTAGGAACAGAGAATACAGTCTGAAAAAGAAGGAAAAGCTGCTGTAATTGATCAGTTTGGTAAAAATTCAGCACCTCCTTTGCCTTAGTCTGTTCCCCTTTTGGTGGCCAATACACCCCTTTGATTAATTGATGCTCCCTTCCAAGATATTCTTGCAAAGCTCCCGGAACAAGTTGAGAGTGTTTGATTCCTTGTAAAAAAACTTGGCGCCCCTTCCAGACGAATTCCATCGTCATATTTCGATAGTGAGTGGTAACAAAACCCAGAGTTTCAAGCCATGATATACCCAAAACCAAATCAGGTTTGGACGTGTCAAAAATAAATGCCGCTATCTCAAACTCAACAGAATTTAAAGTCAGTATCAAAGACTTGCACATGCCCCTGGAAACCACACACTGTCCATCCTCTAAGCGGATAAAAAATGGTTGGGTTTTAGAGATCTGTGCAGTCAAAGAGCCCAAAAGATGCGTGAAAACAAAATTGTGGCTCGCGCCACTATCCACTAAAACCAAAAGTGGCACACCCTCTATTTGTCCTTCCATAAGCAGCGATTGATTTCCAGCCTTTCGAGTATCCTGGAAACCTGTTACACCACCTAGCATTTTCAGTTCCCTAAATTCTCCAGAAAATTCTTCCTGGATCTGAGCTTCATTAATTTCCACTTTCTCTTCACTAGGTTCTATACACTCCCAAATCATAAGCTTGTAGCCTTTTTCAAGACACTTGTGTCCAGGAGCAAATTTCTGTCCACAGGAATAGCAAAGTCCCTTAGCTCGTCGCTCCTCATATTCTTCTCTAGAAAGGTTCCTAACTCCTTTCCAGCTCGGAACTCCAGCAACACGTTCGGGGTCCCTAATTTCAACAAGTGGAACCGGTTTTGTTATTCCTGGGTTCCACGATCTTCCCTGTCCGCCTCCTACACTCTGACGCGAACGGTCGTCAGGCTGTTTAATATACCCCTTAACGATCAGCTCTCGTTCGACGCGCCTTGATAAAGTCAACAGTCGAGCCTTCGACTGTGGTTCATGCGTCAAAACCGTGCTCCCAATTTCTGGTTTCAATCCTCCAATGAATAATCTGATATACCACTTGTCAGACAAGTCAGGAATCCGCATTGAGACTCGCTCGAACTCATCTATATAAGCATCAGTTGTCTCTGTTTGATGAAGACTCTTGAGGAAGATTACTGGATCTTCCTCATCTGTACAGCCATACCGACCAAGAAGTTCTTCCTTGAAACACTACCATGTTAAATTCCCCTGAATAGACTTGAGAGAAATCATCCAATATTGAACAGCTCCTTCCATACTTAACTGATCCAAATGGACTTTTAATTCTTCTCGAGTTCGGTGTATTTGAAAGTAAGCCTCCGCACGGGAGATCCAGGATATAGGACCATCGCCAGCAAAAATCGGCATCTCAACCTGCCTAACGGAAGCTCGCAACTCCTCCTCATTGTCTACGGGAAGACGCTGTTCGCCAACACCTTCGCTAGTTCATGCACCACTTCCATCTCCAGCGCGCAAGCTTCTCGCGCCATCAACTACCTCAGTCGTTCGGTCCTTTCGAGTTTGTTGTTCGACATTTTCAGCTTGTGCTGTGCACATAGCAGTCAACATCGAACAAAATTCCAGCATCATTGCTTCTTGACGTTGGAATTTAGTTTTCAGATCCGTGACGTTTGATGACAATTCTGAAACATTAGTCTCCATGAGCGCGACACGATTTTCCATTCGCGTGGTGGACATGCAGAAGATGAACTCGTTCGGAAAAAAAAAAGAAGAAAAATACAGCAGAGAATCCAACTAGACTTTCGTTAAAAATTCATCACTCCAGGAGAGTTCGGCAAACTCTCTCAATGAAAGCACCAAGATGATAGGTGCAAGAAGAAGAGTCTTGAATTTCCATTGCTTCAAGGGAAAACAGAAGAAGAAACTTACAGGTTTTCTCCCAGAGGATACCCTTCCTCGGGCCCAGACTCTTCGCCTCTTACAGAGCAAATACACAATACCCCTCCAGGAAACACTACCTACGGTAGTTATACCCAACAGAAAAGAAATACCAAATTACAAATATACCCCCAGACTAACAGAACAAACAACACACACCATAACAACTAACGAATCCCCCTCCTATAGGTATACAATATGGAGGTCTAGCCTCTGACTCACTCCTATCACCACTGGATGGCTATTTGCATGTTTTTCCACTTTAATTTTTTTCTAACACAGGGAGGTGTATATATATATATATATATATTTAATTTAGAGATCTGTGGCTTTTAAAAAATGTTCTCCATAAATTTGATTGGTTTTCATCACATTTAAATAAATGTATGCTGTGCAGGGGGCAGTACTCCATTTTCCTGTTTGGTTTATTATGCACTCATTGCGGATGCTAAACTAGGTTTTTTATTCCATGGGAGTATTTGAATTGCTGCTTTATGTTGCAGTCTTTCGGGAGAATAAGTATGTTGTTGGCGTAGCTGTTTCTTGTTTTGAGGGTGTTCCATTGGCTCCCCCTGATCCTATTCTAGGAGTTTCCGAGGCATTCAAAGCAGACACAAATGAATTGAAACTCAACCTTGGAGTCGGTGCCTATCGCACAGAAGAAATCCAACCTTATGTGCTTAATGTTGTTAAGAAGGTTTACTTTTACCTGACCTTTTTGTTTTCTGTGACCATTTTAGTCATACAGTGCTGGACTCTACTTGTAATGAATTTTCTTTGAAGACAGTATTGCAAGCAATGGTTTGTATTTTTTCCATGTTGTATTATTATTTTTTGGTTTATTTATTCTTATTTTGTAGGCTGAGAAGCTTCTTCTGGACAAAGCAGAGTACAAAGAGGGTAGCATGCCGTGCTCCATTATCATAGACGATTATGAGTTATTACCATTTTGATGTCTGATGTCTTGTAAAACTTTTCTTGTTTTACAATCAATCTTGCTGCAATTTGTAGTATCTCCCGATTGAAGGTTTGGCTGCATTCAATAAAGTTACAGCTGAATTGTTATTTGGAGCAGATAACCCAGTTGTCAGCCAACAAAGAGTATGTCAGAATGGAGAAAATCAGGCTGCATTTGGTTTTGGAAACATTTTATGTTTCATTTTCCAAAAATGCATTAGAAAATTTATTGGATTATGTATATGAAAAATACTGTTTAGAAAATTGAAATGAAAAGGAGACTTTTTTTGGAAAACAAATAAGATTTGATTAATGTTTCTGGAAAATGAAAATGCATGAAGAGGTAAATCACATACTTTCTTGTTTTCCCTCACCATTGGAAGTATTTACTTTTTTGTTTTCCTTACTATTGAAAGTATTTCCTAACAAAATTCTAATGCATTTTTAGAAAATGATAATAGAAACCTGTTTTCAAAGCAAACACAACCTTATCTGTTTTTCTATGTTATTCATGTAGCAAGTGCCTCTGCTTTTGTTAATTATCATGGTTTTATTCACCAAGGTTGCTACTGTTCAAGGCCTTTCGGAACGGGTTCTCTTCGGCTTGCTGCGGCACTGATAGAAAGATATTTTCCCGGGGCAAAAGTCTTGATATCATCACCAACCTGGGGTGTTTGTTTTCATTTCTTGAACATGCATGAATGATCTGTATATGGTTTTGACATGTTTGATATTATGTTTACAGGTAATCACAAGAATATATTTAATGATGCTCGAGTTTCTTGGTCAGAGTATCGATACTATGATCCGAAAACTGTGGGATTGGACTTTGATGGAATGATAGAAGATATAAAGGTGGGGTGGACTATTTTTTGATTAGTGCGGAAATTTTTCCAATGAATCAACTGTTCATCAGCTGCGTTGAGTTGATACAATATACCACTTGAGCTCAAGCTCGATACTCAACTCGAACTCGACCGAGCAGTGATTCTCAAGCTTGAATTTGACTTGAGTTCTAAATCAACGTACTCAAGCTCGCTCGATTAACCTCCATTCTAGAAGTAAGAAAACAAAAAATATTAAAAATTAGCACATAACTGAAATTATATATAGTAATCGACCTTATATAGCTCAAGCTCGAGTTTGACTCGACAACCATTGAGCCGAATTCAAGTATTGTTCAGGTCTAGCTTCAATAGCTGGAAAGTATCACCGTATCATTTGCACCCTACCCCTGCAAAAAGGGGGGTGGGGATCATATTGGCAATTCTGATAGAGATGTGAAGTTCTCATGAGTTTTTCATTTTCAATGAATGTTTTTTTTTTTTATACAGGCAGCGCCTGAAGGATCTTTTGTGTTACTGCATGGCTGTGCTCATAACCCAACTGGCATTGATCCAACCCCTGAACAGTGGGAAAGAATTGCTGATTCCATTCAGGAGAAGAACCACATTCCCTTCTTTGATGTTGCTTACCAGGTTGTCCCTTTTAGATTTCACCTTTGGTCTTTGTATCCAGGGTTCTGGATTTCAGCAGACTAAAATTGTGAAAAAATTGTTGATGTTTTTTATTGGAAGTTGCATTTTTTAGTAAAATACAATAACATTGTCTATTTTTTAAAACTGCATGTTGTTTGTATCGTAGAAGTTCATTTTTTTCCATATCATTTAACCACGTTTTGTGATACCTTTGTAGGGATTTGCAAGTGGAAGCCTTGATGCAGATGCATCATCAGTGAGGTCGTTCGTTGCACGAGGTTTTGAGATTCTTGTTGCTCAGTCTTATAGTAAAAATTTGGGCCTTTATGCTGAGAGGATTGGAGCAGTAAACTTTGTCTGCTCATCATCTGATGCTGCAGCTAGGTCGGTGTAAAATATATATTCCTTTTTTTCTTCTTCTCTTCTGCTTGCTGCTCACACAGCTACCAAACTTATGCAGTTTTTTAGTTTGCTTCACAAACATGATCCAAACTAGATCCATTTCATTAAACAATTCGCTGTTCAATGATTGAATTTTTAGTTTAGGCAATCATGTCATGTTTTGTACATTGATGGCACTTATCACTTATGATAAACTGAAAAAAATAAGCGGTGTTTGTCCTGTTTCTGAAAAAAAGACATGCTTAAGGCTTTGTTTGACAACAATTATTAAAAACTGCTTATGTTACATACCACTTATGACGAGCAGATAGAAAAATTAAGTGGTGTTTGGTGAGTTTCTGAAAAAACACTGAGGTTCTGTTTGACTGCACTTTTTTGAAAGCTGATTATAGCACTTATTCTTTATAACAAGCAGTTTGCAAAAATAAGTGGTGTTTTTCTGTTTATGCAAAAGCACTTATATTTAAATTTTAGAAGTCCACTTAAATGAATGGCGGAAAATCACCTTTTTATCAAGTAATCTGGAAACATTTGCACAGAAGCACTTATCAGTATGTAATGTCAAACGGAGCCCTGGATTCCATAAGAAATCCACATAAATAAGTGGTAGAAAAACACCTTTTCAATAATCAATCGTGAAACACTTATACAAAATCACTTATCGTAAGTGTCTTAAGCAGCTCTTAATGAGTGCGATCAAACACGGCCTTAGAGACAAATACCTTGATATTTGGGTTTTTTTCTTCCCGATTTCCTTTTTTCAGGGTAAAGAGTCAGCTGAAAAGACTCGCCCGCCCCATGTATTCGAATCCTCCAATACATGGTGCGAGGATTGTCGCCAATGTTGTCGGGAATCCATCTCTTTTCAGCGAATGGAAAGAGGAGATGGAAATGATGGCTGGAAGGATAAAAAATGTGAGGCAAAATTTGTTCGACACCCTATCCGCGAAGGACAAGAGTGGAAAAGATTGGTCATTTGTTCTCAGACAGATTGGCATGTTTTCCTATACCGGCCTCAACAAAGCTCAGGTAAGAAGTCTTATGTTCTTGTGGTTCAAATCCTTGCAGAAGATACTCGTAAAGCCTTAGGTTGTGTTTGACAATGCTTATTGAAAACTGCTTATAGCAATTATGACTAATGATAAAAATTGTTTATGACACTTGTCACTTCTAATAAGCAGTTTGAAAAATTAAGTGGCATTTGTTTCGTTTCTGGAAAAACACCTGCACATTTCAGAAGAAACCCACTTAAAATAGGTTGTAAAAAAACACTGTTTAAAACACTTGGCATAAGTGACAAGTGCTATAAGCTGTTTTAAACAAGTGTTGTCGAACGAAGCCAAAGTGTTTTTATTTAAGTGTTTCGAGATTGCTTATTGATTTTTTGTTTCCTGCCACTTAAGTTATTTTCTTCAAGAATTCAAGTGTAAGCTAGAAACAAATCAAACACTACACAGTTTTTTCAAATTATGTGCTATCAAACACAACCTTAATCAACCAATTCATCAGGCCTGTGAAATACTTCTTCAATTTCATGGATTCTCAATTTTCAAAGCTCCCTCATCGCGTGCTATCCACCAACTATCCAATTTGAAAATGTTTTACAATATATGATCAGAGTGACAACATGACAAAGAAATGGCACGTGTACATGACGAAGGATGGAAGGATATCATTGGCGGGGCTGCCTTCGGCCAAATGCGAATACCTAGCTGATGCAATCATTGATTCGTATCATAATGTCTGTTGAAACAGATGGGTCGCGAGGTAACTTTTTTGAAAGTTGAATGAAGCTCATGCTATACCATACACCTGATGGCTGTTTTGAGCTGTAGGGATAAATAAATGAAAATTTGAGTTCTTGATAGTCATTTCATAGCTTTGTTGAGCTCTATGGGCGCAGTCTAGTGGTTGCACCCCCTGTGGTGCGGGAGGTCTCGGTTTCGAGCCTCCGCACGTGTGTTTAATTAATATTTTCATTTGTTTCCTCCTTCCTTGACCGTTGTAAAAAAAAAAAAAAAGCTCTGTTCAGCTATCTTACTTGTTTTGTTACCCGCATTAGAGAATTGTAGCAAGTTTACAAACTTTTGATATTGTGATTTTCTAATCCATGGTATTTTTTTGTTGGTTAATCTCACCCAATCAATTACAAACTTTCTGTGTTTTGCTGCTGTGCCCTCGTTGTGGTTCGTCGGCGTCTGTTGGATCCGTCGGAATCCTGGCGGCGTCGGCAGTGGCGGCCCCTGTTAGGGTTTCCCCGGTTTGGGCTAGTGGTTTTGTTGTACTGGTAATTTTTTATCTGGTTCGGGTAATAATCTGGCACTGCATGTGGAAATCATATTCAGTTTAGGGTAATAATTTTTGAAATTAAACAGGTAATTAACTAGTTCGGTTTCAATTGTTTTATAATATATATTTTTTTTAATGTGACTATTTAATTTGGATGATATATATTATCTTAGACCATTTATAATTAGTGTTAATATTAAAGTAATTATTAATAGATAATTATTATTTTAAATCTCTTGGCAGTGTTTGGGTAGTGTGGGGATGGAAGATTTTATTCTGCTTCAACCGCCGTAAGACAAAGGACGAGACCCCAAGGCTCTAACGGGCTTGTTGGGGTGGGTTACACCAGGAAGTTTAAGAGTTTCAATGAGGGTGTTTATTTAAAAAAAATTGTATCATTTTCTACTATTATTAAATGTTTTTTTTTTGATTTATGATTATCATCGATAAATAATGATATTTTTAAATAATTTGTAACGACTGGGGAGGGAGAAAGTATGATGAAAATCCGCATAAAACGCATATCTACGAAGAATTCGGGGGGAGACTCGAACTTGTGCTCTCCCACCTCCAACCTTTCTATGTTATCGCATGCAATTGATAGTAATGATAATTATTAAATGTCATAATTATTTTTATCATTTTTATTATAAAATAATTACAATTAATTAATGATAATTTTGTTCAATAATGATAATAACAATTTTTTATTAATGATAACAATGATTATTATTTAATGTGGTAATTATAATAATATTTAATAATATAATTAACATTTTAGATCATTTTGAAATGTAATTATTATTTTGTATTATTATTAAGTATGATTATTATTTTTGTATATGTTTATTACGTTTTCATTAGGCCTCGTGAAGATCTTCACCATTAAAATTTATAAAATATAATTGGTTTTGATAATCTACTTCTCATGGAAAGTTGATTTAAGTAAGGCCTTTATCAAGAATTAAGGCGAATCTTTTATATACAAATAGGTTAACGAGGGAGCAGTTGTATTTCTATTATTATATTTAGATGCATGCTTCTCATTGAAAAAGATGAGAGTGAATATATGTGTAAGATTTCTTATGGTTTGATAATAAGATGTATCAATGTTTTCCATGTTGTGTACATGATTCGATGCCTCATATGCTTCAAGGATAACAAGCAAATACCAATTAAGCCTCGATAAGAGTAGAGTATCCTCAAGTGCATGATAAGAACCAAAGATGTATTCTTGGTCTTTTGAGGTGATGAAGGTTAGTTATAAAAGGTTATACTAATGCAAGTTTTCAAATCGATAAAGATGGTTTGAGATCTTAGTCAGAATTTGTGTTATACCTGAGTAATGAATTGTAAAAGTTTGAAGCAGTTGATCGTGATTTACTCTTTAATAGAAGCATGACACATCACAACATTATATGCTGCGAAGGAAGTTGTTGGGATAAAGTAGTTCGTAGTTTAGCGGGCTCCACTATCTACATATGCATAGACTTTGCAAGTCATAGTAAGGGAAAAACACCCATTGAGAGAGGATTCACCAAGCGATTGAGGAGATCGTGGATCAACGAACATGCTTCAAGGAATGTGCCATCAACATCAACGTGAAACTGTTCTTCTCCAACAATCGATTCAACATTGAGATAGAACTTTGTTATTTGTGGATTTTCACCCTATCGTTTATGATTTATAGCATGGAATTGATTAACTGTTATGAATCCCTGATTTTTTCCCAAATTCACATGAACCTGCCAATTTACAATTTTATTTTTGGTTTGAGGTTAATTATTGATAATGAATCCCTCTCCATTTTTCAATTTCCACAATGAT
Source organism: Viscum album (assembly GCA_963277665.1). Classification (NCBI taxonomy): domain Eukaryota; kingdom Viridiplantae; phylum Streptophyta; class Magnoliopsida; order Santalales; family Viscaceae; genus Viscum; species Viscum album. Next base: position 1,534,468,366 of record OY728142.1, on the reverse strand, counting down.
GATCGTTAGTTGAATTCACACCGACCAATGATGATCTTCGCTTTTGATGTTTGTTTGGTTTTCTCCCACTGTTCTTCGCGTTCTTCACAGTCGGCCATGTTTTGGGCGGTGGTTCGACCATTGTTGGTCTGGTTCAAGACGAGATCAAACCTCCAGATTCATGTTGTTACGATTGAGGACACACACAAATATTTTGGTGCTTGAGAGTATCATATATGATAACAAAAACAAGTTATATAGACAAAATCGGGTTGATTTTCCTGAGCTTGGGCGTACATGAGCGACAACCTTCGATAATGATTCCTGTTCTGGCGAAGTGAGGGCTGGAATTCAATTACCAGTGATGGCAGATCCATGGTCAATGCTTCTTGAGATGTCTCGGGTGAGATTGATGGAGGATTTGATGGACTTGGGCGTGTGATTGCTGGCAGACGCGTGAAGGACCAAGGAAGAAGACCTTATTATCCGTGAAATTTTCGACCACACGCCGTGCGTTCCAGAAGAACACATGCTGTGTAGTCCACTTTCTATGGCAGCTAGGGTTTTCAATCGAGTTAAATATCACACAACAATGTGGCGGGCCAACACATCGTGTGAACCTACTTGGCTAGCCGAGCCGTGTGCATGGTGTAAGAACCAGTTTTTTCACTCAGGTATGAATCCTTTAAATTTTGGTCTAATTCTTTATTTTGGACATAATATGGATACCTAATGAGTTAACGAAGGTCTTAGGGGTGTCTAGGGCTCGTTCGGGGCCCACAACCCAGCTTTTTGGAAAAAAATGGTCCTGTCGCACGGTTAAAGTAAATCGTGTGGGGAGGATGCACAGTTAGTCTAAACCATGCGGGTGACATGCTTTTTTCGGATAAAGCATTACCGCACAGTTGGCGCACAATTTCCCTAACCGTGCGACCTAATCGTGTAGTACACCCTTTTCTCCAGGTAGCCGTGTATAGTTTGCGCACGATTTGGAAAACCGTGCCCATGCTAAATTTTGGGTAATTTTACATTTTTTCCCTTAATGATCTAATTAACCCCTCCTTCCCTAATCCGATCCCTAGCAGCATTAACCTCTATTTCTCTCATTTTGGAGCTTTTTTGTAGGTCTAACCTAGGGATCAAGAGATTTCCTTCATTTGGGATCCGTTCGAGCTTCTGTTTGTCATGTTGGATGCGCAACGGTAAGTACTCAAGTCCTTTTTACCCATTCGTCTCTCTTGCTCTCGACCAAGTTATCGAGGTGTAAGGGTTTTTACCTTTTTCTCAGATCTACTCCGTTCCAAGCCGAATTAGAGGCTAATACTGGACGAGGAGAGTCGTACAAGCCTAAGGTGGGTGATCTATAACTCATCCCTCAAGTTTGTTGATTTTGGAATTGTTACGTGGGGCTCGCCGATTTAATTGGGTGTCATTTGATCAATTTACATGCCATTTTTATAATCATTAGAATCATATGGTTATGCTCTTTCCAAATATGTGATCAGTTGTTAGTAGTTACTCCCACAACTCCATCCATCCCATGTAAGATGTTTTTCCATATTTGTCATTTTGGTGTTTTGACGCGTTTGAGCCGCTGTTCGGATGTGCCTTGGCTTGACCTTTCTAAGGGTAAGCTTTTCTATATTAAATGACTTGATTTAAATTGTGAATTGCATAATAGCAAGTACCATGTATGCTCACCACTTGACCCGCCTAAGGTAAGTGCTTCAATTTGATAATTAAATGTGAAATGAAAATTGGAAAGTATACTAAGTATATGACTTGATCTTTTTAAATGTAATTGACTAATAGGTTGCATGTCCGTAGCGCCCCTTACCATGTTAATGGAAGGTAACAGAGTGGACCTTGATTTTTTTAAATGCCCTAAATAAATTAAATGAATGATTGCATGCTACTTGGCCTTGTCACACTAATAAAAGGCAAGACTTGAACCAAATGGTTTTATCGATGAATTGTGACTTGATTAAAGGGTTGCACGCTACTTCGTCTTGTCACATAATGAAATCAAGGTTTGAACCAAATGAAATATTATATGACTTCATTATCAAATAAGAGTGGCCTGACTCGAGATCGCCTTGGGTTCCTTAGGGAATACCTTGAGCACTCGGGAACCCCACTCCGATTCAAGGATGCAACTTGCTTTGGTTGAGACCTACCCGGAACCCGATCCTTGTCTAACTTTGGATACCCGGTATGACACTGTAGGATCCCTTCAATATTATTACAGGATGCCTTGAATACACTCCTTGGATCTAGCATTGGTAAGTAGGTGCCATTGTTAAAGCCTATCGGGCCCAGTCATTGCTTAGCCCCGTTTTACCTTGGATGAACTCCTTGGACTCGGTAGACGTCTTATTGTGGAATGCCTTGGACTATGCTCCTTGGATTACACTCTTACCCTTAGTTAGGCTACAATCATAATTGAGTTGGTGACCCTTGAGGTCTACATTGCATTGGTTGTTACCTTGGAACTTCATTATTAAATATCTTTAGAGGTTTCCTTATTACATCTTGGAACCTTCACTATTGCTAACATGTGACTTATTTATAAACTGATAATAATCAAAAAATGATCCGGTTACATATTCAGACACCAGTCGAGGCCTGAAGTAGGTACTTGGGTATTTAGGTACATTGTACCGCTTTACTTTATATATGCATGCCTGCACACTGTTACATTTCCATTACATGGGATGAATGTTATAGACACTATTGGTGGTGGCCCATTGAGATTTATCTCACACCCTATCCGGGCGCCATTGGTACTTGGGAAGACTACATGATTGTAGGTGTTGATAAAGGGAAGCATACGACTTCGAACACTTGATTGCTTGTTGTATTAGTATGTAGCTGGTAGCAGATGACCGAGATGGAGCTCGAGATGCTTGGGATAGTTTATGTATTTCCTTTTTTCTACATTGGGTTTTTCATGTAGGCTTGCTACTTTGTATCTATGTTTTCCAGCTTACTGGATACATGGCATATCATCATCAGTTGTTGTATGTTGTTCCAGTTATTCCAGTTATTGTTATCCTTGTCTCTTTTTGCTGTGCATTCTATTTACTTATATTGATTCTTCTATTTACCTATGTTTATATTTATCCGTTGTGATACTATAAAGACCCGAACTTATTTCATACATAATCTTGAATTTATTCAAGAAAACACTTCCTTTTACATTGAGGATCTTTTCAAGTTTATAGCTTTAGAGAATTAATACAAAACATTCATAACATTACACATTGTTACATAGTGGATACCATAAAATCAGTTTCCATTTTCCTCAGAATATAAAACATTAAAACTTAAAACAAGACTCCTTGACAATTCTTCAACATTTAACATGTCTTCCTTCCTTGTATTAATCATCCATTAACCTATGAAAAATCATTTAAAAACTTGGGATGAGCACAAAAGCTCGGTAAGGTATGAAAAAGAAGGAAAAATCACATTAGTCCATGAATACGCATGACGTATGAAAACATTTTCAAAAGACATGCTTTCCACCCATAAATTCTTACTTTGTGTAACATGAGATTTACACAAGATCCAAACAAACATAATTATAATCATAGAGGTATCTTGGGGCATTACTTACATAATCTTGTAACCATCTTGGCTACCTTAAAATTTGTAACCCTCACGGCTACCATACTTTGTGTAACCATCGCAGTTACACGTGGAGTAACCATACGGCCGACCTCCAACTTACTCATACCCAATGAATTGGAGGGAAATATAGGTCCCACCCTTCATCATAAACAATTCCCAATAACCAAAACATAATCATACAACATAAATAATATCATAAAAACATTTCTTTTGAATATTGTAAAACAGAATTTTAAAAGGGGATTTTAGAAGAAAAGTCCCTTATAAACATCATATACTTGAAGTGAGACTTAATAGAGTGGATGAAATATGTATATACTCTATAAATACACATAATGAAACATAATATAAACAGAACCCATCACACAAACAATTTAAATAGCACATAAATAATAAAGTAGATGGTTAACCCAAAGAATGGAAATCGGGTTAAGAATTCCCTTACCTTGGGCTTGTCTTACTTCAAAATTGTTTAAACCTACTGTATAATGGTTAAAAGAGTGTTATTAGTATTTTACAGAAACATGTTCATGTTTATAACATCTTATATGGTCATTTCATAACCTCATTTCACCCCTTAATTGTTAGTATTTTGTTCCTTGCATTATTTTGGGTGAGTTCTTTTGTGATTTTCACAATCGGTTCATGATGAATCGTTCTTGTTGATTGGAAGTGAAACTCCAGAATTGGAATGGAGTAGTATTTACATATTTCCAGTACCATAAATTATACCATTTATCACTTTGATTCTTTATATGATGATGATTCATAAGTTAAAACATTAATTATGTTCGTTTAGATCATTTAAGTGGTTCTTTGATAATTACAACCTCATTTAGTCTTATAAATTTGAATCATGAGTAAAAAAGAATTCCAGAACCTTATATGAGTCATAAAACATATATTATAACCTGGTTCGACCATATAAATGGTTTAATGACCATACTTGAAAGAATTAATGGAAATTGAAAATACATCGTCCACGATATCAGTAATTCGACACAAATAGACAATGTTTTTTGATTCTTCAAATAAGTGGAAGAGGAGAAGAATACTGATGAGGATTTTTTCCATAATCATGAGAACATAATGAATATACATGATCCTGGAGATTTCATGCCTCTTGGATAAGAGGGAGTGAGGAAAGAAGAAAAACGAATCATAAAATAAAAGAAAATCTTGAGAAATTTCTCACGAAAATTCGGCAGCCTAACGGCGTCTCTTAAAATTTCATAAAAACAAGATTGATGAGAGGAATGGAATATATCATAATTCATACAAGATATGGACAGTAAGGGGGGAATATTTAATGAAATATTCCAACACAATACAAAGGGAATGGAAGAGAATAACAAAAAATGAAATAAAAGAAAGAAAATAAAAGAGGTTGTTTACCTCTTGATCTCTTCTCCTTGAGATCCTTCTTAAGGGCTTTGATTTTGGTCTTTTGGTGATACCAGCAGCTCTAGGACGTGGGTAAGAAGATTGGGGAGGGAATTTGGCAAAAATTAGACAATTCTCAAGGCTTGAGAGGTGTGGGAGGAAGAGGGGAGTGAGGGTGATATTTATAGTGGAGGAGGAGAGGTATTTTAGATTATTTTAATTATTATTATAATATTTTTATCAAGACTATGAATAATCTCAAATCAAGTGGCCCTAAATAGTGAAAATATCATGTGAGTTCGAAGAAAGTGGCCTTACATCACTTATGATGTCATAAATAGTGCATTTTTACCGATAAATTGATTATACGGTATTTTATCGTATTTTCACTATTCACCGAAAATTCAAGAGTTTCAGAAAAATACCAAAAATTTACCCCAACCATTTTTCGACGTGTAGAATTAAAAAATGAACTCCATTTTTCAAAAATAATTTTCTAAATATTATTAATTTAATTTTTAAATAAGGTCACAGTTAATTCGAAAAATAACAATATTGAAGTGCAATTAGTTTTATGTGACATTGGAAAATTAATTAAGATCCCATTATCCTATCCCCTTGGGAAAATAAAATAATAATATTATTTACTATTCAAGAGGTCATATTACTATTCATATTACTATTCATAAGGGCATGTTACTATTCACCAAAAAAATAAGTTTGTTTCATCAGACTCTAAATAACATACTGAACACAATTGTAGATGACAGTTTCTTGAAATTCAAAACATAGAAGAAATAAAATTTTGTTTAAAGGATACTTATAAATATATACCTTAAACAAAATTTCAAGAATTTTCAATTTATTTTTAGAAAACCTTGGGATGTTACAGATACACTCTAGTAATGAGGGCATAGTCTCTCCACGAATACACCCTAGACCCTCACTGCTAGTCGGCAACCTCTGGCATTTGGGGAGATGCGCTTGAAGTCATGTGACCCATCGGGTTCAGGGCACCTATTAAGTGGCATCCGAGTCCGAGATGTCACAAAGTGGTATCATAGGTGGTTATTTTCTTTCTTTACTATTTGGATATAATAGATTGGAGATTAGGAATGCTTGGAACTTGGTTATAATCCATGCTTGGGCGCTGTGAACCCATGTTCAGGGTAAAACCGAGTTGCCTAAATTATGATTGTTGTTTTGTTTTTGTCTATTATAGTTGATATCATTTCACCATTGGGTGACACACATGGTGTGTGGAATTGTTGGTTATTATTCTGATTGAGAATTTTACTTCATCCTTGGCCTGATGATATGAGGGAAAAGAGCACTGTTACATGCATCATTATAAGCACCTAGAATTTACATGTCATGCATATTGCCATTCCATATAGGTTCATTTAACTACTTGAATTTCTTGATATTCCTGTGATTGTTGAGTGATGTTGTGGTAGTTATAGTATGCTTGTGCTGCTTTTGGGGCTGTGATTGAGTGATTTCCTATTTCAATTCATGAGGTGTTATGGGCCCTCATGGGTTGGAATGAGTAATTTACCAAATCAAGTCTTTTATTAGAAATTCAAATGGGTTTCGTTTTCAGTGATATGGAGTATGAGCCCTGATTCACTGAGAATGAGAGTTCATTTTAAAGGAACCTTGATACAAGTTGTAAGCAAATGAAAACATAAAAGTGGAATGGTTGCACGTCCTTATCCCGCCTTGTCATGTTTATGAAAGGTAAAGGAGTGAACCTGGTAATTAAATGTTAAATGAAATGAAACGGTTTCCAGTAAATGATGAGGTAAGGTACTACTGAACCTTCATCTATTGGAACCCCTAAAACTAATATCTGAGCACTTACTGATACCTGGCCATCTAAGTGAGTAGTTGAGGTAGTATGCCTTGGTTAATGAGTTTTCTTACGTTCAAATTCCACTAGTGATGCTATCCTTATGCTTCTAAGTTTGTTCTGAGGTGTCTGCTTGGCATTTGTAGACCAATGCTACCACAACGTCCTCGTGTTGTGCGCCAGGAAGGTGGTGAAGACCATGCTCCAAATGTGGTGGGTCCTGAGACGCTGGTCTTACTGTCAGGAGTGCCACTTGAGGCACCGCCTACTGTACTTGATCCGGGAACCGATGCCCAAGTTCGTGATAGTTTCCTACATCTGATGCAGTCCATGCATGGTGCTCCACGAGCTACACCTACGATGGATGATCTGACTCACGACTTCCAGCTACAACATCCTCCCACCTTCTTAGGGGATGGCGGTCTGTAGGGTGCTGAGTCTTGACTAGAGGCCACCCTGTCTATCTTTAAGCATCTGGAGAAATTTCCAGAGCGGAGGGTCAAACTTACTATATATATGCCGCATGATTCGGCTAAATGCTGGTGGGATGTGAATACCCAGACTAATCATCATTAGGGAATGTTATGGGTTGATTTCCAGGCTGCCTTCTATGATCAGTTCTTTCTTCATACACTGAGAGCTGACAGAGCTAGAGAGTTCATGCATCTCGAGAAGGATTCTATGTTAGTTATGGAATATTCAGCGCGTTTCATAGAGTTGCAGCGCTTTGCACGGATTCTAGCCAGTGACAAGATTTCGCGTGCTAGACGCTTCGAGGATGGGCTTGTGTACGCCATCCGTATGTAGGCGAATGTCTTTCTCCATCCTAATTTTTCTGAAATAGTCAATCAATCTCTTATCAATGAGCGCAACCTGAGGGATGATAATAACATTGAGCATAGAGGATCAGTGCCGCGACTGACTAGTAGTTTTCCCAGTGGTAGAAACATTCTCTCGAAGTTTCTCGTTAGAGCAGTGACAACCAGAGTACCCATTTTGATAACTCCATGGCATGTCATCAGTGTGGACGACATGGGCACCTGAAGCCTCATTGTGATAGAGACCTAATAGAGTGCCGGGCATGTATCTGTATGGGGAATCTTCAGAGATTCTGCAGGACTTTTCCACCAGCTTCGAGTGAAAAAGGATCAGTGCCAGCTCCACCTTCAGGAGTGGGTTTTTTATGCCGCATCAGGCGGGGAGTTAGAATAGCACAAGCAGGACTATCCGAGGAGGAGGTCGTGGTCGTGGTAGCCAGAACCCTGATCACCAACAGTGCCTACAGAGCAGTTATGACCATGGTAGTCAAGATGTTACACATGGTTGTGGATCAGACCAGTTGCATGGTCTACAACTGATACCCAAGGATCATGCTGTGGGACCATCTACAGTACGAGGTACTATTCTAGTGGCATCTACTATAGTATCTACTTTATTTGATACAGGTGATTCAAACTCTTTTATCTCTATATCTACCATGGAAAGTCTTAAACTATAGATACAATATTACTATGATGTAATGACCCTAGATACATCATTAGGGGTTTAATCAGAGGGTATACGCTAGTGTAGGGACTGCCCCCTTGAGGTAGGCAGTTACCCTTTCTTATGGAACCTATTCGTTCTTGAGATGATCAGCTTTGATGTCATTATCAAGATGTATTGGTTGGTTCAGTATCATGCTTTTGCAGACTACTATTTTTGCAAGGTATCATTTACATCACCAAAGGGCAATAATTATCTACATAAGGGTGAGTGAGATGTCCAGGTTGGTAGAGCAGGATCACAACATCATGGGATATGTGGAGTGACCGCCCAGATTGAAAATATCATCATGGAGGATCAAGGATTAGGCCAAGATGAATTTCCTCCAATAATAGATCATTTGAGGTATGTTTTTCCTGATGATTTTTTTGGATTATCTTCTAAGAGAGAGGTAGAGTTTACAATTGAGCTTGTTCCAGATTCAGCTCCAGCGTCCATTCCTCCGTATAGGATGACACCTACAGAGCTTCAAGAGCTCAAGCGGTAGTTAGAGGATTTAGAGGCCAAAGGTTTTATATAGCCCAAAATATCCTCTTGGGGTTCGCTCATGCTTTTCTCCAAGAAGGTGGATGAAACCTTACATATATGCGTGGATTATAGAAGGTTGAACCAACTTACGGTGAAGAACTGGTATCCACTACCTCAAATAGATGATCTCTTAGACCAGCTTCGAGGAGCTAGGGTCTTCTCTAAGATTGACCTGAGGTCAGGATATCACCAAGTGTGAGTAAGGACATCATACATACCTCGTACAACCTTTAGTAGCATGTATGGTCTTTATGAGTACCTTTTTATGCCATTCGGTATTACGAACGTGCCCTCCATTTTCATAGCTCTAATGAATAGGGTTTTCCATCCCTATCTGGACTCTTTTTTTGTGGTATTTTTGGATGAAATCTTGGTGTATTCTCATACTCATAGCGACCATGATAAATACCTCGAGATCATTCTGAGTACACTAAGAGAGCATCAAATTTATGACCAGCTTTCTACGTGCAACTTTTGGATCGAAAAAACTCACTTCTTGGGTCATATCATATCGGAATTAGGAGTATCTATTGACCCAAAGACGGTGAGTGCAGTGAGAAATACAAGAACATGTTTGATATATAGAGTTTATTGGAGCTATAAGTATGTTACAAGCATTTAATATAGGACTTGTCATGCCTTGATTCACCTCTTACTAGCCTTAAAAATAAGGGAGTTAAGTTCCTTTGGCCAGAAATGTGCGAGAAAGAATTTCAAGTGCTGAAAGGGAGGATTGTCTTGACACCTATTCTTATCCTGCCAGATTCTGGAAGAGGTTATATCATCTTCTATGATGCATCGGGCATCGAACTAGGAGAAATGCTGATGTAGGAGGACCGAGTCATTGCGTATGAATCTCGACAGTTGAGACCTCATGAGATACCTTGAGCTAGCAGCAGTTGTCCATGCCTTACATTACTGGAGACACTATTTATTGGGTGAGCGCTTTGTGGTGTACATGGACCATAAAAGCCTCAAATATATATTTTCACAGTGTGACTTGAACCTCAGACAACAAAGATGGGTCGAATATCTTCAGTCCTTCGATTTCGAGCTTGCCTATACATTTGGAAAGGGAAACATAGTCACTGATGCACTGAGTCGAAAAACTCAGGCACATGCTGTACGAGAATCTAGTGATGAATGGAAGTTAATGAACCTCTTTTTTGAGTTGCATATGGAGTTTCACGACATTCATGAGCAGTCTTACCTCTCAGTCTTGACAGTTATCTCTTCCCTCCTTGAGAAGGTGAAGAGAAGGCAATTTTCAGATCCTGAGGGCTTGGTTATCCATGAGATTATATCAGGAGATAACCCACCTCCAGATTGGTCTATGGATAGAGATGACATCCTGTGTATTCATGGGCATGTCTGGGTTTCTACAAATATGAGAGAGGAGTTGATGCAAGATTCCCATGCTTCTCAGTAGGCAGTTCATCCAAACATCTCCAAAATGTATCAAGATATGCAATGCTAGTATTGGTGGTCTGGGATGAAATGTCAAATAACAGGCTTTATCACTAGGTGTTTCACCTGTCAGCAGGTGAAGATGGAGCACTAGATACCTGCAGTCTTTTTACAACCACTTCCAGTCCCAGAATGGAAATGGGAAGATATTGCTATGAATTTGGTAGTCGGATTACCTAGGTCGCCGAGGGGTAGCGATGCTATATGGGTAGTTATTGACTGACTAAAAAAAGAAGCCCACTTCATTCCTATTTGGGAGACCTTCTCAGTTGATGAGTTGGGAAGACTTTATGTCCATGAGATCATAAAACTACACAGGGTTTCTCACATTATCATTTCAGATAGGGACTCTTGTTTCATGTCATGGTTCTGGAAGGGATTATGGAAAGCTATGGGTTCGTAGGTGCTTCTAAGAACAATTTTTCACCCTCAGACTGATGGAAAATTGGAACAAAAAATACAAGTTTTAGAGGACATGCTCAGAGCATGTGTCCTTGATTTTGGCAGTTCTTGGGAGAATCATTTCCCTCTTATTGAGTTCACCTATAATAATAACTTTCAGGCGATAATTTAGGTGGCTCTTTTTTAGGCCTTATATGGTAGGTCATTTCATTCACCCCTGTGCTGGCTAGAGGCAGGTGAGGCAGCCCTGCTAGGTCCTTGTATCGTATAAAAGACTTCAGAGTAGGTTCAGCTGATCAAGAAGCATATGACTATTGCTCAGTCTAGATATAAATCTTATGCCGATCGCTACCGATGACCACTGGAGTTTGAGGCCAGGGATCGTGTTTTCATTTGGGTATCGTCCAGACTAGGGAATATATGATTACAGAAGTAAGGGAATCTTTCGCCTCATTATGTAGGTCCATTTGAGATTCTAGAGAGAGTCAGGTCAGTAGCCTATCAGTTTCTACTACCTCAGAGGTACTGTGCTATGTACGATGTCTTTCATGTTTCACAGCTTCACCAATATCATGCTGAACCATCTCATACCTTTGATCCCAAGGAAGTTGAGTTAGATGCTGATCCTACCTTTGAGGAGTATCCAGTATGCATCATTGACCAGAGCATGAAGGCTCTATGAGGCCGGTCTGTCCCTCTATTATGGGTGCTATGGCAACACAATCGCGTAAAATACGATACTTGGGAGTGGGAGGCCAACGTACGTGCCCAATGGCTAGAGTTGTTCTTAGATAGTGACATCATGGAATGTAAACTCAGGGACTAGTTATTTTAATGGGGGAAGACTGTAAGAACCCAGTTTTCACTCAGGTATGAATCCTTTAAATTTCGGTCTAATTCTTTATTTCAGACCTAATATGGATACCTAATGAGTTAGCAAAGTCCTCAGGGGTTTCTAGGGCCCATTCAAGGCCCATAAACCAACTTTTTGGAAAAAATGGTCTTGTCACATGGTTAGAGTAAATAGTGTGGGGAGGATGAATGGTTAGTCTAAACTATACGGGTGGAATTCCCTTTTTAGATAGAGCCTTACTGCACAATTAGTGCAGGTTTCCCTAACCGTGCAACCTAACCATGTGGTACACCCTTTTCTCTAGGTACCCATGCATGGTTTGTGCATGGTTTGGAAAACTGTGCGGACAAGCCGTGTACATGCTAAATTTTGGGTAATTTTACATTTTTTCCCTTACTAATCTAATTAAGCCCATCCTTACCTAATCTTATCCCCAATGTTATTAACCTCTATTTCTCTCATTTTGGAGCTTTTTGAAGGCCTAACCTAGGGATCAAGAGTTCTTCTTCATCCAGGATTTGTTCGAGCTTTTGTTCATCATGTTGGATGCACAACAGTAAGTACTTGAGTCCTTTTTAACCATTCTTCATCTCTATTTCTCTAGACCTAGTTATTGAGGCGCAAACATTTTTACCTTTCTCCCAGATCTACTTCATTCCAAGCCAAATTAGAGGATAACACTGGACGAGGAGAGTCGTACAAGCCTAAAGTGGGTGGTCTATAAATCATCCCTCAAGTTTGTTGATTTTGGAATTGTTGTGTGGGGCTCACCGATTTCATCGGGTTCCATTTGATGAATTTATATTCCATGTTTATAATCATTATAATTGTATGGTTATGATTTTTCCAAATACATGATTATTTTTTAGTGGTTATGCCCATAACTCCACCCATCCCATGGAGGATGTTTTTCCATATTTATCATTTTGGTGTTTTGACACATTTGAGCCGCCGTTTGGGTGTGCCTTGGATTAACCTTTCTAAGGGTAAGTTTTTTTATATTAAATGGATTGATTTAAATTGTGAATTTCATAATGGAAAGTACCATGTATGATCACCAGTTGACCTACCTAAGGTAAGTGCTTTAATTTGATAATTAAATGTGAAATTGAAATTGGAATGTATACTAAGTATACGACTTGGCCTTTTTAAATGTAATTGAATAATAGGTTGCTTGTCCATAGCACCCCTTACCATGTTAATGGAAGGTAGCAGAGTGCACATAAGCCTCGACCCAGTTGGTGAGGTATCCTTAAGTGTATCCACGAGACCCAAGTTCAAAACTAGGCGGAGGCATATTTCTGGGTACTGTAGCAGTACTGTAGTAGTACTGTAGCAGTTACTGTTTGGTATTGTAGCAGTCAGAACTATTCACCTTGGGGCCACCGGTTTGGTCTTGGAGTCTTTAAGGACTTCGGGCCACCTAGGCCTTTAGGTCAATAGGGCTTTCGGGCCACCTTTAAGGCCTTCGGGCTAACTCAAGGCCTTCAGACCACATTTAGTTTCCCCAGACAGACTCTACAATAAAGGAGCATCCCCAGAGGAGGATTCAGAGTAGGCGTACTCACTAGAGCATAACCAATGGATTTGGAAGAATGAGAGGGTATGGCTATGCCATCAGAACCAGCCTGTTCTTGCATGGGAAGCTTAGCCAGATGGCCATGCGAAGGTGGAGAGCTACCATCACGATACAAATGCTGGGGAGGGGAAGTTCCTTGTAGTTATAGTTTGGTTGAATTCCCTAATACCTTTGGGTCATGTAATGTTTCTTAAGCCTATGGTCCATGTAACGTCTAAGCCTAGGGGCCTTGTAAGGGTTCCCCCTCATCCCTTGAAAGAGGGGTTATCAAAAATCAATAAAAATGAAGGCATTCAGGCCATTCAGGGAAGGTAGCAGAGTGACCCTTGTTTTTTTTAAAATGCCTTAAATGGATTAAATAAATGGTTTCATGCTACTTGGCCTTGTCACACCAATGAAAGGAACAACTTGAACCAAGTGGATTTATCAATTAATTATGAATTGATTAAAGGGTTTCATGCTACTTGGCCTTGTCACACTAATGAAAGGAATGACTGGAACCAAATGGAATATTATACGACTTCATTATCAAATAGGAGTGGCCTAACTCGAGCTCTCCTTTGATTCCTTAGGGAATTCCTTGAGCACTCAAGAACCCATTATGATTCAAGGATGTGACTTTCTTTGGTTGAGACCCACCTGAAACCCGATCCTTGTATCACTTTGGATTCCCAATATAACACTATAGGATCCCTTCAATATTATTACAAGATGCCTTGGATACACTCCTTGGATCCAACATTGACAATGGGTTCCATAGTTAAATCCCATTAGGCCTAATCATTTCTTAGCCCCATTTTACCTTGGATGAGCTCTTTGGACTCGGTAGGCTTCTTATTATGGAATGCCTTGGACTATGCTCCTTGGATTACACTCTTACCCTTAGCCAGGATATAGTCATAATAGAGTTGGGGACCCTTGAGGTCTACGTTTCCTTGGTTGTTACCTTGGAACTTCATTATTAAATATATTTATAGGTTTCCTTGTTACATCTTGGAACCTTCACTATTTCTAACATGTGACTTATTTATAAACCGGTAATAATCAAATAATTAACTGGTTACATATTCAGACACTAGTTGAGGGCTGAAGTAGGTACTTGGGTATTTAGTTACATTGTACTGGCTTACTTTATATATGCATACTTTCACACTTTTACATTTCCATTACACGAGCCAGATGTTATAGACACTATTGGTGGTGGCCCACTGAGATTTATCTCACACCCTATCCAGGAGCCATTAGTACCTGGGCATACTTCATGATTATAGGTGTTGATATAGGGAAGAATACGACTTCAAACAATTTATTGATTGCTGTGTTAGTATGGAGCTGGTAGCAGATGACCGAGCTAGAGCTTGGGATGCTTGGGATAGTTTATGTATTTATTTTTTACTACATTGGGCTTTGCATGTATTCTTTCTACTTTGTATCCATGTTTTCCAGCTTACTAGATACATGACATATCATCATCAGTTGTTGTATGTTATTCCAGTTATGTCAGTTATGGTTATCCTTGTCTCTTTCCATTGTGCATTCTATTTACTTATATTGCTTCTAATATTTACCTCTGTTTATATTTATCTATTGTGATACACTTTGGTAATGAGGGCATAGTCTCTCCACGAACACACCCTAGGCCCTCGCTACTAGTCGGAAACCTCTAGCGTTTGAGGAGATGCGCTTGAGGCCATGTGGTCCACCAAGATTAGAGTACCTATTAAGTGACATCTGGGTCCGGGACGTCACACATGGAGTACACACATGGTACCTTGGGTAGTCCCACACATTGTGTACCCCGGGCAACACACCGTGTACATTGGTTTTTATATTCCATGTCAGGCATCGAGACATGACCATATGATGTCTTGGGAGTATACCCCATGTAAACCAAGAGACACGCCGTGTACTTTTCTTCAAATGTATTACTGCTCGTATCTCCTTCTTTGGGACTCAGAATTGGACCCACAAGTAGTCCTTCCAGAGTAGAATTCCATGTAGATCACGATGGTGACCTTTGTTTCAATATCAAAGATACGACATGAGGTGGTGTGAGCAGTTCACTTATTACATCATGGTTAGATGACATTGAGACTTGAGAGTGATCTCTAAAGTGATAACGGGGTTGACAACCCCCTGATGGAACTCGTAGGCTAGGGCATGGGTCCACTATTTCTTGTACAACTAGGATTGACACCCCCCCGTACACACCCCATGACATGAGTCTTCTATCTATGGAGTGGAACCCCTCGTCATCGAGAATAGATGAGTCATGAGTACTCCACACTTTTAGGGTCATCACCCCCGCAATCTAGACGTGCCATTAACGAGGCATCGATCTCCCATAATAGATCTGGTGAGGATCACATTGGATTACTAGCATCAGGACAACACTAAATCATGGGGTTATAGACAGACTCATCATCTTTAGCTAGATGTGAATATCGAGCTCTCTCCCTCTCCCTATCCCTCTCCCTTTCTCTCCCCCTCCCCTCACTCCCTCCCTCCCTCCCCTACTTAGTTTCTTCCATCAGTATATCTATTTGTTAGGTTTCTTCTCCCTTCCCATGGGTTGGGGTGATTTTCTATTTCTATTGAATCCCTCTTTTTTTTCACAATTCCCTACTGAGTATGTATATAATAACCCCTACATAAGCTTTTCCCGCACATGTCGTGTCTTATGAAAATGAAAGTTAGTTTTACGGTGACCTTGGAGGGCCTGGTATTGGTGGAGCTTAGTAGTACAAGGTGACAATGATCATAGGTGGTGGTCAGTTTCAGTGTTCGTGAGCAGGACTCTCCCTCTCCTTTTACTGTTAGGTTGGGATACCCTTTGTTTTTGGTTGGGCGTGTATTTTTATCCTTCATACTTTGGATTCATTTATATTTCTTCACTTTGGCTATTCTATATGTTATTACATGCATTTGTTTCCTCTTGGTTTAGTATATTTTTATTATCCTACATGATTGTGTTGTACTTGGAGGTGTGCATGTGTACATGTTAATTAGACTAATACCTTCAATTTGTGTGATATGCTTACTAGATGCTAGTCTCCAGCTCCTGACCTATCAGAGATGGGCTTGATGTGTCATTCTTGGCTTATTTCCAGTCCTGGTGGGCCCCCGATGGGTCGGGTCTTGGTAAAGTTGTATTATAGTGGTTTGTCCTAGGGATGATGTTTGAAGTTAGATGTGTTGTGAGGATTGGTTTGGGAACTTGGGACAACCGTGTTAAGGTGTCCCAAGTTCGAATTTCAGACCAGGGAACTCAATGATGGTGCAACGACTGACGTATCCATATACCAGGACTCTGATAACTTTCTTTCTATTCGACACACCGAGACAACATTTTTAGGGAGACTAATGGCACATGCATCATATAAGTATGATTTTTTGACTTCCATGCCCTTTTTGAGTAAGCTCCACATATATATTTATCTAACTGTGGTACTTCTTGTTAAATTTTAGGATTCCACCATGATGAAAATCAGCTAGGATTCTAAGATAGGGTCATGATGATGACCGATTGAGTGATGAGGCTTCAATACAGGGGATTGTCCATGATGTGTTCTCTTCAGGTGAGAAGAGAGCTGTGCTTCCAACCGATGAGCGATGCGTGGAACCACATTTAATAGTTCAGGCTTATGTTCATCTACATGTCGAGAAACCGATTGTTTGAGTGGTCCAGGACAACGATGCAAGCAGGATGAGTGCTCTATGCGAGTTTCAGCAGTAGAGACTGCTCAGGTTTTGCATCGAGCCATACCCTATGGCAGTGGAGGATGACTTGATTCGGTGGTCCAAGTTTTCTGGCTTGTATGGACCCCGATCGATCAAATGGCTATGCTCGTAACTAGCCTTCTTCATGGAAAATTAGAGCACTGGTAGAGTCTGGTCACCCATACTCGTGATTCCCCAGACCCACACTTCTAGATTCGGTGTCATAAACACATAATTTACATACTTTATTTGATACCAATTGTAAAATCTTGGATATAACCATCCATAATTACAAAATCAATAATGATTATTGAATCTCTTAAATCTGAAGGATCTTTTCAATTTTAGAGTTTTAGAGAATTAGGATACATCATAACCTAATAAATCTCATGTCTTTATCAACTAATGGATATTTTTTCCATTATATAAGAAACTACCCAATCCATGATATGTCTTCAACATCTCACACAAATTATTCCACACATGATATATTTCTAAACATTACACATGTATTATTTTTCTTTATAACTTGGGAAAATGAAACATAATAAAGGGGTGAGCTCAAATGCTTAGTAAGAGAAACATATCACTGAATCAATCATGACATAAACATGACATAAATATTATAGCAGAAATAAGTAAACAACATGAAGCCATAATCAACTTGAAATTAAGAACATGCTTTATCCATCACAATAAATGAAGACATGAATATAAATAATACTAATCTCATACTGATGGAATGCATAATGTCAAACATTAAAAACCTGTTGTCAAGGCCTTATGCCAAGACACTTTACTTATCGTCGAGAACGTAGTCAAGACATCTTATTAAATTGGGTAGACATACACCAAATACTCAAAACCTGTTTTGTATTATGAGACCTGTCGATGCATCAATAGGATTTTATAATAATTATGATCTCCACCCATCACTTGATTATGTCCAATGCATTCAACATAATATCTATCAAGACATTTCATACCATTCCCTGAGGAACCACTTAAACTTGGCTATCCATATAATGAAAAATACAGGAATCAAATACATATTTAACCTGCATTAGCATTCAATAATTATCAATAATCCTAGTACTTTTCTACATGTAAATAAAAGAGATAACATGATCATAACTCATCTAGAGAAATAAGTTGGATGGTTAAACATTGCATAGTCAACATTCCAATAATCATCTATATTAAAATAAAAATATATAATATGCCAATACTTTTCCCTATTTCAATAAAATGGATAACATGATAATAACCCATCCAGAGGAAGAATTTAGATGGTTAAACAATACATAGTCAATTTTTCAATACATTTCCTCATGTAAATAGAATAACGTACTTTCTAGGTGAACATCATCAAATCTGAATTATGTAAAATGTGATGTTCACAACCTATATAGTAATGAGTATATGTCTAATTCAATACTGGAATAATTTGATCACAATCCATCCAATGAAAGAATGTGGATGGTTTCAAGATAAATAACCCAATAAGAGAGGAATATTCGTCAAAAGGTTTATGTGGTAGGAATTCATATCCCTATAAAAAAATGATAGAATACCATATAATACAACCAAAGAGTATAATGTACCCAACTTATATGAAATAAGTTCAAAGAATGATTATAACTTAATGAATGAAAATTGAGTTATAAAAAATCCTCACTACTAGGGAAACAATTGAATCAATAGCCAATCGAATAAGGAAACATGATTTGGCTAGTAAATTCCATTAAATACAAGGAAATAAAGTATAGAACATTCATGGGTTAGTAAATCAATAAAACACTATATAAAGGGAACATGATGCATAACATGTAACACGTCTCAAAGAATCTGAATTGAGATTAAGAAAACCCTTGCGTCTTGAGTTACAATTTATTCAAAACCCCTTGAAAGAGAGGGATTATAATTGAACTTTAAATAACATGATTAAAATATAATTCATGATATGATAAATCAAATATATAGTATATACATATCAAAAAATGAAATTATGCGCATAATACCAAATATATCTCAAAGAGAGGAATTTGAGATGAAACCCTTACCTTGTCCTGACCCGTTATGCACTTGAACCAAATGTCTTGAATAATTAAATTAATCTCATTAAATACATACATAATAACCTTATTAATAACTACAACTATTTATATTTCATATTTATAACCATTCCATATATATAAATATTAGTTAGTTTTTACCTATTTTCAACATCGAGTGTAAGTAATCTTTTATCGCTTTGAACTAGATTTGTAAAAGTCATGTTGGCATCTATTATTTTTACAAAGTAAATTATTATTATACCATATAAGGTAATGTAATATATGTTACAATATAGTTTATAAATCTATAATTTCATTTCATGTTATTTTTGGTTATAAACCATGAAGACGGAATCAACGATGATCATGTTTCGGTGATTCTTAATGAAAAAGGTGTTTTCTTAATTAATGAGTTAAATGTTGATATAAACTTAAAATAACAATTTTTTTGCATATTTATATAATATTATACCATTAAATAAGTTCTCATAATCACCCATGACATAAATTTATAGTATTGTTCAAACAAGTGGTTAAACCAACTCAAACATGAACCTACCATGATTAATGAATGATTATGAGATGGTTTAGTTTTAAATAATTATAACAAAAGAATAATTATTGTATTTAGTTTTTATTAGTGTGATATATCATAAATTGAATGAATTTTAAAAATTAGATAATTTTTATAAAATCATTACTTATAAAAAAGAGATCATTTCCCTTTTAGTTCGCTCATTTTAAACGATTGGATTAATAATAATAATTTATTGATCATATCATTAACATGTTCTAAAATTTATCATACCATAACCTAAATTATATCATAAAAATTATATTTATCCTTTAATACCATCCTTAGATCCATCATTTTAATATGGTGAAGGAAAACAAAACATGTTTTGTTGTGGTGGTGGTAGTTTTCACAATGCACGAACGATGATTTTATTTTTCTTAATGGATGAGGTATCTAAATAAAAAATTGTAATAACCTTAATATTGTAATGTTATAGTATATAAATTATACTAATATCTTTACATTATTATGTCCAGAATAAATTTGTTATATGATAATTAAGAAGAAAATCTAATTAATTGATAATACTCATGTCAGAGACTTGAATTTTTCCTTAGAAGCCTCCTTAGAAATGAAGGACTTATGATAACTAATGGTGACCATAATATTTTTAATGTGGAAGATGGTTTTAGGGGAAAAAATGGAATATTTTTAAGGATACATTTTAAGTATAGGAAAATATTGAAGTGGTGAATATGTTTCCCTTTTATAAGTAAGGAGAACTGTAGTTTTGAGAGTAACCCTTAAATTTTCAATAATGTAAGGTTACCATTCAAGTGAAAAGGACACAAAATGGAAAAAATAGGATATAACAATGAGTGTGAGTTGAAACTCACCTCAAAAACTTATTTTTGAGACAAATTTGATTGTTTTAGGGTTTTTTGTTTTAACTTTTAACTTTTACCCTAGTAATTAATTTCTAACCTTAGTAATTAATTTTAATGGAAATGATTAAGATTGACCATCACTACAATGATGGATGGACCGATCGCCACATGACCTCAAGTGCACCTCCCCATATGCCAAAGGCTGCCGACTAGCAGCAAGGGTCTTAGGAGGTGATATTGTGGAGACTATACCCTCTTATCAGAGTTGTGCAGTGGTATAACAAAGTAAATAACAATCAATAGTGGAAGAATTAAATAGCAATGGTAAAGTAGCAGAAGAATAATATATTCAATTTAATAAAAGTGTCCAATACCAGTTTATACAATATATGAATGCATGACATGGTATTGATACATATTTAAAAATAGTAAATAGTACAACATGCTTTTCAATACAGTATAAAAAGAAAAGACATCAAAGCCTGATGGGCGATCTCCTTGAGAATCCCAAGCTCTGGCTCGGTCCTTTTCTCCTAAATCCAGGTACAAGAAATAAAACAAACAACCATGGTCCACATTCCTATGAACAATAAAGGTCTTCTCGGGTACCCTAATGAAATGGCAGTCCGAGTAGGGTGTGAGATATAAATCTTAGCAGGGTGGCACTGCCGGTGTCTGGACCAATACTAACAGTGTGGTATAAATTAAACAGTGTACAAGCATATATAAATTTAGTAATTAGTAAAATGTAACTAAATACCCAAGTACATGCTTTATCCCTCATCTGGTATCTGAACATGTAACCAATTAATTTATTAAGTAATTAACATTTTATGTTAATAGGTCACGTGAGGCATAGCCAGTACTGACATCACATCATGATAGTATAAATAATTAAGGTTCCAAGGTGTAAAAATACAACCTGTAATGATATTTGATAAAGAAGTTCCAAGTTAATAACCAAGGAAACTTAGACCCCAAGGGTCGCCAACTTAGTAATAACCATAGCCTGGTATGGGGGTGAGAGTGTAATCCAAGGAGCATAGTATAAGGAATTCCATAATTAGTCGCCTACTGAGTCCAAGGATTTCATCCAAGGTAAAATGAGGCTAAGCAATAACCGGCCCCGATGGGCTTTAACCATGGCACCTACTTGTCAATGCTGGATCCAAGGAGTGTATCTAAGGCATCCTGTTTGTTAATGCTAGATCCAAGGAGTGTATCCAAGGAATCATGTTTGTTAATGCTGGATCCAAGGAGTGTATCTAAGGCATCCTATAGTACTACATGAGGGATCCTACGGTGTCATACCATACATCAAAGGTTAGACAAGGATTGGGTTCTAGGTGGGTCTCAACCTAAGAAAGCTCTGCCCTTGAATTTGGAATTGGGTCCTCGAGGGATCAAGGTATTCTTCGAATAGAATCCAAGACAATCTCGAGTTA
Organism: Viscum album; assembly: GCA_963277665.1. NCBI lineage: Eukaryota > Viridiplantae > Streptophyta > Magnoliopsida > Santalales > Viscaceae > Viscum > Viscum album. Next base: position 1,534,446,519 of record OY728142.1, on the reverse strand, counting down.
GGCCATTCCTATTTAATAATAGAGTCATGTAATATTCTCTTTTGGTTCAAGCCTTGCCTTCCACTAGTATGGAAAGGTCAAGTAGCATTGAAACCATTTATTTATTGGTTCAAGCCTTGCCTTCCATTAGTGTGGAAAGACCAAGTAGCATTGCAACCATTTATCAAGTCATAATTAATTATTAATTCCATTTGGTCCAAACCTTTCCTTTCATTAGTGTGATAAGGCCAAGTAGCATGCAAACATTTATTCAATCTATTTAAGGCATTTTAAAAATTCTAGGTTCATTCCTCTACCTTCCATTAACATGGTATGGGGTTATATGGACATGAAACCTATTATTCAATTAAAATTTAATATGGATAATTCATATACTATTATGATTTCCAATTTCCATTACACATTTAATAATCAGATTGAAACACTTACCTTAGGTGGGTCAAGTGGTGAGCATAAATGGTATGGGCCATTATGAAATTCACAATTCTAAAAAAATCCATTTAATGTAGGAAATCTTACCCTTAGAAAGTTCAAGACAAGGCACACCCAAACAGTGGCCTGAATGTTTCAAAACACTAAACAACAATTATAGAAAACATCAAACATGGATAAATTCAATTTGAAACTGGGCCAAGCACTTAGGCAGTGCCTTGGACCTTTAATTATTTAAAAAGATAACTCTACTTTTCTAATTCCATTAGGGCCATGTCCTAAACATGACATATTTCAATGCAACATCAAGGAAATAAGAAAACCAATACAACAATCCAAGAAATCATAAAAGACTAATCTTTAATTTTATCTTGAAGACAACGCACCTCTATTGAGGGGTTTTATAATGAAAACATGATATTTTTTATTGAAAAATCATTTAATACATTTAACATTCAAATCATGAACATGCTAAATTATCATTTAATATACATTTAACCCAAAAACTTCACTTCATGAATTAAAGTCTAAAAATAGTGCAGTAAGCAATTCAATTATGCATTTATAAAATTTAACAGCTTGGAAAGGGACCCTACCTCGGGGTAAAATCAGTTTAATATACAACACTTTGGCATAAGTGGCGTCAACCAAACGCAACCGGTCTGCAACCGCACACACATTCCTTTATATATATATATATACGCGCATTCCCTCAATATTAATCAAAACCCACTGCAACATAACTTAGAATCACAAAAATGCAACGACAAGATTCAAAACATCTTAATTAAAATACCAGGGACCTATAACTATAAAATCCCCAATTCACAATTGAGATACAATAATAATGGGTTGAAAAACTTACACTGAAATGATGTTGGAGAACCGAAACCAAGTTGAACCACCTCACCTTCGGCGGCGGTTGATGGAATATGAACCAATGGGTCCTGAGACTTGAACCGCATAGCCTAACATCAAAGGAAAATCTAAAATCTGGGTTATCCCTAAACCCTAGGTTTGGCTTTCCCCTCCTCAAACACTGGAGAGACCCAAAAACATCCAAAAACGAAAAGAAGAGAAGTCAAGCAACTTACCTTGTCAATTCAGAGGATAAACTACAAGGGATCTAGCCGAAAAAATGAAGATCAGAGGAGCTCTATAGATGGGGTTGTGCGCGTCGAGATGGGGATGCCCTGTGGGCTGGTGAATCATGAATGAGGGAGAGGGGTTTGAGGGTTTTGAGTGTTTTAATTTTATTTTCATTTAATTTAATTTTTTAAACATACCCTTCAACACTGTTTGACCCGCACGATTTGCAAACCGCGCACAAACCGTGCAGTGCCTACTACCTCTAATCTCACCCCGCAAGGTCTAGGATAATGGTTGAGAAAACCATTCATAGCCCATGTATAAATCCACTTCCCCCCTTAAAATAGGTTCGCACTGTTACCTGTAGTGGGATGTATAGTTTCGGCCAAACTGTGCGCCCTCTGCAGCTTCTTAAAACATGACCTTTCTGGGTCTGATGCTCTTGAAACTCCTCGAACCACTTGGGAAACTTCTTGGGCTTTCTCCCATGCCCAAAAACATTACTTAGGAGTGATCCAACTCTTGGAATATTGTTCTGAGTTCCATTTTTTAAAACCGAACCCTCTAGTAAATGAAAAAGTTCAAAAACCCTCATATTTTAGTCTAGTTAAAAAACATGAGATTCTACAATCTACCCACCTTAGAAACTTATCTTCCCAGAGAAGCTTTCGAGAACAATGTAAACATCACCTGACCTACAAGGGTCATTAATTTTCATTCAAATAGTTTCATTTCATTCCCAATGCCCGATTCACCTTAAGCATTTCCTATGCATTCTGCACTTCAACCTTTAAAACTCGAGCCAATGCTCAAGGTTCAACTTAAATACAAAAACATAGCTTACTTGAGCCTATTTAGATAGATACAAGATCACGTCATCATCTTGATATACATTCGATGGATGGTTCTCCCCACCATAGGTTTTAACTTAAAGAAGGGGTCAAACCCAATCCAAGGTACCTCCACCGTCGAAATTGCCTTATAAGGAACAACACTGAGTGTTCTTAAGAAACTCTTGGAATTATTTCATTAAAAAAGAATAGTAGAATCCCAATATACCAAAAAAAAATGGTCACACAATATTTTCATAATACACTTCCAACCTTAAAAACACACTTTTCTTCACCTAGAAATGTGCTTTAAAATGGATCCTTACAACCGTAAACATTGAACTAAAGGAAGAGAGAATGAGTCGATCCACTTGGATGACGTATCTCGAAGATGTCCAGCTTAAGAGGCCGACACAAAACAAAAGGAACTTCTGGAATCCATGAGTCTGACCAAGGCGTTCCTATGTGGGAACCTAGGAACACTCAAGACTTACCAAGCCTTGATAAGAACCATTCTTTAGCATGTAACACTGACAAAGATCACCCAAAAATCTCAACAACTTTTAAAGATTTAGTGTGGCGTAAGACCAATGCTATCTTAGTGCATCGAGGAAGAAATCAATATAGGGGACATGATCGTCTCTTAAGAAGAGTACGCTAAAAAAATTTAGGATGGGGTTTCCAGTCAAACACACCTAGAAACTAGAAGGTAAAATAGTTGAACCACAATCGGTCGACTTCAAGGAAGAATCTCGGCTTCACCTGCTGACAAACCGTCACTACCGAACACATGCCTTTACCACCCAAAGACATTTTGTGCTTGTTCAAACTTTACCACCAATGATCATCCCAAGACAATGGTGTTTACCCGAGATTTCACACATAGGGAACCAGATCAAAGTTGTGTTGCCGAGAAAGTACTGACATAAAACAACACCAACAAGCCTCAAAGGCATTCAAGTGAGACCGAACACTTACGAATGGTCCTCTTAGGCATTACTTATACTTGGAAGGGTATGTTTAACATACTCAACACAACACTACCCACATTAGGAGTGTTCTATCCAAAAAAGGGAATAAAACTAGTCACTCATAAATGAACAAGATCAAAAAAACTTAAACGAATGCGTGACACTCTCCGAGCCATGATCACAACATCAAAACATGAAAAGAAGGTCAAAGCAATGAGATAGTTATGTCAAAACACCCGAGTCTTCTGAAAACCATCCTGAGAATTAGGGTAAAACCGATTCACTAACCCTCTGGTCACTATACTTGGAGACGGCCTAAGACCATACTCAATGACACGAGGATTTTATTTCAGAGTTGTATTGCCTCATACGACCATTTTCCTGGATGACGCCATACCAAGTCATCCATTAATTAAGAATAATAAAGGGTTAAACGACCTAAGAAGCAACCATCCATGCCCAAGGCATGTATAACTTGCTAAAAACAAGCACTAACCAAGGCTCAATCCCATAACAAGGTCAAGAAAAACATGAACACCCATCCAAACAAGTGTGTCACTTTAAAAATGAAAGTCCTACTAGGGACAACGACACCCGACCATCACCAAAAGTCAGGAAAGCTCACGTTATAAGCATGACATGAAAGCTCTAAGGGTGACACCTACCATGGGATAGCCCCATTACAAAGAAAAAATGTCAAACCTAACATGAGGTCATTCTAACAAAAACCACTAGGCTTAAAATATAATTATACAAGTAATTTCTAAAAGAAAGAATGCCCACGAAAAATGATCGCACTTCTGTTCTAAGGAAAATCAAAGGAGAAATTCAACCTTCCCTTAAACGAAGGTATTAAGGAGAGGACACCACTCTAGGTTCCATTTCCAATACCTTTATATTTAACCAAATTTAATATTTAAGAATCAAATATTTAATCAAAATATCAAGTACCCCTTTTCCAAACAAACACATGGTACATGATTTTTTAACCAACTCCCCACTGGCCAAAAAGGAAATTTTTATAAAACCCCCTTTTTAACCATTAAATATTTATTAACATCCATCATAAGTTAGATGATTTATCAAAATAAATTCCTTTAAATAGATAAGGATACCTAAAAGGGTCCTATTTTAACCAACTCGGGTTCTCTAGAAAGCAACCCAATAGCGATCATACAAATTATTAATGTTCAAACACCCAACTGGTAATCTCATAAAATATTCCCCAAATAACCTACTTGGGTCCAATTTAATTTTTTTTAAAGCTGACCATTTTATTTCAGATCAAATTTAAACCTATTTCACATTTATAAGCATTTCACAAAGCATCACGCCATCACATTTAATATGGGTTGTCATTTCCCAATTCATGAAGCACCCATACACTCCATGGATTGAAAATTGACTCACATTAATCGATACCAATGTCAAATTATAATTTAACATGATCAACATAATGGTCCAAATTATATGGGTGTCCATCTACCAACCTAAAAAGCACCAATACACTTTACAGTTTGGCATTTGGCTCCCTTCAATCAAAATCAAGTTACTTTAGTAATTGAATTTATCAGCCTTTTTACAATGGTTCAATTACAAGGTTTAACTTTTCCCAGCTATAAGGCACCCGTACACCTTACAACTAAAAACTGGATCCTGTCATAACTGAAACCAATAACTTATCCCATTACATATATCAAAGTAAGCTCAAAAGTCACTAAAATAAGCTAACACTGAGAAACATGCTAAAATCACAAAAGTATGCTATAAAAATACGTAATCACAGAAGGAATACTAATGTATCACCTAACCAGGAATAAATCTAAGCATGGAATATCAATAAGGCATAGAATCATACTTAGCAGGCAACCTACTGATGTAAATACATGGCATGGAACATATGCATGGCATGTGAATTTCTAAGTGCCTAATATGATGCATGTATGTTTCATCCTTTTATTATAGGACAAGGGTAATATTCATAATTCCATAAATCATAATAAGTATAATGTACACCAATCAATCTAGGTGAAATAATACCAAATTTAACAGCGAATAACATAAAAAATAATCCCGGTCCTGAACACTTAGTTATTTCCCGTACGTGGGGTGATCAGTCCCAAAAACGACTATTAACCAAGAATCTACACATTCCTATTATCCTATATACCAACCCCAAATAGTAAGATAAAGGAAATGAATCATCCTATGATACCACTTTGTAACGTCCTGACCCGACTCACCACTAAGACGGTGGCCGGAACGGTCGCCACATGACTTCAAGCATGCATCCCCATATGCCAAAGGTTTATGACTAGTAACGAGGGTCTTAGGAGGTGATATTGGGGAGAATATACCCTCTTATCAGAGTTGTGCAGTGTTATAACATAGTAAATAACAATCAATAGTGGAAGCAGTAAATAGTAATGGTAAAGAAGTAGAAGAATAATATATTCAATTTAATAAAAGTGGCCAATGCGAGTTTATAAAATAGAGGAATTCATGACATGGTATTGATACATATTTGAAAATAGTAAATAGTAAAACATGCTTTTCAATACAGCACAAAGATAAATGACATCAAATCCCCACGAGCGATCTCCTTGAGCATCCCGAGCTCCAGCTCGGTCCTTTGCTCCTAACTCCAGGTACAAGAAATACAACAAAAAACCATGACCTGCAGTCCTATGAAACAAAAGGTCTACTCAGGTCACCCAGTGCAATGAAGACCTGAGTAGGGTGTGGGATATAAATCTCAGTAGGGTGGTACCACCGGTGTCTAGCCATATCCCAATAGTGTGTTATAAATTAAACAATGTACATGCATGCATAAATTTAGTAAGCAATACAATGAAAATAAATACCTAAGTACCTGCTTCAGCCCTCAGCTGGTGTCTGAACATGAAACCAATTCATTTATTAATTCATTACCATTTTATGTTAATAGGTCACGTTAGGCATAACCAACACTGAAATCACATCGTGATAATATAAATAGTGAAGGTTCCAAGGTGCAACAAGGCAACTTGTAATGATATTTGATAAAGAATTTCCAAGGTAATAAACAAGGAAACGTAGACCTCAAGGGTCACCAACTCAATAATAACCTTAGCCTAGAATGTGGGTAAGAGTGTAATACAAGGATCATAGTCCAAGGAATTCCACAATGAGTCACCTACCAATTCCATGGAGTTCATCCAAGGTAAAATGAGGTTAAGCAATGAATGAGCCCGATGGGTTTTAACCATGAAACCTACTTTTCAATTCTGTATCCAAGGAGTGTGTCCAAGGCATCCTATTTGTTAATAATGGATCCAAGGAGTGTATCAAAGGCATCCTATTTGTTAATTCTAGATCCAAGGAGTGTATCCAAGGCATCCTGTAGTAATACATGAGGGATCCTACGGTGTCATACCAGGAATCCAAGGTTAGACAAGGATCAGGTTCTAGGCGGGTCTCAACCTAGCAAGCTATGTCCTTGAATTCGCAATGAGGTCCTCAAGTGCTCAAAGAATTCTCTGATCAGAATACAAGACAAGCACAAGTTAGGCCATTCCTATTTAATAACAGACATGTAATATTATATTTTGGTTCAAGCCTTGCCTTCCATTAGCGTGGAAAGGTCAAGTAGCATTGAAAACATTTATTTATTGGTTCAATCATTTCCTTCCATTAGTGTGGAAAGTCCAAATAGCATTGAAACCATTTATCAAGTCATAATTAACTATTAAGTCTATTTGGTCCAAACCTTGCCTTTCATTAGCGTGACAAGGCCAAGTAGCATGTAACCATTTATTCAATCCATTTAAGGAATTTTCAAAAGTCAAGGTTCATTTTTCTACTTTTCATTAACATGGTAAGGGGTACTATAGACATGCAACCTATTATTCAATTAAAATTTAATATGACTAAGTCATATACTAGTATTCTTTCCAATTTCCATTACACATTTAATAATCATATTGAAACACTTACCTTAGGTGGATCAAGTGGTGATCATACATGGTATGGGCCATTATGCAATTCATAATTCTAAAACAATCCATTTAATGCAGGAAATATTACCATTAGAAAGGTCAAGCCAAGGCACACCCAAACAATGGCCCAAATGTGTCAAAACACTAAACAACAATTATGGTAAACATCAAACATGGATAAATCCAATTTGAAACTAGGCCAGGCACTTAGGAAGTGCCTTGGCCCTTTAATTATTTTAAAAGGTAAATTTTATTTTCTAATTCTATTAGGTACATGTCATAAACATGTCATATTTCAATAAAACATAAAGACAATAATAAAACCAATACAACAAGCCAAGCAATCATAAAATCCTAATCACTACTTTTATTTGGAATATAGCGCACCTCGATTGAGGGGTTTTATTACGAAAACGTGATATTGTTTATGAAAAAATCATTTAATACATTTAACATTCAAATCATGAACATGATAAATTATCATTCAATAGAAATTTAATCCAAATACTTTACTACATGAATTAAAGTCTAACAATAATGCAGTAAGAAATTCATTTATGCATTTATAAAATTTAATGGATTGAAAAGGGAACCAACCTCGAGGTGGAACTAGTTTAATACACAAAACTTTGGCATAAGAGGCGATAACCAAATGCAACCGGCCCGCAACTACACACACACGCCTTTATATATATATATATATATATATATATATATATATATATCTATATGTATATATATACACGTGTGTGCCCTCAACATTGATCAAAACCCACTGCAACATAACTTAGAATCACAAAAACACAGTAAAAAGACTCAACACATCTTAATTAAAATACAAGGGACCTATAACTATAAATCCCCAATTCAAAATTGAGAGATAATAAGAACGGGTTGAAAAACTTACCCCAAAATGATGTCGGCAGACCGAAACCAAATCAAATCACCTCTCTTTCAGCAACAATTGACAGAATATGAACCAACGGGTCCCAAGACTTCAATCGTATGACCTAACATCAAAGGAAAACTGAAAATCCGGGTTATCCCTAAACCCTAGGTTCGGCCGTCCCCTTCCCAAATGCTGAAGAGACCAAAAAATATCCATAAATGAAGAGAGGAGACGATATGTGACTTACCTTGTTGATTTGGAGGAGAAACTACAAGGGATCCGACCATAAAAATGAATATCGAAAGATCTTTGTGGAGGGGGTTGTGTGCGTCTAGAGGGGGAAATCCCTATGGGATAATGTATCATGAATGAGGGAGTATGGTGTGAGGGTTTTTAGTGTTTTAATTTTTTTTAAACATACCCATCAGCATGGTTTAACCCACATAGTTTTCCAAACCATACACAAACCGTGCGGTACCTATTGGCTCCAATCACCCCCTGCATGAGCTAGGCGCATGGTTGAAAAAACTGTGTATATCCCGAGCGTAAAGCCACTACCCCCTTAAATAGGGTGACATGGTTACCTACAGTGGGCCACACAGTTTCAACCAAACTGTGTGCCCTCTGCAGCTTCTTAAAACATGAACTTTCAGGGTCTGGCGCTCCCAAAAATCCTCGAGCCACTTGGGAAACTTCTCGGGCCTTCTCCCACGCCCAAAAACATTACTTAGGAGTGATCCAACTCTCAGAATCTCATTTCGAGGTCTGTTTTAAAACTGAACCCTCCAACAAAAAAAAAATTTAAAAAACTTTCTTATTTTAGTTTGGTTAAAAAACACGGGATTTTAAAATCTACCCACCTTAAAAACTTCTCATCCCAGGGAAGCTTTCTGGAACAAAGTAAACATCATGTGACCTACAAGGGTCATGGAGTTTCATTCAAACAGTTTCATTTCATTCCCAACGCCCAATGATCCTTAAGTATTTTCTATATATTCTACACTTTAGCCTTTACAACCCGAGCCAATGATCAAGGTTCAACTGAAATACAAAAACAGAGCTTACTTGATCCTGTTTAGATAGAGACAAGATCACATCATCATCTCGATAGACATTCAATCGATGGTTCTCCCCACCATAGGTCTTAAGTTAAAGAAGGGGTCAAACCCAAGCCACAATACCTCCACCATCAAAATTTCCTTATAAGGCACAACACCGATTTTTCTTACGATGCTCATTGAATTATTTCATAAAAAATGAATTGTAAAAACCCGGGTTTTCAGAACGGGTCAAAATCCCGACCTTGTTTGAATTTTTGACTGGTTTCTGAGGAAACTGAAGAAAATACTAAGTTTCTGGAAATTTACAAACTACACGCTGTGTACTTTAAGTACACGCCGTGTATGTTTAGGTGAGTGGCCGACCATGTGCTCTCAGAGTACATGCCGTGTGGTGACCGTGTAGTAGTTTCTTACTACACGACATGTAGTTTTGAACACGCCATGTAGACGTCCGACCGTGTGAGGCCATACATGGAGTGTAGGCCGTTGGCCGGGTGGATTCAGGGATACGCCATGTTCCCTTTGGACACGCCGTGTAATCTAACCATGTATGAGGGATATACATGGCATGTGGGTATGTCGGTAAGGAAGAGAGGAGGAACCCGATACATGCTGTGTACCCAGAGGTACACGCCGTGTACTCATGTCAGCATGTTCAGAAAGTAAGTTTGCGGAATCAGCCGTCTTTTGAACAGTTAAATGAAATATACACGGTGTGTAGTCCTAAAGTACACACCGTGTACTTTATTTTTTTTTCTTAAATCGGGCAGTAGCCTTGTTTTGAGGCAGAACACACCATCCTCCGCCCAGATACGCGAACCAGGCCGGCCGAACCCCATTTCTCCTCCTGATCATCCGTCCGAGACCTGTTTCGATCGATGATTAGTGCGTTGGAGCCCCCTCGGTAAGGCCTCGATTCCTCTTTGGCCATTTTGTTTGATTTTTGTTCTAGAGAAAGTTATAGCCCTTTGAGTGGTTTTGAATCTTTTGTAGATTTACCGAATTTTAGACTGAATTGGCGGGTGTTACTGGAGGAGTAGCATTGTGCGAGTCTCAGTTAGGTGGTGCATACCTCATTTTGTGTTTTCACGGTTGTTTGGGTGACGCTGCTTCGACGCGTTTTCAGGTATTTTGGAGCGGGACCCGTTTTATCTGCCTTTTCATACTGTATTGTTTATGGGACCTCTGAGATGCTTTTGGGTATACCCGGTTACCAGTTTGCGTGAGCAGGGCCGGGTGAAGGGCCGTTGGTCGTCGGGGCATTTTGGCCGGGGAACGCCAAAATTGTTTTAACTGATATATGATTGTTATAAACTATTTAGTTTATTTTGTTAAAGCCTGTTATAAATTTTTAGAGGCATTTAAGACCTCTATGCTGGTATGGGACAACACCTGGTATAGTGCAATTCGACTGTTTAGTTGGTTTTTCCTGGTTATGTTTTCTGTTTAACTATGTTATATATGCGATTGTTGAATTGAATCTGCTGGACCCTTTGGGGTTGTGTTGGGCTTGGCCCGGTTATGCTTGAGTGATTCTGATCACAGGTTGGGGCTTTGCCCGGGATACTTTGGGTGGTTTTGACCACGGGATTGGGCGTCATGGACGTCGGATTGAGGCAGTACGACTGTCTGGTTGGGCATGGCCCAGGTTACTAGGGTGGTGATGCCATCAGACTTGAGCGACATGGTCGTAGGGACACGAGGTGTCAGATGTGTTGGTGGCTTAGGACTATTTTGGGTGACTACCGCTCACCGGGACTTTGAGTAGTGTGCACACAGAGATACTCCGTGATGAGGTGGTTTTGACCACTCGTGTGGGTAGAGGCCCCCGTAGTTGTGGTTAGGTATTTTGGTTGGGGGTGCTTGCCGTAGAAAGAAACGGGGGGGGGGGGGGGTGAGGAGCCTTTAGGGAATGGGCATGCCTTCGGGACATCGGTACTTGAGACACGAGGTGTCAGGAGGCACATGGTGCCGAGTTACTATTTTTGGGCGTGCCTTCGGGACATCGGTACTTGAGACACGAGGTGTCAGGAGGCACATGGTGCTAGGTTACTATTTTTGGGCGTGCCTTCGGGACGTCGGTACTTGAGACACGAGGTGTCAAGTGGAACATGGTGTCGGGTTACATGATAGAGATTCCGGCATTGGTCGAAGCAGGTGACACTCCATGGTGGCTGTTGAGCACTAGTGAAGTTTGTATTTATTTTTCAATTGTACTGATTACTAATTTCCTGGTAAATGCATGAATGCTTAAACATATATATTTGGTACGCACCATTGGGTGGTATCCTACTGAGATTTGTCTCACACCCTGCACGGGCCCCTCGGGACGCGTGCAGACTTTATGGATTTGCGTGCAGGAAAGAGGCCAGCTTCAGGAGCTGGGTTACGTTAGTTGTTGCATGGAGATGGTATGGACCTTGAGGTCATACCTAGCTGGGGTTTACTCTGTTTTGTTTACTTTTCTGTATTGGCATGCTTATTGTAGCTACTGTTGGTTATCCATTGGCACCCTGTTTTTATTCAGTTGTGTATGACCTATTTTGGATGCATGTTTTACTGTTCAGTAGTAGTTACATGTTATCAGCATGCTGTTGTGTTTATTTCCGCTACTGTTGTTATATTTACTGCTTCCACTATTATCTATTTTGATTATGCTTCCACTCTGCAGGTCTGGTTCGAGTCTGCTGAGTCTTTCTTTCCGCTGCATATTTAGTATTATTCTCGAACCAGTACCCATATTATGATCCTATGAGAGGGTATAGCCTCCCCAATATACCTAACAGACCCTCGCTGCTAGTCGTAAGCCTTTGACGTTCGGGGAGGTGTGCCTAAGGTAGTAACACCCGACCCGTTCGGCACTGTTCAGGTGGGTGGCCGGGTCCGGGACGTTACAAAGTGGTATCAGAGGAGTTCTTGATAGGGATTTAGTAGCAGTGTTTTTCTGGATACTAATGAGTTTGAGGCTTCTCATTTATTTCTGCTGATTTTACTATTTAGGATATGGTAGATTGGAGATAGTTTGTTATAGGGACTGGGTTTCTAGCTTGTGCTTGGGTGCCTGCAGCCCCAGGTACGAGGGAAGGACCAAGTTTCCATGGTTCGGAACTGCTGTTTGCTTCTGATCAGATTACAGTTTATATGATTTCCACCTCGGTGGATCACTTGATGTGTGATGTTCGTGATTGTGATATGTGACCCTTGACCCGGTATGGTAAGGGAGAATTGGACCTTGGCCCGGTATGGCAAGGCTGGTTTCTTGGTTTTTGATAGGCATATTTTAGGGTATTTCAATTTCATAATTGCACGTATGCTTTGTGAAGTGATAATGCCATGTGAATGAAATATCAAATTCCATGCTTTATATGCTTTAAAATATGAATTTGTGAAATTTCTGATAGAACTGCTAGTTGTGCAAATGAGTATTCCATTCTTTATATTTTGTAGAATTGCATGTGGCAGGATATTTGGGTCTGGCTCTTATGAGAGCAGAAAGGTACTATGACTGAGGCAATGTAACTGTCAGGATTGGGCAACTCGGTCGTCAGTTTGAGGCAACGCGAGTTGTCGGGACGGGCATGGCCCAAGGTACTTTTGATGCTTGGCTCTGTTGAGGGAGGGTAAGGAGGCCATGAGGCCGGGATGCCGTGGGGCATGGGTTGTGGTGAGGGGTCAGTGGCCGGTGAATGGAGTAGCATCGGAAGGTCAGGTGTCAGGAAGCCGTGTTTCAGGCCAGGTACACGCCATGGAACTGCCAGAGGCTGAGCAGGCTGGTGAGCCGACGACGGTTAGAGGTACACCGCGGTGTGGCTGTGATCTCCATGTTTTGTTTTTGGCATGACCTGTAGAGGCATGTCTGTTTTGAGTGCACGTGGTGCACATGATCTATGTGGACTGACTAGATGCTAGTCAGTGGGATTGGAACCATCTCGGGTGCGTGATATATATATAAATATGTATGAGGTTCCGTGGGCATCGAGGCATCGTGGATGTGGGTTACTTGAGGTGATAGGCACCAGGACCTCGTGGAGGCGGACACCGATGCGGTGCGGGTTACTTTGGGTGTCAGAAGCGACACAGGAGCACCAATGCGGTGCAGGGGTGACGATGCATCACGAGAGGATTTTTCTTCCATAAAACAGGTTAGTAAACCCTATTTTCTTAATGTTTTGTCGGGTTGAGACCGGGTAAGGAAATTCCTAAGGTGGGGAGCCCCCTTGAGGAATTTATCCGGAACCTTTGAGACCAGGGTAGTTCGGGTTGTTTAACTGGGATGAGCGTGTTCGGTGCCATCTCCTGGTTTTGTTTGGTAGCTTGGGGACAAGCTACATTAAGGTGGGGAGTTTGTAAGAACACGTGTTTTCAGAACGGGTCAAAATCTCGACCCTGTTTGAATTTTTGACTGGTTTCTGAGGAAACTGGAGAAAATACTGAGTTTCTAGAAATTTCCAGACTACACGCCATGTATGTTTAGGCGAGTGGCCGACCATGTAATCGCCGAGTACATGCCGTGTGGTGACCGTGTAGTAGTTTCTTACTACACGACGTGTAGTTTTGAACACGCCTTGTAGACGTCCGACCGTGTGAGGCCATACATGGCGTGTAGGCCATTGGCCTGGTGGATTCAGGGACACACCGTGTTCCCTTTGGACATGCCGTGTAATCTAGCCGTGTATGAGGGATATACATGGCGTGTGGGTATGTCGGTGAGGAAGAGAGGAGGAACCCGGTACACATCGTGTACCCAGAGGTACACGCCGTGTACTCATGTCAGCAGGTTCAGAAAGTAAGTCGGCAAAATCAGCCGTCTTTTGAACAGTTAAATGAAATATACACGGTGTGTAGTCCTAAAGTACATGCCGTGTACTTTTTTTTTCCACTTAAATCGGGCAGTAGCCTTGTTTTGAGGCAGAACACACCATCCTCCACCCGGATATGTGAACCCGGCCGACTGAACCCCATTTCTCCTCCCAGTCATCTGTCCGAGACCCATTTCGATCGCTGATTAGTGCGTTGGAACCCCCTTGGTAAGGCCTTGATTCCTCTTTGTCCATTTTGTTTGATTTTCGTTCTAGAGCGAGTTATATCCCTTTGAGCGGTTTTGAATCTTTTGTAGATTTACTGCATTTTAGACTGAATTGGCGGGTGTTACCGGAGGAGTATCACCATGCGAGTCTTAGGTAGGTGGTGCATACCTCATTTTGTGTTTTCGCGGTTGTTTGGGTGACGCAGCCTCAGTGCGTTTTCGGGTATTTTGGAGCAGGACCCGTTTTATCTGCTTTTTCATACTGTATTGTTTATAGGACCTCTGGGATACTTTTGGGTATGCCTGGTTACCAGTTTGCGTGAGCAGGGCCGGGTGAGGGGACGTTGCTCGTCAGGGAATTTTGGCTGGGGAACACCAAAATGGTTTTAACTGATATATGATTGTTATAAACTGTTTAGTTTATTTTGTTAAAGCCTGTTATAAATTGTTAGAGGCATTTAAGACCTCTGTGCTGGTATGGAACAACACCTGGTATAGTGCAATTCGACTGTTTAGTTGGTTTTGCCTGGTTATGTTTTCTGTTTAACTATGTTATATATGAGATTGTTGAATTGCATCTGCTGGACCCTTTGGGGTTGTGTTGGGCTTGGCCCGGTTACGCTAGAGTGATGCTGATCACAGGTTGGGGCTTTTCCCGGGATACTTTGGGTGGTTTTGACCACGGGATTGTGCATCATGGACGTCGGCTTGAGGCAATATGACTGTCTGGTTGGGCATGGCCCAGGTTACTAGGGTGGCGATGCCATCAGACTTGAGCGACATGGTCGCAGGGACACGAGGTGTCAGATGTGTTGGTGGATTAGGACTATTTTGGGTGATTACCACTCACCGGGACTTTGAGTAGTGTGCACACAGAGATACTCCGTGATGAGGTGGTTTTGACCACTCGTGTGGGTAGAGGCCCCTGTAGTTGTGGTTAGGTATTTTGGTTGGGGGTGCTTGCCGTTGAAAGCCACAGGGGAGGTGACGAGCCTTCAGGGAATGGGCGTGCCTTCGGGATGTCGGTACTTGAGACACGAGGTGTCAGGAGGCACATGGTGCTGGGTTACCATTTTTGGGCGTGCCTTCGGGACGTCGGTACTTGAGACACGAGGTTTCAGGAGGCACATGGTGCCGGGTTACTATTTTTGGGCGTGCCTTCAGGACGTCGGTACTTGAGACATGAGGTGTCAGGAGACACATGGTGCTGGGTTACTATTTTTGGGCGTGCCTTCGGGACGTCGGTACTTGAGACACGAGGTGTCAGGTGGCACGTGGTGCCGGGTTACATGACAGAGATTCCAGTGTTGGCCGAAGCAGGTGACACTCCATGGTGACTGTTGAGCACCAATGGAGTTTGTATTTATTTTTGCATTGTAATGATTACTTCTTTCCTGGTAAATGCATGACTGCTTAAACACATATATTTGGTACGCACCATTGGGTGCTATCCTACTGAGATTTGTCTCACACCCTACACGGGCCCCTCGGGACGCGTACAGACTTTATGGATTTGTGTGCAGGAAAGCGGCCGACTTTAGGAGCTGGGTTACGTTAGTTGTTACATGGAGATGGTATGGACCTTGAAGTCATACCTAGCTGGGGTTTACTTTGTTCTATTTAATTTTCTGTATTGGCATTCTTATTGTAGCTACTATTGGTTAGCCATTGGCGCCCTGTTTTTATTCAGTTGTGTATGACCTGCTTTGGATGCATGTTTTACTATTCAGTAGTAGTTACATGTTATCAACATGATGTTGTGTTTATTTCCGCTGTTGTTGTTATATTTACTACTTCCGTTGTTATCTATTTTGATTATGCTTCCGCTCTGCGGGTCTGGTTTGAGTCTGCTGAGTCTTTCTTTCCGTTGCATATTTAGTATTATTCTTGGACCAGTACCCATATTATGATCCTCCGAGAGGGTATAGCCTCCCCACTATACCTAACAGACCCTCGCTGCTAGTCGGCAGCCTTTGGCGTTCGGGGAGGTGCGCCTAAGGTAGTAACACCCGACCCGTTCGGCACTGTTCGAGTGGCTGGCCGGGTCCGGGACGTTACAGAATGGTCGAATCCTGATCGACCTAATAGAAATTGGTCATGAAAGATTTCTCAGAAGACACTACCTAACTTGAAACTACACTTTCCTTCACCTGGAAACGTGCTTTAAAACAACTCCTTACAACCGTAAACATTGAACTAAATGAAGAGAGAATGAGTCAAGCCACTTGACCGACATATCTCTAAGATTTACAGCTTAGGCGGCCCACACAAAACGAAAGGAACTAACGGGGTTAATGAATCTAACCAAGGTATTCCTACGTGGGAGCCCAAGATTCACTCAGGACTTACCAAGCCTCGATAAGAACCATGCTTTAGCATGTAACGCTAAAAAAGATCACCCGATAAGCTCAACGGCTTTTAAAGATTTAGAATAGCGTAAGACCGACACTCTCTTAGTGCATCAAGGATGACATCAAGATAGGGGACATACTCATATATTAATAAGAGTACACTAAGAGTATTTAAGATGGGGTTTCTAGTCAAACACACCCAGAAACTAGAAGGTAAAACAGTCGAACCACAACTGCTCGACTTCAAGGAAGAAGCTCGACTTCACCTACCTACAAACTATTGCTACCCGAACACATGACTTTACCACCCTAAGTCATTATGTTCTTTTTCAAACTTTACCACCGATGATCATCCCAAGACAATGGTGTTTACCTGAGATTTCACACATAGAGAATGATATCAAATTCATGCTATCAAGCAAGTACCGATATAAAAAAACACCAGCAATCCTCAAAGTCATTCAAGTGAGACCAAACACTTACCAATGGTCCTATTAGGTGTTCCTTTTACTTGGAAGGGAATGTTTAATAGACTCAACATGAAACTACCCACCTTAGGAGTGTCCTAGCTGAAAGGGGAAGAAAACTAGCTTCTCATATGCACGCTAGCTCACAATAACTTAAAATAACATGTGATGATCTCTGAGCCACAATCACAACATAAAAACTTGCAATTAAGGTCAAAGAAATGAGATCGACATGTCAAAACACCCGAGTCTTCTGAAATCCATCCCAAGCATTGGGGTGAAACTGATTCTCTAATGCTCATGTCACTCTACTTGGAGATGACCTAAGACCATACTCAATGGCATATTTAGTTTATTTCAGAGTTGTATTGCCTCATACTACCATTTTCCTAGACTAAGCCATACCAAGTCATTCATTACTTGAGAAGAATAAAGGGTCAAATGACCTATGAAGTAGCTAACCATGCCCGATGCATGTTTAACATGCTCAAAAAGATAACTACCTGATGCTCAATCCTATAACAAGGTCAAGAAAAACATTACGAACAAGGGTGTCACTTTAAAACTGAAAGTCCTACTAGGGACAACAGAAACCAAATGACACCAAAAGTAAGGAAAGCTCACGATTTAAGCAAGGCACAAAATCTCTAAGGGTGCCACCTACCACAGTCTATCCCCCTTAAGAAGAAAAAACGTTGACCCTAACACAAGGTCTGCTAATGGAAACCACTAGGCTTAAAATCCAATCATACAAGTAATTTCTAAAAGAAAGAACACCTATGAAAAATTCTCATGCTTCCGTTCCAGGGAAAATAAAATGAGAAACTCAACCTGCACTTACACGAAGGTCTTACGCAGAGGAAACCACTCCAAGTTCCATTTCCAATACCTTTATATTTAATCCCATTTAATATTTAAGCATCAAAGATTTAATCAAAACATCAAGTACCCCTTTTCCAAACATACACAAGGTACAATATTTTTTAACCGTCCAAACATGAAAGTTTTATGAAACCCCCTTTTTAACCATTAAAAATTTATCAACATCCATCATAAGTTAGAAAATTTATCAAAATAAATTCCTTTAAGAATATAAGGTGACCTATGAGGGTCCCATTTTAACCAACCTCGGTTCTCTAGAAAGAAACCCAATAGCGATCACACAAATTGTTAATGTTCAAACACCCAACTGGTCATCTCAAAAAACATTCCCCAACTAACCTACTTGGGTCCAGTTTCATTTTTTTTAAAATCCAACCATTTGATTTCAGATCAAATTTAATCCTCTTTCACATTTATAAGCATTTCACAAAGCATAATGCCATTACATTTAATATCGGTTTTCATTTCCTAATTCATGAAGCACCCATACACTCCATGGATTGTAAATTAGATCCCATTAATCGATACCAATGTCAATTCATAATTTAACATGATCTAAAGAACGATCCAAATTATATGGGTGGCCATCTACCAATCTGCAAAGCGCCCATACACTTTACAGTTTGGCATTTGGATCCATTAAGTTAAAACCAACTTACTTTAGTAATTTAATTTAGAAGCCTTTTTATTATGATTCAATTACATGGTTTACCTTTTCCCAGCTATAAGGTGCCCATACACCTTACAACTGAAAACTGGCTCCTGTTGTAACCGAAACCAATAACTTAGCCCATTAAATATATCAAAATAATATATAAATTCACTATAAGTATCTAACACTAATAAACATGATGAAATCATAGAATTATGATATAAAAATAAGTAAGCACAAAAGGAATGATAATGTATTACCTAACCATGCATAAATATTAGCATGGCATATCAATAAGGCATGAAATCATACTTAGTACGTAACCTACTAATTTAACTACATGGGATGGCACATATGCATGACATGTGAATTTCTAAGTGCCTAATATAATGCATGTATCTTTCATACTTACCATTATAGGCCAAGGGTAATATTTATAATTCTATAAATCATAAGCAGTATAATGTACACCAATCACTCTAAGTGAAATCATATCAAATGCAACAGTGAACAAGATAAGAAACAATCCCAACCTTGGCCACTTGGTCATTTCCCATACGTGGGGTGATTAGTCCCAAGTATGACTATTAACCAAGCACTGACACATTCCTATTATCCTGTCTACCAATACTAAACAGTAAGATGAAGGAAATGAATCATCCTATAATACCACTTTATAACCTCCTGACCTGGATCACCATTAAGAAGGGGGACAAACTGGTCACCACATGACCTCAAGCGCACCTCCCCATACAGAAGAAGCTGCCGAATAGCAATGAGGGTCTTAGGAAGTGATAGTGGGGAGACTATACCCTCTTATCAGAGTTGTGCAACGGTATAACAGAGTAAAAAACAATCAATACCAGAAGTAATAAATATCAATGGTAAATTAGAAGAAGAAGAATATATTCAATTTAATAAAAGTGGACAATGCCAGTTTATACAATAGATGAATTCAGAAAATTTTATTAATAAATATATGAAAATAGTAAATACTACAACATGCTTTTCAATAAAGTACAAAAAGAAAAGACATCAAATCCCCATAGGCGATATCCTTGAGCATCCTGAGCTCTGGCTCAGACCTTTAATCCTAACTCCAGGTACAATAAATACAACAAAAAAGTATGGTCCACATTCCTATGAACAAGAAAGGTCTACTCGGGTACCCCAGTGCAATGGCATCCCGAGTAGGGTGTGAGATATAAATCTCAGTAGGCCAACACCACCAATGTCTAGCACAATCCCAAAAGTGTGGTATAAATTAAACAGTGTATAGGCATGCATAAATTTAGTAAGCAGTATAATGTAACTAATTACCCAAGTAAGTGATTTATCCCTCGACTCATGTCTGAACATGTAACCAGTTCATTTTTTAAGTAACTACCATTTTATGTTAATAGGTCATGTGAGGCATAGTCAGCACCGACATCACATCATGATAATATAAATAGTGAAGGTTCCAAGGTGTAATAAAGAAACCTATAATGATATTTGATAAAGAAGTTCCAAGGTAATAACCAAGTCAATGTTAACCTTAAGGGTCGACAAATTAGTAATAACCGTAGCCTGACATGGGGGTAAGAGTGTAATCCAAGGAGCATAGTCCAAGACACTCCACAATGATTTTCCTACTGATTCCAAGGAGTTTATCCAAGGTAAAACGAGTCTAATCAATGACTAGGCCCAATGAGCTTTAACCATGACACCTACTTGTCAATTCTGGATCCAAGGAGTATAGCCAAGGAATCTTATTTGTTAATGTTGGATCCAAGGAGTGTATCCATGGAATCCTGTTTGTTAATGCTGGATCCAAAGCATCCTATAGTACTACATGAGGGATCCTGCGGTGTCATACTAGGAATCCAAGGATATAAAAGGATTGGGTTCTAGGTGGGTCTCAACCTAAGAAAGCCATGTCCTTGAATTTGGAATGGGGTCCTCGAGTGCTCAAGACATTCTCTGATCAGAATCCAAGACAAGATCGAGTCATGCCATTCCTATTTAATAATGGAGTCATGTAATATACTATTTTGGTTCAATACTTTCCTTCCATTAGTGTGGAAATGTAAAGTAGCATTGCAACCATTTATTTATTGGTTCAATCCTTGCCTTCCATTAGTGTGGAAATTCCAAGAAGTATTGAAACCATTTATCAATTCATAATTAATTATTAAGTCCATTTGGTCCAAACCTTGCCTTTCATTAGCGTGACAAGGCGAAGCAACATTCAACTATTTATTCAATCCATTTAAGGCATTTAAAAAAATCATGGTTCATTCTTCTAACTTCCATTAACATGGTAAGAGGTTTTACAGATAGGCAACCTATTATTCAATTAAAATTTAATATGTCTAAGTCATATACTATTATGCTTACCAATTAGCATTACACATTTAATAATCATATTGAAACACTTACCTTATGTGGGTCAAGTGGTGAGCACACATGGTACGTGACATTATGCAATTCACAATTCTAAAGCAATCCATTTAATGTAGGAAAGCTTTCGCTTAGAAAGGTTAAGCCAAGGCACATGAAAACAATGGCCTGAATGTGTCAAAACACTAAACAAAAATTATAGAAAACATCAAACATGGATAAATCCAATTTGAAACTGGTCCAAGCACTTAGGCAGTGCCTTGGACCTTTAATTATTTTAAAAGATAAATCTACTTTTCTAATTCCATTAGGGCCATGTCCTAAACATGACATATTTCAATGCAACATCAAGGCAATAAGAAAACCAATACAACAAGCCAAGAAAGCATAAAATCCTAATAACTACTTTTATCTTGAAGACAACACACCTCGATTGATGGGTTTTATAACGAAAACATGATATTTTTTTATTGAAAAATCATTTAATACATTTAACATTCAAATCATGAACATGTTAAATTCTCATTTAATAGATATTTAATCCAAATACTTCACTGCATGAATTAAAGTATAATAATAGTGTAGTAAAAAAATAATTTTTGCATTTATAAAATTTGATGGCTTAGAAAGGGACCCTACCTTGGGGTGGAACCAGTTTAATACACAACACTTTGGCATAAGAGGTGAAAACCAAACACAACCGGTCTGCAATTGCACACACACAACTTTATATATATATACGCATATATATATATATACACACATGTGCACACTCAACATTGATCAAAACCCACTGCAACACAACTTAGAATCACAAAAATGCAGTGACAAGACTCAACTCATCTTAATTAAAATACCAGGTACCTATAACTATAAAATCCCTAATTAAAAATCGAGAAACAACAAGAACAAGTTGAAAAACTTAACCCAAAATGATGTTAGTGAACTGAAACCAAGTCGAACTGCCTTTCCTTTGGCGGCAGTTGACGGAATACAAACCAACAGGTCCTGAGACTTCAATCACATGACCTAACATAAAAGGAAAACTGAAAATCCAGGTTATCCCTAAACCCTAGGTTCGGTCGGCCCCTTCCCAAATACTGGAGAGACCCAAAAATGGCCATAAACGAAGAGAGGAGAAGGCAAAAGACTTACCTTGTTGATCCAAAGAAGAAACTATAAGGGATCCAGCCAGAAAGATGAAGATCGAAGGAGCTCCATAGAGGGGGTCATGTGCGTCGAGTGGGGGAAAGCCCTACGGGCTAGTGTGTCATGAATGAGGGAGAGGGGTGTGAGGGTTTTGAGTGTTTTAATTTTATTTTAATTTTATTTTCATTTAATTTAATTTTTTAAACATACCCATTAGCACGGTTCTACCTGCACGGTTTTCCAAACTGTGCGCAAACCATGAGGTGCCTACTGCCTCCAATTGCACCCGGCATGGGATAGGTGCACAATTGAGAAAGCTGTGCATATCCTGTGCATAAATCCATTGATCCCCTTAAAATAGTGTCGCACGGTTACCTGTAGTGGGCTGCACAGTTTCATCCAAACTGTGCGCCCTCTACAGCTTCTTTAAACATGACCTTTCCAGGTACGGTGCTCCCAAAACTCCTCGAGCCACTCGAGAAACTTCTTGGGCCTTCACGCACGCCCAAAAAACATCACTTAGGAGTGATCCAACTCTCATAATCTCATTCCGAGGTTCGGTTTTAAAACTGACCCCTCTAGAAAATGAAAAAGTTCAAAAACCATTGTATTTTAGTCTGATTAAAAAACACAGGATTCTACACCATTTTACTTAAATTGATACTTATGATTTTAAATTTGAAAATCATTTTATAAAATAAAATTTATAAAGGTGTGAAAAAATAATTTTAAAATAAACGTACTTAATTGCGTACAAAGACTTTTTAAAAAAAATAATGTTTTTAAGCTTTAAATTTTTATATAAGATAAAATTATATTGGATATTGATTTTAATGACATAAATTGATTTATTATAAAAAAATAAAGTATATGAGGTTTTAAAGGTAATAAAAAACCAAATATCCCTTGAAAATTCTTGATTTAAAGAAAGGATCAAAAGTAGTTTTTTATTAAAGCAACATTTTAATTAGTTCTAAAAATGTAAGACATAGGATTAATAAGTTCAAGGAATAATTTAAAATGAATATTTTTATTTCTTAAATTCATATTTGATTACTTAAAAGGTTTTTTAAACTTCTAGTTCATTCTTATACAATGATAAAGTCATACACATTTAAGTTTTGTGAAAATCGTATTTTTAGACTAAAAACCGATTTTTTTTTGAAAAAGTTCAAAAATTCATACTAAGTTAATTTTGATATGAGGAATTAGAAAATTAAGTTAATTTTATTAATTTAAATTTTCAAAATTTATAAATTCAATTTTTTAATAATATTATAAAATATAATGAAAAATTGTTTTTATTGGAAAATGAAGTTTTTAAATATTAATCGTTATTATTCTTATTTCATATCATTTAATAACTATATTAATGTTAACCAATTTTTAATTTAAAACAAAATTTTTCATTAACTATATTTTTCTTCAAATACAATGCGTATCACATAAAATATAATTTTTTAGAAAAATACTTTTCTAAACGATAAATGATCTCATTAGTCATTTTAGGGAAACTAATTAAATTTGACTGGAAATTCCATTTCTTTAATTTTCAAAAATCCACTTTGGGGATGAGTGGTAACCATAGTGGGATCCAAAATTACACAGTGGGATCCAAAATTACAAAATAGAGATGAAATTTGAAATTCAAATTGCTAACATCAAATCCGAGACCTCAATCCAGAGGACACTCATGTCAGTTGAGGTCACGTCACCTGTATTCACCATCATAGCATCGATACACCACTGTCATTGGCCAACCATCAGTAATTGTGCCAATTATAGGAGAAATAAAAATGTAAAAGGAACCTTCAACTTCCAACATCACCATTGATGAAAAAATCATAAATGTTCATGCCAACATCGGAGAACACCATCGTGCCGTCATAAAACATCAAACTAGAACCATATAAAATTTACCGATAAACACAAAAAAATACGTAAAAACCAAAAGAAACATCTTCAATGATGTTTTCATTCCACCGTTGAAAATAACCATCGATGAAGAGGAAGAAGCCCCTAATATCTTTAATGGATAAAAATGAATCCATCCACACAAGGAACACTGTTGGCCACCAAATCCCACATCCCAAAACCAATTAGATGCCACCACTCCAGATCTGACTAGGAGAGGAGTAGAGGCACTTGGGTTCAGAGAAGGGATTTGAGCAGTCGAGACAATATATTCTAGGAATTACAAACCAAACCAAGAACCAAGAAACACTTAACCTAGGATTCATCATACATAGAAAACATTATACGAGGACCACCACATCTTGGAGTGAAGAAAACATTGGACGACCCTCTTGGAACACCATCGACCGGTCGAACGCACATCCCAAATCCTCTATAAAACCACTACCACTGACTGAATGGGAAAGCGATGAGGGAACTGGAAGCCAGAGTGGTATTTGAATCGGATAAGGCCTTGATAGAGACACACATCCACGACTGGCTACCAACCCCAGGTACCGAAGTCACTTCCATGTGAAAACCACACTATAAATAGCATTAGAGGAACTATACCACTAGGAATAGAGATATAACAGGGGGAAAATGAGAAGAAACATAGAAATGAAGAAAAAAGGTGGGGAGACGAAGGGAGGAGGGAGGAGGGGGGGGGGGGAGATGAAGCCAGAGCAGCGTACCAGTCTCTACCTACCGAGGAACCACCGCAAAAACCATAGTGGAGAGCACTGAGGAAGAGAATCCAATCAGAGGCCCTGATCCTCACCAAAACTAATTAAATTTCATTCATATTAAAAGTAGTCTTTATTTTATTTATACATATATTTCATAAATCGGTTACACATTCAATCCTACTAATTGAACAACTAAGTTTTAATGGCCTTACTTAAATATTTATAAATATTTATGTTTTATGGTGTTGTGTGTGTAGAAATATATCAAACACATTGAATTATTAAAATGAAGTCATATATTATAATTTTGTGGTGTTACATACCCCCCAAAATAAATTGTGTCATCGTAACTTGAATTATAAGATCATAGTAATTTATACAGGGAACTCATAACTTACCATGAACTGCTAGATGATTATAAGTTTATTTAGGATGTGGAATGAGATTTATCTATATGAAAAAATCATTATAAGTGCTTTATAAAGAGATCTACCCCATTTTTAATTTCATATAGACTTCTACCAAGGGATGTAGATCTATATCCCTAATTAATAACTTCCCAAAAATCCTAAAAATGATTATATGATAATCATACCACTAGAGATTTTTATTTATAACTCAACATCTAGTAGTTGGTGAAAACTTACATGACATAGGAGACTAGAAAATCTAGAGTGAAAACTTACTATCTGATTCATTAGTAGTAGTTGCATAATCTTTTCCTTGTTTTCTTGGCTATTGGTGACTATCTCCCTAATTGGTCCTTAGATTGGGAAATTAAGTCGCATAATGCTTGACTCTCTTACAATTGAAGCAATATTTTTTTATCTCCTCTCTTTCACTTAGACTTGTGAGTCTGATGATCTTCATCTCCACACTTATATAATTTACCAGTCTCTTTATGGAAATTACCTCCATGTTTATTCCCACATTTTTCCCATATATAAAATTGAATCTTTTTTCCTTCACTATCTTTGTTTCTTGATATTTTATGAGACTTTATCTCTCTCTTCCTTGGTGTGTTTAGGACTTCAATTATGTTCACATTGCTAATAATATTTCTTGATAACCAGTTTGACATAATCATATGGTTTATAACTTCATCTCATATTCCAATGGGTTATTCTTTGAGGCAATATTTGCATTGTCCCTCACAATCATGGTTCCTTCAAGTTCCAGCCATTACTAAAACCAAGAGTTAACATGAGTGATGATCATTATAAGTAAATTATCATAAATAACCACAAGAAAATTTAACCTCAAGATGCATCACTTTATAACACTATAAAGTTAGATTATAGTTCTTACAACTCAACTTGTATCAGACCCGGTTCAACCTATATCACTCATAGTTTAACATAAATAATTCTTGGTTCAACCTAGGTCACTTTCAATTGGGTTCTCTCATACTTATTAACATAATACTTAAAATAGAGATCCCAAATTACCATGATCTTTCTTAAAATATTCTAAACCCAATAATCATTGAAATCTATGCTCTCAAAATCCAAATTATCCTTCCTTATAAAATATTAGTCATTCCTACAATAATATACCTAAGTATGTATATACCCTAATTATATACTCTCAATAATATACCTTTATGATAAATTATTTTAATCTATAAGACATTAGACCACAAGGAGATTATATACTCCTCCAAAAATTAACTCTATATTTAAACCTCAGATGGTATTAACCACTAGTTCATAATATCACACACTAGTCACTATATATCATAATCCAAAAAATGAGATGAAATTATCCAAAAATATCATGAATCAATTATCAATCCCAAGGTTACCAATTACTATCTTATTTCTTCAAAATCAAACTACCCTTTATTATCTCATCATCATGCATATATTAAACATAAGATTTATCCATACCTTAATCATGTTTTCTCCAATAGTTATCCTAAAAAATATAACCTTAACCTAAAATCACTTTTCAAGGTTATTAATACCATTTAATATATGTTTCCATAACTTTAAATTAAAACCATTGAAGAACAATCCTAAGATATTTCACATAATCCTAATAAATTTTAGAATATACTAGAATATCATTGATAAATATCACTCACCAATGAGAATAACTAAGAGTTTCAATATTATTAAAATATCAATCTCACTACCTTAGGTAAGACTAGTAATGTCACATTTTCCATTATAATAATAATATAATAAGGTTCCCAATCATTTAAGTATGTTCCCTTATTCAATTATAATACATAGTGGTTTCTAGGAACATACCTTTCTCAAATTCATTTTCATGATCCTATTTCAACCAAATACTAAAACCAAAAAGGTTATTATAATATCCAAAATATTTATATGAAAACATCAATCCAAATAGTTTTTCCCTTATGACACCTTTTTTTAACATATAATACTTTTAAATCAACCTACGATTCTCTTTATTCAATCCTTGGTTATCCATGGTCATTTTTCTATTTGGTTTTCTAAAAAAATTAGTTAACATAATTATTAAATCCTTCATAATGGTTCCTAATGATAATGTGATTAACCAAAGCATATCCCCTAGGAGTGTCTTTCTAGGTGTGTAGTCTTAAGCCCACTCATTGTGTATAAGAGTGATTATTGAGTCAATGTTCAACCAACCATTTTCAGGATGATTGGCCCAAGGTGAATCTGTGCCACAACCACATCCACTTACCAGTATCTATATTGGGAAGTTTTGCTAAATAAAACCACATAATCTCTACTTTACCAAAACATCAAGATGTTATCCAATACTTAGATTTATTATTAGAGTTTTTACTGATGTTTTCTTATCATAATCCCTAAATAAAATGTACATTATTTCCTTAACATTAAATCATATATTTATCCAAAAGGGTTATATATTATGATTAATATCAACTTATAAACCCTTAAATTATCCTCAAATAACATTATAACATCTAAATTTGTCTAAAACTTTCCTTTTATACCAACTATGAAGCCCTAGACCCGCACCCTTGGATCTAGTGCTATAAACACATGATTTACATACTTTATTTGATACCTTATATAAAATAT
Source organism: Viscum album (assembly GCA_963277665.1). Lineage (NCBI taxonomy): Eukaryota > Viridiplantae > Streptophyta > Magnoliopsida > Santalales > Viscaceae > Viscum > Viscum album. Next base: position 1,534,418,675 of record OY728142.1, on the reverse strand, counting down.
TGGATATTAATATCCATAATTAAAAAATAAATAATGATTATTGAATCTATTACATCTAAAGGATATTTTTAGATTTACAGTTTTAGAGAATTAAGACACATCACAACCTAATAATTCCCATATCTTTCCCAACTAATGAACATTTTCCCCATTATATAAGAGAATACTTAATTCATGATAAGTATTCAAAATATCCCAAAATTCATGCACAAATGCTATCCTTATAACCATTCCACATGTAATACTTTTATTCATAACCCGGGGAATGGAAACATAATAAAGGGGTGAGATCATATACTCAGTAAGAAAAATATATAACTGAAGCAATCATGACATAAACATGCCATAAATATTATGGTAGGAATTAGTAAAAAACATGAAACCAAAATCAACTTGAAAATGATAAAATGCTTTATCCATCATAATAAATGAAGATATGGATACCAATAATACCAACCTAATACTAACGGAATGCATAATGCCATTAATCAAAACCCTATTTTCAAGGCCTTATGGCAAGGAACTTTACTTGTCACTGAGTCCACAGTCAATACATCTTACTGAATTGTAAAGACATACAAAAAATATCCAAACCTATTTTATCTCATGAGACCTATCAATTCATTGAGGGGGTTTATAATTTATGTCCTACTCATCACTTGACTATGTCCAATGCATTCACCATAATAGTCATCAAGACCTTTCATACCATTCCCTGAGGAACCTTTTACTCAATAAAACTTTTCTATCCATATAATGATAAATACATAAATAATATAAATAATTATCCTATGTTAGTAGTCAATAATCATCAAGAATGCCACTACTTTTCCCTATGTTAATAAAAGGGATAACATGATCATAACCCATCTAGATAAAGAAGTTGGATTTTCAAACATTACAATGCCAACTTTCCAATAATCATACATATTGGAATAAAAATATACAAAATTCCAATACTTTTCCCCATGTAAATAAAAGGATAACTTTATTATAACCCATCTGGAGGAATAATGTGGATGGTTACACAATACATAGTCAACTTTCCAATAATCATCCATATTGAAATAAAAATATATGGAACACCAATACATTTCCTTATGTTAATAAAATAACATAATTTCTAGGTGAACACAATTCAGTCTGAATTATATAAAATGTGATTTTCACACCATATAGAGCAATTAATATACAACCAAGTCAATATTGGAATAACATGATCACAATCTATCCAAAGAAAGAAGGTGAATGATTTCAAGAGAACACAACTCAAGAAGGGAGGAATATTAATTAAAAGTTTTATGTGGTAGGAATGCATATCCCCAGAAAATAATGAGTGAATAACACATAATAAAATTAAAGGGCATAATGTACCAAACTTATATGAAATAAGTTTAAATAATGATAATAACTCAATGAATGAAAATTGAGTTACCAAAAATATTCACTATTGGGGAAACAACTAAATCAATAGCCACTTGAATAAGAAAACATTATTTGTCTAGTAAACCCAAATAAATACAAGGAAATAAATTATAGAACATACATGTGATAGTAAATCAATAGAATTCCATAAAAATAGAAAATATTGTATAACATGTAACATGTGAAGTGTCTAAGGATCACACAGTCACACTGAGGGGGGGGGGGGGGGTGAATCCTGTGTAACCAATTTCACTGAATTATTTTTCACCTTTTAATTCAAACCACCATCACCTATTAATATGACTGGATCATGCATGTAATGATGAAAGTAAATGAAACACAACACACAATATTTTTACAAGGTTTAGTACTAATACCAACATCCTTTACATGTTGGTTAGATCCCCCAACATGGATTATCCACTATAATATTTTTATCAATTACAATGGTTCAAGAATAAACTGGTTATACACCCCAATAATCGATCCTCCAGTTGATTCTGGTTATACCCCCAACAATCAAACTCTTCTACCTCGGTCGGTTAGACCCCCCAAACCGTTCGACTAGTTAGACCCCCATTCTTTAGAGCCTCTTCAGCAATTGGTTAGACCCTCCAGTAATCTAAATATTCTACTGTGGTTGGTTACACCCCCAAACATTTGAATGGTTAGATCCCTAGTCTCTCAAGACTCTTCAACAACTAGTTAGACCCCCTGGTCACAATCTTCTTCTTATTCTTAAATCCGATCCACAGATAGGATGATAATTTTGATCTTCTCCACGAGATTGATGGATCACACTAGATCATGTACAATTCAATTACCTTTTCACTGATGATGGACTTTATCAAATAATTATAATCACTGAATATAATCATATGCCTTAGTGCAAAACTACTTGGGCAAAAATTAATTCTTCTACTAAAGACCCGACCTCACTAAACACTAAAAACTTAGATACAAAAATTCTTCTAAAATAATGATAGTAAAACTGTCCCGGCTTCCATATCAAATATCACTTCTCACTATGCAATTTATATTGAATGTGCATTTCTTCAAACATCATGCATGTATTTAATACACTGCATGGACTTATATTTTTTATTTCTCATGAATGCATGTAAGTATTATTTAATGAATTTAAGTGTTTTTTTCATAAGGATACTTAATCACACACACTTTCCATTTTTGTTTAATCACAATTTACATAATTTGTTTTTCTTCTTGTGCACTCACCTTGCACACACTGATCACTTGCACAATCTTTGCATAAACCACATGCATGAACAACATGAACAATGCCCCTTTATTCTCACAATGTATTCATATATTCTTACACAAATTTTGTACAATATCCCTTCGTACAAGCTCAAACAATATCACACTAACTATTGAATTTATAGTTAGTGCGCGCAAGAAGTTATTCACATAATACAATGTATGTATACACTATCAGTGGTTTGTCATGTCCTTCACACAAGAGTATATGATATATACAATCTTATTCATGAAAAAATGTGATATTGTCTTTAGGATATATCAATTCCTCCACAAAATAGTGAAGAGATACTATATTTCACACGACAAGCATGTATTCAAAACATTATTCATGAAAGCTAGGGAAAACAAAATCACGCTATCCTGAGTGATTCTCGAAACCAGTTCATCACAAAGCTATTCGAGTGTACAAACCATAGGTTGAAAACTCAAGACCTTCAATTATTCTTTGCACAAAAAAGGTGCACAAATCCCTTCGTGAACCATACGTTCAAAGAATTATTTCTCTCTAAAAAAAATCACTCATATGTGAGATAAAACTTCTAAAGAAAGATCTTGGTTTTGGTATTTATAAACAGATATCAACAACTTAGAGAACATTTTTGAAACACTCAAACAAACTAACTAATTTAAACTTCCATACTTCCATGATTCTAAATATCACCATCATTGATTATAAATCTTTTTCACCTCCCTAAAGCCTAGATTTGTTATACTTAATGTTATGCAAATGTAATTGCATAATAATTTCGATCATGCTCGGATTATTAGAATAATGAAATGATGAAAAGATAATTTGGATCAAAATTAGATCAACATAGCTTGGAGATCCGATGAGAAGAATATTATTGAACCATATTGAGGTAGGAGATGAGTTCAGATGGGATCCAATGCTACCGAGAGATCACTAACAGATCAAATGTCTAAGATTTAAGATTGATTTGATCGCATGACTATATTTTGGTCAGGATGATCATACGAGCAGGATATTTCACCAAAAGGATTCAATAGTCAATATTCATTCTATACTAATTTTTTGAATACCACATCAAAATGGACTCTATTTACAATACTTTATAATACTAAATGCGAAAACCCCACTTCAGAATTATCCTATCCCTCCTTTGATACCATCCCGTATCGGTTCTATGGGCTCACTTCTATGCCCACCTATATCGCCATGCCACCTCGCATGGTGGTTGCTCCGTCTATGCATGCGCCCCTATGGTGTGAACCTCTATCCATCATCCCAACTTTCTTGGCCCGAGATAGATCTCCTTGTCCATGGTTAACCCTTTGGGGTCCCACATAGATAGGGGTCGAGTTGGCTAGGGTCATCTCATTTATTGGCTAATTTTTTAAGTACCAATTTGTATACTTTGAAAAATATAAATCCTTCTTAAAAATTAATTCCTAACCGACTTACCAAATCCCATTCTCAATTTTGCACCATAAACAACATGAAAATACTTCTCATGAAAAATAAACAATTTTTTACATGGAATCTTCTTATTACTCTTTAAATCAATTTAGTAAATAATTTTAATTCATACTTGCACAAGTATTAGGAACTAAAGAGAAGATCTGTAATCATCATAATTAATAACTCATTGAATTTTCATCTTTTTAAGTAATTGAAATTTTTTTTAACCTTAACATACCACTTGTCTTCTTTAATCCCCCCTTTGGATTTGTTTTCAATACCCACTTCATTTTTAAAAGTTAATGATATATTATCCCCCTTATTGGTAATAAATCCAAAGTTATATGCATGGGAAGGAATTCTCATTCCAAAATTCAAATTCTATGAATATCCTCTTCTCTTATGACTCATATTGTTTGATTTATTTTTGAGAAGGATGGAATAATTAATAATTTAAAAAAGAGATAAAATCAATCAAATCTAAGTCCAAGTGAGTAATTTTCTATGTAGAAAACAAGAGTGATCGATTTTAACATCAATTCTGTCTATAAACTTCAAGAATATGATACCAATCACTGAAAGATGGTGGAAGATTTCTTCTTCTGTGCTTTCTTTGGGGAAAAAGAATTTTTATTTACCCAATTTTGTCTAGAGTTTAAAGTTGAATCTACACTATTAATCAAATAAACATTATTACACACAAATTTATTAGGACAAAGAGTTACCTTATTTAAAGAGTCTGCATCAGATTTATCCTTGGATAATCTCAAACTCATTGCCACTAGATTCAGTATTTTTAGAAATAGAACTCTTATTATATGAATCCCTAGTAATATTTATTTTCTCAGAAATATGGGAATTCTCACCCTGTGTCTCTTCCATATTACTTAGTTTCACTTATAGTTCAAGAAACTTTAAGTTGAGAGAAATTATCTAATCTTTAACATATTTCATGCTTTATTCCCACTAAATATTCATCTTCTAAATCTCTTATTCATGCATCTAATTTTTCTTTAGTAACAAATTTTCAAACTCCATGATTCTTTCTGATTTATCATTCAGCTGAGAATCTCTTAAATTTATAGATATACTATGTATCTTTTTAAGTGCATGAATAACTTCTATAAAAACAATTTAATAAATTTATTTCTCACAAAAATTACTTTCTAATTATTCAACAGCTTCAGCATATATTTCTTTTCAATGATATATTGTTTCTTCCTTTACTTTCATAATTCTTGTGAGAGTTTTGGCAATGAAATTTTTTTTAGTCAATGCTTCTTTCATAGCATTTTCCTCTTCTTATAAATGTAATTTTTTATCCTAAAGTTACTTGAAAAATATAGTCATACATGTGACCACTTCTATGGGAAGTTTCTTTAGATTCTTTCTAATTTTAGAATTGATCATAATATCATCACATCTTGAACATGATTCATCAACTGATTTCACTAAAAAATTTAAACTCTAAGTTCCTTTAAATACCAGTTGATTATGATTCATATTTGAATTCTCCTTTAACTTATTTACCACTCTTTTCTATATTTTTTTCTTAGATTTTATTGATACACAAACATTTATAACATCAATAGTAGAGATAAAATTTTCCATCTAAAGTTCTTTTGAATTTTCTTTAAACTCAAATCTTCACTTCATATGCTTCTGATAAAAACAACTGGACAATAAAAGTAGATCCAATCATAGGTGGCCTATTCTCTGATACTAATTGAAGTTTCCAAGTATCGTGAAGTCACAATGAGAGGGGGGGGGGGTGAATCAGTCATGACAAATTTTACCAAATTCTTTTTTACCTTTTAATTAGAACCTATTTCACTTGTGAAGATGAGTGGATCATGCATGCAATGATGAAAGTAAATGAAACAAAACACACATAATTTTTATAAGGTTTAGTACGAAGAACTATATCTTTTCCATGTTAGTTAAACTCCCCAACATGGATTATCCACTATAATATTTTTATCAATTACAATGGTTCAGAAAAAAATGGTTATACACCCTAGTAATCAATTCTCCAGTTGATTCTAGTTATACACCCCAACAATCCAAATATTATACCTCAGTTGGTTAGACCCCCCAAACTATTCGATTGGTTAGACCCCCAGTCTTTAGATCCTCTTCAACAACTGGTGAGACCCTCCCAGTAATCCAACTCCTTTTCCTCAGTTGTTTAGAAACCCCAATCGTTCGACTAGTTAGATCCCCTAGTCTCTCGATCCTCTTCAATAAATAGTTAGACACCCTATTCACAAGCTCCTTATTCTTCTTAAATCTGATCCACATATAAGATGATCATTTTGATATTCCTCTATGAGATTGTTGGATCATAATGGCTCATGTAAAATTCAAGTACCTTTGCATTGATGCTGGACTTGCTCAAATAATTCTGATCACTGAATATAATCAGATGCCTTAATATAGCACTACTCGGGCAAGAATTATTTCTTTTTCCGAAAACTCGACTAAACTAAACATTAAAAACTCAGATACAGAAATTATTCTAAAATAATGATAGTAAAACTGTCCCATATTTAGTATGAAATATCACCACTCACTGTGCAATGTATATTGCGCATTCATTTCTTCAAACATCATGCATGTATTTAATACACCACATGACCTTCTATTTTTTATTTCACATGCATGCATGTGAGTATGATTTAATGCATGTTAGTGTTTTTTTCATATAGATCCTTAATCACAAACACATTCCATTTTTTTACTCATAATTCACATACATTGTTTGTCTTCTTGTGCACTCACCATGCACACACTATCACTTGCACAATCTTTTCATAAACTGTGTGCATGTGTAGTATGAAAAACACCCATTTTTTCATGAAATGTATGCAGATATTCTTAAAAAAAATGTGCACAATATTCCTTCATACAAACTCAAACAATATCACACTACCCCTTGAATTTACAGTGTGTGCAAGCAAGAATTTCTTTACATAATACAATGTAATTATACACTGTCATTGGTTTCTCATGCCCTTCACGCAAAAGTATATGATATATATAGTCTCCTTCATGCAAAAATGTGATAATTTCTTTAGGATATCTCAAATCCTTCATGCAATAGTTAGGAGATACTATATTTCATATGACAAGAATTCATTCACAACGTTCTTTGTGAAATACAAAGAAAATAAAATCATGCTCTCCCAAGTGCTTCGCGGAACCATCTCATCGTGAATCTATTTGAGTGTAAAAACCATAGGTTGAACACTCATGGACTTCAAGTATTCTTCACGCAAATAGAAGGTTCATGAATCCATTTGTGAACCAAATGTTCACAAAACTACTGATCTCGCAAAAAAATCACTCATACGTGAGATAAAACACCTACAACAAATGATCTTGGATTCAGTATTTATAGAAAATGATCAATAACTTAGAACCTTTGAGAAACACTCAACCAACTTAACTCATTTCAACTTCCATACTTCCACGATTCTAAATATCACCACCACTGATTATAAATCTTTTTCACCACCCTAAATTCTTGATTTGTTTAACTCAATGTTATGAAAATGTAATTTTATAATAATTTCAATCATGCTAGGATTCTCAGAATGATGAAACACTGAAGGGAGACTTAGGATCAAACTTCAGTTGGAATAACTTAGAGCTCTAATGAGAATAATCTTCTTGGAATAACTTGAGGTAGGAGATAAACTTAGATGGGGTCCAATGCCACTGAGAGATCATCGATAGATTAAACAGCCAAGATTTAATATCGAGTTGATCACACGATTATATTCTAGATAAGACGATTAGATGAGAAAGATATTTCACCAAAATGATTCAATGACTGAGATCCATTTTATGCTAATTTTTTGACTCCCACATTGAAACAGATGCGGTATTTACATTATTTTATAATAATCAATGTGACAACTCTACTTCATAATTCTCCTCCCCCTTCTTCGGTACTACCCCTACTGGTTCTGCGGGTACGCTTCTGCACCCACCTTCACCGTCATTCCACCCCAAATGGTGGTTAATCCATCTATATATGCACCCCTATGGCATGAACCTCCATCCATAATTCCACCTTTCTTGGATTAGGCTATCTCCCCTTGGTCGTGGTTGACTCTCCAGGGTCCCACATAGGCAGGGGTCGAGTTGGCTAGGGTCATCTCATTTTCTGGCTAATTTTTTAAGTACCAATTAGTGTACTTTGAAAAATATAAAGCCTTATTAAAAATTAATTCCTAAACAACGTTCCAAATCCCATTCTCAAATTTATACCATAAACAACATGAAAATCTTCCTCATGTAAAATAAACAATTTTTACATGGCATCTTCTTCTTACTCTTCAAGTCAATGTAGTAAAAAATTTGCATTCATACTTGCAAAAGTATTTGGAACTAAAAACCAGATCTTCAATCATAACAATTAATAACTCATTGAATTTTAGTATTCTTAAGTAATTGAAAACAATTTCAACTTTAAAAAGCCACTTAGATTTTTCAACATGTCTTAATGAATCTGAATTGAGACCAAGAAAACCATTGTGACTTGAGTAACACTTTATTCAAAACCCATTGAAAGAGAGGGATTGAAATTGAACTTAAAATACCATGATTAAAATATAATTCATGATATTATATCTCAATTAGGTATTATTCACACCAAAAAAATGAAATTAGATGCATAATACCAAACATCTCTTAGTGAGGAATTTGAGACGAAACCCTTACATTGTCTTGATCCATATTGAACTTGCACAAAAAATCTTGAATAATTAAATTATGATAATTCAATACATACCCAATAAAATTATTCATAACTATAACCATTAATATTTTTCATTTATTATTATTTTATATATTAAATATTAGTCATTTTTTACCTATTTTCAACATCGGGTGTAAGTAATCTTTTATCGCTTTGAACTAGTTTCATAAAATTCATATTGGTATCTATTATTTTTCAAAATTCCATCACTATTATATCATATAAGGTTATTTAATAGATATTACAAGATATTTTATAAATCTATAATTTCATTTCATGTTATTTTTGGTAATGAAATATGAAGATGAAATTGGCGATGATCATGTTTTGGTGATTCTTAACGAACGAAATGTGTTTTATTAGTTATTGAGTTAAATGTTGATATAACCTTAAAAAAACCAAAAAAAATATTTATATATTTATATAATATTATACCAGTAAATAAGTTCTCATAATCATTCATGACATAAATATATAGTATTGTTAAAATAGGTGGTTAAACCGACCCAAACATGATCCTACCATGATTAATGGATGATTATGAAATAATTTAGTTGTAATATTATTATACCAAAATCATAATGATATTTTTTCTTTTTATAAATAGAAGATAATTTATAAATATAAGATAATTTATATAAAGTCATTATTTATAAAAAATAGATCATTTTCCTTTTAGATTTGTTGTCTTATATGATTGAATTAACAATAATAATTTATTGATCATACCATTAAAAATTTCTCCATTTTTTCATAAAACAACCTTAATGATATAATAAAAATCATATTTATATTTTAATACCATCATTAGATCCATATTTTTAAGGTAGTGAAGGAAAATGAAACATGTAATTTCATGGAGGTGGTAATCATCACAACACACGAACGGTGATTTTTTTATTAATGAATGTGGTAAATGAATAAACAATGATAATAGACTTAATATTTTAACATTTCAGTATATAAATTATACTAATATCATTACATTAGGGTATCTAGAATAAATTTTAAATAAGATAATTAAGAAGAAAATTTAAGCAGTTGATAATACTCATGTTGGGGACTTGAATTATTCCTTTGAAGTCTCCTTGGAAATGAAGGCCTTATGATAACTAACAGAAACCATAAGATTTTTAAGATGAAATAGGGTTATAGGGGTAAAAAAATGGCAGTGTTTAAAGGGTAAATTTGAAGGATAGTTGAGTCTCTAAGTGGTGAATATTTCACCCCTTTATAAGCGAAGGGAAGGCTAGTTTTGAGAGAAACCCTTACATTCTCAATAATGTAAGGTTACTATTCAAGTGATAAAGACTAGAAAATGGATAAAAGAGTATAGTAAAATTAATGTGGGTCAAAAATGACCTCAAACACTCATTTTTGAGTCATATTTATGAGTTTAATATCTTTTTTATTTTAACTTCTAACTTTTACCCTAATTTACCTTTACCCTGGTAATTAATTTCTAACCATAGTAATTAATTTTAATGAAAAATTTTAAGATTGAAACTTTTACCTAAATTGATACTTATGATTTAAAATTTGAAAATAATTTTATCAAAAAAAAATTATAAAGGTTTGAAAATATAGTTTTAAAATAAACACACTTAATCTCGTAAAAACAATTTTTAGAATAATAACATTTTAAGATTTAAATTTACATATAAGATAAAATTGTCTTGAATACTGATTTTAATAACATAAATTGATTTATTATAAAAAAATAAAGGAAATTTTTATTTTAATGAAATACATAACCAAATCTTCCTTGAAAATACTTGATTCCAAGAAAAAACTGAAAGACGTTTTGTTATAAAAGTTATATTTTAATTAGTTCTAAAAATGGTGGACATAAGATTTATAAGTTCAAATAATAATTTAAAATTAATATTAATATTAATTAAATTTATATTTTATTACTTAAAAGGTTTTTTTAAACTTATATATCAATCTTATATAATGATAAAGTCATACAAATTACAAGTATCATGAAAACAATATTTTTTGACAAAAAACTGACAATTTCTGAAAAAGATAAGAAATTTATACCAAATAAATTTTAATATGAGGAATTAAAAAATTAAGTCTATTTTATTAATTTTAATTTTTAAAATCTATAAATTCAATATTTTTATAAAATCATAAAATAGAATGTAACTCTGTTTTTATTTGAAATTGAAAAATTTAAAATATTAATTATTATCACTCTTATTTCATATCATTTACCAACTAAATTAGTGTTAACCAATTATTAATATAAAAAATAATTTATCATTAATCATATGTTTCTTGAAATAGAATGCGTATCACATAAAATATAATCTTTTAGAAAATATTTTTCTAAATGATAAATGATATTATTATTCATTTTAGATAAACTAATTGAATTTCATTCATATTAATAGTTTCTTTTTTTATTTATACATATATTTCATTAAGCTATTACACATATTCACTCCTACTAATTAAATGACTAGGTTTTAACATTCATACTTAAATATTTATAAATATTTATGTTTTATCTAAATATATCATGGTTTCATTTAATTTTGGTGTTTCATGTGTAAAAAGATATCAACCACATTTAATTATTTAAAGGAATCCATATATTATAATTTTGGGTTGTTATAGACCCATGAGGAGATGACTCTCTCATGGACCAATTTTTAGAACTTTTCCAACGATGAGTACTATCATTTGACCTTACACTCAGTGTGAATTGAGGGTATTATAGATCACAACATGCCAATATGAATTTGGTAGAGTACATATTGAGGTTCACCAACTTCACATGTCACTCTCTCTATATGGTGTGATATGGATACTTTCGGGCATGGATGTTTGAGTAAGGACACTATAGGGACATCTAAGATATCTTGGCCTCTCTATGCATTCCCACTTATGCTAGAGTATTAGAGAGGGCCTTGGTGACAAAGATATTCCTAGAAGAGGATCATCAAGTAGATGGAGCTAGAAGAGTATATCATGGAGTAGGTTTGTCTACTATAACCTACATACATCATACTTTATGTTCTTAGTGCATGAGGTCTTCACACAAGCATGTATAATCTCAGGTATCAACATCGTAGGAATCCCGTTAGGGATCTATTTATCCAAGAGATAGGTGGCACTATGGTTTCAATGGTTGGGGTCACATAGATCATGATTTACTGACCAGACACACTACAGATGGTGATTAGGTAGTGGATTAACCTCTGTGGTAGAGGCTTCATCATGATCAGGGATCTCTTTGTGGTGGTTAGGACATACCCAAGGGAAGAAACACTGATATAGGGGATAGAAAATCCTATAGATGAGGAGTTGTATGTTGGAAAAAATGCTATGACTTACTTCCACCATCACCCCCAGGTGGTCTATGTTAGGCTCAAAGGGATGGTGGTTGAGGGTGTGGTCAACTACAAGTTATGGAGGGATATGAACAGGCTTCACATGAGATTATTTGAGGTACAATATGTATCTTCTCTACTCTAGAACTAGTACTTTTAGATTCATGCAATAGTTATTCTTTTACGACCATATCCTTTGTTTGATAACTTGAGATTCTTGTAGAGCCTTTAGCCCATCAATTATGGATAGAGATTACTATAAGGAGAAATTCTACTATTTTGCATGACTGTTGATAGTGTGAGTTGATGCTCGGTAGAGAGAGATTCATATGGAACCTCTTGGTAGTTTTATTTAAGTTGTATGAAATAATTATGGGTATGGTATGGATATCTATGGTATGCACCCAGATAGATTTTTACCACAAGATAGTTAGCTGTTTACGAGTTGACGATACAATAATACCCTTAAATGGTGAGAAGGACCTGTTGGCGAAGCGAGTGAGACTCATGACCAGGACACTACAATATATCTCCCATCAGTTAGTGAGTTTGGACCTTGGTGTCATGGGCTCTTCAAACACTTAAATTCCAATAGTAGTGGAGGAATACATGGATGTCTTCCTCTAAGATGTTTCAAGACTACCTATATGTCGATATATCAACTTATATATTGGTTTTCACCCTAGGAACAATCCAATATCCTTTGTGGAATATCAGATGGACTCTACCGAGCTTCGGGAGCAGAGGGTGCAGTTGGAGGACCTTCATGAGAAGGGTTTTATCCAACCCAATGTGTCCCCTAGGTGGCTCTAATCTTGTTCACTAAGAAGGCATATAATATCTTGAGACTATGTGTTGATTATCCTTTCTTTAATTAAGTGACGATCAAGAACAAGTACCCTTTACAAGGATCAATGACCTCTTCAACTAGTTAAAAGGTGTGATATGGTTCTCTAAGATTGATCTCAAATCTACCTACCACTATTTGTGGGTTCACAAGGATGGAGTTATAAAGACAATATTACGATGTCTCTATAGGCATTATGAGTTCCTGGTGATGACCTTTGGTGTGAATAATTCCACCAATATCTTTATGATACTTAATAACAAGATATTATAACCATTTTTTGATCGTTCCATGCTTTTATTTATTGACGAAATTATCATTTACTTTGTGTTTGAGGTGTAGCACACAAATCACTTGAGGATGGTCCTGGAATTACTACAGGAGCATAGATTATACAGTTATATCTTAAAGTATCAATTTTGTATTAAAGAGGTTCAATTTTTAGGGCATGTTATCTTTAAAATTTGTGTAGTTTTGGACCCAAAAAAGATAAACGTAGTGCTATATTGAGACCCTCCCAATAGAATTTATAAGGTGCAGAGTTTTCTTGATTTTTCTGGGTACTATTAGAGGTTTGTGGCATAATTTTATAGGATTACATCCCATTTAACCTCCTTAAAATAAAAATTGAAACCATTCACTTGGAATGATAAGTGTTATAAATCCTTATAGGAGCTAAGAAAAGGGTTGAAAAGTGATCCTATTTTGAGACTACTAGAGGATAGAGTTGAGTAAGAAATGTTCTGTGATGCCTCTAGAGCTGGAATAAAGCACATGTTAATGAAAGGGAATGTGGTGATTACTTATGGGTCTAGGAAGTTGAGCCCTCATGAGAATAACTACGTGAACCATGAATTAGAGTTGGAAATATTATTCTTCACCTTGAAGTTGTGGAGACGCTATCTTCTAGGAGAGTAGTTTGTGGTTTACTTAGACCACCAGAGTCTTAGGTATATATTTTCCTAGACAGACCTCAACCTGATATAGAGGAACTGACCAAAGTTCTTTTAGGACTATGAATTTGAGATAGTTTACACTCTAACTAATATAAATGTGGTGGTACATTCCCTTAATAGGAAGTCATGTTGTTTCTTAGCGGAAGAGGCACCAGAGAAGTTGTCCTCTTTATAACTGAACTTAATAGAGGAGAGAGGGTAAACTTATCTCCAGTCGATGGTAGTGTTCCCACTAATTATTTAGTATGTGGGAGAGGATTAGTTAGAAGATATAGATTATGAAGTTTTGTGTGATCGAATATCCTTAAGAGATTATCTAGATGGATTTTCTAAAGGTGGGGAGCACATCATCCTTTTCCAAGGATGAACAATAGTTATGGTCATACGACCTGCAGAAGTGATGGGGGAGTTTCATACCTCACCATTGGTGGTAAATCCTAGAGTGATGAAGATGTACCAGGACCTTATGTGGTAGTTTTCCTAGGCAGGTATGAAGAAAAGTGTTTCTGAGTTTGTTTCTCAATACATCACCTATCAATAGGTGAAGGTATATAATTGGATTCCAACAGATTTGACTCAACCCCTTGAGATCTATGAGTGGAAGTGAGATGACATATCAATGGATTTTTTAATATAGAGTCCATGTACAATGAGAGTTCATGACACCATCTGGGTGATTTTTACTGACTCACCAATTTGAATAACTTTTTTTCCATTCGAGAGTAGAGTTCAATTGAGTGTTTATGGAACTGGTACATGCAACAGATCATTTAGATTTATAGGTCACCATCGATGATTGTATTTTAATATGATTCATGGTTCACATCATGGTCATCGAGGGGTTTGAAGGAGGATTTTATGACCCAATTACAAATAAGAAAAAAGTTCCACCACTAGAAAAATGGATAGACTGAATAAAACATTGAGGTTTTGGAGGACATGCTGAGATCCTACATACTGAAATTTGATCGGAGATGAGAGGATCACTTAAAATTGGTGGAGTTTCTTATAATAATATCCATCACCCCACCATCGAAATGACACTATTCGAGTATTTGTTTGGGAGATCCTCTAGGTTACCCTTTTGCTGGAAGAAGATAGGAGAATTATCGCTTATGGGACCAGAGTTCATACATGAGATGATAGAGAAGGTTCAAGTAATTCATGAGAATATTACGAACACTCATATTCAGTAGAAATATCACATAGAATGATGTCATATGCCCTTGGATTTTGAGGATAGAGACCATGTGTTCTTGAAGGTCTCTCAACGATGAGGTTTGTAGAGGTTTGGTCGGGGTAACAATCTATCTTAGAGGTTCATGAGGATATTCTAGGTACTGCATAGGGTTGGATAGGTTTCTTACCTCCTAGATTTACCCCTAAATTTAGACCGAGTGTATGAAATATTACATATGTCATATATGAGGAGATACAAGCATGACTCATCACAGGTTATTGATTGGAGCAAGATGGACATTGAGGATAGAGCCACCTTTTCTGAGTACCTGATGGAAATTGAGGATCTACAGGAGAGTATCCTACATGGGAAATCTATTCCACTGGTACGAGATCTTTGGAAGCATGGGAACCTCTAATAGATATTATGATAGCTTGAGATCTAGATGCAGGCTCATTACCATCACCATTTATTATGATTTTTCTTCTTTGGGAAGAAATCCTTGAAGGTGGAAAGAATGTAATGAATTTTATTTTCATGTATAGACCCTTTCGATATTTATATATATTATTCTAGGATTTTATTCATCATTAGATTGATATTATAGGTGTATCAGGGCCCCAAAATTAATATATTAAAAGTATCAAAAATATTAAACCATGCATGCACATATTTTTATAAATAATTGTTTTTCTCTTGAATAGAGGCTCAGATATGGAAACCAAGACCACTGTTGGTGTCAGAATTTATATTTTACCATAGGCATGAAATAATTTTCATGAAAATTGGGTTTTTCTTTGGAGTTATATCACCAACATATATGCTAAATAAATTAAATAATTTAATTGTTAATTTATTTGTATTATTAACATTTGAACTAGGGCCTATCCTATTTTTAATACCAATTTTGGAAGATCTCCAAGGTTATCTGCAAAACTGTGGGATATTTTCAAGATAGGGGAGAGCACCTATTGGGAGAGGATTCTCCAGGTGACTGAGGAGATCATGGATTGATGAATGTGCTTCAAGGAATGCATCACCTATATTGATGTTGAACCATTATTCTCTAATGAAAAATCCAAAATAGAGGTTGAGCTTTATTATTTATATATTTCCCCCATTTTTATGATTTTTATTATGGACTTGATTAACTACTATGAATCACCAATTTCTCCCTAAATTTCTATGACCCTATCATTTATAATTTTATTTTTGGTTTGAGTTTAATTATTGAAAATGAATCCCTCCCACCTCCTTCGATTTCCACAACAATGATTATTGGACAAATCCATGTTATCCAATGATGATATTCAATTTGATTTTTTTGGTTTCCTCCCACTATTATTCATATTCTTTATCACTGAACACGTTTAAGATGCTGGTTCAAACATTTCTATCTTGGTTCAAGATGCCATCAAACCCTTAGATTCATGTAATTATGACCGAGGACACACATGAAGATCTTTTTTCTTAAGAATATCATATAAGGTAGTGAAAATGAGTTATGTAGATTAAATCAGGTTCATTTTATTGAGTTTTGGCATGTAAGAGTAATTACCTTCGATGATGATTCTCATTCTAGAGAATCAAGGGTTGGAAATTGACTACCGATGATAGAATATCCATGGTCAAAACTTCTAGAGATGTATTGGGTGAGATTGATGGTAGATTTAGTGGACACATACAAGATTGTTGGAGGATGAATTAAAAACTGGAGAATACATCTTTACTATCTATGAAATTCTCGACTACACACCATGTGTTATGGAAGAACCCACACCGGATAGTCCACTTTCTGTGTTGGATATATTTTCCATCTAAGTAAAATATCACACAGCCATGTAGAAGGCCTATACTCGACGTGACTCTACTTGGATAGCCGAGCTTTGTATAGGGAGTACACGCTTGGTACCCCCAAGTGGTACTACATGCTATGTATCCTAGGTGAAATGCCATGTAAATGGGTTTTTACATGCCATGTCAGGTAGTGAGACACAAATAGTTGAGTATTTAAAGGGATTGCACCCTGTGCACACCAAGATACATGCAATTTACTTTTCTTTGGATGCTCTACCTCTCATATCTCTTTCTTTGGGACTCAGAATCATACATGCGAGTAGTATCTCTTGATTAGAATTATTTATAGATCATCATGGTGACCTTTGTTTTGATATCATAGATACAAAATGAGGTTTAATAAGTATTTCACTTCTTAAAACATGGTTGGATGAAATTGATACTTGAGATTGATCTCTAGAGAGATAATAGGGTTGGAAACCCTTTCTAACAACACACGTAGGTTTGGGCGTGGGTCCGCCTTTTCCTATGTATGTGTGATTGGAAACCCCCTCCCCCATACACACCCATCCATGGGTCTTCTATTTATGGAGTGGAATCCCCTCATCATCAAGTGCAGATGAGGTGTGGGTTATCCACCTTTTTGGGGTCAGTACCCCTTGGTCATGATGTGCCATTGATAAGGTGTGGTGTAATGGTTCAATATTTTGGATCCTTTAAATTGATATTATATTAAATAGCTTATGTCACATGAAACACTGAAATAATGTAACACTCCACTAAAAAGAACTTTGACATATTAAAATTACAAAAGGAATATAATTATTAGTAAATAAAAAGATAATAACCAATTAAAATAATTACATATTATTATTTGACATGGATTAATATTTTTTTAAAAAATATTCCTTTTAAAGAGCTATTTAAAAAAGGGTTATTGTATTCTACCTTAATAAATTAAAATGATTATAATTAAAAGTTTATTTTAATATTTAAAATTTATTTTATTAACCATTTTTTTAAATTTATATAAAATAATATAAAATACAATTGAAGTTTAAATTTATTTTTCAATAAAAATAGTTTTTATTTTTATTATTTATTTTTATTTAAATACTTAGTATAGAAATTTTATTTTTTTAATTTGATAAAAATAACTTAATTTTTAATTTAGAATGTAAAAATTAGCTTAGGGTTTATTTTTTATATTTTTATGGAATAATTGATTTTTAGGTGAATAGTTAAAAATATAGTTTTTACTAAAAGAGTTGTGTTTATGAATATATTAAGAAGCATAACTGAAAAACTTATAAAAAAATTTTCATGAAAAAATATTTATTTAAGGAGTAAATTGATAACTTTTAAAATATTATTATGAATTTAGAAAACCATTTTTTAGAAACTTAAATAATATTTTCTAATAAAAACTATTTTTGGTATTTTCTTTTAATTAAATATTATTTTGGTAAAATTTTATTTTGGATTGATTTTAAGGACTCATAGATTTTATTTGTTTTATAATAAACCAATATATATTATGAAATTCAAATAAATTGATAATTGTTCCCTAAACATAAATTTTAAGCTTAAAAATATATTTTTTTAAATTGAGTTTTTACGCTTTATATGTGATAATGTTAAAATTGAGTTTTCTTATACATATAAAATTTATTTGATAAAATATATTTAATATTTGGAATCATTAGTTTAAAATTATGTAATAAGAGCCATTTTATTTTTAGGAATTAAAAGTAAATTACTTAGGTAAATAATTATTACCACAGTAAAACAAAAAATGATAAAAGTGAAAATTATTAGAGAAAAGGACATAAAACCATGTTTAAAACATGTGTGAAAATTAATGGTTGAGGGATTATTGAAATTATTTCACCCCTAATCTATTATTATCGATTTTTTAGTCTTCTTGACCTTTGAAACATGTAGTCACTTTATATTAAGTTGAAATATTTATAAAAATGAAATTCTCACCACTTATAACCACCCATTTAAGACCACTCAAAGAATTTGGTTTACACCTAAAACTATTACCATTAAAATTAATTTATAACTCTATTAATTTTCCTTGAGCCTAAAATCACAAGAGAATGTATTAAGATCCCTATTTTCAAGGATTCTTCCAAAGGAAAGCCCAAGACCTCAATGTAAGTACCTTCCCCCCTAACTTCTTTCCTTTTATTTATTACTTTTAAAAATATAATTTTCTAATTACTATATAATGAAATCAGTATTTTTTATACTTAATGTTATTATGTCTTTGTAATAACTATTAACCACCTTTTACCTTTTTTATTAAGAAAAAAATAGTCATTCGCATGTTGTGCAGACTACCACCTTCACAAAACGATGACTTTTGTTTTTCACCACCACCACTCTTAGATGATTAGAAGGGTTAAATTGAAGAATAAATATTTCATATATAATAATAATAATATTATTTAGTGAAAATATATAATATAACTCTTTTCAATCTCGTTCTTCAAGAAATGAAAATGTTAACTGTGTGTTGTGTGGACTACTGCCTCTATAAAATAATGTATCTCATTTTTCATATAGTTAACTTATTATTTATTAAAATATCTTAAAATTTTATTAAAAAAATAAATTATATAATTAATATCATTATGATCCTTTAATAATTATATTATACCAAAATAAACCTATTTCATAATCATAATCATCTATTAATTATGGTATGTTCTTGTTTGGGTTGGTCTAACCACCCACTTGGACAATGGTAAAAAATAATACCATGAATGAATATGAAAAATTTATTTTTGATAATATATGATATAAATAAGAAAATAAATATATTTTTTCCAAATATAATGGTAATTTTAATTTTAAACTCATTAATTAAGATACCACTATTCCTTTGTTAAAAATCACCAAAACATGCTTGTCTCCAATTTTGTCTACAAGAACCATAACCAAAACCACCATAGAATGAAATTATAACATTATAAATAATTATAAAACATAAATTAAATTATATTTTATTATCTTAGAATTATTAAATTTGGGGGACCAATGAAGAACAACATAGTTATTACGAAACTAGTTCAAAACGATTATGATTACTCACACCCGATATTGAAAATAGATAATAAAAAACTAATATACATATAGAGGATAATTATAAATGAAGTTTATAAAAGTTTTTATATATGAATAAGGTTTTTAAATATATTATTAAGATATTTATTTTTTTCATACAGGATATTCAATCACTTTATTAGATGTCATGAATTAAGGTATGAGTTTCTTTTCTCAATTTTCAATCCTTTGAGACATAGTTCTTATTATACACCATGTTTTATTTTGAAAGGTGTATATAATTCCCTTAAATATTTTGTATAATTAATACATTAAAGTTATTTATATTCAATTTTATATTCTAATTTTCTTCTCTCATGGGGTTTTTGACTGAAAAATTACAAAAGTTGTAAGGGGTTCTTTATCTCAAATTTAACTTCCCGAGACATCATTATTATTATGAACTGTGATATCTTTAATATGGTGTCATTATTAACAAATAATTTTTTTTACCATATTCATGGGGTTTTTAATATATATATAATGTTCTATTTTAAATGTATTTTTATTAAAAGATACCAAATTTGAAAGGGGTTTTGATTAAAACATTACTTAAATTATAAGTGTTTCGCTGCAAATATTATTTTCAAATCAAGATTGTTTTTGAAAGATAATACACCAGAGGAATGTTTATTCTTTATAAAACCTTTAATAATTCTAATTGGATATTCATTTAATTTTACATGTCCTCTTAAAATTTCATTTCCCCTTGATACATATTTTGTAACACCCTAAGATTTTGTGAGATATTTTTTATAGAACTAATTTAGCGTTTTTGATATTTTGCATTTCATGCTACATTGAAAATAGTTTATTATATTTTAAATAACTATGTATATCTTGTTTTATACATAATATAAAGTTAATCATGCACTAAATGTAACATAAATTTTATCTTTCTCTATACGGAACATCGAGGTTAGCTTACACGCAAGACCGAGTTTTTACCGCCTTTTAATGGCGCACCTATTTTAAAACTAAATTTTGACAATTTTATATATTTTATTTGTCAAAATAAAATTTATTGTTTAATTATTAATATCAAAATTATCTTAGTATGAAATTTGGGGATTTTTCTAAGAAAATTCATTTTTTGATGAATAGTGAAAAATACTGCATTTTAGTTAAAAACTGACTCTTTGTTTAAATAATAATTAATGTTAAATTATATATTAAATTGTTTTATAAAGTCAAAATAGATAAATTATACATATATTAATCCAATTTAGGTTATTAGAATCATTTTTATATTAAAATTAGATATAAACACCTATTGAACTTTTGGATGTTTTACTTTAAAAACCCGCTTTATCGCCATGTCTGTGGGATTAGCGTTAAACTTAATTTTCTCACTTATGTGATTTTAATTTTGAAAAAATAACATACATGATTATAATAAGTATAATATTTTTGGTCTAATATGATCAACTTAATTTTTTTTACCAAAAATATAAGTGAATGTGATTAAAATTAATCACAGTGATTAAGGTAAGATTAAGCATAATTAAGGACCAAACCTTAACCATAAGGACCAAAATGACCTGTTCACTTGTACAAAATAAATTGGATGAAAATAATTAGACCATATCCCATCTTGTTTTAAACTTTATGGGTTATTGTGATATTATTAAATGGAAATTCCCTCTATAAAAGTTTAAGTAAGGAAAAAGACAAAAAGAGAACTTTCCTTACCTTTAACATTTATAAAACTTTGAGATATGTAAAAAGAATCATATTTTAGGTTATTAATATTATTTTGAAATATAAATGGGTTATTTTTTTCATAATAATTTATAAATAATTTTTAGAGATGATTTAGTTACTTAAAATGCTTATAAAATGCCAACAT